>CM054935.1:6573357-6760857 GCA_029168755.2 Tillandsia fasciculata | reverse complement strand
TTTTTTTTTCTTTTCTTTTCTTTTCCGAAGTCTTTTTTTTTTAAGGGACATTTCCCAAGGGTATTTTGGGTATATGCAATTATATTTTCAAAAAAACTGACGGCTCACTCACGGAATCGTGATGGCGGGAGGATAAATGCACAATTCGGTAATTACGAGGGGGCAAAATGTAGACTTTTAAATGACAAGGGGTAAAGTGGAAAAGCGGGATATTATAGGAGAGTTTTCTGTAATTTAGCCTATTTGTATATCTAAAAAGTTGTAGATTTTATCTTTCTGTGGTGTTCATTAAAATTGTAATAATTTTTAATAAAATTAAAAAAAATGATGTAGCAGAGTAATGGATGTATAGTTTAGAAATAATATTTTTTTTTCTTAATTTATTATTACGTGGTAAACTATATAAACCCCTTACTTGTAATAACAAACATTAAACCACAAAAATTAAGTAAACAACATACCACAATATATATCAATGGGGAGAATTTGTTAAGCAATGGAGAGTTGGCTCCTCGTCGCCCTCGCCCTTCTCCTTGGTGGCTACTTCCTTCGCCACCGCAGAAGAAGCTGCAGCGATGCGGTGAAGCAGAAGCAGAAGCTTCCGCTTCCACAGGCTCGCCTTGCCAGTGCTGGAACCTGCTGTGGCTGTGGCACTTGTAATTCACGCAGTATCCGCACAGAAGGGAAGAGCTCTTCTTCCTTTCCACTCTCTTTGTCTCTCCAATAAAAGCCAAGGGCATTTTCGTCAATAGGCCTGCTATGTTAACGGCGTTGCCCACTAAAGATAATTTCATAATTAGGAGGGAACAAAATGTAGGTTTTAAAAGTAAGGGGGAAAAGTAAAAAAGCAAAATTTTACAGAAAAATTTTATATAATTTAGCCTAATTTAAATGATCTAGATTATATTTAACGATACCGATTGTCGTTTTAATGAAAACAAATAAGAGGCAATGGAGCCCATTAGCTACAGATAGTATTCTAGCCTAGCTCTCTATATAAATATATAAGGCTAAATTACAGAAACTCCTCCTGTAAAATTCTACTTTTTCACTTTCTTCCCTGACTTTTAAAAACTTACACTTTGCCCCCTCCTAATTACAAAATTATGCACTTACCGCCCTACCGTCGTTGTTCCGTAAAACTTCGCTTGGTTGGGGTATAAAAGAGATCTAGTAGTTCCAGGGATAAGTATAATTTTTGGAACAAGCACGAACTATTGTAAATTTGTGTTTGGTTGGGTATTAGGTTAGAATCAGGTATAAGAAAAATAGTGTTTGGTAGGAAATGAAAAATAAGAAGAATAGAGAGTAGTATTTTATATAAAATGACTAATATGCCCTTCCCTTTTAGTTTTTTTTTAAAAAGTTAAAGTTTCAAAATTTTGTTCAAATTTTAATTTCTATTAATTTTAATTTTTATTAATTTTAATTTTTATAAAAATTTTAAGTGGGAGCAAAAAAAGTTAATTTTTAAATTTATATAAATTTAAAAAAAATTATAAAAAAATTGTACAAATTTTAAAATTTTAAAATTAATAAATTTTAAAATAAAATAAAATAAAATAAAATTTTTAGATTTATTAAAAAGTAAAGTTAAAAAATTTAAAATTTATAAAATAATAAATAAATAAATTTTAAATTTTATAAATTTAAATTTCTTTTAAAATTTAAAAATTTTAATTTTAAAAAATAAAAAAACAATAAAGTAAAAGAGGAGAGCAATAATGTGGCCTCGGGACGCGTGCAAAGAAAAAAAAAAATAGTAGTTCCCGGAACAAGAGTTCCCCCTTGTTCCGCCCCCCCCCCCCCCCCCCCCCCCCCCCCCCCTATTCCTCTGCAGTTTGGGTACAAAGGGAAGAGTAACCCCATTTGTACACGAACCAAACGTGGGTAAGTGGTCTTGTAATTTTGTGACCACATTTGATGTGTTGCAGCATTATCGCTGCAGTCATTGGAGCTGGGGAGTTGCTCATCAACAGTATCAACCCTTCAACCACTTACAGAATTATGACGGCAGGAAAGTAAGTAAATAATTTTCTAATTATGAGGGGGCAAAGTGTAGATTTTTAAAGGTCAGGGAAGAAAAATAAAAAAACAAAATTTTACAAGAAGATTTTTTATAATTTAGCCAATATATAAATAATATAATTTGAGTTCACCTAGTTTACTATTGATAGTATATAAATAATATTTACTATCAACTTTTCCACCATTGTATTATTACTATTTCACCGATCCCCACAAAACCCTAGACATTCAATGGTCAAAAAAATTGATAGTAAATATTATTCCAATACTATCGGTAACATTCTAGCTCCATTAATATAATTTTGAATATATAGTATAATTTTGTATATATTTAATTTATAAATATAGATGATGATGATAATAATAATATATGTAGATAAAAATTATAATTATGATATATATATATATATATATATATATATATATATATATATATATATATATATATATATATATATATATATATAGGCTAAAATACTATCGATAGCACCAAGTCATTGGTGCTATCAAGTTTTTAGCCGTCGGATGAAAAAATATGCGGTTGGATTATAGTGGTCCCCTAGGGTTTACTAGGTGGTTGGTTGAATAGTAAAAATATTAGGGAATCACTATAATCCCAACCGCATATCTTTTCATCCACGTCTGAAAACTTGATAGCACCAATGGCTTGGTGCTATCGATAGTATTCTAGTCGGACTTATATATATATATATATATATATATATATATATATATATATATATATATATATATATAATATATATATATATATATAAGTCCGACTAGAATACTATCGATAGCACCAAGCCATTGGTGCTATCAAGTTTTTAGCCGTTGGATTAAAGGATGTGTGGTTAAGATGATAGTGATCCCTTAGGTTTACTAGGTGGTTGGTTGAATAATAAAAATCTTAGGGGATCACTATAATCCCAACCGCATATCTTTTCATCCAACGGCTGAAAACTTGATAGCACCAATTGCTTGGTGCTATCGATAGTATTCTAGCCGGACTATATATATATATATATATATATATATATATATATATATATATATATATATCTATATATATATATATATATATATATATATATATATAATATTGTAATTATTTATATAGACAATATATAATATATAATAGAAGAAATATACATATAAATTTAATTTTCATTTATTTATTTATTTATTCAACCAAACAAGGATGGTCGGAAAACTATTTATCTTTTCGTACATACCAAATGTTAAATAGCGTAAAAAAAAAATTCTGCCATATTGAGGCCAAAATGCGCCACTAACCATTGACCTGGTTCGATCTGCGATCGGCTTCCGAGTTGACCCTCTGGGTGTGATGCGCCGCGTACCAAACGATTAGGCCGATGAGGGATCCGCTCGGTCAGGTTCTTCTCAATCAAACTTTCGACAGAGTTCAGCCTAGAGGAGCCGAACCATATTTGGGAACAAAGATTAACACGACCTGAAGTCGATTGAAAATTATATTGCTCAAGAAAAGGGTTATAAGGAACAATTATAATTAGGGCTACTCCTAGGAAAGCTGTAAATAAAGTTTTAGATGTGGGTATAAAAAGCTAGTTAGGAAAGCAGTAAGGAAAGCTGTAAACTTAATCTAGGAAAGATGTAGATGCATGTATTAAAGGTATGGAAAAGTAGGGGTGACCACTGGCCTACGAGATTGCAGGACCCTTTTTCCTTCGATGGTTCGCTTATTTATACTCGTTGAAACTGTATACGTGGTGTGTGTAGCTATACATACGTGATTTGTGGGGAATCATCGCGTATCTCTCAACTACTTTCTTTTGAGTTGATTTTTCTCAGTTGGATAGTAATTCTTTTCCGTCCAGTTCATCTCCAAGATTGGCGCGCCAAGGCATGATCCTCGGCCCTTTCCGATGTTGGGCGTCGCCTACTATTTCTGCGTTAGTTGCGTGATTCGCGCCCTAACTCTTACGCCTTCCTTTTTCAGGATCTTTCCTTTTGCGGCTCGGGCAGTCGATTCTTGATCCTGATTTCAACTCTGGTTATCTTTCAACTAAGGCGGTCTGCTGGTTCACCTTCAGCCGAGATCGATCTTGGTTAAAACGCGAGTTCCTTTGCATCGACTATTTTTTCTATCGGCTGCTAGTCTCAGCCGATGGTCTGCGTCATATGTCGCTTTCCTATTTGGCTACAACGCATTCAACATGGCGTTGATTTTGACCTCAACACGTCAACAACTTTTTTTACCCAAAATTATTTTTCATAATTTTACGTCAAACCAAACAAATTCTAGAACTCATAAAGGTTGGCGTAAGTCATGCGATTCTAAGGGGCCACACCAAAATTTTCAAGGAGAAAAATTTGACCACTGTGACAGTGTTTCATGCACCCTTTGCACAAAAAATCAAAATAAACTAAAAACAATTTATTTATATATTTTGTAGAATTTGATTATGTAAAATAAATTTATTTTATTTAAATATAATTATTTAGTCTGGTATAGAAATGGAGATATTTTAATAGATTACAAAACTAAAATTATGAAAGTTAAAAATTTTATTTTATTGTAATTTATCTCATTTGAAAGTAAAATAGGAAGAAGTGCAATAGACTAGTTAAGTTAAACTTATTAAAATTTTATTTAGTGTAAAAACAAAAATTCGATCATTTAAAACAAATATTTTTTTAAAAAGGGTATTTTAACCAAAAAAAAAAAAAAAAAAAAAAAAAAAAAAAAACCCCTGACGGTCAGCTCTTTTACACTTAGGCAATGTTTGGTTCAGGGATAAATTTAAGAGGTATAAATTTTTTTATATTTGGGATAGCTTGCTATTCCGGGATAATGAAGTATAAAAGTTAAATTGCGTTTGGTTGAAAAGTTTGTATTCTCTGGAATAGTTAAAATTGTGTTTGGTTAAAATTATGGAATAGTAGAGAATAGTGAAAAAAAAAAGATAGAATTTTTATAAAAATACCAACTTTGCCCTTAGCTTTTTTTTATAGAAAAATTAATTTAATTATTATATTAAATTTGAATCAATTTAATTATAAATAATAAATTATGTTAAAAAATTAATATTTTTTATTTTATATTATATTTTAAGAATATAAACAATAAATTATATTTTATATTATATTTTATATATTTTATATATTTTATATTATAATTTATATTATATTTTATATTATAATTTATATCTTGTATTATAATTTATATTTTATATTATAATTTATAATTTATATTATAATTTATATTATAATTTATATTTATATTATAATTTATATTTTATATTATAATTTATATTATAATTTATATTTATATTATAATTTATATTATAATTTATATTTTATATTATAATTTATATTTTATAATTTATATTTTTTATTTTATATTATATTTTATATTATAATTTAATTATAAATAATAAATTATAACTTTGCCCATTCACTACCCCCAGGGATAAAACCCTATTCCATGGGGGGAGAGGAATAAGGCTTAACGGGTTATTCCAGAATAACCCGTTAAGCCAGGGATAAAAAAAAAATTTATCTCATGTCATTTTATAATACTGTTTGGCAAGAATTGGGGGATAAAGGGGGTTATTCCCCCTTTATCCCCCAACCAAACATTGCCTTAGGCCCCGTTTGGTTCGGGGATAAATTTCTGAGGTATAAATTTTTTTATACCTGAAATAGCTTGCTATTCCGGGATAAAGAAGTATAAAAAGTAAAATTGCGTTTGGTTGAAAATTCTCTGGAATAGCTAAAATTGTGTTTGGTTAAAATTATGGAATAGTAGAGGATAGTGAAAAAAGAAGATAGTAATTTTTACAAAATGCCAACTTTGCCCTTATCTTTTTTTATAGGAAAATTAATTTAAAAATTATATTTAATTTGAAGCAATTTAATTATAAGTAATAAATTTTATCTTATCTAAAAAAATATTAATTTTTAATTTATAGTATATTTTAGTAAATGCAAAATCCAAGTTTTAGATAGCTATAGATTGGAAATGAAAGTGCAAATTTTAAAAATCAGAGTTCACATAACAGGAATTAGAAGAAAATCATAGTTCACATAGCCTGAAGTTCAATGATAATCACATAGCCGCAGGATCAAAGATAATGCAGAAAATTACATAGCCGCAAGTTCAATGATAATGCAGTTTCACATATCCTGTAGTTCAAAGTAAATCACATATCCTCAAGTTCAAAGTAAGTCACATAGCCTTTACTTCAATGAAAATCACATAGCCGCAAAATGAAAGATAGTGCAGAAAATCACCTAGCCGCAAGTTCAATGATAATGCAGTTTCACATAGCCTCAAGTTCAAAGTAAATCACATATCCTCAAGTTCAAAGTAAGTCACATAGCCTGAAGTTTAATGAAAATCACATAGCCGCAAGTTCAAAGATAATGCAGTTTCACATAGCCTGAAGTTTAATGATAATGCAGTTTCACATAGCCTCAAAGTTCAAAGTCAATCACATAGCCTCAAGTTCAAAGTAAGTCACATAGCCTCAAGTTCAATGATAATGCAAAATCACATAGCCCGAAAGATCAAAGATAATGCAGTTTCACATATACTCAAGTTCAATGATAATACAGTTTCACATAGCCTCAAGTTCAAAGTAAATCGCATAGCCTCAAGTTCAAAGTAAATCGCATAGCCTCAGTTTCAATGAAAATCAAATAGCCGCAAGATCAAAGATAAAGATTCAAGTTCAAAGTAAGTCACATAGCCTCAAATTCAATGAAAATCACATAGCCTCAAGTTCTAAGTCAATCACATAGCCACAGGCTGGAAGTAAAGGTGCAAATATAAAAATTCAAGACTTCACATAGCATTAGATTGGAAATAAAGGTAAAGCAATGAAATACATAGTCACAAAGTCACCAAACATTCAATGTTATTTTCTAACAATTCTAGGTAGGCATTGCGTGGATTATACATAATAGTGGCTATCCTCGAATTATACTAATAATTGGGAATGTTCTGTACTTGATTTCGAAAAGCATAGGATCTGATGCCGAAAGCAACCATATTCAATCCATAGCTGGGAATTGTTATCATAGTAGCAACAGATACACACATCTAACATAATACTGTGATACTGTGAAAGAACTCACATGCAAATCCTGCCAAATATAGATGTCACTCATCTTAACCAGTCAAAACATATATCCACCACACCTATATCTATCTAACCATTAAAATAGTGATAAACAAACTAAGGGAAAATACTCTAAAATGAATCCATGAAGAGTGAACAAAAAAAAAAATAGTAAAATCACCCATTCCAATTGGTTGGCGCTATTGCGACAAACTCATTATATAATCTCGCTTCCAATTAAGCAGTATAGATCACATAGCTGGCAGATAATCCCAAAATAAATCACATCAGTACGCATCAAGCATCGAACTCCATGAACAAGGTCAAATTTTGAAGATACATAAGAAGACACGAGATCTCAATTGTTTCACACTAATAACCTTCCATAGCATCAAAACTCAAAAATATAGAGAACAATCCAAGCAGTAACAGGGCAATCTAACCATTATACTCAGATCCAGCAAACGATCTCCACAATCCGGAGATCCGATCGGGGGGGGGGGGGGAATCGGGACTTAGACGGGGCTAAGGAGATGGGTGAGTTGGGGCTTGGGCTCGGAGTTCATGCCGATGACGATGATGAGTGGGATGAAGCCGTAGTGGGTGATCACCTTCGCCTTCTTCATCGCCCACGTGCTCCACTCCTTCACGAAGCGCCCCGCGGAGCTCTCCTCGGATCCCTTCGATCCCTTCAAAGCCTTCGCCTTCCCCTTCGATGAAACCCTAGACGCCATGGACGATGGAGCTCTTCTCTCGTTCGCTTCGGTGGGTGGGAAAATTTTAATCCCATTCACTGCCCCTCCCCCTTATTCCTCTATTCCGACTCCCCCATGGGATAAATCTTAACGGGTTATCCTAGGATAACCCGTTAAGAAGGGGATAAAAAAAAATTTATCCTCTGTCTTTTTTGTATGATGTTTGGCAAGAATAGGGGGATAAAGGGGGTTATTCCCCCTTTATCCCCCAACCAAACGCTGCCTTAGTGTATAGACATAGAGTACAGACATATTTTAGTGCGGTTGCTCCCTTTGAATCTTTAAAAGTGATCTCTATAGTGGTTTTCTTATGGTCTTTTTGTTATTTAACTATCTTTCCAGTTAGCTTACTCCTGTTATTTAATTACCATATAAATTAAGGCCTTTATCAATATGTATCTCCTGTTTACTTGTAAACTACTTAATACTACATTTTCTGAATGGGGAATAGTGCCTCAAGAATCAAAAAAAGGAGGCTGCAGCTTGTCATTAAAATCTACATGCTTGACACGTATTTAGTTAAAAGCTACAATATGTCTATAATTTACGTCTGGTGGAATTTTCACAAAGAACATAAGTAACTACTTACACTGCCTATATAGCATGATGCTGATCACCTCACTTAGAAAGGAAAGCGATGTTCAAGAGATACATAAGAAACAAAAAGAAAAAAGCAGCAGGAAAAGAGTCCGAAGAACTATATTACAAAATAATAATAATAAAATAATAATAATAGAGAGAGAGAGATAGGTGGGGGGCAAGTAAAGAGTTTTAGGGAGCAGCTGCAACACAAGCAAAACCTATCAAGTTCTATGTTAGTAATCCCTTTAACTCTTTAAAGAGTTCCACTGTAGTCCCAACCCATATTTTTCTACTAGAGAGAGAACATTGTCTACACCCATTACATCTGTATATGAAGGTATCATGAATTTATCAACTATTCGCCTATCATAATACAATGCTAACATCTTGTCCCTATATAAAAATAAGAACACTGAATTTAAAGTATGAGACGAAAGAAAACAAACGTATTCATGGCGCACAAACATTCAGATGAACTAGATGCGAGTCATAATATTTATTCTAAGTATTAAAATAAAGCATTTATTGAGAATTTCAGGGATTGAAATGAAATCTTAATGGATGTTTACTGTCTTCAATTTGGAAATCAAAAGTGTAGCTTAACAAAAAATGAGTTTCATGCCTATCTTCGGGTGTTTTTCTTTTCTTATTTTTTTTTTTACAAGCATACAGCATCCGTACATTGAAATAGTACTTTGATAACTTAAGAGTTACAACAATAGGAGATCCGCCTGTACACCAAAAAAACAACCAAGAAATAGTAACAAAACAAGGGTGGGCATACCTTAGTAGATATTTGCAGGATACCGAAAAAGAGATGGACCTATTTAAAGTATGTCACACACATTCTACTTTTGGATCCCCTCCTTGATCATAATGTTCCTCCATTTATCTTTAAGATCGCCAGGCATACGAGTTTTGTGAAATACATGGCTACCAAAATCGAGAATTTCCCTCCATGGAATGTTTCCGCTGCCGTTTGCAGCAAATATCTCCACCCCCTCCTGCCGTAACGAGATAACTCCCAAATGTGACTTTAAATACTAAACTGTACATCTTTCATTAAAGAGTGTACCCAAAAATTACAAGCAAAGGCCTTGTTTCATGCGGTTGTTATTCTTTTGTTTTCTTAATCACAAATCCTATGCAATTAGATTGTGACAAAGCACGCTCCATCACATAGAATTTGTGTTTGAAAAACAAAAAAAAATGGCAGCATGGTCTTAATCCTAGAGAGAGAGAGAGAGAGAGAGAGAGAGAGAGAGAAGGGGGGGGGGGGGGGGGGGGGGGGAGGAAGAGATAATATGAGACATATTACAAGCAACACAAGAAAGAATGGGCTTCAAACATAAACAAACAATCGGTAACTTAAGTACCCTTCGGTCAAATGCCAATTTTTGAAGGAAAAGCTAATTCCGGACATAAACATCTAGATCTATTAGCAAAAAAAAAAAAAAGAGAGAGAGAGATAGACAAGGATGCATACTTTTAGAACTAGATCTATCAGTAGGAAAAATGAGATTTAAAAGATTGCATACTTTTAGAGCTGCTGCTTCCTCTGCGGTCCAAGGTAGTTTGGTACGCCTCCCGGGAGGCATCAGTGGATTTGAACTGCAAAAACACATATAGAATACTTAGTCCACAGAATCACAAAACGGCAAAAAAAATAAAGAAGAAAGACTTGATACTCACTAGTCACTATTATTGTATATAAAATTTAAAGGTTGCAGCAAGTTTACAAGGCGAGGTATGAGTAATATGAAATGCCGAACAGGAAGAAGCATGTATAACACTATGGAAAAACTGGACATAGGTTACTACATTATTCTTCAAATGTTGGACATGAAAATTTCCAGTATCAGATTTGCTTTGAGAGGAAAGGATCTAGAACATACCAGAAAATAATTGAAATAATTCATTAAACAGCTTTTGAAAATAAAGGCGATCTTTATCTTCCGGGTTACAATTTCCCCAATTAAATGAACCCAAAGTAAATATTCTTGCTCTGTTATCATATATGTGGAGCCTATGAAGGAAAGAATTGTCGATCGAATAGACTCAGGTAAACAAGAATTGGCATGTGCTCTATGCTGTCAGTCACATGACAAGGAGATCTTTTTAATGTCGTACAAATCTCAAAATTCCTCATATATCTCATGCTTTCTCCTTTGCGAGTAATTGTACAAGTATAAAATCTGCCAAAGGGCATTTTTCTATTCCTTTCTACTTTCAAAATTTTAAGGTACTTGAAGCAGCAAAATTGTGATCACATGCCAGAGCCCTGCAAACCCATCGGGAAACCAAAAGAAAAAAAAATTGTTTCCACACAATTCATTAAAATCCAGGGATAATGAGAATGGACTTGGTGATAATTTGGAAATGGTACCCATCTAACAATGCAGAAAAAATAAATTCATGTTTATTACAATAGAGGATAAACCACAAAATTGTACCCTCTGGTCCATTCCCGAAGACAGACAGGCTGTTAGAGATTACAAATAATACTTCCAATAAGCCAATAATTTTGTTAAATCATTTGCCGTGAACTATTTTACAAAACTAGGTATGTTCTTTTGCTGTACAGCTAATGATGTTAAAAGAATCGTGTTAACAGCAACTATATAACGCATGGCAAATATAAAGTAAACAGCGCTAAAGCAAACTCTTCCAAATATATAGATACTTACTAACGCTTGGCTTGATTTGCACGTTTTCTCCTTTTTCCTGGCAACGATTTGAACCTCTTTTGGTTTTCGACAGTTTCAGGGTAGGCCTCTTGTGGTTTTTTATGATGCTTCCCGCTGTTTCGTGATGGCAACACTTGATTGCCCGTATCATCGTCGGAAGTATCTTTTACTTGCTCATCACTACTGGGTTCTTGAATATTTTGATGATCATTTACTGCACTGGTTTCACCTCTCTGTTGTAGCACTGCAGCATCATGTCCTCCATGAGATGATGCTGCACAGGTTTGATGATCATTTACTGCACTGGTTTCACCTCTCTGTTGTAGCACTGCAGCATCATGTCCTCCATGAGAGGTATTACCGTCTTTGCAAGGTAAATTGCCATTGTCAACTGCTGTATGGGGTTCTGTGGGTTGAAGGTTCTCCACTTGTTCATTCGAAAAGGCAGTATCAGCACCCTCAACAGTAGTTGCAGCATCATCCACAATCTGTTCATCATTTACTTTTGCCACATTAGTAGAATCTTCACATCTTAGAACACTCAACTGCTTCTCCGCCTGTCTAGAAAAGTCAGTAACTTCCATTTGCTTGTGATGTTCTGCTCTTGAGGAATTCTCATGTAACCTGCCAGTTGGGTAATGAGATGAGAGATTATCTAACAGTTTGACAACTCTTGCTTGACCTTTTTGCCTTTTACCAATATCCTTACCAAGAAAAATAGAAAGGTTTTTCTTAGCTCTTGAGTATGTACAAAAGGGACAGTAGAAGAGGCCCGCCTTATCAAACTCAACGGAGCCCAAGCAGCTTTCATGAATAGCTACAAAGCACCCTTTCGCACTGCAAGTCAGCAATTCACCGCCATTGTGACATTTTACGCACAAACTCTGCTCAGTCCAATCCCCAGCAATCAAATCCTGATTGTTGTTGGCTTGAGAGCTCAATAGATGATGCTTCTCCGCAGCAACTATCTCATCAGCCGGCTCAAAATCAGCATCTTCTAAGTCATCATCACTCAAAGCCACTTGTATGCCAATTGTCTTGTCACGACGTTGATCATTCTCAGTGCATGTGGCAATTGATTTTTCACCACATTCATTGAGCGGCAAATTTGGAAGATCAGTGCTATTGTTATGTGGATGTGGAAGTGCAGAGCTATTGTTATGTGGTATAGAAACATCCGTTACTGAGATTTGGGTGCACTTAGTAGAAATTAGAGCAACTGGAACTTGTGAGCTTAAGTGGCTATCACCATCGCCTAAATTTGTATTTTCCTTGCCAGATGGCTTGAGAGTGTCATTCCTTTCTGATGACTGAATTTTATTGCCTTCAGGACCCACAATGTCCCTTTGTAGATGATCAATCCTGTCTCTATAAGGAAAATATTGATTGAGCAAGTGCTGTGCAGACCCAGAAGCGCTTTTTTGGGATATTTCAATTCCATTACCACAGGTGCTGAATCTAAGCCTCTTTACCCTTTCATGCTCGCCATCAATATTGGCCTGCAAAAGATCTTCTTGATCACGTCTGATCAGGCCACTGCGTTCCAGGAAGGAGGATAAAACAGGATACTTGCCCTCTAAGATAGATCCTTTGAGCTGAAAGTTGAAAAGTAATCTGGGTAAGCAGAATAAATAGGTCCTTTATTTGAGAAGACAAAACCGAGAAATCTGCATACCAGATCAAGAGAGAGTTTTGGCACGGAAGCCCTTTTTTGAATAATAAACTGGTGGATACCACGAATGTATGTCTCGAAACTATCTTTTTCCATATTACTTAAATTTTCCATCTGAACCAACAAAAAGAAAAGGGGAAAAAAAATGCAGCACTTGCAAGTTAGCTGGAATAAAAGTCTTGAGAAGACACAATAAAATAAAAGGGAAAAGAAAAGAAAGAAATTAAGTATATATATATATATATATATATATATATATATATATATATATATATATATATATATAATTAGGATACTATGCTATCAATAGTACCAAATACTTGGTACTATCAAGTTTTTAGCTTTTGGATGAAAGGATGTGCGGTTAGGATGATAGTGGTACCCTATGGTTTAGTCAGTGGTTGGTGGAATTGTATGATCCAAAGGGTAGAAATAGTCAAAGGGATTAGATATAACAGTAGAAAACTTGATAGTATCAAATGCTTGGTACTATTGATAGTATAATAGCCAGACTATATATATATATATATATATATATATATAGAGAGAGAGAGAGAGAGAGAGAGAGAGTATGCATTCAAAAGTACAAGTCCATCTATGCTTGTTTTTTACCATAGGATTAGCCTTGAGATCCGTACTATTTTTTTTTATCATAGGCTTGTGCTTTTAGTCGTCTTTAGTTGCCTTTACAATAGCACGGATCTCGAGGCTAATCTTATAGTAAAAAAATTCACAAGCATAGATGGGCTTGTGCTTTTGAAAATATATAAGTTCTACTCTATATATATATATATATATATATATATATATATATATATATATATATGGGATAATTGCATATGGCTCCCTGTAAAGGTATCAAATAGCAAATATATCCCTACAAAACTTAAGTTATAAGATTTATTCCTCCAAAAATACTTCCATCTGTAAATATATTTCTATTACCAAAATTTAGATAACCATGAGTTAAAAAAGCTAACCTTAGTTAGCTAAGGGGTAAAATTTGTATTTCAATATTGATTTATGTCATCTTTTGCACCTTTTTCTCTTTATCCATAGCGACGGTGAGACCCTCGACAGCGGCAAAAATGAGGAACGCCACACGTGCCATGGCAAAGGCGAGGAAAAAGAGAGAAAGAAAGATAGCTTTTTGTAGGGACAAATTTGTAAGGGCAAAATAGTCATTTCACGCACCCACCATTAAAAAACTAACGGTGAATCAAATGGCAGGAACATATATGAACAAACCAGAACTTTTGGAGGGATACATTTGCAAACCAGAGAATTTTTTAAGGGATAAATCTGATCACTTAAATTTTGTAGGGATTTATCTACTATTTGATGCTTTTATAGAGACATGTACGAAATTAATCATATATATATATATATATATATATATATATATATATATATATATATATATATATATATAGAACGAGGCTACTATATTATTAATAGCACCAAGTTATTGGTGCTATTAGGTTTTTGGTCTTTGGATGAAGGGATGTGCGGTTAGTATGATAGTGATCCCCTAGGGTTTAGTGCAATACCAAGTGGTTGGTACTATTTATAGTATAGTAGCCGGACTCTCTATGTATGTGTGTGTGTGTGTGTGTGTGTGTGTGTGTGTATATATATATATAGAAACTTATAAGCACCAATTGCTTGGTCCTTGCAGTAGCCATTTTCTATATAATATATATACCATTTTCTATATATATATATATATATATATATATATATAGAAAATGGTATATATATATATATAGAAAATGGCTACTGCAAGGACCAAGCAATTGGTGCTTATAAGTTTTCTATATATATATATATATATATATATATATATATATATATATATATATATATATATAAAATTGAGCTCCTATGCTTTTAAAAGTACCAAGTCATTGGTGCTGGTAGGTTTTTAGCTCTTGGATGAAAAGATGAGTGGTTAGGATGATAATGGGCCTCTTGGATTAAGTGAATGATTGGTGGAATAGAATGATCTAAGAGATGAATTTAGTCAAAGGGATAGATTTAACGGTAGAAAACTTACAAGCACCAATTGCTTGGTGCTTGTACAAGCATAGTAGCCGGACTCTATGTGTATATGTATATATATGGAGTTGACCTGGAATGCTATCGATAGCAAACGGGCTCCTTTGCCACCCATTTGTTTTCGATGATGGAGCTTCCAAATCAACGATCGGCACCGTTGAATATGATATAGACCATTTAAACTATCTAGAAATTAAATTTCAAATGTTTTCGACATCCTTAACCTAATGATCAAAGGGTTGCAAACTTTGTAATTTTAACGATAGATATGAGTCTTTTTCTAGTTTACCGGTGTAAAGAATTCTAAATTAATTGAATTTTGGTTAAAAAAAATTTTAAACTATTTAAAACAAGATTTATACTCTTGATCATTACTTTATGAAGGATATTCATTTTCAGTCGTTCATTTTTGTGTCCACTTGATAGATAAGAAAATAATGTAAAAAAAGCATGAATTTTAATTTTCAGATAGTTTAAATGGTCTAAATCATATTTAACGGTACCGATCGTCGTTTTGGAAGCTCCATCATAAAAAACAAATGGGTGGCAACGGAGCCCGTTTGCTATCGATAGCATTCCAACTCAACTCTCTCTCTCTCTCTCTCTCTCTCTCTCTCTCTCTCTCTCTCTCTCTCTCTCTCTCTATATATATATATATATATATATATATATAGAGTTAGGCTCCTATACTATTGATAGTATTGGAGCTCCTATACTATAGTCCCATTTTCGATTTTAGGGCGTTCAAATCAACGATCCACATCGATAAATATGATTTAGGGTATATGAAGTTCTTAGAAAAAAAATTTAATTCTTTTCGACATCGTTTACTTAGTAAATAAATTATGTCAAAATGAACGGTGGAAATTGAATAATCTTTAAAATTTGAGAATAGCACTTTTGAATTTAAGATCAAGAATAATGATCTTAATTTAAATGGTTTAAAATATTTTATATCAAAATTTGAATAAATTTAGATTCTTTTACACCGTTAAACTACAAACTCGCCACAGTAGTCATTGAAAATTAACAATTTTGAAATAGTTTGATAATAAAATAAACTATGTCGAAAAATTATAAAAAAAAAAAAAAATTCTAAGAACTTCATATACCCTAGATCATATTTAACGGTGTAGGTCGTTGATTTGAATACCCTAAAATCGAAAATAAGACTATAGTATAGGAGTTCCAATACTATCAATAGTATAGTAGCCTAACTCCACATATATGTATATACATATATGTGTATACATATATATATATATATATATATATGTGGTAAGTATGCCAATATCTTCGTATCCTCATACATAGATAAATCACACAAAGATATGTTGTTTATTTCTGAAGGTACTTCTTTAGCAATAAGAGCACAAACAACCATTTAGCAAATAGAGATTCCCTTGTGAACAGTTGGAAATTGGAATGTAGCATTAAGGCACAATAAACATAGAGTGAATTCCTTTATCTACTATCAAATCATAAGCCGACAGAAACAGGTGTTGCAATGGTTAGTTCCGAAAGTAAATAAAAACTTCTATATAGGACCTGGAACTTCAATTGTAACTAAGTATGCAAATATTTTTCTATTATCATAGATAGACAAATCAGCTTCTTAATGACAACAGAAGAATCTCGTTAGGTATTTATTTTTGTAGATACTTCTTTAGCAATAAGCACACAAGCAATCATCTAGCAAATAAATTCCCTTGTGAACACTTGCAACGTAGCATAAAGACACCAAAGATTTCAAATGAATTCATTTATCTACTATCTAACCATAAGCACACAGAAATGGATGGGCAAAATAGTAATAGAAGAAGAAATAGACAGTAATGATAATTTGAACCACATGAACCACTCAAATAACTTTATCAACTCACAACCAACAGCTAGAATTCTGGGGACAAAAAATTTCTTCAATGGCTCAAAATAAGACTTGTGGAAAAGAAACACTTCTAAGTTGATTAATTTGTGATAAATCGTAAAACTTCCTTCAATTTAATTGAAACACCACAAATTTCATGAAGGATAACACTGGAAAGGTTCCTCATGCTGGATCAGGTGCTTCCCAAGCTGTCTTGAGAAAGTTAAAGAATTTTCCTTCCAAAGAAATCTTGTCTACTGGACTGGTAGACTCATTCTAAATATTCAATAGAAACCTTTTACATTTATTTATTCTCCACATCAAATACGTTAATAAGCTAGAAATTTGCTACTTTAGTTATAAGAGAGCACTAATTCAGTTCTTCTATGTATATCTTATCCATGAGTTAGTACCTTGAAACATTAGTGCCCATTCAGGTATCTGAGATATGGTCCAAATAGATCACCAATAAGGAAAAGAAAAGTTGAGAGTAGCAGCAATCTTTCCCTGACCCTTTAGACTTTAACTATATTCTCAGTCCTAAAAACACATAGTTTTATCTTTTATCTTCTATGATCAAATAAATAAATAATTACATGGCCATCATAAATTAGTTTGTGGCATTAACCCTTCAAAGCCCAAAAGAACGCAGTGTACTTTTTAAGGGTAAGGTATTACATTGAGCTTCCTCAACTAGGACACAAATCAAGTTCCTAAAGAGGAAATGACAAGAAAGCTAATTTCCCAAAGGGTGATCAATGAAGTATCAAGGTAATTTCCAAAAGGATGATCAATGATGTATCAAGGTAGTCAGTAGATCAAGTCACTTGACCAATATTTCAAAAGTTAACCTTTAATGAGACCAACTTTTCAAAAATAACAAGTTTGCAAAAACAAAACATGTTTCACCAATTTCTATTATATATTAAAGATCATGAAAAATACCAACTAAAAATGATGCATTTTAATAGTAGCTTTTGTGTGGGTGAAAATACTTAGCTTCCATGCATGTATGCTCATTTATATACTCGAGAAAATCAATAACAAACTGCAAGTTTCTAAGAGTTTTTTAACCAAGATTCACGGACTTAAGAAAACAACCATCCAATCGCAGACAACAAGCATGCGAGAAACAAATTACTTTGCATGAAATAGATAAAAAGAATAGGATACCAAAATTGCAGAATTGTTTTACCAAGATTCTGAGAATAAAAAAACTAAAGGCTAAATTACGAAAGGTCCCCCGCATTTTAGGCCATGTCTGATTTACACACCTACATTAAAAATTTGCATCAATAACCACCCTTCACTTTGCCATTAACTTGAATAGGTTCAAATTTTGGGATGAATTCAATTGTAAAACTTTGAAAAAACAAGTTTAGAGATGAAGTTAGTTATTATTAATCCGGAAAAGTAATATAACTTGAATAAAATTGTTCAGTAAATTATCAATTTTGATAATATTGGCAAAATAAAAAATATATCTTTTATCTAATATTTTATCTTATCTTTGAGTTGCAGATTAAATAGATGCTGAGACATAGAACAATGTGATATACCAACTTGTTATAGTGAAGTTCTACAGCCTAATTCAATAATTATCTCGAAATTTGTTAGGACCAATTTGAGACAGCGGCAAGGTGCAAGATTGTAATTGACACAATTTTTAATGCAGGGAGGTAATTGAGACAAGGGCTAAAGTCCGCGGGGACTTTTATAATGCAGGCAAAAACTAATTACTCAACCTTACAGGACCATTTAGACCGTCTCTTCTATTTTGCGTAGGAAACAAAGGACAGGTCTATGCCACCAAGGAGCATCCTTTTTCCAGATTAACATGTAGCCCTAAATACAACCAATCATTACTGAGACGATTTCTTACCTTCACTTTCTAACCTTCCTTCGACATTTTCCTGATTTCAATGATAATAAAAGTTCTTCAAAGCAAAAATCTTTAAAAAAAAAATGGTTACATCACCAACCGATTCTTCCTTCCAATCCAATGACCAAACACCAAGATTTTGAAAAAAAATAAAATCCAAATGAAATAGTGCCGTAATGAATACCTTCCTCAGGTGAGAGCAGAGAACTTCCTCGCAGGATCTCGACGCATCAATGGGAGAACGAGATGGCGAAGTGATCTCGCCGCCACAGTCGCGAACCTCACCCACGCATTCCTCCAAGTACCTCAGCGCTACCCTTTCCCGCACGGTTTCCGGCGCATCGGCGAAGAAATTGGGCGCACGGTACATGAGAGCTGCAGCAGCGCATTCGAAGCCCTAGCGATGAGGAACAAGAAACGGCGAAACAGACGAAACCCTAGGACTAAAAGGCTCTCGGTTACCTTTGAGGACAGAAGTGTCGAGTCCCTTGTCGTCGGCTAGGGTTTCGATGACCCAGTGCCAGGCAACGGCGAAGTTGGCGGAGATCATCTTGGGTGGAGGAGGAGGAGGAGGAAGAGGAGCGCAGTGGGAAGAGGGATGATCTTCACCGGCCATGACTTCGGCTTGCTCCAGGGTGTATACAACGGGTCCCAAAATAATTTTGATCTTAGATTGAAGGGTTTTTTTTTTTTTTTTTTTTTTTTTTTTTTTTTTTTTTTTTTTTGCATTTAACAAAATTAAAAAAAAAAAATAGTGCTGCAAAATTTTAATTTATAAAAAAAATATGGTGCCACTAGCACCATATTTAAAATATTCACCGTATTTAAAATATATAATAAGTTGTATATATTAAATAGTTCAAACAAAAAAAAAATACTATTATTAGATTGCATAAAATTCTAACAATCAAATAAAAAATTATTATTATTATAATTTTTATTTGATTGTTAGAATTTTATTGGTAAGTTGTTGAGATTTTTTAGATTGTTAGAATTATATTTGATTTGTTAAAATTTTTATGTGATTGCTAGAATTATATAAAATTAAAAAAAAAAAATGATAAATAAGTTACCGTCTCTTCTAAATTTAATAGGGATAAAAAAAATAATAAAAATGATCAATTATTTACTATTTTTAATAAAATTTAAAAGAAACGGTAAATTATTTATCATCTTTTTTCTTAATCTTATATAATTCTAGCAATCAAATAAAAATTTTAATAAATCACATATAATTCTAACAATCTAAAAAATCCCAACAATCTACTAATAAAATTCTAACAATCAAATAAAAATTATAATAATAGTAATTTTTTATTTGATTGTTAGAATTTTATATAACCTACCAATAGTAAAAAAAAAAATTGTATAAATTATTTAATATATACAACTTATTATATATATAAGAAACACGATCAATTATTCACCGTATTTAAATAACACGGTAAACTATTCACCGTATTCAACTTATACAATCACAATCCAGCCTGCCCGCGTGGCGCTTATACGCACGCGTGGCAAGTATAGGACTATTTTTACAAATTAAAATTTTATAGAATTATTTTTAAAAAAATAAAATTTAGGAGGCTAAAATGCAAAAATAATCTAGATTTAAATTTAGGAGCCTGTTGGTTTTTATCTTCGAAAAGGAAAAAGGTACATCATACACCTTAGGGATCAATGGTCTGGATTGATCTCACTTTTTTATTAAAAAATATATATGATATTGTCACACCTCTTTTTTTTTTATCACATCCTTTCCCTTCTTTTCTCACTTCTATACAGATCTCTTTCGTAATCCCATTCCCGCTCCCGCTCCCTCTCTGTCGCTTCCTCTTCGTTCAGAAGGACTCCGGAGGCCATTGCTAGAGGTGTACAACGAGAATTTACGACGCCTTCGCGAGGGCGACACCCTGATCAGGCCACGACCCACTCCGTCGACGACGAGCTATGGACATACTGTGATGGCCCATGTCACGCCCCGGGTGTAAACCAGAATCCGGGCTCGTCCACAGATCCGCCGTGCACACGGAATTTTTCGTGTACACGAAGCGCTGGTAACCTGCTCAGATATAAAGATATAATAAAGGAGCATAGAACAGATCTAAACTAAAACTAATACATCTCAGACAAAATGCTAAAAATAAAGTACAACATAACTCTCATATATATATATACATGTGTCTCTCCCAGCTCACGAAATAAATACAACCAGCTGGCCGGAGCCAGACCCAAAATAAAGGAAAATACAACTGTCTGAGTGTACAGGGGATACATCAAAACTGCTAAACTCGAGATCGGGGAAAAGGCTATCTAATCTGCAATCCTCTTACCTCGATCTGCCCGAGACGGTCCTGCAACTCTCGCAGAAGACTCTGCAAAACAAAGGGGGAAAAGAAAAGAGAGATAATGGGGGTGAGAACTACTATAAAAACAGTAGCCTCCCCTAGTGGGTTAAACCTCAAACTCTGACATGCCCACTAGGTCTACCAGAGGCAAAAGGTAAGGAGGTGGTGAGCTAGAAATATAACCGCTGATAAAATAAAGCTACCACTACTATGCCTCTAAATGCAAAGCCGGAAGGAGTAACTACGGATGCATCGGTGAAAGAATCTACCAACAGGACCCAATATTGATGATTCGGTATAAAACCCAGTAGTACTGGCTCTGCATGTCATCAATCTCACGAACTCAGTATCTCCACTGTCCAATGACCGGAACCCAACACGATCTGACCGGCACCCAACACGGTCTAAAGCTCCTACTCCGGAGTGGCACTCGAGGGGAGCGACCCACACGAGTAAAGTATCACTGTAACCAGTATCATCAGTATCATAAAATAGCAGGACTGGGTCACGACTCTGATCAAAGTGGGAAAACCCATCCACTAAAGGGAAACTCGATCCCTAATCCGATGCAATAATAATAATAATAACCCGGTCAACCGCCCACAGTCCGCGGTTGCCGCAATATCCAACCATCAATCCTCATCTGTCCCAAACTCTAAATATCTGACTATACTATCCCCGACCCCGCTCGAACCCGAGCACACTATCCCCTAAGACTAGACAACAGGAGAAAGAATAAAAAGCATTGTTTCTCCTAAGTCAGTTCCAGCATGATAGTGTAGCAGAAAATAGTGGCCTAGCTAGGTGACCATACATGTAGAGTACCGGGTCTTGGTGGAGTGTACCGACCTCGCAAGATGGCGTGGTTCGGAGAAATCGCCTCGGACGTGTTCCATATTTTGTTTGCTGATGATTTCGGGTTAGTTCGGATCGACGCGGAGGCCTCAGCTTGAATCGGAGTTTTTTCGGGCTTTGTGCGCCGTTAGAGGACTGGTTTGCTTGGGCCGCGACTCCACTGTGGTTTGCAGGAATTGGGAAAGGTTTGGAACAGGTGTATTTTCTGTTTACAGATGAGTTCGGGAGGTTTCGGACTGGTGCGGAGACTCCGAAGGCGAAAAGTGAGTTGGAATCGGCAGTTATGGGAGCCAGTTTTTGGATTGAGCACCTTAATTTTACGATTGAGCTTTTTGAGTGGGGAAAACTCTGGACACGTGTATTTTTAGATTACAGCGGAGTTCGGGAAGTTCCGGTTTGGTGCGGAGGCCCCGAGGGCAGAAAGTGAGTTAGAGTTGGCTTAATTGGGATTAATTAATTAATTAATTAATTATTGGTCTGTGAAGTAATTAGTGAAAGAAAGTGTAAAGAAAGAAAAGGAAATTAAAAGAGAGTGTGTTGTAGTGTATGGATGGATGTAAGGTTGGTGTTGGAAAGGGTATGAAGTCCTTTACACCATGCACCATGCACCACCAGCACTAATTAATTAAGGTGCCATGTCATCACCTTCTTCTTGGTTTTGAAACAGAGTAAATTTTGTGAAACAGAGGAATGAATAGATGAAGAAGAAGAAGAAGAAGAAGAAGAAAAATTGAAGGGAAGTAAAAGAGGGTTTTTATCGTCTTGACGGCGCGAATTTATCGCTAGTAGCCGCGTGGGGCCGAGCGGAGCGTGCGCGGAGAAATTGTTGAAGTGAAGTTGTACTATTTTTCTAGAGAGAGAGAGAGAGAGCTTGGTGACCATGGTGATGGTGTTAGAGGTGTGTGTGAGTGTGTGTGTGGGATTGGTTGCTGCCCATGCGTGGAGGAGCAAGCGCGGAGCGCGCGGGGGGCTTGCGCGTGGTGGGCTGGGCCGCTGCGCGGCGGGCCCATGCGGCTGGCTTCTTTTTTTCGCGCGGTTGGCTGGGTGTTCCGGAACCAATTAATGGTTCCGGAACAGGTCCCTGGGTACCAGTACCACTTGGAGGGTACCGGTACCCCACCTTGCTGAGGGAGTTTGGAGATTTTTTTTGTGTGGGGACTTTTTGGTCTTTTCTCCTCCGCCCTGTTGACACCCCCTCCCTTCTATATATGGACACCAACTCCTCCTCCTCTACTCAGTAGAAATCAAGAAAAAAAAAAAAAAAAGGAGAGAAAATAGATGAGAGAAGTAAGGCAATTGAAGGAGGCAGCTTGGAGTTCTTGCTGCTTGGTCCTATTTGGAGCCGCGCGCGCGCGTCGAGCAACGTATAAGGTAGGTTGGCAGATACTTCTAGTTGAGTTTGTAGAATTATTTTATGGATTTAAAGTGATTTATTGAGATTGGATTTGGTTTTTCCTTCAAGCAAGAATAACGGAATCAAGCAATTGAGAACTTAAACTTAGATAAAAGGAGATGAGATAACCCGAGCAAGAATAACGGAATAGACCGCTTACAGCTAATATTCTTTAATCGCTGCCTCACCATCGTCCCGACTACTACACCTAGTCAAACCTGTCACGGAGTGGGTAAAGTCAGTGACAAACAAAGTAGATGTCTAAATATCAACAAAGAAGGAAAAACAAACCGATTACACCGAAACCTTTTCGCTAAAACCCTGTACATAAATTAAGCTGGGCACCAACCCCAGATTTATCAATTAAGCTGGACACCAACCCCAGAGTACCTGTCGGAGAGACAGAAGTCTCCCCTCGTGCACAAACCCCATTGATGCTTTTACCCCCCCCATTCACGGTGCTAGTGCGTCACCTCTAGCTGGCGTGGAGGGGGGTCCTCACGGCTCCCACTCCTTTGTGAGGCACACGGGTCAAGCAATTGACCACTCTTCCGGAAAAGTACACCCATGCGGTGGCCCGACCGCCTGTGTACGTGGAGCATCCCACCCCAATATTTGCCGGTGATCGGCGTGTATTAAGCACCGCGACCGCAGCCGCAACAGTTGTTAGATAAAATACATTTATGCGAAAGGTTAAACTGTCCATCTACTTTGTTAGGCAAATTGAGAGCAAATTTAATGATGATAGATGCACTTACTGCACTTGTTGCACTTATAGCAACCGTACCCACCTGGTTGAAGATAACCGACCGCGCCCGCGACCCTCCTAAGCAAATCAGAACTCCTCGCGGCCTACTAGAATATCCAAGAGTACAAATTAACACCTTACCCTAATCAGGTAAAATCAGTGGTCCCAACCACTGACACAACAAACCCACAAAAACCGAAATCATCGTGCCTAGGGGACCGCAACGTCGGTCAAAAACCCAACAAGTCGAACCATCGAGTAAAACTGAAAACTAGATCAAACCGGTAACGCCAAAGACTAACAACAATCGGACCGCGACTATTTCGTCGCGAACTCCGTCGGAACTCAAAACCGCTAACGAAAATCCAACAAAACCCAATCTCAACCGGTAGCCCACCCGGGACGTCACTGGTTAGACCTTGAAGGCTCCGACGGCGAAAATGGTGAGAAAAAGACCCGACGCGCGCCCCCGACGATTTCGTCGAGGCGCGGAGTGTCGGCAAAATTAACCACCCGACATAATAAAACAGTGACCAAAAGGTCCAAGGTGGCCATGCCAAGAGAACCACGGAATTAACGATCCCAACGGCGAAAACGGCGCTCAAAACGGTGGAAAAACGGCAAAAACGGAGCTACCGAACTCCCGGCTGTCGGATGGTGCACAGGCCGGGGCGTGGACCGGGTTCAGCGCTCTCGTGGAGGCGGCGGCATGCGCCGGGTGCACGCAGGAGGCGTGCACCGCGCGTCTTGGGCCGGGCCGGTGCACGCGCGAGGCATGCACCGGGTCTGCGCGTCGGGTGGCCGAGCGGCATGCGCCGGGTGCACACATGAGGCGTGCACCGCGCGCCTTGGGCCGGGCCGGTGCACGAAACCGTGCGCCGGGTCTGGTGCTTCCGACGCTGCGGGCGTGCACCGGGTGCACACCTGGACCCGTGGACCGCGCTGTACGGACAAGCACAGTAAACCCTAATTTCGCGGTTTTCTTCGCCGTTTTCGCTCCCGTTTCACGATTTCTTCTCCGTTTTCGCTCCCGTGCGACTCCGGCGAAGACCCCGCGACCATGGTAACGACGGCGGCGGCCTCCCGTTTAACAACGGCGGCGGCGGCCTCCCGTTAACCCACTATGTTCCAACGAAACACCCCCAAAAATCTCCGAATAAATCCGCGGTAAATCTAACGGCTAAACCGTTGATCTACGAGCAACCAAAACATAAATCGGAACCCCGATCGAATTTCCGACCAAGTCCGATAAAAAGAAACTGATTAAAAATCATCGATTAAACTCGATAAAAACCATCGATCACCCTCGATCAAGAACGAGAATAAAACATGGATCAAAACCCGACGAAAATCCGCGATCGATGTACCAATTAAAACGTCCTTACAAGAACACGGAAAACCCCCGATTAATTCTACAAAAAGATTAACGACCACTAACCTCAATCTATCGGAAATAAAGAACCGATCTTGGTTCTTGCGGCGTTGGAGATCCGGATCCACTTCCCGAAATGATGGCGTCTCGTTCTCCGGTCTCCGGACGTCAATCGGGGCGATCGGGTTCCTCCGATTTCTCCTTCTTTCCCTCTTTTCTCCTCCGGTTGGGGTTTCCTTTCTTTTCTCTCTTTTCCTTTCTCTCTTTTCATCTAGGGTTTCGTTTGGTTTTCGGTACGCACGAAAGAGGAGGGTTTGAGGAGGCGGTATTTTAAATTAGGGTTTCCATTCGGTATACGGGGAATAAATAAATCTCGTTATTTATTTATCCCTTTTTATCTTATTTCATACGTACGCACCGTCAAAATCCTCCTCGGATATTTTTGACTCTAATTAATTAATTCGTTAATTAATTAATTCCTTACCGATAATCCTCCGGGTAAATCTTTAAAGATAATTGCTTAAGGATAATTCTTTATCGATAATCCCTTTGGAGATAATTCCTTAAGGATAATTCCTTAAGGATAATTCTAGGATTCCTCGAAAAGCGTGCCAGATCTTTTGCACGGATTCCGATGCGCCCCACGGTTACCGCGACTTTCAAATTCCCATTCCGGGAGATCCGTAAGTCGGATTTCGGATCCGATTGCACCACCGTTTATCGTTTCTCGAGCTCTATCACCGAAAAATACCCGCACCGCATGTTAGTCATCTCTAAAGAGCCCGATATTTTAATTTCCTCTAACTTACACTCTATTAGCAGGAGGGTAAAATAATACCAGAAAAGTTGTGTCATTACACGTCGGGTCTCCCGTTTTCGATGTTTAGTCGATGTTCGGCGTTAGTCACCTAGTCTTAGCTCTCTTTTGCCTCTTCAGGGGCGCGGGACGCCGTAAGCTCGGCAGACGTGCAAGCGCGGACGAACCAACCGATGATCTCCTTTCAAGGTGGGTACTTTCCTCTTGAGTCATTTGGGAAAGGGTGTTAGTTATAAGGTGCATGTTTGGGCAACGGTGGTTTTCTAAAATATTTACTGTTGACATTGCTAACCTATTTATACTATTTATTTAATCATTTATCTAAATACTTGACTATGAGGCTCGTGCTACTGCACGCACACCGGCGGCTTGGCCTCCGCAAGGGTGTGCTTTTCCAGAAAATTGGTACGTTGACCCGTGTACCCCACGTGACGGTGACGTGATGGGGGCCCTCATGGGTGGAGGGTGTGAGCGGTGGTGCCGAGGTGGGTGCTCGGCGGCCGAGGCAGGTGCTCGGCAGGGGTCCGAGATGGGTGCTCGGAGGGGTTGCCGGGGGAGGTGCCCGGTTTGTTTTACACAGGATTACCTACCGTGGATTACACTTCGCGGCGGGGGTTGCTCCAGTTTTAGTGGTTTGCTATTTTACTGCCCTTATTGCTCTTACTTTACTTTACGGTCACTGACTTCCCATCTTGTGATAGGTTCGTCCAGGGGTGAGTGCTAGGACGCTGGTGAGGACGCGGGAGCGTTGGACTGTCCCTTAGCGGCCACAGATACAGCTGATTTCCCTTTCCTTGTTCAATTATTATTTCATGATAGTTAGATGTGGATTGCGATACCCCCGTGGGTTCGACGTGGATGTTACCCGTTTCTTTTATAATTGTGGAGTGCATGACTTGCCTTTCTTTACTTGGCCGTTTTGAACTACGAACAACAAAAACCGACGGAAACCGTTTGCGAAAACCGATTTTAAAACGTGGGTGTCGTGTGGGCACCGTTTTTGAAACTTTGTGGGATTTATGTGATTTCGAAAATGGTTTTACAAAATCAGGCATCGGGTGGGTGCCGTTTTGAAACTCTGTGGATTTATGTGGCTTTGAAACGGATTTCAAAATATCGGCGTCGGGTAGGCGCCGCTTTCAAACTCTGTGATTATTTATCCTTTTACAAACAGTCGGCCCTTTTCTAAAGTCTGAGAGTAGATAGGATGTGTGGTTGTATGTTGAATGTATCTGTGCCTTGATCTAATATGGTTAAAGCTTGTATGAGATGTATTATTTAGTCAGGACGCCATGCATATACGAAGGAGACTCTGCCCGTTTGCAGAGTGAATTTGTATATGCGGCGGGTCTGTGCACGCACTGGGGGAATTTGTTTTCAAAAAAAAAATATTACGCTGATCTGGGAGCATCGGTGGCTCTCCTTCCGCGCGTTTGAATCTCCCGGGGCGTGACAGATTAAGATGGTATCAGAGAGAGAACTTTAACCACAATAGTCGGGGCCCAGCATCCACGGGGCGCAATACTCTAACTACTGATTAATAAAGTGAACATTGTATAGATAAATAAAACGCGAGTGCTCGTGGGGAAGGGGAAATTAGTAGAATCCCTTTTAGTGCCAGAGTTGAGGTGTTACTTTAGATAAGTCTAGAACTAACTTGGTTTGTTTGCATGCACGGTTAATGGCCCGAAACCGCTCTTCAATCGATGGTGCAGAAGAGGATACGACGGTTCCGGCAACAGTGGAGAATCGGCTATTCCAACAACGGATTACGCGACATGGCTTAGCGCTTCCCTTTTTTTGTTAGGAAAGACGAACCCCACACGGCTCGCCTTCACAAGGATGGTCTACATAGCGACACTATTCGGGTAATACCGACGGTGGGTTTACCCGCTTACCGAGGAGTGATCGACAGGACCACTGCGGTGGGGCGGGATTTGGCTGTTTCACGCACCCGGCAGAAGAATCATGAGCCTGCCGGGGGCCGAAACGATCCCAGCCATAACCCGGGAATGACTTTCCCAACGGGAGCCGACCACCCCAGTATCCGAAGACACCGCAAGGAACCTGAAACACATCAGACAAGGGAATCGATACGTCATGGAGTATCGACAAGAATATGTAGGGTTGGCCAATTGTGTTTCCTTTGTTATAAGGGATGAAGCTCACAAAGCCCGCCTCTTCGTAGACGAATTGCGGAGCAATATATATATATATATATATATATATATATATATTTTTGAAGTTGTGCAAGCGGTGGAACTTCACACCTTCCAGAAAGTGGTGGATGGGGCCACCATAGTGGAGCGCGGATTCGTGGTGACGCGCGCCCGACGAGAGGACTCGGAGTACAACAAGGACAAGAAACGACCCTAGCCCTTCTTCAGAGGGGGATTTTCTAGCAGGGACCGGCCATACATCACCTACAGAGGGGCACCCCGGGGGATTATTCGCTTTCGAAAGCACGACCGTTGCTTCTGATGTGACAAACTGGGACGGTTCCGCGTTAACTGCCCGAACCCGGGAATAATTCTTCGGAGTCGCGACACGGATGAGAGGTCTTATGCAACGACGCGACAAAGGACGCACTACCCGAGGGAAGTAGTAGCAGGAAAGACCCCTTACGAAGAGTAATGTTGGTTTTGACCCCAGGAGAACCCTTAGAAGCAAATACTTTGTACCTTCCTGCCCAAGAAGGAAGCGAAGACTTAGTTGTCTTTGGTGTTGGCCCTTTACTTATGGGTCAAATAAGTCCAACTTCCTGCCTTGAGACAATAGGCCCAGGGGACTCGTAAGTTGAGTTGGGTGAGCCCAATAGGTTGAGTGGGCTGCGGTCCACAATAGACCTAACGGCAAGAGGCCAAACAATAGACCCAACGACCAGGTGGGTTGAGTCCGGTCGAAATCTGTGGCGCTGTGTATGTACGCTTTAAGTGAATCGGTTGCGTACCTCTAAAAGCTCGAGCTTTTGGGGTTAATGGTTGGCGCCAACGATCCGACATTTGTGACTTAGTGGTGTCACTGCTAAGAGAATTCGAGGGTATACTCGAAAGGGATGGGCTTACCGAGTAACAGGTGCCAGTCGATTGCGAGAAACCGAGCGTGCCGTCTTGGGGCACACCTGTTCTATTCGTACGGAGGAAGGACGGGAGTCTACGATTGTGCATCGACAATCGGGGAATAGATAAGGTCATAGTATGGAACAAATACCCCTCACCTTGGATTGATGACCTATTCGACCAACTACCAAGAGCGACGGCGTCTTCAAAGATTGATCTGCAGTCCGGCTATCGCCAGGTTAGAGTCCGGAGAAATGACATACCAAAAACAGTCCTTCGAACTCGGTATGGTCATTACGAGTTTATGGTTATACCGTTGGACTCATAGTCGCTCCAGCGGTGTTCATGAAAGTGACGAACAGGATCATGGAACCTTTCTTAGACCAGTTTGTAGTGGTCTTTATAAATGACATCCCGATCTACGCTCGCACAGACAAAGAGCACGAGGAACACTTACGAGTGATCCTCCAGACCCTCCGGTACCAGAAATTGTATGCCAAACTCAAAAGGGGTGAGTTCTGACTCCGCGAGGTAGGCTTGTTGGGACACATAGTCTCAGTGTCGGGAATAGTGGAGGACCCAAGGAAGATAGAATCCGTGACCGACTGGGCTCGGCCAACGACGGGGATAGAAATCCGAAGCTTTCTAGGACTGGCGGGGTACTACAGACGTTTCGAGGAAGACTTCTCAAAGATAGCCGCCCCCGTGAATCGACTAACCCGGAAAGGGGAGAAATTAGTCTGGTCAACCCAATACCAGAAGAGCTTCGAGGAATTTAAAGACAGACTCACACGGGCACCGGTACTCACATTGTCATAGCCCGGTGAGGACTACGAGATCTTTTGTGATGCATCTCGAAGCGATCTTGGAAGCGTATTGATGCAACAAGGGAAGGTCGTAGCTTACGCATCAAGACAGCCCAAGGATTACGAGCAGAACTACCCTACACACGACTTGGAGCTCGCGGCAGTCGTGGTTGCCTGAAAGCTCTGGAGACATTACCTCTAAGGGGCGCACTGTAACGTGTTTTCCGATCACCAGAGCATCAAAGACCTGTTTACGCAGAAGGAACTGAACTTACGGCAAAGGCAATGGCTGGAACTACGAAAGGACTACGATTTGTCCACCCACTACCACCCCGGGAAGGCAAATGTGGTGGCCGACGCCTTGAGCCGGAAGGGACAGACGGGGGGAAACGGCATTGAGCACCCTTTCCCAACAAGATCGTCTAATTACAGAATTCTCGCAATTGAGACTGGAGGTAGTGCCAGCAGGTGCAGTTGGGAAACATCTGTCCTTAGTGATAAAGCCTACACTGATAGAGAGGGTCGTGGAAGGCCAAGCAACGGACACGCAACAACAGCAGATACGGAACTGATTATCCTCGGAACCAAGTGGGGATTTTGTGATCGGCGCTGATGACGTGATGAGGTTCCGGGGACGAGTCTGCGTTGAGGAAAGAAATTCTGGCGGAAGCGCATAATGCCCCTACACTGCGCATCCCGGAGGTACAGAAATGTACAGAGACCTGAGGCAGACCTTCGGGTGGCCCAAATTGAAGAGTTATGTGGCGCAATTTGTGGCGCGATGTTCGGTGTGCCAACAGGTGAAAGCAGAACATCAGCGACCGGCGGGGAAAAACTACAACCATTGCCCATACCGGAGTGGAAATGGGAATGAATTTCTATGGACTTCGTAATCGGTTTTCCGCGATCGCAACAAGGACATTACGCGGTATGGGTCATTGTGGACCGTCTGACGAAATCGGCCCACTTTATACCGATTCACACGACGTGGAGTAGGGATCGGCTGGCGCAGACCTATATCGACGAGGTGGTGAGGTTGCATGGAGTACCGTCATCCATAACCTCGGACAGGGACACACGCTTCGTGTCAAACTTCTGGCGGAGTCTGCAGCAGGCACTGGGAACCAAGCTGCAGTTTAGCACGGCTTTTCATCCGCGGACGGACGGGCAATCAGAACAGGTGATTCAGATCCTCGAGGACATGCTCCGAGCTTGTGTACTTGACTTGGGAGACGGATGGTCACGCCACCTACCTCTTGTGGAGTTCGCCTACAACAACAGCTACCAGGCTAGCATCCGTATGGCGCCGTACGAAGCTCTGTACGGCAGGCGCTGCAGGTCTCTGATCTGATGGGACGATCTGGGAGAGCGGAAGTTTTTAGGACCGGATTTGGTGGAAGAGACTGATGAAAAGGTGCGCCTCATCAGGTAGCGGCAGGTGACCGCCCAGAGCCGACAGAAAAGCTACGCGGATCAGAGACGCTGCGACTTGGAGTTCCACGTGGGGGAGCACGTGTTACTGCGTGTTTCGCCGAACCTTGATCGGGTGCACAACGTGTTCCACGTGTCCATGCTTCGTAAGTACCTCCCCGATCCATCGCGGGTGCTCGACGTCACCGCAGTCGAGCTTAAAGAGGACCTGAGCTTCGAGGAAGTACCAGTACGGATCCTAGCACGGGAAGACAAGAAGTTGCGGAATCGGACGATCCCCTACGTGAAGGTGCTTTGGAGCAACCAGGAGGAACGTGAGGCGACCTGGGAACCTGAGTCGAAGATGAGGGAGTGTTATCCGGACCTCTTTGCCGCGGACGGAAGTTAAGTTTCGAGGACGAAACTTGTTTTTAGTGGTGAGTGATGTAAGACCCGCTGTTCCTTTCCTGTTTTTCTCCCTCCTTTCCTTCGTGTAGTGATCCGGCTGGTGCTATTTTTGAATATTTCTGGACAGTCCGTCGGGGCTCGCGGGCATTTTTAAATGATAAAGCTCGCGAAACGGGGAATAGTGGTGCGATCGGATTTGAATTCCGACCCCGGGATCTCCCAGAACTTAATTTTGAAGTTTTGACCCCTTTTAGGCGCTCCGGGATCCGTGCGAGCGATAGGCACGTTTTTCGAGATAACTTTAGCCGCCGGTTTTGTTCCGTTTTTTTTAGATTTCTTTAAAACCGAGGATTTTAGGTTTTTTTCTCCTCCTTGGTTTTCTTTTGGCGGCTAGGGTTTTTGAGGGGCGCATTTTGAGAGAGAAAAGGGAAACCGGAACCCAACCTTTTTTCGCTCTCATTTCGAATCGACGGCGGGGCGATCCGGACGTTGGAGATCGGGAGAGGGACGGAGGCTTTCTTGCTCGCGGGATCAACTGGGCAACGGTAGGACGATCCTCTTCTTCTTCTTCTCCCTCGGCGGATCGAAGGTGAGTTTTTCCTTTTAGGGTTTCGCTCCTTTCGCTTCGGAATCGAGTTTTGCGGGGAAAACCGCCGCCGCCGCCGCTGCCGCGCGCCGCGCGGGGCCGCTCGCAGGCGGGCACCGCGTGGGCTGGTGCCGCGCGGTAGGCGCGCCACACGGGACCACCGCAGGCGGGCACCGCGCGGGCGGGTGCCGCGCGGGCCGCCTGCAGGCGGCGCGCCGCGCTGCGGGCGCACCGCTCGGGTGCCGCCCGCAGGCGAGTGCCGCGCGGGCCGCCTGCAGGCGGCGCGCCGCGCGGCAGGCGAGCTGCGCGGGCGCTGCACGGCAGGCGAGCTGCGCGGGCGCTGCACGCAGGCGGGCACTGCCCGCAGGCGGGCACCGCGCGGGCTTGTGCCGCGCGGGCCGCCCGCGGGTGGTGCGCCGCGCGGCAGGCACACCGCACAGGCGCTGCCCGCAGGCGGGCACCGCGCGGGTATGTGCCGCGCGGGCTGCCCGCGGGCGGTGCGTCGCGCGTCAGGCGCGCCGCGCGGCAGGCGCGCCTCGCGGGCGCTGCCCGCAGCCGGGCGCCGCGCAGGCATGTGCCGCGCGGACCACCTGCAGGCCGCGCGGACCACCTGCAGGCCGCATGCCGCGCTGCAGGAGCGCCGCGCGGGCGCTGCCCGCAGGTGGGCGCCGCGCGGACTGGTGCCGCGCGGGCCCCCTGCAGGCCGCGCGCCGCGCGGCAGGAGCGCCGCGCGGGCACTGCCCGCAGGTGGGTGCCGCGCGGACTGGTGCCGCGCAGGCCCCTGCAGGCCGCACGCCGCGCGGCAGGGCGCCGCGCGGCCGCTGCCCGCAGGTGGGCGCCGTGCGGACTGGTGTCGCGCGGGCCCCCTGCAGGCCGCACGCCGCGCGGCAGGAGCACCACGCGGGCGCTGCCCGCAGGCGGGCGCCGCGCGGGCTGGTGCCGCGCGGGCCGCCAGCAGGCCACACGCCGCGCGGCAGGAGCGCCGCGCGGGCGCTGCCCGCAGGCGGGCGCCGCGTGGGCTGGTGCCGCGCGGGCCGCCTGCAGGCCGTACGCCGCGCGGCAGGCGCGCCGTGCGGGGCCACCGCGACGGGTCAGGGCCGCGCGGGGCTGTCCGCAGGCCGTGAGCGCGCCGCACGGGTCGGTGTCGTGCGGGGAACTTCACCGCGCGGAGTCCGGGGATCGCGTCGGGTCTCCCGTTTTCGATGTTTAGTCGATGTTCGGCGTTAGTCACCTAGTCTTAGCTCTCTTTTACCTCTTCAGGGGCGCGGGACGCCGTAAGCTCGGCAGACGTGCAAGCGCGGACGAACCAACCGACGATCTCCTTTCAAGGTGGGTACTTTCCTCTTGAGTCATTTGGGAAAGGGTGTTAGTTGTAAGGTGCATGTTTGGGCAACGGTGGTTTTCTAAAATATTTACTGTTGACATTGCTAACCTGTTTATACTATTTATTTAATCATTTATCTAAATACTTGACTATGAGGCTCGTGTTACTGCACGCACACCGGCGGCTTGGCCTCCGCAAGGGTGTGCTTTTTCGGAAAAGTGGTACGTTGACCCGTGTACCCCACATGACGGTGACGTGATGGGGGCCCTCGTGGGTGGAGGGTGTGAGCGGTGGTGCCGAGGTGGGTGCTCGGCGGCTGAGGCAGGTGCTCGGCAGGGGTCCGAGATGGGTGCTCGGAGGGGTTGCCGGGGGAGGTGCCCGGTTTGTTTTACACAGGATTACCTACCGTGGATTACACTTCGCGGCGGGGGTTGCTCCAGTTTTAGTGGTTTGCTATTTTACTGCCCTTATTGCTCTTACTTTACTTTACGGTCACTGACTTCCTACCTTGTGACAGGTTCGTCCAGGGGCGAGTGCTAGGACGCTGGTGAGGACGCGGGAGCGCTGTACTGTCCCTTAGCGGCCACAGATACAGCTGATTTCCCTTTCCTTGTTCAATTATTATTTCATGATAGTTAGATGTGGATTGCGATACCCCCGTGGGTTCGACATGGATGTTACCCGTTTCTTTTATAATTGTGGAGTGCATGACTTGCCTTTCTTTACTTGACCGTTTTGAACTACGAACAACAAAAACCGACGGAAACCGTTTGCGAAAACCGATTTTAAAACGTGGGTGTCGTGTGGGCACCGTTTTTGAAACCTTGTGGGATTTATGTGATTTTGAAAATGGTTTTACAAAATCAGGCATCGGGTGGGTGCCGTTTTGAAACTCTGTGGATTTATGTGGCTTTGAAACGGATTTCAAAATATCGGCGTCGGGTAGGCGCAGCTTTCAAGCTTTGTGATTATTTATCCTTTTACAAATAGTCGGCCCTTTTCTAAAGTCTGAGAGTAGATAGGATGTGTGGTTGTATGTTGAATGTATCTGTGCCTTGATCTAATGTGGTTAAAGCTTGTATGAGATGTATTATGTAGTCAGGACGCCGTGCATATACGAAGGAGACTCTGCCCGTTTGCAGAGTGAATTTGTATATGCGGCGGGTCTGTGCACGCACTGGGGGAATTTGTTTTCAAAAAAAAATTATTACGCTGATCTGGGAGTATCGGTGGCTCTCCTTCCGCGTGTTTGAACCCCCCGGGGCGTGACAACTTTCCTCGGTGGGGTCGCTCCCCTCGAGTGCCACTCCGGAGTTGGGCCTGTTACTTTGCTATCGCGACTTGTCGACGCAGTCCCTCTGGCTGGGCCAGTTTTGGCAGTCACGGACACCCTACGGTAGACCCATCCTTTTGTGGATGTGCGGCAGTAGGTGGGCACAGGTTTGACTGGACCCTATGCGGCAGTCAGTGTAGATTGGGTGACTATACTTGAGTAGTAGTAGATGCATCATGTTTCCATCTGTTCCACTTTTTGAGCATCTAGATAAAGGCATAGTAGCTGTAGAGTTTATTTTCTAGCTCTTTCCTTTCAGCACTGCATTTGTTACTGTATGCCTCTAGTAGACTTAGTGGGCAGACCGTCGGGTTTGTTGGCGGCACCCACTGAGAACTACTGTGGGATGTAGTTCTCACACCCACCGTGGTGTATTCTTCCCCAGGGACCTCTACTCCAGTTCCTGCTGCTCCAGTTGCTGATCCTGCTGATCGAGGTAAGGGAGTCACGAGATAGATCCCTACCAGTCGTCCTCCAGAGAGAGTAGATATACCCACTTTTTATATGTTGAGGGTGTTACTTTTGAGAGACCCTTGTAGTGAGGTATAGAGTTATACTTTTCTTTTATTGCTGAGAGACTTATGTATTTTGTGAGGACTTGGAGTTGTATTTATTTTTATTTATAGCAGTTTACTTTTCAGCTCTGATATCTGTATAGTGTAGTATCTTTCTTTTGCAGGTTAGTCGCTTCGTCTATACGGGGCTTCCCGTATGGGCGGCGGATTGGCGAGCCCGGGTCGCAGTTCCGACGCCGGGGCGTGACAGATTTCTCGCCGACAGGCGGAGCAGATTGATAGACTCCAGGGACTGTTAGCACAGCAAACTGAGGCTACACGCACAGCGCGCGGGCGCGCGACGTCGCCACGTGTAGGGGCGACAGTTGAGGATACGACAGTGACCGCCGAGCCTACGTCGGCGCGCCCTACACATCTAGTTGGGGTCACAAAGGAGGCGCCCCACCGGGCTGACTTGGTTGCATTTGACGCCGAGTATGCGGCCCAGAAGGCGGAACAAGATAGGGCGATGGAGGGCCTCGCAAGTTTCCAGAGGTTCTACCCGCCTACGTTCACCGGCAAGGGTTCAGACCCTATGATCGTGGAGTCTTGGGTCGACTCCATGGAAAATGTAGGATACCGAACTTCTAAAAGTAGAAGTTAGACATTAAGTAGAATATGCCCAATTAATTCAAAGAAATCCTAATTAACCATAGGTAAAATGTGCAAGTTCAACTTTTAAATACCATATAGAAGTTACGGTAGGATATAGTAAGTCGAAAAAAATTATTATATAAATAAAAATAAATAAAAATAGTGTAAGATACTATTTTTATCGGACTCATAGAAGCAAAATATAGGTTGGAAATGAACTGCGCCGAAATCGGAGCGAAAACAGAAGATTTAATATTTTCTGTGAGAGACGGGGCAGATAAATTAGCAGAAAATTCACAGTGTCGGAAAATTCCGAAAAAATTCGGGGAGCTCCGTAATATTATTTTAAGGCCACAGAAAAAGTTTCGCGTTGATCGGATGCCGGATAGTGAGAACGGGCTCCGCCAACAGTGTCGAAAAATTTTGAGAAAATTACGGGAGCTTCGTAATTATGTTTTAAGGTTACAATAAAAGTTTCGCATCAATCGGATACCCGAGCAGTGAGAAAGGTACCTGACAGCGATTTTAAGTACAGCGAGACTTTTGGTGACCCAAAAATAGCCCAAACTGAAAATTTAAAATATCTCGTGATAAATTAAGTTGAGATGAGCCTGCCCGTCAAATTTGAGCACAAACGGACATCCAGAAGGGTTCCGCAGGCAAGTATCGAATAAAATTGGACTAAATAGTAAATTAGCACTATTGTGGGGGGGTCCTGTATGCATAAAAGCCACTTTCCCCTTTTCTTCATCTTCTCCACCCACACGCAGCATTCTCCACCCGCACGCAAGCACCTCCATGGAGAGCTCTCTCTCTCACCTTCTCCACTCACTTTCTCTCTCTAAATTTTCTTGCTCCAATGTGCACTAAATCGCGGAGCGATTTGCGGGAAGCCTAAGGCGAGCGAGGGTGAGCTTTTGAACCAAGAAAAGCTTGGAATCATAGCTCTTTGAGGTGAGTTTTGTAAAAAATAAATTTGGTTTTGCCGTAATTTTTTTAGATCTAAAATCTATATGATCTTAGAAGAATTCTTGTCGAAGAAATCGGCGAAAATCGTGGAGAAATCATAATGAATGTGTATATGAAACCTAGGGTTAAAAGAGGAGTTTTTGGATTTTCATGGGATTGATCTCATTTGAACCCATGGAAACTCAATTACTATGTAAAGAAACGTGTTGGCGAAGACGGATCGACATTCCGTCGAACGGCCGAAAAGTTAGAGCCGAAATACGCGCTCTATGACTTTTGAGGCAAAAAGAGAAATAATGACATTAGTAATTTTGGTGGGGGATTTAAATGGAATCCTTCCATCATTGAGGGGTTTTGGGTAAACCCTTGACGATCCAGACCACCAATTGTGGAAGTTCGTCGTCTTTCGTCGGCGCTTTTGCGCGCATGTGAAAACACTAAGCATAGTGCTTGGAGGTTATTAATAGGCCGTTTTGGACTTGTTTAGGACATCCGACTTGAGGCGACCCTTGTGATCGAGACCGGTGCTCCCGTAGATTTTTTTTGGAGAGCCGAGCCGAGCCAAGGACCCGAGGTGGGTGGTGCTTTTACCGAAGCTGTTGGGCTTCTCTCTATGTCTTAGCCACTTACACTATTGCATATCGCACCATTGCATTGTAGGATAGTATGTATTGCCATCTTTATACTTTTCGGTTGATATAGATATTTAGCAAATGTTATGCTAATATGTTGGATTGGGAAAGATTGGGTCGATACCGAGGAATCCTATAGTGCGGATTGGGTGTTGGACTTGTGAGTCGACAATTGATGACGAGTGGCATATATGTAGAAATTGTGAACACCACACAATAAATGAACGAGTGGCGTATGAAAGGTAGTGTAGGTAAACCTATCGTGACACATGTGAGACATAGGTTGTGTATTATCTATAGGGATCTCAGTTGCCATTAGCCTTATAGATAGGGTATCCTCGTGTGGAGAGGATTGGATCATGCTCATAGTCTGTTTTTGGCTGGTGGAGGTCGCTCCTCTACGGCCGCCTACTCCGGAGTTGGTCACGGGGCACGCCACCCCGAGGGACGGTTAGGGTCCCGCAGACGCGTTCGATTGGTAGGTTGAGACATAGTCTCCCTCGTCGTGATAGTGAGCCGTGGGCAACCTTCGGGTGTGCCGTGAGATTTGAGATGAAGTGTTAAAAACCACACTTCTTGAAAATGAGTTAGAGAACAAGTATGAAATAGTACTTCTTGGACATAGTGATATATTTGGATATCTCTCCCCTGAGCATGCATACATGTTTTTCCGTGTTGGGCATAGTAGTGTAGTTATTTACTGCATTTACAGTTTTCAGATATATCTATCTATCTATCTATCTATCTGCTTTTGCCCTCTTGGACCTAGTGGGAAGACCGGTGGAGTCGGTGGCCGAACCCACTGGGAACTATGGACCATAGTTCTCACCCCACTATTATTACAGGGCCGAGTACAGGTACTCCCGGCGAGGATCGCGGTAAGGGCTTGGCGCCCTAGAGACGTTGGTAGCAGCCTCCCTACATCTATAGCTCTTGTCACCTTGTCTTTACATTTTGAGAGTAGATGTTGTATAGGGTGAGGATGTTTTGGATGTGATCTATGTATTATTCATATGCTCGAATGGAATGGTTGTAATAGATAGAGTTTCTCTCTTTGTTACTTGTATGTTTACTTTTATATACTCGTACCTTGCTCTTATGTTCTTGTTAGCACTGGTTGTGCTCTCGTTGTGATTGTGTACATCTAGAATTAATTCCTGGGTGATTCTTGTACATGATCTTGTCGCTTAGCCTTGGGCGGACAGGGGAGGTTCTGTCCGTTCGGCGTCTGTTCAGCGCGCCCGAACCATGCCAAATTGGTAGCAGTTTCGGGGTGTGACAGAAAAGTTGTTCTCGAATCTGCGGATACCAGATCGGGATCGGGTCGCGAGGGCGGTTCCCTTCCTTGATGGAATGGCACACCGCTAGTGGAAGACAGAACTTGAGGGGCGAACTAGGGCCGCCTTGCCTACACCGACGTGGGAGGAGTTTAAGGAACTCCTTTTTGCAAAGTACTTCCCCAACAGCGCTAAGCAGCAGATGGAGAAAGATTTTAGGGGTCTTCGCCAGGGGAGTCGCTCCGTGCAGGAGTACGAGTACGAGTTCGCTTGCATTGTCAACTGCATTCCCCCAGTTGTGCGTAGCGAGTGGGATAAGACACGGTGTTTTGAGCGGGGCCTGCGGCCCGATATTTACTCGAAGGTCCAGCCGTTTAGCATCACTACTTACCAAGAGATTGTGGATCAAGCCCGCTTGGTTGAGCGGGGTGAGGCCGTGATGCGCCGAGAGCACGAGGCTTACAAGAGGGGCAAGGAAGAGATAAGGCACCTGGGTGGCTCTGGGTGTCACGCCCCGGAGTCGAAACTGCGACCCGGGCTCGCCAACAGATCCGCCGCCTATACAGTGAACCCTGTATAGGCGAAGCGTCAAACCTGCAAAAGGAAGATACTACACTAAACAGATATCAGAGCAAAATAAACTGCAAGAAATAAAATAAAGTACAACTCTCAAAATACAATAAGTCCTCACCAACAATACAAAAGTCTCTCAAAGAAAGAAGAAAAAGTACAACTCAATACCTCACTACAAGGTCACTCAACATACCACTCTAATACGTACAATAGGGTACATCTACTCTCAGGATGACGACATCTGGTAGGGATCTAGCGCGCGACTCCCTTACCTCGGTCAGAAGAAGCAGCAGCTGGAACAGCAGGATCAGGCGTAGAACTCCCTGGGGAAAAAGACACCACGACGGGTGTGAGAACTACATCCCACAGTAGCTCTCAGTGGGTGCCGTCAACAAGCCCAACGGTCTGCCCACTAAGTCTACTAGAGGCAAAAGAAAGAAATGCAGTGCTGAAAGGAAAAGTACTGGAACATGAATTCTACAGCTACTATGCCCCTATCTAGATGCTCAACAAACGGGACAGATGAAAGGCATGATGAAACTACTGACTCTACAGTATAGTCACCCAATCTGTACTGACTACCATAAGGGGTCTAATCAAACCTGCGCCTCCCCTACTGCCGCACATCCTCAGCAGGACGGGTCTACCGTAGGGTGTCCGTGACTGCCAAAACTGGCTCAGCCAGAGGGACGGTGTCGACAAGTCGCGATAGCAAGTAACAGGCCCAACTCCGGAGTGGCACTCGTGGGTAGCGACCCCACCGAGCAAAGTATCCGCGCATCTCTGTCGAGCTCAAAGGTGGCTCTTGCAGGCTATGGTCCAAATCGCTGTCTCAAACACTAGCTGGAACTACACTGCTGATGTCACATCTCTCACTCACTGGGTAGAAGTACTCACAGCTGGGACTACCGTCTACCTGACGGCTCCCACCACAGAACACCAGACTCGGGAGAACCGACACTCTGAACAACAAGCGGAGAAAAGAGAATACCAAACCAGGGCCCGAAAGTCCCGGAAGACCAACACCTACAACCCTATCAAACAAGAACAGGTCCTAGGCTCGGCCCCCGTGGCTTTCGTCCCGAAAAATAGGAACGGTCCCTAGAACCCAGATCACCTAATCCATCTCGGTGAAGAAATTGCAATAAAAAGATGACAGTTGTTATAAAAATACTGTTTTAATCTTGGGAAAACCAAGTTTAGCATATTTTACTTTCTTTAAGAAAATCGGTTAGAATAAATGGATTTTTTTTTTCCAAACCCCGAAGGGCTATTGCCATTACCCAATCAGACAAGAACAGGCTCCGGCGACCCCTCGAGATTTGGAAGAAAACATTAAATTTTCCGAAATCATGTGTGTCAAAAGTCTGGGTCCTAGGTCCCTCTGACACTGGTAAACAACTACCACTATCCCAGTGGCGCCAAACAAACACCTCGGGACCGCCGTTTACCCCTAAACGGCTCCCGCTATATGATGAACGGTCAACCACCTCTACCAAACTCCACTCTGCTCCCAAGCACGAGTGTAAAAGGCATCCCATGCTAAAGGAAACCCCAACCACTCATCCCGCTACCCGGGCGAGTGAACACTATGTCCAGGAGGAAATACTAATAAGAGTGAGTACCTACATCAGGATAAATCTAGCCCATACTGAAGTTTTTCCAAAGTCCGGTTAAACATACAGCTTACGACGGGAAATCTAAGTCAAGTTCCAAAATAATATTAAATAACAGGATCATCTGATATCACGATAATTCTCAGCTATCACATTCTAACACAACTACTCATGAGTAACACTATCATTCATGGTCTTACAAAAGCAGATTTAGCAAACATTCCATAAGTCTTGAGACAGGGTCACCCACCTGAAGGTGCACAACTGTCCAGGGTTGCACAGATAAGAAAGTCCAGAAATGACCAAAACACGATACCCTCCAAGCTAACAACACCGTAGTAGTGCTCACAGCGCCCTGGATACAAACACAAACCAATTCTACACTTAAATCCACAAAAATCCCAAGTTCAAAATCCTGCATGAACAGTCCCTCTTATCACGAAATTTTCACCTAAAAATATTCTTCCAGAAATTCCGATAAAAATACCACGGCGATCCTCGTGAAGTGTAGATGTCGATAGGCTCTTGAATCGTCGAATTCCGATGTCCGGATGAGGAGATAAAAATCCGCAAAGTGAGTGCTGTCCAGGAATATCACAGCAAAACAGCGGCTCAGTAATGCCTCGAAAACCGTGCCAAAAACCCAAATCTAGGCAAAACACTCAACACAAAAGTCGAAAATTTACCTCTCGTGAATCCAACGCCGCAAAAATCGCTGAAAAAGACTGTCGGGGCTGCTCTGTGGAATTTTCGGACCGAAAAGTGACGATGACGGGCCTCCAACAGTAGAACGTCGCTCCGCACTACGAGGTAGAAAACACCGTCGTCGCGGCTTCCAGAAAATCTGAAACTTCACCGGAAGATTGGCAAGAGGGAGAGGAAGAAATCTTAAAAAAGGCTCAAGGGCTAATTCTCACGAAAAGGGGGTGAAAAAGTCGGCCCAAAGCAGCCTATTTATAGGCTCCAAGAAAAATCAGCCCAAAAGCAACTTTCGAATTTTTGAGCCCAGGGATTTCGGGCGCCCGAAATTTTCCGGGCTGCTACAGTAACGGGCCCGGCCCGTTACTGTATGCGCTCGAATCATCCTCAGGCCGCCACGTGTCCCTGATCCGCCCTCTGCACCCGGCGCACGAACCCCGACGAATCCATCGATGCCACGTGTCCCGACCAGGCGACGTGCACCGCTGCGCCCGACAAACCACGGGGCGCCACGTGGCGCCCCCACGTCGCCCCCGGTCAACGCACGTCGCGCAACGTGCACGGCCGCGCCGCCGCCGGCTCCGGGTCTGGCACGCGCCCCGAGGCAACCGCCTCAGCCGCCGCAGCCGTGTGGACCGAGTGCACCAGAACCCGCCAACCACGTGATGCCACGTGTCCCCCGGTCCACCGTGCACCTACGCCGACATCCCGTGGACCGCGCGTGCAACGCCCGCCACTCACAAGATGCCACGTGTCACCTCCGTACGGTGCACGCTTCCGCGGTGGACCGCGCACCTGCCCGCGCGCCCGCGCACCTGCCCGCGCGCCCGCGCGCCTGCCCGCTCCGCTCGCCGCCTGCCCGCGCCGCTCCGCCGCCTGCCCGAGGCTGCGCCGCCGCGCTCCGCCGTCCGCCGGCCACCGCCGGCGGTTCTCCGGCGGTCGGAACAGTAACCCGAGCCTCGATTTCCGTGTTTTTGCGTCCGGGCTCCGAAAAATTCAAGTAAATAGTCCATTTCGCTCGTTTTCGCGCGCTGAATCCAAATCCGAGGTCTGTTCGGCCAAATTCCGCTTCTAAAATTTCCCAAAATTTCCCGGAAAAGTAAACTTGATCCAATTTTCGTTCCGGGTCACATTCTTGGCTCCAGTAAGCGCGCAAACACCTCACACACCCAAAATGGACTCCCAGAAAAGAAAACAAGCTCCAATTTCACCAGAAACTCAAATCTGGGCCCGACACGCACACACACGCTCCCTGAAGCCTCCAAACCAACAGTAAACCCTAAAGTGGGGATTCGGGTCCTCACATCCTCCCCCACTAAAAGAAAGTTTCGTCCTCGAAACAAACACGGCTCAAAAGGGAGTCTCCAAGCCCAAAGGTAAGCCTCCAACAAAACACACTCCAACTCCCCAGTCGCTACAAACTCTCCACAAAGCAAGTCCAACCGCTGGATAAAGCTCAGAAATTCCCCCAAACACCGGGGACGAGGAAGAACAGCCAACTCTACGCGTACAAACTATTCGAATTACGCCGTAAAACTTAAAAGAAAGGGCCCCCACCAGTAGGAAGGTCATCAACCCTCAGTTCTCAAATTTTAGAAGACAACTGAAATTAGCGAAAAGTTTGAAAGTTCCGAGAGACCAATGCCCTCGCCCCAATCAAACAAGAACAGGTTCGGGCACCATCCCCATTTCTGGAGTAGTCCTTCGAATCTTTCATCCTGTTCGCAAATTTCAGCACAAGAGCAAGAAAAGAGGGAGAGAAGTGTTGATGCCTTTCCTGCTGTGGCAACAAAACAGAAGCTACGGTCTATCCGTGCCCTTAAAAAGAAAAACTCCACTCTATTCGAGACCCCTAGAGACAAACCCTCTAGTCCTAGGCGTCACTAACGCTCGACAAGTCGCACCTAACCCAAAGCCGCTGAAGCCACTGCTGCAGGAAGGATGCCTCGGTATCCAGTGGAAATGATCTCCTGCCGTCCAACTCGCGGAAAGGCTACTGTTCTCCAATTGCAAACAAATGTTGCACGATACCGCACCAGCTGGTCCAACCCAAGTGCTCAATCAGAGTCGTGGAGCTGTCACTGAACCATCACAACAGTCGGCGTACCTCTCAAGGTTTCAGCTGTTCTGATCACGCCCCAAAATTCGCCTCTACTGGAAGATATTGGGAAGAATCCAACCGCTAATGCATGTCACAAAATTCCTATCCCTTAATTATGCAAAGATGCACATGCCCTGATATCATGCAGATGGATGTCGTGGTACCAAAACTCACTCAGCTTGACAGAAATTAAAATCATACCTGCGGCGAAAGGGTCTGCTACTGGAGTGCCCTCCACCAGGGCTGCATAAACTCGTCCACTGGGCGCTGAAGACCGTCGTCCCGTCTGTCCCGACGTTGTACCCCACTCTGTCTGATAATGCATCGGAGGGACTTCTGCTTCCTGAACGGGCAAAGGTGGTGCAATGGCCAGGGGTAGCACGGTCAGAATAGCTCGGGGACAAGCTGCTCGAAAATGTCCCAACTCACCACAAAGGAAACACCGTCCCTGCCTCTGGTCACACTGCGACGGGGAATGAGGGCCGCCACAAATGACGCACTCACGTCGTTGCTGCCGGAGCTGCTGTCTAGGCTAATACCGCGGCTGCTGTGGTTGTCCACCAGATCTCTGTCGCCCCTGAAACTCACGACCCTCAGAGTGAGATCGTGGAGGTCTCGGAGGTGCCTGCTGACTCATCTGTCCCTCATCAACCGGTGCCGGGCGCTTCGCCCCAGGAATCACTGCGGGGGCTGGAGCCACCTCATCCATCACCGCCTCTCCGCACTCAACATAAAGTGCCTGCTCCATAGATGCGTCCAACGTCTGCAATCTTTGCGAACGGACAAACTGATAAATCTCTTGGCGCAAACCTCGCTCAAACATATAAATCCGATGCGCCTCATCTCTGGCTGCGTGCGGTGCACAGGCCAGCAACCGGTTGAAGTCTGCGATGTACTTCTGCACGGGGCGATCTCCCTGACGGAGATTCTTCAGTTGCTCCTCCAACCTCTGCCTGACGCTTTCCGGGAAAAAGGCTCCAAGAAATAGGCTGCGGAACTCCGCCCAAGAAAGAAGCTGCATCCCAGGCGGACCAGTAGGCCGCACACGCCGCCACCAGGCCTCGGCATTGCTTTCCAAGAAGTGTGTCGCCAACAGCACCTGAAACCGCTCCTGAATAAACAAACTCTCGAAATGTCGCTCCATGGCCGTGATCCAAGACTCTGCCTCCCACGGCTCTGCACTCATCCCAGAAAAGCGAGGTGGATCGAACTGGCGGAACCTGATCAATAGATCCACCACCTCACGCTGCTCTGCAGGTGTCAACTGTCCTGCCGTCCCGGACGGCCGACCACTGATAACCGGTGCAATAGGGACTGCCTGTGCTGCTGATACAACTGGGGGTGTCACAGCTGACTGTGCCCTCTGTTCCAACATGCGCACCATCCGATCCATGGTCTCCTCCCGACGCCGGAAGGTCTCCGACAAATGAGCCATCTGAGCCCGAAGCTCCTGTACCTCACTCGGCTGACCCTGTGCCGACTCCTCCTGCTCAGGCTCAGGGGAGAAGGAAGGCCGAGAACGCGTCCGCATCCTACGTCGAGGAGGCATCGTGTCCACCTGCAATCCACAAGCAACATCAAAACAACACCAAACAACACTCGACCCAATCCAGCGGAAGTCTAACGGCATGTCCCCCTTCCCGAAGTACTATGTTGTCTGCAGCCAACATAGTTGCCATAGAAGGAAGACATGTCAATCACTCATCCCGATCCGCTCGGAAGAGTTAGAAACCCAATCAGGACTCCCGCTAAAATCACGGCTCTCACGTGAGTCATCCTAGGGTCCAACCACAAGCCTAGGGTTCCTAAGTCCTCAATGACCTAAAACCTAGGCTCTGATACCACTCTAATCTGTCACGCCCCGGAGTCGAAACTGCGACCCGGGCTCGCCAACAGATCCGCCGCCTATACAGTGAACCCTGTATAGGCGAAGCGTCAAACCTGCAAAAGGAAGATACTACACTAAACAGATATCAGAGCAAAATAAACTGCAAGAAATAAAATAAAGTACAACTCTCAAAATACAATAAGTCCTCACCAACAATACAAAAGTCTCTCAAAGAAAGAAGAAAAAGTACAACTCAATACCTCACTACAAGGTCACTCAACATACCACTCTAATACGTACAATAGGGTACATCTACTCTCAGGATGACGACATCTGGTAGGGATCTAGCGCGCGACTCCCTTACCTCGGTCAGAAGAAGCAGCAGCTGGAACAGCAGGATCAGGCGTAGAACTCCCTGGGGAAAAAGACACCACGACGGGTGTGAGAACTACATCCCACAGTAGCTCTCAGTGGGTGCCGTCAACAAGCCCAACGGTCTGCCCACTAAGTCTACTAGAGGCAAAAGAAAGAAATGCAGTGCTGAAAGGAAAAGTACTGGAACATGAATTCTACAGCTACTATGCCCCTATCTAGATGCTCAACGAACGGGACAGATGAAAGGCATGATGAAACTACTGACTCTACAGTATAGTCACCCAATCTGTACTGACTACCATAAGGGGTCTAATCAAACCTGCGCCTCCCCTACTGCCGCACATCCTCAGCAGGACGGGTCTACCGTAGGGTGTCCGTCACTGCCAAAACTGGCTCAGCCAGAGGGACGGTGTCGACAAGTCGCGATAGCAAGTAACAGGCCCAACTCCGGAGTGGCACTCGTGGGTAGCGACCCCACCGAGCAAAGTATCCGCGCATCTCTGTCGAGCTCAAAGGTGGCTCTTGCAGGCTATGGTCCAAATCGCTGTCTCAAACACTAGCTGGAACTACACTGCTGATGTCACATCTCTCACTCACTGGGTAGAAGTACTCACAGCTGGGACTACCGTCTACCTGACGGCTCCCACCACAGAACACCAGACTCGGGAGAACCGACACTCTGAACAACAAGCGGAGAAAAGAGAATACCAAACCAGGGCCCGAAAGTCCCGGAAGACCAACACCTACAACCCTATCAAACAAGAACAGGTCCTAGGCTCGGCCCCCGTGGCTTTCGTCCCGAAAAATAGGAACGGTCCCTAGAACCCAGATCACCTAATCCATCTCGGTGAAGAAATTGCAATAAAAAGATGACAGTTGTTATAAAAATACTGTTTTAATCTTGGGAAAACCAAGTTTAGCATATTTTACTTTCTTTAAGAAAATCGGTTAGAATAAATGGATTTTTTTTTCCAAACCCCGAAGGGCTATTGCCATTACCCAATCAGACAAGAACAGGCTCCGGCGACCCCTCGAGATTTGGAAGAAAACATTAAATTTTCCGAAATCATGTGTGTCAAAAGTCTGGGTCCTAGGTCCCTCTGACACTGGTAAACAACTACCACTATCCCAGTGGCGCTAAACAAACACCTCGGGACCGCCGTTTACCCCTAAACGGCTCCCGCTATATGATGAACGGTCAACCACCTCTACCAAACTCCACTCTGCTCCCAAGCACGAGTGTAAAAGGCATCCCACGCTAAAGGAAACCCCAACCACTCATCCCGCTAACCGGGCGAGTGAACACTATGTCCAGGAGGAAATACTAATAAGAGTGAGTACCTACATCAGGATAAATCTAGCCCATACTGAAGTTTTTCCAAAGTTCGGTTAAACATACAGCTTACGACGGGAAATCTAAGTCAAGTTCCAAAATAATATTAAATAACAGGATCATCTGATATCACGATAATTCTCAGCTATCACATTCTAACACAACTACTCATGAGTAACACTATCATGCATGGTCTTACAAAAGCAGATTTAGCAAACATTCCATAAGTCTTGAGGACAGGGTCACCCACCTGAAGGTGCACAACTGTCCAGGGTTGCACAGATAAGAAAGTCCAGAAATGACCAAAACACGATACCCTCCAAGCTAACAACACCGTAGTAGTGCTCACAGCGCCCTGGATACAAACACAAACCAATTCTACACTTAAAATCCACAAAAATCCCAAGTTCAAAATCCTGCATGAACAGTCCCTCTTATCACGAAATTTTCACCTGAAAATATTCTTCCAGAAATTTCGATAAAAATACCACGGCGATCCTCGTGAAGTGTAGATGTCGATAGGCTCTTGAATTGTCGAATTCCGATGTCCGGATGAGGAGATAAAAATCCGCAAAGTGAGTGCTGTCCAGGAATCTCACAGCAAAACAGCGGCTCAGTAATGCCTCGAAAACCGTGCCAAAAACCCAAATCTAGGCAAAACACTCAACACGAAAGTCGAAGATTTACCTCTCGTGAATCCAACGCCGCAAAAATCGCTAAAAAAGACTGTCGGGGTAGCTCTGTGGAATTTTCGGACCGAAAAGTGACGATGACGGGCCTCCAACAGTAGAACGTCGCTCCGCACTACGAGGTAGAAAACACCGTCGTCGCGGCTTCCAGAAAATCTGAAACTTCACCGGAAGATTGGCAAGAGGGAGAGGAAGAAATCTTGAAAAAGGCTCAAGGGCTAATTCTCACGAAAAGGGGGTGAAAAAGTCGGCCCAAAGCAGCCTATTTATAGGCTCCAAGAAAAATCAGCCCAAAAGCAACTTTCGAATTTTTGAGCCCAGGGATTTCGGGCGCCCGAAATTTTCCGGGCTGCTACAGTAACGGGCCCGGCCCGTTACTGTATGCTCCCGAATCATCCTCAGGCCGCCACGTGTCCCTGATCCGCCCTCTGTACCCGGCGCACGAACCCCGACGAATCCATCGATGCCACGTGTCCCGACCAGGCGACGTGCACCGCTGCGCCCGACCAACCACGGGGCGCCACGTGGCGCCCCCACGTCGCCCCCGGTCAACGCACGTCGCGCAACGTGCACGGCCGCGCCGCCGCCGGCTCCGGGTCTGGCACGCGCCCCGAGGCAACCGCCTCAGCCGCCGCAGCCGTGTGGACCGAGTGCACCAGAACCCGCCAACCACGTGATGCCACGTGTCCCCCGGTCCACTGTGCACCTACGTCGACATCCCGTGGACCGCGCGTGCAACGCCCGCCACTCACAAGATGCCACGTGTCACCTCCGTACGGTGCACGCTTCCGCGGTGGACCGCGCACCTGCCCGCGCGCCCGCGCGCCTGCCCGCTCCGCTCGCCGCCTGCCCGCGCTGCTCCGCCGCCTGCCCGAGGCTGCGCCGCCGCGCTCCGCCGGCCACCGCCGGCGGTTCTCCGGCGGCCGAAACAGTAACCCGAGCCTCGATTTCCGTGTTTTCGCGTCCGGGCTCCGAAAAATTCAAGTAAATAGTCCATTTCGCTCGTTTTCGCACGCTGAATCCAAATCTGAGGTCCGTTCGGCCAAATTCCGCTTCTAAAATTTCCCAAAATTTCCCAAAAAAGTAAACTTGATCCAATTTTTGTTCCGGGTCACATTCTTGGCTCCAGTAAGCGCGCAAACACCTCACACACCCAAAATGGACTCCCAGAAAAGAAAACAAGCTCCAATTTCACCAGAAACTCAAATCTGGGCCCGACACGCACACACACGCTCCCTGAAGCCTCCAAACCAACAGTAAACCCTAAAGTGGAGATTCGGGTCCTCACACTGGGGGTTTGGTTGACTACCAACCACAGGCCCTAAGGACTAAGTCAATTTTCTCGAAAATTGGCTAAGTCCTCAGTGTACACGCTGAAGGCAGTGAATGGTTCACCGCCTTCAGCATATATACAGAAGACGGTGAACCTTTCACCGCCTTCACAAGATTTTTGTGAAGGCGGTGAACGATTCACTGCCTTCAGCCCGCTAATCCCCCGTGACGCCCACGTGGCAAAAGCATGATTAGTTTTACAAAAAAAAAATTGAGAGGATCATTTTACAAATTTTGAAAGTTTAAAGAGTTATTTCAAAAAAAAAATCCGAATCTCTAACTTTTGATCAAGTTTAGTATGATCATCGAACTTTAAAATTTGATACTTGACATACCAAATCTTTAAAAGTGCTTCCTTTTTGTTCTAACTTGGGAAAAAATTATTGCCTGCATATGCTGTGTCGATATATCAGATCATCACGAGTACATTGATGCCCTATTCTTTCCGTACTTTCAATTTAACTATCCAATATCTAAGAAAAAAAAGTTACATCTCAGACAAGGTGTAGGGGCCCCGAACCCCATGTAGCTTTTTCCTATGAATCCACTTGTGAAACACCTATTTATGGTGTGTCTGGCCCATAGTGCATCAAAAGGATGCCACAGATGGACCCTGTGAGGTATCGATAGCTGGATTGGCCTTCGGCTGCTTTTGCCAAATTTTAGAAAATGGTTTGGGCCAAACAGAGGTTGGATTTGGATTCAGCACGAAAAAACGCTTGAAAACGGCTATTTGCTTGTTTAATTCTGAGTCCGGATGCCCAAAAACGGACTCCCGGAAGTTTTCAGTGGATTCTGGTGCATGGGGGAGGCCGTAGACCGGCTGGGTGCCACGTGGAGGCCTGTTATTGGCCGGTTTACTAAGCGCGGTCCACGGAGCAGCACCGGGTGGCGCATGGACCCGGCGCGGGGACACATGGCGCCCCAGGAGTGGGCGGCGCGCGATGCGCGGTCCACGGAAACCCCGTGTGGGTGCATAGACCGGGCGCGGGGACACGTGGCAACAGGTGATTAGCGGGCTCACGCGGCGCGGTCCACGGGGGTGCACGCTAGTGCCTCGGGATGCGTGCACGCGTGGGGGGCAGGCGGCGCGGCCAGCGAGGCGCGCGACCGGTCGGCGGGTCGCGCGGGCCGGCCACGTGGAGCCCGGCCATTGGCTGGCGCCAACCACCCCTTTGACCGTTTGCGCGACGTGTGGCAGCACCCGAGCGGCCCTGCACTGGCTGCTCCCTGTTTTGGGACACGTGTCACGTGCAGGGCATTTCGGGCGCTGGTCGGACGGGGAGAAATCGTCCGACTGGCGGATTCGGGCACCCGAAAGGGTGCGCCCGAATCCGAATAGTAGTCCTTTTGGAGTTGGGCCTATAAATAGGCCCCTTGGGCCTTCTTTTCTTAGTTTTTTGGGCTGTTTTGCAGGGAGAGTCCTTTAGGGAATTTCTTCCTCTTTCTGTTGTGCATATTTTGGAGAAGTTTCAGAATTTTTGGAGGACGCTACTTTGACGTCTACTGCGATTCGGCGCACTGCGACGCACCTTCCTTGTTTGCCCTTTTCGTCGCGTTTCGGTCCGAGGACTCTCCTGGGCTACCCCGAAGGAACTTTTGGGTGATTCTTGCGCCCACGTTTTCACGACAGGTAGGGATTCGACTTTTGTATTTTCAGCTTCCCCGTATTTCGAGGTTTTCTCGGGCTTTTCGGATCATTTCTGTGACCCCCTTTTTCTGTGAGGGAATTTGGACAGCACCGGGGTTTTTGGTGGTTTTCTCAGCAACCGAGAGTCAGAACGAGGAGTACAAATACTCGATTTATATCTACGCGTCGCTAGGAACATCATCGTATTTTTCCTGGATTTTTCTGAGGTTGCTTCGAAGGTGAAAATTATACTTTTTCTGGACAGAGCACTGCTGACTTTTCTTCATTGGAAGTTTCGCGTGTACCGCGATGTTTAATTTGTATCCTGGCCTACAGGTGTCGGAATGGGACGAGTAAGTACTTATTTTTCATCTACTCGTCGCGAGGATCGCAACGGTGATTTTTCTTAATTTTTCTGAGGACTGTACTGAGGTGAATTTCCTCGTTTTCCATGCTGTTTGGAAAAATAGCAAATGCTATTTTGGATGTTATTATTTACACCGGGTGCGATCTATTTTGCAGTAGTTCACTGTTTTGGAGGTTTGCGGGGATTGAGGATCTTGGACAGCGGGGAATCTCTTATTGTTGTTGTTCACGCTTTCGAGGTGGGTGGTTGTTGTATCCCTCTCTTTTGGTATGCTCACTAGGAACAACAGAATATCCAGATGTTAGAAAATGCTGAACAAACTATTGATAAACCTTGCATGCAAAAAGAAACCAAATAATTGATAGCCTATCCATGTAATCGAGACATTGGTATTTGAACATGATCATTATGCCATAATCACTCCTGTTAAAGTATATAATTATCTGGAATAGCATGATCAGTTGTATGTTAGTACTTATTGATTATGCAAAAAGGGATCATCACTTTGAGACATTAGTGTTGGAGCTCGTTGCTATATCATAACTATTCATGTGAAATAGATTAGTATTTTGGGACATTACGATTTATTACTTGTGAGAGCACTGGTGGACGTTTTTCTTTTATTCTAGGTGAGGACATTTGCATGCTTGTATGGACATCTAGATAGGCCACTATTTACTGCTACACTATCATTGGGATTTGACTTAGGAGAAACCATGTTGGCACCTCTTCTCCTTTCTTTGTGCTACTTGTGGTATTACTCGGGTTGAGCAGAGTTGTAGGATAGTGTAGCCGGGTTTGTTGAGTGGGTTTGTCATACCAGATTGTGGTTTTGGGTTATTGCGGCGACCGCGGACATTGGGCGGTTGACCGGATGTTTACTTGTGCATCAGATTGGGGATAGAATTCCTCTAGTGGATGGGGTTTCCCACTTATTGAGTATTATTGCATTGATTGGGGGTTCGGGTTATCTTTAGTGGATGGGTTTTCCCACTTTGATCAGAGTCGTGATCCAGTCCTGCTATATCGTGATACTTGTTACAGTGATACTCGTTACACTGATATTTGATACAGTGATACTTGTTACAGTGATACTTTACTCGTGTGGGTCGCTCCCCACGAGTGCCACTCCGGAGTAGGCGATTTACACAGCGGCCAGCGAGTACCGGACAGTTGAGTGCCGGTTAGTGAGTGCCGATCTGTTACCAGATACTTGAGACAGTTTGAGCAGGCAGTGCCAGTTTTTACTGGTCCATTGATTGGGTTTATTCAGTCAGGCACATGCACTGTTGCATTCTTATAGTTACACATTTCTGACTCTGCATTTAGAGGCATAGTAGTGGTAGCTTCATTTTCTTTCAGTAGTATCGTTTATAGCTTACCACCTTCCCTTTTCTTTTTGCCTCTGGTAGACCTAGTAGGTACGTCAGAGTTGAGGCTTAACCCACTAGGGGAGGCTACTGTTTCTATAGTAGTTCTCACCCCCATCGTCTTCTTCTTTGTTTCTTCCTTTGTTTTGCAGAGACCTCTGCGGGAGTTGCTGGGCCGTCAGCAGCGGATCGAGGTAAGAGGATAGCGGACTAGATAGAGTGTCCACCCGTCAGTATGCTAGCTGGACTTTTAATGTACCCTTATCTTCTTAGACAGTTTTATTGTACTCTTTTTTGGGTCTGGCTTTAGCCAGCTGGTTGTATATTTGTGGTGAGATGGGAGAGTATTTGTATTTATTTATAGTTGTTCTTTACTTTATTTCCAGCTTTGGTCTGAAATGTAGTAATTTTTAGTTCAACTCTGATTTTATGCTCTATTATTATTATCTCTTTATCTGAGCAGGTTACCGACGCTTCGTGTACGCGAAAAATACCGTGTGCACGACGGATCTGTAGACGGGCCCGGATTTTGGTTTACACCCGGGGCGTGACACAAGGGGCGTCAAAATTCTTTCAAGAGTTTGGGAACTCAAATATTTAACTTATAATTTTGAGGGCCAAGGCGAATTTGTTTTGACGTTGGAGGACTGCTATTGCAATAACCTGAAATTAAACTTTAGTTTGTTGGAGTGACCTATTTGAAACGGAAAGTGAGCTTCAACGACTGAATTGCAGCAAATTGATGTTCAATGAGTCCTGTCACGAACGCTGCAATTTATGTTTTTTCTATGAACCTACCGAAGTCAAACTTTAAGCATTTACACAGGTTAATTTACATCATTGGTTGAAAAAATTCAAGCTAAGAGTGCTAAAACTGGCAAATCCGTCCTTTGAGGTAAACAGGAGAGGGTGGAACATCAGTAACAGGAAAATAAATAAACAGTTTGTAGATTAGTCTACTAATATCCAGGTAATTTACTTTACAAATTGAAAAGGTACACCAAAAGCCAGCTGTGTTACTTGTGCACAGGACGAGGATACAACTTTGTCATTGCACTAATACATATCCTCCATGTTTGCAGTGTTATGCTGATTTCATGTAACGAAGGATGACCCTTTTGCAATATCATTATCAAAAAACTGTGACAGTTCCAATGCAGGGGCTCTAATCGATTCCTGAACAAATTGAAAACATAATTTCTGTCAACATAGTAGATTTGATGTCCATTTGATCAACACATGAGCATTTAATGAATGCATTAGCAAATTAAATTAGTCGTGCACAAATATTACATTCTAAAAAGACAAAAAAACAAAAAAAACAATAAACAAAAAAAAAGAAGAGTTCAACATCTTTACCCGGTGACTTTTAGATCGCTGACAATGGTAATTCAATGCAGAATCCTCTGTTGATGCGGCAAACGCACGTAATCGGTTGAGTTCCGGCAACACTACAGAAGCTAAGTCTGGACGATCTCTACGGCGGAGCTCTGCACACTTGAGTGCCAGCTCAGCAAACCTCTGGGTCTCCTCCATTGGCCATTCCGGCTCTTTAGGATCCAGCATCTCATGAAGCCGTCCCTCCTCCACCGCATTGTCAATGTTATGTGTGAGGCCCATCGGTGGCAGCGCAGTGATGAGCTGGAGGAAGATGATGCCGAGTGCATAGATGTCAGATTTGACACTCACCATTCCAGTCTTCTGGTACTCCGGGTCGATGTAGCAGAAGGTTCCAGCTGCAGCGGTCATGCAGTACTGTGTTACTGCATCAGCACCAGTGGCAGTCTGGGGGACGAGGCGGGCGAGGCCAACATCTGCTATCTTGCTGACAAAGTTGTGGTCAAGGAGGATGTTTCCGGGCTTTAGGTCACGGTGGACAAGCGGCTCAGGCTTCGTCTGGTGGAGAAAGAGGAGACCAGTGGCAATCTCCGCAGCAATCTTGAAACGAAGCCGCCAGGAGAGCGGGGCAGAGCCCGACCGGCAGAGGAGGCGGTCCTCGAGACTGCCGTTCGCCATGTACTCGTACACCAGGCATCCATACTTGGGGCAGGCGCCCATGAGGAGGACCATGTTTGGATGACGAATACAACTCAATACCTCTACCTGCAAGTATTAATTTAATAAAGTAACATTAGACCATTAGAAATAGGTAACACTTTATCCACCCACCCCCATTTCACTTAAATATGTCAAAGCTTAGGATGTATAATTCTCTGTTGTTATGGTAGCATGCTAGGGTAGGTGATTGTCTTCAAATTAAGCACGTCATAGTCAGATGATGGAACCAATAAGATCATATAATAAGGCAATTATATCTTTTTTTATAGTACTTTTAACGAGCCACATGATTGTCTTCATATGAAACAGTAATGGTATGTGAAAGTAAATCCTATTGGGTAATCAGGACAATCACAAAACAATGAAGCATTGCACTCTGAACTATGCAGTACAATGGTGAATTAGTCTGAACCACACACTATCTGAACTTTTCCCTTCAAGGTAGCATTGTCATAAAAAGTTATCAATCATAGGATGTCTGAAAGCTTGGCAGGAAAGTGACTATTTCAACGCACCTCTTGTTGAAATTGTTTCATTCCTTGGGTTACATCAGATCGAAGAACCTTAATAGCAACAAGAGTATGGTCAAGCGTAGATTTATAAACAGGGCCATATCCTCCCTCTCCAATCTTTAGGGCATCTGAAAAGTTCTCTGTCGCCTTCTGGATTTCTTCAATGGTGTATCTTCTATACCGAATATCAGACAAAAGACCTAGAGCTTTCCTCTTCTCAGCAGCCTCTTGCAATGGATTTCTTACTGGATCAAGTATTGCTTGAGAAGTTCGCTCTGACTCTGCCATGAGATGTTGGGTCTCCTTTTCTCTATTCAACTCTCCATCAGGTTTCTCTTGATATGCCTGTACTTGCTAACATGAGGTTAATTGACTCCAAACAAGTCATTGATGTGATAATCCATAATTTACAAAAGAAAGGTGTAAAAGAAACTGTTTTCATATCCATTGATCAATCCTACAAATAATTTCAAATAGGTTACTGTTTCATACTAATAAATATGAAAAATGTTACTTGCACACATCAAAAGGGATGTATATTTTATACCCTATCCATCCAATAGGTGGGGTGTAATTATTAGTCACTTGATGTGACTGGTAAAAAACCCTCACCCATTAGATGGGTGGGATGTAAGATGTACACACCTTTTGGGGTGTACAAATAGCATTGCTCAATAAATATTTCAAGTAGTTGCTTACTTCACTTAAACACACTAAATGAAAGACTATCATATCAAGTGATCAACGAAATTGTCCAAACTATAGAAAACTGTGTGACTAACTAAAATAGCATATGTTTATATGTTGATCAGGTGGTGTTGCATTTTCTGTAAGCTATGAATAAATAAGATTGGCATACTGTTTCGTCCTGTATACCTCATTAGAAGTCTCGTCAACAATAATGCCGCTTTTTTGCTTTAATTCAAGCTTTAATCGTCTCAATTCAGCTTCCACGTCTTCCTGTAAAGCAGTCAACACAAACAATTTTTTGTGAAACTATGATCAGCAAATATTTTAGGAAACAAATGAAATTAAACATAACAAAGGAAGCAATATAGAGTAGAGCTTATATGCTTTTTAAAGCACAAGCACATTCATACTTGTGAATTTTTTACCATTGAATTTGTATTGGGATTTATGCTTTTTACTTTATCTTTCTCTCTCTTTAGTTGATTTTACAAAAACACAAATCCCAATACAAATCCAATGGTAAAAAATTCACAAGCATGGATGTGCTTGTGCTTTTAAAAGCATATAAGCTCTACTCAACACGAAGGAGATAATAAATAGCTAAATATTTTGGTTAACAAGAATATGAAATGGAATTGTTTATTAAAAGATATTACATGTTGGGAAAAGCAAAAGAGGAAACAACAACCTACCAATGAAGGATTAGACCAAGATATCGAAACTTCTTCTCGTGGAATCAGAGAAGAACCATCACATCCACTGGATCCAGAACCATTCGACCAATAGGCACCACTAATACCGTTTGAATCAGGGATTCTAAGTGGCGCTTCACGATAGGAATGTTCATTGCTCATATTGGATAAAGGTGATTGCTGCCTCTTAGTATCACGAAATTCTTGACGATAAAATTGCCTGGTCGATCAAAACTTGTCCTACTTGGACTAGGACAGGATGAAACACTGAGTGAATAGTCAAGATGCCCTTCCACTTGGTTGAGCCTACAAACTCTATCGTCATTAGTCCTCTCTGAAGACCCAATATGACCAGCATATCCAACTCTATCAGAACGAACCAATGGTGATCTGGTGAAACAGTTAATACAAACTTAAGATAGAGAGAGAGAGAGAGAGAGAGAGAGAGAGAGAGAGAGAGAGAGAAGAAAGTGGACGGACAAATCAAAATACAAGGAAAACCTCAATTTCAAAGTTACTATATAATTCATCAAATAGACAATGGTGACAATTTTGTACTAGACAACCCCACACAATTAATTGCCTAAGAAATAAAAGAAAATAGAAAAGTTAAATGAAATGAGCAACATAGTACTCAAAGAATACGCCAAAAAAAAACTGAACGCTTAATCCAACCAAAAAGGTGTAAATTCGCAAGAATGCTAGAACATCATTTTGTAGTACATGGGGTATATATTGAGCATCATATTGCCTACATAAGTAGGCACCTATTTGGTCAAGCTAGGTTTTCTACTGGGAAAGAAAAACTCAGGTGCTTGGCAGCCAAAAATGCATTTGTGAAATACCAAAAGAAAAAACTCTGATTTGAAGATTCTATGATATTTTTAGCAAAAATTTGTGAAGGAGCTCAACAAAAAAGCTGTTGGGGCTCTCCACACAGTCTACTATAACAAAAGTTTTACAGACGCTCCCAGGGGCCTAAACACACCTTAAGTAACATCTGACTTACTACTACCAATACGCAATGCTCTAATAAGATGAAAATTGTGCTTCAAATATCCAAAAAGAAATTAATGGAGAAAAGGTCATGTACATAATTTTATATCTGAACAAACTTGAGAGGTGTAATAACATTATATCGGCACTTGTAACTAGACTATAGAAGGTCCAAAGTTTCAATGTTTTATAGAATAATAACATGATAGTACCTGTCGGATTCCAAGTGTAAAAAGCAGTTATGTAATTGAACTATATATTATCTAAGTGATATTTGCTTCCAAAATTTTATCAAATAAATAAAATAAATAAACAAATAAAGTCACTTGACCTAGAAGGAGGTACGATATGGTCGCTAGCAGCTGGCTCACCTGTAAAATTTACATAGTTTAGTAATTAGTTTGAAATATCCCAACATAATGTAATAGGGAAGAAAAAATTAAATATGAGTATCACATACTTTTGATAGACTGAAATGGATTTCCATCAGCTTCAAAGTCAATAGGTTTTCTATTGGCTTGATTTTTATTTGGCCGAGTGGCTGGGCGAGCCGAAGATATCTTCCCCTTTGATATAACATATACAGAACAAAAATCTGGTGCCATCTTAGAAACAGCAGTGGGCACATCCGCTTGCTTAAAAGTTCTAAAACACCAAGAGAAGTTAACAGCTTGTCAGTGGAACATATTAGAACCTCCTTATAGGTAATTTCGAAATAGGTTCTAAAATAGTAATTTTTCATTTTTCAGTTGAATACCCATTTTATATGTTATAAATTTTCTCTGTCAAGTTTCCTCAGAGCTTAATGGCTTCTGTTAAAGAAGTTACAGATATTATCTATAGTAACAGAGTATCCTGTTAAATTACAAAATATTCTATCAGAAAAGTTACAGAGACGGCTAAGCTCTAAAAGAATATTCTGAAATCAAACAATAAAGTAGTTGGGAGTTCAAGTTTTCAATATATGTAACGACCTCTAGTAGTTGTAAGCAAGGTTTTAAGTATCCATCGGCACGGGCCGTATCTACCGTGCCGTACCGTGCCAACAAGATACCGGCACGATACAGCTCCCGTGCCGATGACACAGTTCAAAACCCTTTTTTCTTAAAATTACTAAGTAATTTTTTTAATAAAGTTCAAAATATTTGATAAAGATACATAATAAGCAATTAAAAAATTTTGTTGCTAAAGAAATTAAATATTTCATGGCATTATGTGTCGGCACGTATGTATTTTTTGTGACCGACACTCATCGGCACGGCTCGGCACGCACCGTGCCGGCAAGTTTTCGGCACGACCCCGTGCCACGGCACTTAAATCCTTGGTTGTAAGGCACAGAGGGTTCATATATTTTTCTCTTAAAACTACAAGATAGTAATATCCAAGTGAGGGAAAAACTAAAACAAAAAGAAAGTACACTAAGTTAACAAACTGGCACCTGGTGAATGCATTCCTTGATGATGCTCCCAATATTAATTTGTCTATACATTGGTGCATGACAAAATCTACTATAGCCTTTGATACTTCAGTTTCATCCAATATAACTTCCTTGAACTGCAACTGGATCCATAGAAGAAGACAAAATATGAGAATCATAAAGAAAATTGATATTCGCGACAATCTTACAAAAGAGAATTAAATATGACAATAACAAAATACCGAACAGGCAAACAAATTTATTAGTATGCTTTTCTTTGTAAAATATGAACAAAATACAGAATGAGCAACAAGTATAGAACACTTCAAATAATTGGAAAGAGAATATGATCCATGATTATTGTTTATCCATCTCCTTAATTTCTTCTTAGTCTGTTTTATTTTTCTTTGAAACCAGAAATAATTAAAAGGTGTACGAACTAACTGAAAAGGTTGAATAGAGAAAATCTATTTTCGGATATACTCACAACCATCTGAAAATATAAGTAGATGGAACTTTAGGCAACAAAATCTTCAAAATATTCATGATATTACTTATGTAGATATGGAGCTCAATGTCTTCAATTCAGAAAGAAATACAAACTACACTTAAATTTGCAGCACACTGTTTTTTCAAGATTAAAAAATAGCAAAATGTAAAAAATAGCAAAATGCACCACACAACTAGATCTTGACTTATCCATCTGATGTAGTTAGTATCACAAGTAAAGAGAAGCCAGGAAAATAATATGTATAATTAGACATCACACAGATCAAGTAACATGCATCAAACAATTTAAGTATAATTTTTGTAATAAATGAATAACATGAATGACATAGTTTCTAAATAAAAATATAGAAGCATGTAGGTAAATCAAATTTTAAATCAAACACACATTGATTGTAGGAATAGAAAAGACATTACTTTCATCATATCTCAGAATGTAATTTATGCATATTTTTGTTTTAAGTTCTAAAATGATTGTTTGTGTTGCATCTAATTACTCTGTATCTAATCCTACAACTTTGGTGCAATTCTAGAAACATGGCTTTACATACCCCTCTTCTGTTGCAAAAACACTGAAATGGAAGAAGCAATTCTTTAGTTTGCATGTCCAACTGCTCAAGAAAAGCAGAAGCTACTTCATCTTCCACGTCTGTAATTGAAAGCTGGCTTCCAGCTGCATGTCCGGAAAGAAGTCACAAGGATTATAATAGAAAAAAAAAAAGAAGATGACTTCTAACTGAAATTACCTTTTACAAGCAAAGAACACAATCAATAACTTTTACTAGATTATATTTCGCAATCTAACACTAAAATTAAGGAGAACCCAACTGGTCATTTCCTGCAGTAGCAATGAACTCCATTCACCTAACAAAACACTAATAAAATATGTATATCTTCCAAATAGATATTGTTACGCCATAATAGGGAAGAAATCACAACACTAATGTAAGCAATACGATCTAAATCAATATAGGACCTATTTTAGTAGAAAATAACTAAAAGATAATCGTTTGGATTAGATGATATCAAATAAAAATAACCAATCTTTTTGGAAGGGACAGTAGCAAGCATATCAACAGAAAAAGGACATGAACAAGAAGATCGAATTTCTACGTTTTTCCTAGGCAAAAGAAAGTATGAAACTAACATGAACTTTTGATCATTAATAAAGGACTAACATGAATTTGAATTTTGAAAATTTAAAATTCAATACCTAACCTTTCAATTTTTTTGAATTGTCTCCTAAGAAGCTATCGGCCACATCCGATGTACCCATACGTCATTGCACTACCCATCCATTCTTAATGCATCACATGCTTTTAACCCAACCATTTTTAAGCAGAGGAAAATAGCAACTCATTGGGTAATTGAGATTGAACGATCAGATGGGATGAAGGGCGAATCAAGGGATGATGCACAGATGTACAGATGCTCGTAATGCAGGCAATAATTTCTCAAAGCCATAAGATGACTCAAATCAAACAAATTAAAAAGGGTGGCAGCATAGTCAATTATTCCAAAGGTTAGTAGTCCTTTCCAAATAAACCTAATTTTAGGTTAGTTCCATGCATTTTTACCTTTTACTTATTATCACCAATCACAAGAAAGCCCCACAAACATCTTCTATCGCCGTGATTAACACATCAAAAATAAATGACCAAACAAGAATTTTAAAATCGATCCTATATGTATTTGAGGCGGGAATTAAGGTAGTCTTATCATTTTATATCGCTGTGATCAAACTCCAAAGAGAAATAAGCCATCAAACTAGAACTTCAAAGTTACATATTGTTCCTGTCATCTCCAACAGCAAGAGAACCATACAAACATTTTTTTATTTACTTCAAAATGACCAAAGATCACTAAACAAAAAAGGCGGGTCATGAAGTCAAATTGTTGTGATAAACCCTAACCATAGATAAACCATCAAACGAGATTTGGGATGGAGCCAATATGCATACATACTTGGTGTGGGGATGGAGGTGATCTTGCGGCGCACGTGGAGGAGGAAGAAGATATGTCCCCTCGAGAGGACGTGGTCGGCGGCCCACTTGAGCGCGTGCTGGCTGCTCTTGTCGGCGTCGATCGCCACCGCCACCAGCTGCTGCTGCTGCTGTTGATCCTTCCCACAATTCGCTCCCTTCGCCTGCGCCATGCCGCTCCCTCCCCTCCGCATTGTGGCCGCCCACGCATTCTAGACCGGATAAGGGGAAGGCCGGGAACCCTTTTTGTATTGGTTGGGAATCTGGACCTAGGGTTTTCTGGGAGGGAATTAGGAGCGAGGGCATGATTGAGAGCGAAAGAAGGAGACGGGTTTGCTCAAATTAGGGCTTTTGTCGGTTCCGCCACTGTCGATGGCGCTGTGTTGACGGTGAGCAGTTCGGGCGCGGCCGTTTTGGTTTCGCAGTTCAAACGGAGAAGACGAAGGACGTTAATTCTATGACGTGTCCTTCTTGGCCGTGGTCAGGTCTAGGCCAATGGAAGAAAACCCGCGTGGACGGGTTGTGCCAGCAGTTAAGCGAAGGGCAAAATTACACCGAGCACCACCATAGATTGTTCATTTTCAAATTAATCCTCTAACAACAATTTTTTTTTTTTTTTTTTTTTTCTTTTGCACCATGTTAGTTTTTGGATTTCCTTTTATGGTTAAACTTCAATCGCTTTTTTACTTTGTCACACTATAGTTCAGTCTAACTATTTGTGATTTTATTTTTTTCCACAAAAAAAAAATACTATTGTGTAATTTTTTGAAAACATGACGCTCTTATAATATAACGTATTTTTACGTTGAATTCTGCTATGGGTACACCCTAACAAGGACGGCTCAAATTCATTTGGGATTAGAAGCCTCCTATTCTCACACCCTCTCTCAATTGCGTTTTCCCTCATTCTCTCTCTCTAAAATGCAGCGGCGTGAAAATTTCCTCTCCCTCTCTCTCGCAGTAGCCCGAGAACCCACTCAAATTGGCTCTCGACCAGGGCTCTCTCGCCTCCGTCACCTCCGTCGCCTCTGCCGTCTCGAGGGCTCTCGACCAGCGCCTACTGCCGCTGCAGATACTCCGTCGCCAAGTTATCTACAACGCCTTCGCGAGGGCGACACCACTGATCAGGCGACGACCCCTTCCGTCGACGACGAGCTCTGGGCATACTTCAATCGCCTCACCTCCCCAACCGATAGGATTTCCTCTCCTCGCCCACCTCCCCAATCCATAATTTTTTTCTTGGTTTCTCTTTCTCCCTCCCTCTCTCTCTCTCTCTCTCTTGACAAGCTGTTTTCTAGTAATTTTATGAAGAATACAGTAGTGTACCGGTACACATTCCCCTCAATTCATTCTCTCTTTTTTTCTAATTCTTTAGTAGTGTACCGGTATTCCATAGGAGTGTACCGGTACACCATGCACCGGTACACTAGGAGTACCGGTACACCATGCACCGGTACATACTGAACCGGTACACTAGGATAATAGTATTTCTCTTTATGAAAAATTCAATCTCAATTTTTTAATTAGCTATTGAAAGATCTCTTCTCATTCTCAAATAAGGATTTAGTTTTTTCTTACATCTGTGTGTGTTCCAACTAATATAATGACATAATGAATCCAAAATATTAAGCATTATTCTCTTGCAATTTAAGTTTTTCAGAATAATTAATCAGTTGCTACACGTGATTTCCAAACAGAAAATCCTTATGAGAGAGAGAGTTCTGAATATGATTATGGTTAAGTATTAAGTAATCGATTGTTTCGCACAACTACACACTACAACAAAATTTAGTTTTAGCGGCGATTATTTTTTACATTTCCGGCAATTATAATTGCCGCTAAATAATTTTATAGCAATTATGATAATTGCCGCTATTGGTAGGGTCGGTAAAAGATATTGCGGCATTTGTTTCGGCGGTTAGTAAAAGTCTTGATGGTTTAAAAATAAATTTAAACATACCTTGATCGCAATTCCTAAAACGCGATGAAGTAGGATCAAACTAAATCACTTGCTCCAACGGATCAAATGCAAAATTACAATATGAAAATTGCAGTAGCTTCCATAACCCAAATGTCAAATCCTTCCAAATCTAAAAGAGAGTAATTCTCTTTTTCATTGATAAAAAAAAAGAAAAAAAAAAAAAAAAAAAAAAAAAAAGAAAAAAAACGATTCAGGAGAAAGTTTTGTAGAAGAAACTTCCTTTTCTTTTTTTTTTTTTAACTTCGTGTCGTGGGAGGTAGTTTCTCCACTACCCATAGTTGTGGTTTCTAAAACCACCTCTTAATGGGTCGGGTCGAATTTGCCCATTATGGGTGATCCGAAACCCGATTAGAAAACCAACATCTCCCACTCGCACGTGATGGGCAAACCATTTCCATTATCTTGGTGATTTTCATACTGACAAATGGGTCGTGCGACCCGCGAGCCTACTCATAAGCGTATTCATGCACCTGTTAGGAATACATAATAGCTGTGAAAACTAAAGACGATATATATTACTCTTACTCATATTATGACTCGCTATGCCCTAGACAAATTTAGTTATGTCAAATTAAGTGTAGCTAATCCCTCAAATGGTTACACTTAATTTTTCTTTTCTCACTATGTATTCACAATTATGTTTGAAATTTTTCTACAAAAATAATATAACTGGTCGATCGGCGAATACATATAACAGACATAATCTGAACTGTCTTCCTTTTGCTCTCATACTTATCAGTTTTAGACCAAACGCTTTCCTAAACATGCCCCATAAGGCTAATTATTTTATCGCCGCTAGAAACATGCTAAATTAGCGAACATTAATCAATTACATCAAAATATAGACATAAGTTACTAAGGGCATTAAAGAGATCATTTTATATTCTAGGTCTCGAGGAACTCACACCAATGAGAATACAGGGATTCTTTTAATTTAATCTCATTTTCCTCATAGTCGCTTTTACACACACAGTATGAAACGCATGCTACGGTGTAATTTCTCCTCTAATGATCGTATGTCAAATAAAATCATACACACCGTACAGATCTTAGTCAAATTCCTCTTTGTATCTAAATCGAGTTCTCTATGCAACAATTAAATCATATTGTCCATCAGAATTTCACATCTGGTAACTCAGGCTAACATGATTGTGGGATCATCACGTTCGGTCCAAAAAATACAAACAATTCAAATACAGACCTCATCTTGGCTTTCGTCAAGGCGGCATATGTATATATACACTATTAAACTCTCTCATAATTTGTCTCTGGTTTCATAGAAACATAATATACATTCGTCTCATCTCAGCACACCTTCTTAATATCTGAGGCAGTCGCTCGTGTGAGGGAGCCGACTTCAGCCTTATGACATATCTTTTAGATATCACATATTTTCTGCTAGTATCAATGTATACTCTTCACATAGAAAAGAGAATAGAGTATAAATTCCATTAATACTGTCACGCCCCCGGGGTCGAAACTGCGACCCGGACTCGCCAACAGATCCGCCACCTATGCCAAACTCCGCATAGGTGAAGCGTCCTACCTGCAAGAAAAGTACTACAGCTAACAGATATCAGAGCTATAAACGAAAATCTGCTGTAAAACTAAAATCAACCACTGTACAACTGGAAATAATACAACAATGTCTATCTCCCAAAATGATAATCATATAATATCCTCAGATACAAAACTCAGAACTCAAACAGGGAGGTAACTCCAATAAATACATCAGTGTACAGGCTCTCAATACATATCATATCCTCACTACACCAGTCTTTCAAAAGAGGAAAATAAAATAGCTAATCTACAGAAGATCTCCTCTGAAGGGGGTACCGCTACTCTCCAACGACGGGTAGGGATCTAGCTCGCGACTCCCTCGCCTCGATCAACAACTGCAGGACCGGCAACACCCGTAAGGACACTGCAAAACAAAGGAGAGAAAGGAAAAAGGAGGGGGGAAAAACCCCCAGCGGGTGTGAGAACTAGACCAAAAAGGAAGTTCTCAGTGGGTACCATCGCCAGGCCCGACGATTAGCCCACCAAGACCACTAGAGGCAATAAAAATAACCAATGCAGTAAAAGAGAACCAGAAGCTGAAGACACTCGACAGCTATCATGCCTCTATCTAAATGCTCAAATGGGGAAACCCTGATAAAGATATGCAACACTCGCACACGAGGTGCTCAATCGACCCAATCGAGCTGACTGCCACATCGAGTCCAGTCAAGCCTGCGCCTCCCCCGTGTAACAACGTAGGGTGTCCAATCAGACTAACTCACTATCGAATAGTGGCACCTGCAAGCTAAAGACAAATCCACGTTCTCTCCCTCAGAACGAAAGGACTCAAGATCTACAAGCCTCTCACACCACCGTCAATGTACTCACAACGATCCGAGACCACCATCACACCGAACGACTCCCAACAACACTAGCACCGGTCTAAACACAACTGCCAGCCTCCACTCGGCCCCCAGGCACGAGTGCAAAAGTAAGAGTATCCGCCTGAATAGACCCAATCGATGGACCAGTAAAACTGGCACTGCCTGCTCTGCCTGCCGCATCGGGTATGCCAGCCTACGCATAACACCGATGCAAAAGGAGTCTCTAGGACTCAAAGCCTGTCTAACGCACACTCCGGAGTGGCACTCGAGGGGAGCGACCCACACGAGTAAGGTATCTCAGTAACCAGTAACATAAGTATCGTGAAAATAGCAGTACTGGATCAAGACTGTGATCAAAGTGGAAAAATCCATCCACTAAAGAAAAACCCGATCCCCAAACTAAAACAATAGAAAACGATAAGTGGGAACTCCAACCACTGAAGAAAACCCCGGTCCTCATACAGAGGCTATAGCACTCAAAGTGGGAAACTCCGTCCACTAGAGAAACCTGATACCCAATCTGATGCATAAATAAATATCCGGTCAACCGCCCAATATCCGCGGTTGCCGCAATACCCTGCCGTTTATAATCAAGTCCTATAACCGACCTCCGGTCAACCGCCCAAAGTCTGCAGTCACCGCAAAACCCTGCCAACCGCAATCCAGCACAATCCGTCCCTGACACCAATGTCCCGGCTACACTACCCCAGACCCCTGCTCGCACCCAAGCAACACAGACCGCCTGACTAACAAAGAAGGAGAAAAGGATAACATGGTTTCTCCTAAGTCAAGTTCCAATAAGTAGTGCAGCAGTAAAAGATGGCCTAACTACATGTCCATTGAAGCATGCTTTTGTCCTTGGAAACAATAAAAGAGAGTAAAACATATAGTAGCAAAGCATACTACAGTATTCCTACTATGATATACCAATCTCGCATAAATAGGCCAATGAATAACGATGTATGATCTCTATATCATCTAGTGTGGGATAAATATAACCTGTCTACCACATGCTAAGTCTCTAGTTCAACAAACATGTACAATTATCAGGTAAGCATCAATCCACATGATCTAGGCCGTTCCCATGCTTACCTCTCGCTCATATTGATTGTACATTAATTTAGGCATGCTATCAATCATAGAGGGTGGCATTCCCACAGGTAAGCTTATCTTAACCATACATGAACATACACTATTACACCTCCCATAAGACATAACATGCATATAAACCCTGTCATTCCTTTAAATAGTTACCATTACTAAGTTTACCCACCTGAAGTGCTTAAACCAAGGCAAACCTGAGGTCGGTGAAGAGCGTGGCCACTTGCTAATAACACCTGCTGAACCCGTACCCACGGTACATGTCGCGCAAACCTCGGCTCCAAGCAGTGCTCCAAAAACACTCGCGGACCTTCCTGGGTACAAGAAAAGGTCCAAAGTTACACTTTATGCTAAAAATATCCAAGTATACACCATCTGCTGAAAACAGTCCCGAAGATGTGCAATTTTTACCTACAGAATGGACTCTGAAAAATCCAACAAAAATACAGTCGCGATCATCGCGTCGAGTCCTTCGAAACGAGTACCCGCACATCCAAATCTGACACCTGTAGGCCAAGATACAAAATCGGCAAGGTGACCACCTCTAAAAATCCCAAGTACCAAAAATCTGTAACACTTTGTCCAGAAAGTGGGATTTTCACCTTTGGGGGTAGCTCATAAAAATTCGAGAAAAATACTAGCATGCTCCCTGCGATGTGTAGATACAAAACGACTGCTGGCACGCCTCAATCCGAAGCCTGTACGCGGAGATATCGCCGAAATACCAGGGTGCTGTCCAAATACTCTGCAATAGAAAATGGGTCAAAGAGAAGCTCGAAAAACTCCAAGAAAAGCTCGGAAAGAGGGGAAGCTCAAAAACGATAGTTGAAGCCCTACCTGTCATGAAGCCAACGGCGCAAAAATCACTGAAAAAGGTGGTCGGAGTAGGTCGGGGGAGCTCGTGCACCAAAATGCGACGGAGAAGAACACCGAAGAAGAAACGTCGTGCCGCGCCGGAAAAATGAAAATCTCGAAATGCGTGTCGCCAAAAAATTCGGGAATCGACAGGTGCAATCTTCTCTGCTTGGAGAACCATTCTCCCTCCCAGCCCCTTTCGAGCAGAGGGCTCGAAGGGGTCGAAATCCACAAATGAATCCCCCTCGGATGCCTTAAAGAGCCAAACCCAAATAAAACATTTCAGAAAATACCACCTGTGTCCCCAGAATAGGAAACACCCGTAGAAGTCGCCTCCGGGGCTGCCGCGTGTCCCTCCGCGGTCAACCCACGATTCGGCGCCCGCTGGTGGCGCGCACAGTGCCGCGGCGACAGCGCGGCATGGCGCCCCGCTCGCGCACGCGGCTCGAGGCGCCCGCGTGCGCCTCGGTGCACCCCGCGCTGTGAGCCCGCCAACAAAAACGCGCCACGTGACATGCCCGGTCCATCGTGCACCCCGTGCCGCTCCGTGAACCGCGCCTCGCAAACCGTCCAACCAAAATCCACCACGTGTCATCCCTCTGGTGCACGCCGGCCCCGTGGACCGCGCGCCTGCCCGCGGTAGCGCGCCGCCTGCCCGAGCCCGCGCCACCGCGCTCCGCCGCTGCCCGCCGCCGCTACCGCTGCCCGCCGGTCGCCGGAACAGTGCCAAGTGCCTCAAAATCCGTGTTTTTGCATCCGGGCTCCGAAAAATACAAATAAATAGTCCATTTTCACCATTTTTGCACGCTGAGTCCAAATCCGGTGTCCGATTTACCAAATTCGATTCCTAAAAATTGCTGAAGGCATCCGGAAAGGTGTTTTTAATCCAAATTTCGCGCTGGGTCTAATTTTGATATCCGTTTTGCGCAAAACCACATCTAAACATTCGACGGGGTCCTCCGATTACCCACGTTATCCATTTAACACACTGAGTCTATCACTAGTGTCCAATTGGTGCACAAACACCATCGACACGCCACATAGGCCTTCAGAAGCTGTAGATGTAACAGTAATCCATAAGTAGGAACTTCGGGTCCTCACATCCTCCCCCACTAAAAGAAAGTTTCGTTCTCGAAACTAACACAACTCAAAGGTGTCCCAAAACCAAGGGTAGGTACTCATCACCGTCTCTAGCTCCCAAGTTACCACTCACTCCCCGTGATTACTCCTCAACAACAATAACAGCAACAACCAGTACGGCATAGCCCGATTGCGTAATTCCCTCACCTCACGAGCCAGAATTCGCAACGGGCGTTCCTCGTACACCAAACACTCCTAGATCTCAAATGGGGCGGGTCAATCACGTGAGAGGGATCCAATAAACAAAACACTCCTGAGCTGAGACGTGAAAAAAACCAAAGGGGCTCCGTCAAAAGCTGGGGGATACAAAATAACCACCAGTGCAACACGCACCACACCACATCCTGTGTCAACTCAACCAAGGCAACCCGAAGCATACCCTCACTATTATCCAATAAGGAAAAGAGCCCTAACAAGGAGGGGTCCTCACTCGGTCACTCCCGAATCTTGACCATCCGAGTGAACTACTCAGCCGCATTCTATCATCCAAAGGAACCCTCAGTGACACAACCATAAGCCATGTTTGCCTCAACAGTCCACACAGCGCCAGCTGTGGAATCATCAAACTCAACCCCAGGCAGCTCTCCTGCTTCAGGTATCTGCCATCACAGTGGCCCTGTCGGGGTAATCCAGAATGCTCAACAATAACCCAATGGTAATTCCACAGTCGCTATAGGAGGCATCACTAAAACTCGCAGATCTCTCTCCCAACACTGAAAATACTAGCATTGGCGCTGGTATCAGTCTCATCATCCGATTGCCAAGCTCTCCTGGCACTACCCAGTCCAAGAAGCTCCCTTACCTTGACCATAATTGTCGATCTCGGCCAATTCCCAATTAGTATCCATATTGGCCGGATTTCCACCGCCGCTCCTACGGCTAACACAATGTGACCCAAGAAATAAGCTTCTGAAGCTAAAACTTGTATCTCAATAACTTGGCATACAGCTTCATCCACATGGGCATGGTAGCACATCCACAAGTGCTCCTCGTGCTCCAAGTTGCTCTGGGAGTAAATTAAAATATCCCTGGAGGATCTTGTTACCAATCCAATCAAGTACAGCTGGAGCACAATTCCTCAAATCTTAAAGGCGACGGGGCATTAGTCAATCCGTTTGGCCTCACTATGAGCTCATAATGCCCCTACCGTGTCCTGAACGCCATCTAGGCAAAGCCCTCGGCTGTCTGATTTCAAGTAGGTACACGCATCACAAACAAACAACTACCGGAGTATAACTCCATCAAAAAGGTCCTAAATAATATCCGGACCTGCCTGTGCTCAAACCACAAGGGAACCCTCACCGTCGTGTATCAACGACGTGGCATCACCACCGTGTACCAACGGCGTGGCACTAGGTCAAGCAGACCCTCAATCCATCAGATCCCTGCACCTGTGCCATCAACTCTCCCAGTTCTTACAGATAATATCCATGAGGTGCTATTGCGGTTGGCGCGGTTTCCAGAACCACGTCAGTCGCAATCTCAATCTCCCTAACTGGCAGCATAATCATCGGCTCGAGTGGACTCACACCCGGGATCTCGCAGCGATAGAAATATCCTTTAGTCCCGGTGCCGCCATAAGCTCCTCTCACACTGTCGCTATAACCTGTGTGCTCGAACAGTCTCAAGATAACAAGCCTCCATTTGTCTGCCTTGCAGAAGGTCACAGTCATCACTCTCCACACTTAATCATCCAGTGGTACTGTGGCAACCAATCCCAAGCACTGGGTCAAAACACCGAACTGCCACCCATACCAATAGGTTTGCTGGTATAACTCATGGTCTCGACGGCATTGGACATAATCCACAGGCCTCCCCCACATGCACAATACTACAGGAACCTGTATCTCTAGTGCACGTGGTAACAAATCCGCCTCTAGTCCAGGCCGGAATACGAAGTGCACTAACTCCGCCTGCTGTGATGAAATCACACCTGCGACAACTCGATCCACTACCGTGGCGCCCTCCAACCAGGCGGCACAGATTCATCCGCTCGATGCAAGTCGTCGTCGCTCAATCTGCCTGAAAATCATGACTATCCACAAAGGAGCACGACCTCTGTCTCTGCTCACATTGAGGCGACGAATGCGGCCCTCCGCAGATCACCAATCCATGCTACCGCTGCAGCGCTCTGATATAGATGCTGATGCTGCCATCGGGGTCCACCCGATCTCTGGCATCTCGGGAACCCGTTATCCTGGAAAAAAGAAATCAGAAATGCCTCTGCCGGCCGATCTGTCCTCCGTCACCCGGCGCCAAGCGCCAATATCCAGAACTCGCCTCTGGTAGCAGATCCCTATCCAAAGGAACTGCAGCGCCACGCTCCAAACACAACGCCTACTCCAACGAGGCATCAAAACCTGTAATAGAGGGACTGAATAAACAGAAAGGTATCCTGGCGCGATCCACTCCCAGTCACACATATCCTATGCGCCTCGTCCCTCAAATCATGGAGCACGCAGTTCAACAACTGCGTAAACCGTCAGCACAAGGGGCTCTCAAGTAGCCTCTCCAACACTACCAACCACGATTCTGCCTCCAAAGGCTCCAACTCAATTCCATGAATCGGGGTGGTTCATCTGCCAAACTAGCTCCATCGATCGATGATGTCCCACAGCTCATCTGCTGTCAGCTATCCACCCTGCCTCGGTGCCTGGGCACTAAACATTGGCACGGAGGGGGCTACTTGCTCCATCGGTGCCACAGAAATCACTGCCACTGAGGATACTGCAACCTAGTGGCCTTAGGAGGAAAGCACTGTCGAGCTGCCCACTGTTCCGACAACTATGTCACCTAAACCAGCTGCTCACTCTGCCGCTGATAAAACTCAGACAATCCTGTCGTCTGGGTCCGGAGCACTCTGACCTCAATCCGAATATTCAGCCCAAATCCAACCACTCAAGCTCAACTACTGCGACAGGATGCACACGGGTCAAAACCCAGCGTCGAGGAGACACAGCTCACCACGACAAAACCACAAATCAGCACACAAAAGCCACTCGACCCAATCCAGCGAAATTCTAGAGCATGTCACCCGTTCCACAGCATTATGTTGTCTGCAGCCAACATAATCACTTAGGAGAATAAACATGCCAATCACTCCTCCCGTCCCTTGGGAGAGGTATAAAACTCAATCAGGACTCTCGCTATAAATCACGACTCTCACGAAGTCAACCAAGGGTCAAACCATAAAACTAGGGTTTCTAAGTCCACCATGACCTACAACCTAGGCTCTGATACCACTCTAATCTGTCACGCCCCGGGGTCGAAACTGCGACCCGGGCTCGCCAACAGATCCGCCACCTATGCCAAACTCCGCATAGGCGAAGCGTCCTACCTGCAAGAAAAGTACTACAGCTAACAGATATCAGAGCTATAAACGAAAATTTGCTGTAAAACTAAAATCAACCACTGTACAATTGGAAATAATACAACAATGTCCATCTCCCAAAATAATAATCATACAATATCCTCAGCTACAAAACTCAGAACTCAAACAGGGAGGTAACTCCAATAAATACATCAATGTACATGCTGTCAATACATATCATATCCTCACTACACCAGTCTCTCAAAAGAGGAAAATAAAATAGCTAATCTAGAGAAGATCTCATCTGAAGGGGGTACCGCTACTCTCCAACGACGGGTAGGGATCTAGCTCGCGACTCCCTCGCCTCGATCAACAACTGCAGGACCGACAACACCCGCAAGGACACTGCAAAACAAAGGAGAGAAAGGAAAAAGGAGGGGGGAAAAACCCCCAGCGGGTGTGAGAACTAGACCAAAAAGGGAGTTCTCAGTGGGTACCATCGCCAGGCCCGACGATTAGCCCACCAAGACCACTAGAGGCAATAAAATAACCAATGCAGTAAAAGAGAACCAGAAGCTGAAGACACTCGACAGCTATCATGCCTCTATCTAAATGCTCAAATGGGAAAATCCTGATAAAGATATGCAACACTCGCACACGAGGTGCTCAATCGACCCAATCGAGCTGACTGCCACATCGAGTCCAGTCAAACCTGCGCCTCCCCCGTGTAACAACGTAGGGTGTCCAATCAGACTAACTCACTATCGAATAGTGGCACCTGCAGGCTAAAGACAAATCCACGCTCTCTCCCTCAGAACGAAAGGACTCAAGATCTACAAGCCTCTCACACCACCGTCAATGTACTCACAACGATCCGAGACCACCATCACACCGAACGACTCCCAACAACACTAGCACCAGTCTAAACACAACTGCCAGCCTCCACTCGGCCCCCAGGCACGAGTGCAAAAGTAAAAGTATCCGCCTGAATAGACCCAATCGATGGACCAGTAAAACTGGCACTGCCTGCTCTGCCTGCCGCATCGGGTATGCCAGCCTACGCATAACATCGATGCAAAAGGAGTCTCTAGGACTCAAAGCCTGTCTGACGCACACGCCGGAGTGGCACTCGAGGGGAGCGACCCACACGAGTAAGGTATCTCAGTAACCAGTAACATAAGTATCGTGAAAATAGCAGGACTGGATCAAGACTCTAATCAAAGTGGGAAAATCCATCCACTAAAGGGAAATCCGATCCCCAAACTAAAATAATAGAAAACGATAAGTGGGAACTCCAACCACTGAGGAAAACCTCGGTCCTCATACAGAGGCTATAGCACTCAAAGTGGGAAACTCCGTCCACTAGAGAAACCTGATACCCTATCTGATGCATAAATAAATATCCGGTCAATCGCCCAATATCCGCGGTTGCCGCAATACCCTGTCGTCTATAATCAAGTCCTATAACCGACCTCCGGTCAACCGCCCAAAGTCTGCGGTCACCGCAAAACCCTGCCAACCGCAATCCAGCACAACCCGTCCCTGACACCAATATCCCGGCTACACTACCCCAGACCCCTGCTCGCACCCGAGCAACACAGACCGCCTGACTAACAAAGAAGGAGAAAAAGATAACATGGTTTCTCCTAAGTCAAGTTCCAATAAGTAGTGCAGCAGTAAAAGATGGCCTAACTACATGTCCATTCAAGCACGCTTTTGTCCTTGGAAACGATAAAAGAGAGTAAAACATATAGTAGCAAAGCATATTACAGTATTCCTACTATGATATACCAATCTAGCATAAATAGGCCAATGAATAACCATGTATGATCTCTATATCATCTAGTGTGGGATAAATATAACCTGTCTACCACATGCTAAGTCTCTAGTTCAACAAACATGTACAATTATCAGGTAAGCATCAATCCACATGATCTAGGCCGTTCCTATGCTTACCTCTCGCTCATATTGATTGTACATTAATTTAGGCATGCTATCAATCATAGAGGGTGACATTCCCACAGGTAAGCTTATCTTAACCATACATGAACATCAACTATTACACCTCCCATAAGGCATAACATGCATATAAACCCTGCCATTTCCTTAAACAGTTACCATTACTAAGTTTACTCACCTGAAGTGCTTAAACGAAGGCAAACCTGAGGTCGGTGAAGAGCGTGGCCACTTGCTAATAACACCTGCTGAACCCATACCCACGGTACATGTCGCGCAAACCTCGGCTCCGAGCAGTGCTCCAAAAACACTCGCAGACCTTCCTGGGTACAAGAAAAGGTCCAAAGTTACACTTTATGCTAAAAATATCCAAGTATACACCATCTGCTGGAAACAGTCCCGAAGATGTGCAATTTTCACCTGTAGAACGGACTCTAAAAAATCAAACAAAAATATAGTCGCGATCATCGCGTCGAGTCCTTCGAAACGAGTACCCGCATGTCCAAATCCGACACATGTAGGCCAAGATACAAAATCGGCAAGGTGACCACCTCTAAAAATCCCAAGTACCAAAAATCTGTAACACTTTGTCCAGAAAGTGGGATTTTCACCTTCGGGGGTAGCTCATAAAAATCCGAGAAAAATACTAGCATGCTCCCTGCGATGTGTAGATACAAAACGACTATTGGCACGCCTCAATCCGAAGCCTGTACGCGGAGATATCGCCGAAATACCAGGGTGCTGTCCAAATACTCCGCAATAGAAAATGGGTTAAAGAGAAGCTCGAAAAACTCCAAGAAAAGCTCGGAAATAGGGGAAGCTAAAAGCACAATAGTTGAAGCCCTACCTGTCATGAAGCCAACGGCGTTAAAATCACTGAAAAAGGTGGTCGGAGTAGGCCGGGGGAGCTCGTGCACAAAAATGCGACGGAGAAGAACACCGAAGAAGAAACGTCGCGCCGCGCCGGAAAAATGGAAATCTCGAAATACGTGCCGCCGAAAAATTCGGGAATCGACAGGTGCAATCTTCTCTGCTTGGAGAACCATTCTCTTTCTCAGCCCCTTTCGAGCAGAGGGCTCGAAGGGGTCGAAATCCACAAATGAATCCCCCTCGGATACCTTAAAGAGCCAAACCCAAATAAAACATTTCAGAAAATACCACCTGTGTCCCCAGAACAGGAAACACCCGTAGAAGTCGCCTCCGAGGCTGCCGCGTGTCCCTCCGCGGTCAACCCGCGATTCGGCGCCCGCCAACCAGCGGGCGCCACGTGGCGCGCACAGTGCTGCGGCGACAGCGCGGCATGGCGCCCCGCTCGCGCAGGCGGCCCGAGGCGCCCGCGTGCGCCTCGGTGCACCCCGCGCTGTGAGCCCGCCAACAAAAACGCGCCACGTGACATGCTCGGTCCACCGTGCACCCCGCGCCACTCCGTGAACCGCGCCTCGCGAACCGTCCAACCAAAATCCGCCACGTGTCGTCCCTCTGGTGCACGCCGGCCCCGTGGACCGCGCGCCTGCCCGCGCGCCCGCGCGCCTGCCCGCGGCCGCGTGCCGCCTGCCCGAGCCCGCCCCGCCGCGCTCCACCGCTGCCCGCCGCCGCTGCCACTGCCCGCCGGTCGCCGGAACAGTGCCAAGTGCCTCGAAATCCGTGTTTTTGCATCCGGGCTCCGAAAAATACAAATAAATAGTCCATTTTCACCGTTTTCGCGCGCTGAGTCCAAATCCGGTGTCCGATTTACCAAATTCCATTCCTAAAAATTGCCGAAGGCATCCGAAAAGGTGTTTTTAATCCAAATTTCGCGCTGAGTCTAATTTTGATATCTGTTTTGCGCGAAACCACATCTAAACATTCGACGGGGTCATCCGATTACCCACGTTATCTATTTAACACACTGACTCCATCACTAGTGTCGAATTGGTGCACAAACACCATCGACACGCCACATAGGCCTTCAGAAGCTGTAGATGTAACAGTAATCCATAAGTGGGAACTTCGGGTCCTCACAAATACAATGTACTACTACAAAACTGTATGATCAGTCTTTTAAAAGTACAGTACATTATATTCTACGCAATCCTAGTGATTCAACATGTGATCTAAGCACATCTCTTGTCAAAGGTTTTGTGAATGGATCAGCAACCATTAGATGTGTAGGTATGTACTGTAGAACCACATCCTTTCGCACCACAATGTCTCTAATAAAATTATTCTTTATATATATGTGCTTTGTTCTTCCGTGATATTTCGGATCCTTCACTAAGGCAATTGCAGCTTGATTGTCACACTGGATTTTCACATAATTAAAGTTGTCTTTAATTATTCCCAAACTTTGTAAAAATCTTTTCAACCAAACTGCCTCTTGTACTGCTGTTGAACATGTTATAAATTCAGCTTCCATGGTTGATAATGCAGTACAATTTTGTTTCTTACTATTCCAAGAGATGGCGCCATTGTTAAGTTAAAATACATAACCAGAAGTAGATTTGCGCTCATCAAAATCTCCTGCCCAATCTACATCTGAATATCCCACCAAACGCAAATCTTTTCCTTGATAACACAATGAATAATCTGTAGTTCCTTTGAGATATCTGAGGATCCTTTTGACACCTTTCCAATGTTTCATGCCAGGGTTTGATTGGTAACGGCTCACTAAACCCACAGCATAACATATATCTGGTCTTGTACACATAGTGGCATACATTAGACTTCCAACAGCACTAGAATAAAGAACTTTAGCCATTTCTTTTCATTCTTCTAGAGTTTTAGGACACATATCATGGCTTAGGCTTTCACTCTTTGCTATAGGAGTATCAATGGGATTACAATTCTACATATTAAATCGTTCTAAAATTTTCTAAATATAAGGCTCTTGTGAAAGACTCAATAATCTCTTAGAACGATCTCTATAGATTTTCACTCCAAAAATATATGCAGCTTCTCCCATATCCTTCATTTCGAAATTAGTGTGCAACCACTCTTAAGTGATATTCATGAACTCCTTATCATTTCCTGCCAACAATATATCATCAACGTATAGAAATAAAATTACAAATTTACACTCTTCACGTTTAACGTATACACAATGATCCTCACTTATCATATAAAAATCATAAGATGTTACAGCTCTATGGAATCTCAAATACCATTGTCTGGATGATTATTTTAGGCCATATAATGATTTTCTTAATTTACAAACTTTATTTTCTTGGCCATCAATTTCAAAACCCAAAGGTTGATCCATATAAATTTCTTCATTCAACTCACCATTAAGAAAAGCTGTTTTAACATCCATTTGATGTAACTCCAAATCTAAATCAGTTACTATGGCAAGAATTAGACGTATAGAGGTAAAATGTACTACCGATGAAAAGATTTCCTCATAATCAATACCCACCAGTTGAGTATAACCTTTCGCCACTAGGCGAGCCTTATACCTTTCAATAGATCCATCTGCCTTACGCTTTATTTTGAGAACCCATTTGTTCCCTATACTGTTCTTTCTGTTCCACTCCTTGAGCATCTAGATAGAGGCATAGTAGCTGTAGACTTTACCTTTCCAGCTTTTCTTTACAGCACTGCATTTGTTACTTTATGCCTCTAGTAGACTTAGTGGGCAGACCGTCGGGCTTGTTAGCGGCACCCACTGAGAACTACTGTGGGATGTAGTTCTCACACCCGTCATGGTGTCTTTTCCCCAGGGACTTCTACTCCAGTTCCTGCTGCTCCCGTTGCTGATCCAGCTCCTTCAGACCGAGGTAAGGGAGTCGCGAGATAGATCCCTTCCCGTCATCTTCAGTGCATGTGAGTAGATGTACCCCTGTATTATTTTGGAGTGTGTCCTGTCGAGTGACTTTTATAGTGAGGTATCGAGTTGTACTTTTATTTTCTGCTTTTCTGAGAGACACTTGTATTTTGTGGTGAGGATGATTTGTATATTTATACTTGAGAGGTAGTTGTATTCTATGTTTTTAGTTCAGCTTCTACTATTTCAGCTCTGATATCTGTTAGTGTAGATGTTTCTTTGCAGGTTAGTCGCTACGTCTATACGGGGCTTTCCGTATGGGCGGCGGATCTGTTGGCGAGCCCGGGGCGCAGTTTCGACCCCGGGGCGTGACACTTCCACTCTGGAACTAGAAGAGGGTGCGATTTTCCCGCCGGGCGCTGATGCTCGGCTGATACCTATTGACATACCAGGCAGTGCCACGAAACGCGTTACATCTCCCTTCAGTTTGGGCCACCAAAAGGTCTGCCTGAGATCTTTATACATCTTCGTTTTCCCAGGATGCGCCGTATAGGGAGCACAGTGTGCCTCCGTCAAAATTTCTCCCCTCAAAGCTGACACGTCGGGCACGCATAAACGTCCTCGGAACCGTATTGCATCATCCGCTCCAATCGAAAAGTCGCCCTCCTGGTCTGAAGTGTTCCTGTTCCGTACAAGTTGCAATTGTGCGTCTGTCTTTTGTCCTTCCAGAATCTTCTCGAGCAACGTAGGCTTGACCACAAAGGTTAAGAATCGGGCAACCACACCCTCCGGTACCATCTCCAGTCCCATTCGCTCATAGTCCTTGAGTTGTCTTGATGCATAAGCTATAACTCTCCCTTGTTGCATCAGCACGCTTCCAAGATCGTTCTGTGATGCATCACTATAAACCTCAAAATCCTCACCGGGTTTCGGTAGTGCAAGAACAGGTGCCCGTGTTAGCCTGTCCTTGAGTTCCTCGAAGCTCTCCTGGCATTGAGCCGTCCCAACAAATCTCTTCCCTTTCCGGGTTAAACGATTTATAGGGGTGGCAATTTTTGAGAAACCTTCCACGAAGCGCCTATAATATCCTGCCAAATCTAAGAAGCTTCGGATTTCCGTCACTGTAGTCGGTCGGGGCCAGTTAGTTACTGATTCCACCTTCTTAGGATCCACCGCAATTCCCATCGCCGAAACTATGTGTCCCAAAAAGTCCACCTCACGAAGTCAGAACTCACACTTTTTAAGTTTAGCAAACAACTTCTGGTCCCTGAGAGTCTGAAGAATTACCCGCAAATGCTCCTCATGCTCCTCGTCCGTACGTGAGTAAATCAGGATGTCATCAATAAAGACCACTACAAATTAGTCCAAGAAGGGTCTGAATATCCTGTTCATCATATCCATGAATACTGCTGGAGCGTTCGTAAGTCCAAACGGCATAGTTGTAAACTCGTAGTGGCCGTGTCGAGTCCGAAAAGCTGTTTTAGGAATATCTTCACCCCGAACTCTAAGCTGGTGATAGCCGGACTGCAGATTGATTTTTGAGAACACCGTTGCTCCTTGTAGTTGGTCGAATAGGTCATCAATCCGAGGCAAGGGATACTTGTTTATCACTGTGACCTTGTTTATCTCCCGGTAGTCAATGCATAAGCGTAAGCTTTCGTCCTTCTTCCGTACAAAAACACGGATGTTCCCCAGGGTGACACGCTCGGCCTGATGAACCTCTTATCCAGAAGATCTTCTAATTGCACCTTGAGTTCCTTTAGTTCCGCAAAAGCCATTTGGTACGGTGCCTTCGTAATAGGTTGTGCACTCGAAAAGAGCTCGATAGAGAATTCGGTTTCTCGCTCGGGGGCATTCCTGGAAGTTCGTCCGGAGAAACATCCGAAAAATCCCTGACAATCGGGATGTCCGCTAGCTGTGCTGAAGGCCGAGAGGTCGAATCCACCAAAGCCATGAATGCCATACATCGACCCTCCACCAGTCTTCTTGCCCGCGATACAGAAATAAGAGATGGGAAGAAAATACTCCTACATGCTAAGTTAACGTGTTTCGGAAATCCAGGCCCCTGAAGACGCACTTGGCGCTTCACGCAAACGAATACCGCCTGGTGTTTAGTAAGCCAAACCAACCCGAGTACTACGTCGGAATCCCCTAGTGAGATTTCCGCCAGTTCCAGGGGTACAAAGACCTGCCCAACCTTACCGGGTAGGAAGGAACAAAGCTTCCTGCCACCAAGGGTTGCCCAGGGGTCTGAACGAACCCATTCCTACGAAGGGTGTCACTTCTAGAAACTATGGGTATAGGCGAAAAATAAAAGAGTGGGATGCTCCGGGGTGTCAAACACGGCCCTACCTCGAAAAAGAGAACTAAGGGTAGAGTAATACTTGCTACTACGTCCTCCGGGGCAGCCTGTCTCCAGCTGAGCCATCACGTAAATCCTCCCGCGGGGCGGTGGCGGTGTGAGGACCCGGATCCCATTGTTGGTTTGGAGGTTGCAGGGGGGTGTGTGTGTGCATGTCGGGCCCCAGATTTGAGTTTCTGGTAAAATTGGAGCTTGTTTTCTTTTCTGGGAGTCCATTTTGGGTGTGTGAGGTGTTTGCGCGCTTATTGGAGCTAAGAATGTGACCCGGCACGAAAATTGGATCAAGTTTACTCTTCCGGGAAATTTTGGAAAATTTTAGAAGCGGAATTTGGCTGAACGGACCTCGGATTTGGATTCAGCGCGCGAAAACGAGCGAAATGGACTATTTACTTGAATTTTTCGGAACCCGGACGCGAAAACACGGAAATCGAGGCGTGGGTTACTGTTCCGGCGGCCGGAAGAGCGCCGGCGGCGGCGGAGCACGGCGGAGCGCGGGGGCGGGCGGCGGCGCTGGCGCGCGGTCCACCGCGGGGCGCGTGCACCGGGCGCGGGCCACGTGGCGCGCTGCGGTTGGCCGGCGCAGCGGGCGCGGTCCACGGGCCTTGGCGGGGTGAACGGTGGACCGAGGGAAGGCCACGTGGCATCTTGTGGTTGGTGCGGTGTTGTGCACGCGGTCCATGAATTTTTGGCCCTGGTGCACGGTAGACCGGTGGACACGTGGCATTGTGTGGTTGGCGGGTTCTGGTGCACCCGGTCCACTCGGCAGTGGCGGCTGAGGCGGTGCCTCGGGGCGCGTGCCCGACCCGGTTCCGGCGGCGGCGCGGCCGCGCACGTCGCGCGATGTGCGCGTTGACCGGGTCGACGAGGGGGGCGCCACGTGGCGCCCCGTGGTTGGTCCGGTGCAGGGGTGCACGTCGCCTGGTCGGGACACGTGGCGCCGCAGGATTCGTCGGGGTTCGTGCGCCGGGTGCAGAAGGCGGATCAGGGACACGTGGCGGCCTGAGGAGGATTCGGGCGCATACAGTAACGGGCCGGCCCGTTACTGTAGCAGCCCGAAAACTTTCGGGCGCCCGAAAGTTGGGCCCGAAAGTGACTTAAGTGGCTTTTTGGGCTGCTTTTCCTTGTGGGCCTATAAATAGGCCACTTGGGCCGCGATTTTGAGCCCTTTCCGAGGAAAATTAGCCATTGCTCCCTTTACCAAATTTCTTCCTCTTCCTCTTGGGAATCTCCTGGTGAAATTTTAGAACTTTTGGAAGCCGCGACGACTGTGTTTTCTGCCTCGAAGTGCGGAGCGACGGATTTCTGTTGGAGGCCCGTTATCGTCGCATTTCGGTCTAAAAATTCCACAGAGCTACCCCGACAGCCGATTTCAGCGATTTTTGCGGCGTTGGATTCACGAGAGGTAAATCTTCGACTTTCGTGTTGAGTGTTTTGCCTAGATTTGGGTTTTTGGCACGGATTTCGAGGCATTACTGAGCCGCTGTTTTGCTGTGAGATCCCTGGACAGCACTCACTTCGCGGATTTTTATCTCCTCATCCGGACATCGGAATTCGACGATTCAAGAGCCTATCGACATCTACACTTCGCGAGGATCGTTGTGATATTTTTATTGGAATTTGTGGAAAATTATTTTCAGGTGGAAATTACGTTTGAACAGTGACTGTTCTTGCAGATTTTTGTATAAGGAATTAGTGTGGAATCTAATGTATATGTGGAATTGTTGTTGTACCCAGGACTTTGTAAGCACCACTATGGTGCTCTTTGCTTAGTGGACTCGGAGTTTTATCAGTTTCTGGGCTTTTTATCTGTGCGACCCCGGACAGTTAGCGCGATCAGGTGGGTGATCCTGCTTTCAAAATCTATGGACTGCACTCTAATTCTATGAATGTAGTAGCATGCACGTTAATTTATGGCCCCAATATTATGTGAGAATTGTATGTTAGTACCCACAGTTGATAGTTGTTAAATCTGATGACCTCATTGAACCACTTGCAGTACTTGAACCCTTACAACATGAAAACCACTGTAGCTAATTGCTAAATCTGTCGATCTTTTGATAAACTTTGCAACTTGGAAATTTAACTTAGCGTAATTGCCTGTTACTTAATTATCATGCGCCATTAAACTGCAGTAACTTGAACATACATTAGAATTATTTATCACCTTAGCTTTCCACAGTGGTAGTACTCTAGTCACTCTGGTCATAGTGATTTCTTTTCCCGAGTCGTGGGCCGGGAGGTTTATTAGTTGGGGATTGCATTTGCACTCGCGTCTGGGGACCGAGTGGCGTTTGTAGCAGTCTGTAGACCAGTTTGCATAGTGATAGTGATAGTGGATCTGGGATCCTTGGGACATGGTCATAGTGACAGTGTGGATTTTTAGCCAGTGAGTGAGATAGTGATTGGACCATAACCTGCGTGTGCCACTTTTGTGCTTGACAGTGTTGCGCAGTTATTTGACTCGAGCGGGTCGCTCCCCTCGAGTGCCACTCCGGAGCAGGCGAGACCGGGTTGTAGTACCGGCTTTGAGATTGAGCTAGATACCGGGTTGGAGTACCGGACATACCTACAGCAGTAGGTAGGCGCAGGTTTGACTGGACCCGTTGTGGCAGTCAGTTTGGATTGGGTATTCTGAGTTGAGTGTCAGTAGTGGCATATCGTCCTCCTGTTTTCTTTTCCCTTGGGCATTGTAGATAGAGGCATAGTAGCAGTAGATGTTTACTTTTCAGCTTTTCATACTGCATTTCTTTTGTTACTTTTTGTCTCTAGTAGACTTAGTGGGCAGGCCGTCGGGCTTGTTGGCGGCACCCACTGAGAACTACTGTGGGAGGTAGTTCTCACACCCGTCGTGGTGTTTTTCCCCAGGGACTTCAGCTCCAGTTCCTGCGGTGCCAGTAGCTGATCCTGCTTTTCCAGACCGAGGTAAGGGAGTCGCGAGATAGATCCCTTCCCCCTTCAGCTTCAGTGTGTTATAGAGGTACCCTTATATTTTGGTTGTGTCATGTTTGAGAGATTATGTAGTGAGGTATCGAGTTGTACTTTTCTTCTTTCTTTAAGAGACTCTTGTATTTGTTGGTGAGGACTTATTGTATATTGAGAGTTGTACTTATTTTATTTCTAGCAGTTATTTTGCTCTGATATCTGTTTAGTGTAGTATCTTCCTTTTTGCAGGTTAGACGCTACGCCTCTACAGGGCTTCCTGTAGGGACGGCGGATCTGTTGGCGAGCCCGGGGTACAGTCTTGACCCCGGGGCGTGACAGGCGGCGCCCCTCTCCACGTGTCGTGATGCTAAAGGTACTGTTACCGGGTTCATGGGGCAGTTGGAGCGGAAGTGCCCCGGCTTGCCACAACGGAAACAATGGTCGTGCCTCCAGGAACACTCAATCACCCGGTGTGCTCCTCCGTAGATGATGCAAGGTCGGTCCCCCGGCCCCTGTCCTCCTGTCGGCGTGCTCCTGGTTCCTTGCTGCGTCCTTGGGTGCTTGGGTAGTCGGCTCCCATGGTGAAGGCCATCCGCAGGATAAAACTGTGGTCGTTTCTTGTCCCAATGATGCTCATAGCCCTCCTGCCGAGCACGGATGTCAGCCAATTCTTGCTCCACTAAAATAGCCCTGTCAACCACCTCTTGAAAGGTGGGCAGTCCTGCTGTTGGTACTACCTGAAAGGCGTCGCTCCGTGGATCTTTTTCGTAGGGCCGGGCCATTGTTAGAGCATACATAGTAACCAAGTCAAACCTAGACTTAACTGATCTAGCACCAAGACCTACGGTCAAACAGGGACTCATAATCCCCCCCCCCAAAACACTCGCGTTCCATGCACCTATACCTTGATCATCTCATTGGTTAGTAGCTAGTGGTAATGTACTCTGTGGATATTGGACACCGACTACTGTGGTTAAAGTTATTTTTCTCTGATACCATCTTAATCTGTCACGCCCCGGAGGTTTAATTAAGCAAAAAAATATGTATTATTTTTTTGAATCCCACCCTCCGGCACTGTAATGACACGACTTTTCTAGGCATATTTTACCCTCCTGCTAATAGAGTGTAAGTTAGAGGAAATTAAATTATCGGGCTCTTTAGAGTTGACTAACATGCGGTGCGGGTATTTTTCGGCGATAGAGCTCGAAAAACGATGACCGACGGTGCAATCGGATCTGGAATCCGACCTTGGGATCTCCCGGAATAGGGTTTTTAGTGTTGCGATGACTTAGCGCGCATCGGAATCCGTGCAAAAGATCTGGCACGCTTTTCGAGAAATCTTGGAATTTATCTTGTGGGACTAGATATTTATTGTTAAATAATAAATATCCGAATATGGGATTTTCCCTTTTTACGTACGTATGAAATAAAAGAAAATAAATTAATAATAAAAGGATAATAAAATCCCGGTTACCGGAAGAAAAACCCTACTTTAAAAGATCGCTTCCTCAAACCCTTCCCTCTCGTGCGTACCGAAGACCAAAATAATAAAACCCTAGTTCGGAGAGGAGAAAAGAAAAGAGAATCCCAACCGGAGGAGAAAAGAAGGAAAGAAGGAGAAAGCGGAGGAACCCGATCGCCCCGATTGACGTGCCGGAGACCGGAGAACGAGACGCCATCATCTACGGGGAGCGGATCCGGATCTCCAATGTCGCAAGGAACAAGATCGGTTCTTTAATTCCGATAGATTGAGGTTAGTGATCGTTGTTTCTTTGGTCGAATTAATCGGGGGTTTTCCGTGTTCTTGTAAGGTCGTTTTAATCGGTACATTGATTACGGGTTCTTGATTTTGGTTTTGATCGATGCTTCGTTCGTATTCTTGATCGGGTTAAATCGGTGGTTTCTAATCGGTTTTTTGATCGAGTTTCCGATCGATGTTTTGGTTGTTCGTCGATCGTTGGTTTAGTCGTTAGATTTACCGCGGATTTATTCGGGAATTTTTGTGGGTGTTTCGTTAGAGCATAGTGGGTTAATGGGAGGCCGCCGCCGCCGTTGTTAAACGGGAGGCCGCCGCCGCCGTTACCGTGTTCGCGGGGTCGTCGCCGGAGTCGCACGGGAGCGAAAACGGAGAAGAAACTGCGAAACGGGAGCGAAAACGGAGAGAAAATGCGAAAACGGGGAATTACTGTTCATCCCGTATGGCTCCCCTCAGCCGCGGTCCACCGCCCAATCGTGCACCCGGCGCACGGCTCGGCCGCCTGCGGGCGTGAACCCGGCGCACAGCCGCGTGCGCCGGACCGGGCCGCAAGTGCGCGGTCCACACGCCGGGCGCGCACCCGGCGCACGCCCCGCGGCCTTGGGGGGGGGCGCAGACCCGGTGCATGGCTGCGTGCGCCGGCCCGGCCCGCAAGCGCGGTCCACCGCACAGTGTGCGCCCGGTTCTGCGCCGGGGCCGGGAAGTGGTGAACCCGGCGCGCGCCGCTTGCCGTGCACAGCCCGGCCCAGGATGGCGCGATCCACCGCACAGTGCGCGCCCGGTCCTTGCCGCCGCCGCCCTTGTCTGTAAACCCGGTCCATGCCTGCTCTGTGCACCACCCGTCAGGCCAAAGTTCGGTAGCTCCGTTTTGGTCCGTTTTTCCACCGTTTTAAGCGCCGTTTTCGCCGTTGGGATCACCATTTCCGCGGTTTTCTTGGCATGGCTACTTGGGATCTTTTTGGTCACCGTTTCGCCATGTCGAGTGCTAGTTTCGCCGACGCTCCGCGCCTCGATGAAATCGTCAGGGTCGCGCCGTCGGGTCTCTTTTCTCATCATTTTCGCCGTCGGGGTCTTCTTGGTTTAACCATTGACGTCCCGAGTTGGCTACCGGTTGAGAATTGGGTTTTGTTGGATTTTCGTTAGCGGTTTTGGGTTCCGATGGAATTCGCCATGAAATAGTCGCGGTCCGGTTGTTGTTAGCCTTTGATGTTACCGATTTGATCTGGGTTTTCGGTTTTACTCGACGGTTTTGACTTGTTGGTTTTTGATTGACGTCGCGGTCCCCTAGGCACAATGATTTCGGTTTTTGTGGGTTAATGTATCAGTGGTTGGGACCACTGATTTTACCTGATTATGGTAAGGTGTTAATTTGTGCTCTTGGATATTTTAGTAGGCCGCGAGGAGTTCTGATCTGCTTAGGAGGGTCGCGAGCGCGGTCAGTTATCTTCATTCCAGGTGGGTTCTTATGCAACAAGTGCTGTAAGTGCATTGGGTGCAGTATATCATCTAAAAGTTCGTACTAACCTGTTTAATAAAGTAGATGAGGTATTTCCAGTAAATTAACCCTTCGCATTATTATGTACCGTTCTTTTGTTGATATTTGTGGCGACCAAGTGTCGCGACGCTTAATTTACGCCGACTTCGGCAAACCAGTTTGGATGCTGCACGTACACAGGCGGATTGGCCTCCGCATGGGTGTACTTTTTCGGAGGAGTGGTCTAAACGACCCATGTGCCCCACGCGTGTAGGGTGGGGACCTCTTCACGATAGCTAAACATGTCGCTCACGCATTGTGAAGGGGTAAAAAGCATCGTAAATGTCGCGTGGGGAGATCGTCGACTACCCGACGCGACGGTGTCACTAAATTAAGTAAAGTGGACTCATGACGAAGGATAGCGAAAGGTTCCGGTGCAGAGTATTTCATCTTAAGTTATTGTCATTAACGTTATAACATATACTTTATTTGTCACTGACTTTACCCACTCCGTGACAGGTTCAAATAGGTGTGTTCATCGGGACGGTGGTGAGGCAACGCAGTCATAACTATTGGCCGTATGAGGCCTTATGTCAGAACTTTTAGTTTGATTATCTCTATTCTCTCTCTCTAGTTTAATTTGTGTGGACGTGGATCATGCTGGATGGTTGGTTAGTTGTTTGATATCACAGTAGATTTTAAATTATTGTTCCCAATCTTTGCGGCCGTTTTACGATATAAAAAGGGGTTTTCGAAAATGTCTTTCAAGAATCAAGTGTCGTGTGGGCACCACTTTGAAAACCTGTGGTTTTATCCTTTCAAAACGATGTAGCCGCCTTACTGTGAATGTGTAGACGTTTTTAAATGAATGGGTGTCGAGTGGACACCGTTTGCAAATTTGTAGATCCCTCTTATTGTGATTGAATGTCTTTACACTCTCGTACTGGTTGACTGTGACTGTGTGCTTAAAGATTTTATGAGGAACGATGTTATTGTCGTTGTTGTAATCGTGACGCCGTGCATATACAAAGGAGACTCTGTCCGTTTGCAGGGTGAATTTGTATATGTGGCGGGTCTGACACGCACCGGTAGGCGAGGTCGTTCTCACTCGCATTTCAAAAAAAAAAATAAACACGTTTTTCCGCTTATCTTGAGACCTCCGGGGCGTGACAGGCACGTGCCCAGACCCGCCACAAATACAAAGTTACCCCACAAACGGATAGAGTCTCCTTTGTACATGTACGATATCACAATCATAATTTATACTTTAACCACACCAGTCAAGGAGATAAAAGGAGGAAAGAGATAACATACACCATATCCAATAAGGCCACCACATTTTGAAAGGATAAATTCACGGGTTTGTAAAACGGTGTCCACTCAACACCTAATTTTAAAAATATTTTCGCAATCTCTTTCTTTGATTTGAAAATTGGCCATACCAGCAAGAAATAAAAAAAACCGTTCATGAACACCAACCAATCCCAACATCCACAACATCCACAATAAGGTAACATACGCACATAAGCTAACTAACCAAGATAATCCAAAACGAAATAAAGAAAAGGTCACCAGCCCCAAACGAGGCTAAAATCCTCTAGTCGCAGCCTCACTGTCGTCCCGGATCCCACCCCTGACCGAACCTGTCACAGTGTGGGAAGTCAGTGACAAAAAGTGTAAGAGGTAAATGTAACATGAGTAAGATGCTATAAATACTGAGAATAAAGCAAACCGAAAGACCAGAGCATCCACACTCCCCCTCATGAATCAACAAAAACCCCCTGTAAATCGAAATAGTGTACCTGCCAAATGGTCTAAAGACCTCTGGCAAAAAAAGACACCTTGCTCTCACCTTGTTGCTTTTAACCCCTCCACGGCACTTGTGCAGCACCGTAAGTAACCGCAAGGGGTTCCCACTACGTCACCTTGTGGGGTATACGGGTCAATGTACCACCTCTCCGGAAAAGTACACCGATGCGGTAGCCAAACTGCTGGTGTGCGTGCAAGCAGTCATGAGCATAATGACCGAAGTCCATGTGTAACATAGAGCACCGCGACGTTTAGTCGCAACAGATAGTAATAATAGGAATACTCATGCGAACAGGGGTTAATCAAGATTCAATAGCACATCTACTTTACTCTTACGTATTACATACGAAACCACACTCCAAAACGCAGGAAAGGGTACCCACCTCAAAATGCCTCGATCGGAACACTCGGAGCAGACCTGCGCCCTCGCACGACTCCCGGACCTAAAAAGAAAATCCCCAACAAAAACATAATATCAATAAGCTAAACCGCGTCCTGCCAAAAATCGTAGCCCCGAACTATGTCTAGAAAAAGATAGAGAACACCAAGACCCACCCAGACGTGGCGCAAGAAAAGCGAGGCGCAAAGACAACGCGGCGCGGCGGCGCGGTGCACGCAGAGCAGCCCCGTGCGGCGCGCTGCATGCGGAGCGGCCCCGCATGGGCTCCAGCCTTGCGTGGGTGCGCTAGTACGGCCCCGCGCGAGCACCAACCCCGTGCGGGCGCGCTGCATGCAGAGCAGCCCCGCGCGGGCACCAGCACCATGTGACGCGCGCTGCGGCGGTGCGGCCCTGCGCAGCCACCAGCCCCGCGCGGGCGCGTTGCATGCAGAGCAGCCCCGCACGGGCACCGGCCCCACGCGGCGCTGCATTCGGAGCAGCCCCGCGCGGGCACCAGCCCCGCACGGCGCGCGCTGCGGCGGTGCAGCCCCGCGCGGGCACCAGCCCTGCGCGGGCGCGCTGCATGCAGAGCAACCCCGTGTGGCGCGCGCTGCGGCGGTGCGGCCCCGCGTGGCGCACGCTGCGGCGGTGCAGCCCCGCGCGGGCACCGACCCCGCGCGGCATGCAGAGCAGCCCCGCGCGGGCACTGACCCCGCGCGGCGAGCTGCATGCGGAGCAGCCCCGCGCGGGCTCCAACCTCGCGTGGTGAGCTGCATGCGGAGCATTCCCGCGCGGGCTCCAGCCCCGCGAGGGTGCGTGCAGCGGCGGTGCGACAGCAGCGGCTGCCCCGCGAGGGTGCGTGCAGCGGCGGTGCGACAGCAGCGGCTGCCCCGCGCGGCACATGTAAGAAAAATACGGATATGCGCAGCGGAAGAAGAAAACGCAATTGAAAATTTTTCTTAAACCAAGATCACCTCATGTTATGTTTTAGATCGTAAAAAGGTAATCTAATTGATCTTATCAATTAGGATTTAATTTTTACCTTGCGCGGGTCGAGATCACCGCGAAGCCGACGATTGTTGGTAAAAATTGTTCGTCCTTGATAGCCGCGCACGCACCCGGCCTCTACTTGTGTCCACACGGAATCACGCCCTTGATCGAAATAATCGATCGCCTTGATTCGCGATCCAATCACGAATTAACTCTCGCGTCGATGTAAGGAGGATGAATCAATCTTCTAATTGTGCTAGCAATCTTCCGAAGATCGAGAACGATGAATTAATTGTGGAGAACTTGAGGAAGAGGATAGGCGGCTAGGGTTTTCTTTTTCTCCTTTTTTTTTTTTTCTCTCTCCTCCAAAATATGTCACATATGACACATATTTATATTGAGAAAACCCTAACCCTAATTCTAATCCTAATCGAATCCTAATCCGATTAGATTATCCATTATCCTTAAGTTAGTTTCAATATGAATCGAATCCGAATCCTAATTCAATTCGTGTATAACATTTACACATAAGTCCTCAAAATATTTACTAACGATTAGTAAATACACCATGCAACTTTTGCACTTAAATACCTCTAATTTACAATAATTGCAAATTAGTCCTTTTACTAATAAATTAGTAAACTTTGGTATTGTGATTATAATTAATCCATTCTATAAACTTCTTTATCATCTCCTTAATATCGATCATGCGCGATTCCTTATGTGAGATATGATGCGATCCCCATCGACATCATCATCGAAACTCTTTTTGATGGATCAAACAATTTTGATTCTTCCATCATATAATAATTATTCGCCTATAATTATTCTTATTGGTTCCCACAATCCACCAGTGACGCCTAGCAGCATATAGTGGCAATCCAGTCAGAAGTTAATATTGGACTGAACCTCAAGGTGCAGTTACCGTACAATACAATCCTTCTATCGCATAGTCCCAACTGAGTGGAGGTCATGGAATACTCGTCAAACCCCATCACTCGTTATATGACAATTGATAGGGCAGAAGCTCATATGGTTACTCTTGGAAACAACTTTTCATGAACTATATTACCACGGCCGAGGATTTCTGAGCTTTGCCTTACAAATAGCATAGGACTAATTATCTCTCTAACGAGAGCGACTGATCCCCTGTAAACAAACACCCATTCCTAATATGAACCAACTGCAGCCAACATATACTACTAAGACCCGTGACTTGGATCAGAGTTTGCATAGTCAAACTACAGTAGCCTCATATTGAATGGCCGTGGTGTCGCAGGTCTAAGGATCAGTTGTACCACTGCAACATCGAATCAATTACTGACGAATGAGTAGACATCCATGTAACTATTCGTAATTGGTCACGCTCAGTGCCCTTGTTCTCTAACAACCACCTGCACGTTCGCTCCAGTGTCCCCACACTGATGACTTGAGACTCGTCATCCTTAAAGAGAGCGGCACATACATCAATCTTACCGGATCAATCATCGTCCCCATGATGATCCTCTGATTGAGAGCATTTATGACTTAATCAACAATAATATGTATCTCAAATTCTTAACTGTTAAGAATATACATTATCATCTCATTAATTCAAAGGACGATTCATGGACATATTAAACATGAATGGCGTAAAATGCCCAAATAATAATAAAGATCAAGTACAAATATGTCCCATATAAAAAATGCGTCAGCCTGATAGGCTTTTGGGGCATACAACTAACAGCACAACCCCGTGCGGGCGCGCAAGCGGCGTGGCAGCAGCGGCTGCCCCGCGCGGGCACAACCCTGCGCGGGTGCGCAATCGGCGCGGCAGCAGCCCCGTGCTGGTTGCATCCCCGCGCGGGCGCGTGCGGCGCTTGCAGCAGCGCACGGGTCCTGTCCCCGGGCGGCTGCAAGCGACGCGGCACAACGCTGCTGCCCGCGCGCGGCGCGGTGCGCGGCCCTTCAGCGGCGCGCGGGTAGCGCGCGCCTTAGCTGCTCGGCAGCAGCGAGGCGGCGACACGGCGGCGGCTAGGGCATCCTAGCGTCGCCCAAACGACAAGACCAAAAACGCAAAACCTAAAACCTAAAACACGAAACGACGAAAACGCGAGAGAGAGAAACGCTGCTAACCTTGCTCTAACGGAGAAGACGACCCGATCTCGTTCCTCGCGGTAGTGAGAATCCGGATCCGCTTCCCGTTGACGGTGACGTTTCGTTCCCGGCCTCCGGCACGTTGATGGAAGAACCGATCTCTTTTTCTCTCCGAACTAGGGTTTTCGTTTTTTTGAAAGGTATTAATTTAATATTATATTTATCTTGTACGTATAAAAAAAAACACCCTTATTCGGTATATAAAAGAAATATTTCCATCTCCTCGAAAAGCGTGTCGATCATTTAGCACGGATTTCGATGCACACTACGAATATCAAGACCTTCAAAACCCCATTCCGGGAGATCCGCAAATCGGATTTCAGATCCGATCGCTTTGTCGTTCACCGTTTTTCGAGCTCTAACACAGAAAAATACCCGCACGCACCAACGTTCTACCCAAGAAAACTTGATAATTTAAACCCCTAACAACTAATTTATTCAAAAAGAATTAAAAGAAAAATAAGAAAGGTCGTGATATTACAACATGTTAGTGTGAAAATGTCTATGTTGTAAGATGAAAATTATGACCTAGGAGAAAACCTAGTTTAAGGTTCTAATGAGTGGTATTCACCTTAGGGCTTCACGAGTGGCATTATGCTTTAGTCAACTAAGATTGTATCAAGAGTTAAAGCTTAACTTAGAGTCAAGTCTCTACGGGAACATATAATGGTTGAGGTTAGAATGCAAAGCGAGTAAAATCCCTAGAGTTGGTCTTAGGGAGTTAGGTATAATGAACCTTCACTTTAACTTCAACTTGAGCAAGAATGAAAGTAAAAGAATTAAGTCCAAGGGACTTTAGTTATCTTGAGGCACGGACCTAGGATAAAGAAATGAGTAAATAAAAGATAAGCTAAAAGCTTAAATGGAAAGAGAAAGAAATTGCCAAGGGGTAATGTGAGCTAGAGGCACAAGTGAGAAAGAAAGAAAATGGGCACAATATGCAAAAAAGGCTAAGAGCCAAGGAAAAAGAAAGGAAGGAAAAAAAAAAAAAAAGATAAAATGAGCGTACCTTCGGGGGTGAAACATAGCTCTTATCGAAGTCAAGGGCAGTGTCCCTCTCCCGGGCAGTGACCCGTATGAAAAGTTCCCCGTTGGACGGGGTAACACTTGAGGTTTTATCAGCAACCTTAGAGATTTTGTCTTATGGTAGCATAACTGCCGGGCTGGGGCCCATTAGGCAAGATTCTTTAAGGGTTTAGCAACTTTAACTAAAGCACAAAGAAAAGAAAGAAAGTGATTGGTCAGATAAGAGGTTTGGCTAGGGTGGTACCTTAGAACGACATAGAGTCGTGTCATGACAAAGGTAGAGTTATTTGAGCATATTAGATAGAATTTACAGCCTTCAATACTGTATTTATTCTCTATTATATTGCTTCCATTGGACCAAGCGTTGCAGGACATTCTTTCTCGGTGGTTGAACCCACTGGGAACTTTTCCGTAGTTCTCACACCCTTTGGGTGACATCCCCACAGGTCCAGGTACATCGAGTGAGGCGCGCGACAGGGACAAGAGCCCAACAGAGTAGTGACCTAGCAATCTAAAGTCGCCAGCATATTTTGGAGCGTTTACTATTTTTGAGCGAAATTTGTATGCGAGGAACATTGTAAACATTAAATGCTTTAAGTTTCATTTTGGGAAAAAAAAATGGTGTAGTACTTTAAGTTTAAAGTTTCATGTAAAAGAGGGTTGTAATATATTTGTAGTTTAATGTTTCGCTCAAATATTGTACTTTCATTTCCTTCTATCTTAGTTGTATAAATGAATGAAAGTTTTAATTTCATAGTTTAGCACTCTGATTATTTACTCTTCAGCTTACACTAAACTGTGAATGTTGGAATGAACCATTCCTTTCGGGTGTGGAAAGGTCATGCCCGTTTGGCGGGTCTGTTGGCATGCCCGAACTGATCAAATTGGCAGGCTCGGGGCGTGACAGATAAGAGTGGTATCAGAGCCTAGGAATAGTTCCAAGTGGTTAGAGAACCTTAGGAAAACCCTAGGGTTTAGGCACGCGAGAGTGTGTGGATCTTTTGGCGAAAGTATATGATTGGATTTTATGATTCCCAAAAAGGATATTGGGAATGGATCGAGGGAAATGAACTTCCACTAGCTAATGATAGTTGGGCGGCCGACAACGTAACGTTAGGAGTGGGAGGAAGTATTCCTCTTTACTTTCGCATGATTGGGTTGACGAACCCTTATTGTATTTAATTATTCTGCATTCAATTACGCAAACGTCCGAGTTATAAAATTTGGACTAATGTTTATTATGGTGTGCACATAGCTATGCCACCGCGAAAGGAGACACGTTTGACGCGGCTCGAGCCTGGGGAGGGCTCCGGGTCGAGCAATGTTCGCGAGTTGCGAGAGCAGATGGCCGCGCTGATTGGCATGGTGCAGCAGCAGGCGAAGGCCTCTTTGTGACAGGAGGATGCTTCCCGCCAACGGCAGGAGGAGGCATTTCGGCACTAGGAGGAAGTGTCGAGACGACAAGCGGAGCAGATAGAGAGGTTCCAGGAGATGATAGCGCAGCAGGTTGAGGCCGCGCAGACGGCACACAAGCGCACGGCTTCGCCTTAGGTGGGGGCGACTACGGGAGGTATGGCTATGGCGGCCGAGCCTATGGCGACGTGCCCTGCACCATCCGTGGGGGCTACTAGAGAAGTATCCCAACGGGCCGACTCAGAGGCAGGTGACGCCGAGTATGCAGCCCAGAGGGCAGAGCAGGATCGGGCGATGGAGGTCCTCGCCTATTTCTAGAAGTTCCATTCACCGACCTTTAGCAGCGACAAGTCTGATCCGATGGTGGTGGAGTCTTGGATTAACTCCATGGAGAGGCTGTTCCAGACCCTTCGAGTACCAGCACGGGGCCGCGTTACTCTGGCAGTTCCCCATCTTGCTAATGTGGCACATCGATGGTGGAAAGTAGAGTTGGAGAGGCAGGCTAGGACGGCGTTGCTTGAGCCAACTTGGGAGGAGTTCAAGGCGCTCTTCTTCGCTACTTACTTCCCCGACAGTGCCAAACAGCAAATGGAGGACGACTTCAAGAACCTTCGTCAAGGAAGCCGATCAGTCCAGGAGTACGAGTGCGAGTTCTCTCGCATCGTTAGCTGCTTGCCCACCGTCGTTCGGAGTGAGTGGGATAAGGTGCGGTGCTTTGAACGGGGCCTTCGACCAGCCATTTATTCAAAGGTCCAGCCGCTCAACATCGCAACCTACAGGAAGATTATTGATAGATCCAGCCTCGTGGAGTGGGGTGACATGGTGGTGCACCGAGAATGAGAGGTGTACGAGAAGGATAAGGGAAAAGGAAAGGAGAAGAAGCCGCACCAGGCGGCTCTGGGGGTCAAGGCCACTATCAATGGCCCCTAAGCAGCCACGACAACAGCATTACCCTCGAGGGCCTCGACAGCCTATGGCTCCCGAGCGGTGTGCTATCTGTGGAGGACAGCATCGACCGATCGAGTGCACGGAGTGCGAGGGGAGATGCTACAAGTGTGGCCCGTCGGGCCACTTTGCTCGGGACTTCTGGAGAGGCACACACCCTGCCACGGCCGCGCCGATGATCCAGGGTGCCCCGAGGCAGCACCAGAAGGCGGTGCCAACTCTACCAGCTGTGCGCCCAGCCGCACCACAGCGGCCGCCGAGCGGGCGGGTTTTTGCCGCTCAGGCGAAGGAGGAGGAGCCCGTGGCCGACGATGTCGTGGCAGGTATAATTTTTATTAATGATGTTGGATGCAGGGCTTTATTCGACATGGGTGCATCGCATTCATTCATATGTAGATCCTTTGCCATGAGACACGGTCTAGACGTTTTACAATCTACGAATGCTACGACGGTTCAAGTACCGGATGGTTCTTTGGAGATTTCGAAGAGTTGTCCCACCTGTCCTGTGCGGATTGGCGAGTGGATTATGATTGTGGATTTCTTGGTCTTGAGACGGCTAGGGGGTTACGACGTGATTTTGGAGATGAATTAGCTCTCCAAGTACTACGCCACTATCGACTGCGAGCGGCAGGTTGTTACTTTGCGAGAGCCGGGACAGAAGAACTATGTTTTCAAGGCGTGTAGGGGTTCTCTATTTGCCTCGGTAGTTTCCGCTTCGCGAGCCAAGAAGCTGATCGATAGAGGGTGTGTTGCCTATCTGGCTACTGTTGTGGAAGGGCACAAGGAGGAATCCAATGTGGAGGATATTCTCGTGGCGCGGGAATACCCCGATGTATTTTCCGTGGAGTTGCCGGATATGCCGAGGGATCAGGAGATCGAGTTCGTTATAGACTTGGTTCCCGGGACGGCTCCAATTTCAAAGGCTCCTTATAGGATGGCCCCGGCGGAGTTGAAGGAGCTTAAGGCTCAGTTGCAGGACTTGTTGGACAAGGGTTTCATCAGATCCAGCGTATCTCCTTGGGGAGCTCTAGTCCTGTTTGTGAGAAAGAAGGACGGGTCACTTCGGCTATGTGTGGATTATCGGAAGCTCAACAAATTGACGATCAAGAATCGATATCCATTACCGCAGATCGATGATTTATTCGACCAATTGTAAGGTTCTAGGGTATTTTTGAAGATTGATCTTCAATTGGGATACCACCAGTTGAAGATTAAGCCGGAGGATGTTCACAAAACGGCTTTTAGGATGCAGTATGGATACTATGAATTCACTGTAATGCCTTTCGGATTGACTAATGCGCCGGCGGCATTTATGGATTTAATGAATCACGTCTTTCGGCCTTTCCTAGATCCTATTCCTAGAAAATGCGATAAATGTAGATATGGAAGATATGAAAAGTAGGGGAGCGGTCCTGCCTTACGAGGTTGCAGGACCACTTCTTCTTCAATGGTTAAGATATTTATACACTTCCCGAGCCATACTTACAGGCGCCGATTTTGAAATATCGGCGTGATTTGGGGAGAGTCATTGTGAAATACTCAACTATTTCTTTCTGAGTCAAAACTTTCTCAAATAGGATAATAGCCATTCTTCCATCCAGGTTCATCCCCTTATTAGTGCACTGGAGCATGATTTTTGGCGCTTTCTAATGCTGGACGCCTATTGCCGTTTCGGAGTCAATTTACGAGATTCGCGTCCTAATCTCGCACTTCTTCCTTTCAAAGTCTTTCCTTCTTCGACTTGGGCAACCGAAGATTGACTCTAACTCCGCCTTCTTCGTTGTTTAACCGGGGCAATTTGATGTCTCTCTTTGGCCGAAACTGCTCCTGAATGAGGCGATAATCCTCTTGTCGACTGCTTCTTCTATCAACTAATGTCTTCAGACGATGGCCTGCATCGCATGTTGCATTCTCACGTGACTGGGATCGGTCCGCGGATCCTTCTTCGGCTGGCTCATTCATCCGTCAACTGATGTCTTTAACCGATGGTTAACACCACGTGTCACTCCCTTGGGTGGCGACAATTCTGGTCTCAACACCGGCACTATGCCGAGAAATTCTCAATGAGAGACATCTCAAATCTACAGTAAAACACACAACTCAAAAAGGATGATCAAGACAGCATCTCTGAAAAACACAAACACCTACTCAACGGTCAACAATGACAATCAAATAAAGAGAGAATGGAAATCAATCAAGGATGGCATACAATAATCCTCATGTAGAGTACCGGGACTTCGTATAGCGCGCCGACCTCGCAATGATGGCGTGGTGCGGGGAATTGCTTTGGACGTGTTCCATTTGTGTTTACAGATGTGTTCGGGTTGAGTCGGATTGACGCGGAAGCCCCAGCTTGAATCGGAGTTTTCCGGGCATTGTGTGCCGTTAGAGGACTGGTTTGTTAGAGCCTCGACTCCACTGTTGTATGCAGAAAAATTGAAAAAGGTTTGGAACATGTGTATTTTCAGTTTACAGTGGAGTTCGGGAGGTTTCGGACTGATGCGGAGGCCCCGAAGGCGAAAAGTGAGTTGGAGTTGGCGATTAATGGAACCGGTTTTTGAATTGAGCACACCGACTCCACAGTTGAGTTTTTTGAGGGGGAAAAGCTTTGGACATGTATATTTTCAGATTACAGCGGAGTTCGGGAGGTTTCGGACTGGTGCAGAGGCCCCGAAGGCAAAAAGTGAGTTGGAGTGGGCATTTCAGGGATTAAATAATTAATTTATTTAATTGGTGTTAAATCTGCTTGGAGTTTAAGAGAGAAAGAAACTAGAAAAAGAGAAAGATGAGAGAGAGAAAGGTTGGTTTGGATTTGTTAATGGTTTTTGTTGATGGAGTTGATGAGCTTGTTGACCAAGAGTGGAGGAAAGGCCAGCAGAAGGTGCCGCGCGGGCGCGCAGAGGCGCCGCGCGCGGCTGGTGCAACCGCTACGCGGGCGCGCATGGGCGCAGCGTGCAGCAGCTGGCGGGTGCGCACAGCGGGCGCGGGCGCGTGCCACGGGCCGGGCGCCGCGCGGCTGGCGCTTGGGCGCCGCGCGTGCGGAGGCTGAGCGGGCGCGTGTGAGTTTGGCTTGGAGTTCCGGAATAGATTGGGGGGTTTCGGAACAGGGACTTGGGTACCGGTACTGCATGAAGAGTACCGTTATCCTAGCATGCTGAAGGCAATTTTAGTGACTTTTGCTTGGGCAGTTTGGCCTTTTCACTTCTCCAACCCTCCAGTTGACCTGTTGACCCTCTCTCTTCTCTATTTAAGGACTCCCTCTCCTCCTCTCTTCTCAGCTTGAATCAGAGAAAGAAAAGAGAGAAAAGAGATGAAAGAAATCAAGGGAAAAAGAAAGAAAAGAGGTGGGAAGGATGGAAATAGCAAGCAAGGGTGTTCTTGTGTGATCTTACTGCTTGGAGCTGAGCGGGGCCGCGCGCGCGTCAGCCGTGCGTGAGGTAAGTGACAGATGTTTTTCCTAAATGGATTAAGATTTTCCTTAGATGGATTTTATGGATTATTGAGCTTGGATTTGATTGTGTTTCCTCTCTTTTCGTGCTGTTGAGCTGAGGCTTGATATTTTGCACAGCGCGGAGCCGAGGTTGCTTGCGTGCGTGCTGTGAGCTGACAGCGAGGGAGCCGGAGTGCGCAGGATTTTTTGGTTGAGACTCGAGGGATTTGTTTGAGCCTCCGGGGATTTTTCCGAGATTCGGGACAGTGTACGCGCGCGCGCGGCGCGATTTTGGTGTTTCCGGCAGATTCTTGACAGTGAACGATTCGGCGCTTCACCGGCTTCAGCGTTTGCCTGCGGAATGCATTCCAGGTGGGTTGGAATTTCTTCAAGATGTATGGAATGCCTTCTAAAGCTATTGTATGCATGTTGATCATATTTAGCTTATTATGTACATAGCTAGTAAATCTGATAGTTGCCTAGAAAATCATAGAAAGACATTTATGAGCCCCAGATATTTTTAGCATGATCTAGGGATGATTTGACACTAGACTGCATGATTAGTTGGTATTAGATTGGCATCTGAACCATTTTAAAAATTGCCGGACCGATTTTAATGAAAACTAAGATTTGAAAATGGTTTGGAATTATTGTGCGCTTCCAGAGAGATTGAGTAGGTTCAAGATGCATATGTTCTCGTGCCGGGGGCCCGAGTGGATTTTTAGGGCTCTGTGGGATGAGCTCCTAGTGTCATGTGAGTTGAGATTCCTTGTGGGTTTATTCTAGATCATGGGTTTGTATCTCGGACTTGGTGGTGGAGATGGTTCTCCGACTTGGCTTAGAGAGTTTGGGCTCTGGCAGATTGAGTCGTGGAGGTTTTCCGACTTAGCCATGGGATGTGCATTATCAGATTGAGTCGTGGAGGGTTCTTCGACATAGCTGTGAGAGTGTTTGGGCATTCCCTGATCAAGTCGTGGAGGGTTCCCGACTGAGTTGTGTTATCTGGGTATTGAGTATCCGATCTGTTTGATCGTGGATCATAGCCTGCATGTGCCGCTTATGAGACAGTTGAGACTAATGAGATACTTGAGCTCAGTGGGGTCACTCCCCTCGAGTTACGCTCCGGATGCGTGATGATGATTGAGATAGACAGACTAGGACGCCCCACGGGGGTGGGCAGGTGCGTTCCTAGTAGTCAGTTTAGGACGCCCCACGTGGAGTGGGCAGGTGCGTTCATAGTAAGTAGTCAGTAGGACGCCCCACGTGGGAGTGGGCAGGTGCGTTCCTAGACGACAGATGCAGGCTTGACTGAGCCAGTTTTGGCAGTCGTTGAGATTGAGTTTTGTGAGCACCTCGTGTGCGAGTGGTGCATAGCATGTTCTTAGATGAGTTTTCCTTTGAGCATGATACTTGAGGCATTTTAGCAGTGGCGAGTGTATGCATAGCAGGTTCATAGTAGATATTTCCTTGAGTATGATATTGAGACATACTAGCTGTAGTTAATTTCTTGCTTTTTATATATCTATCTGCATACCTATCTGTTTGCCTCCAGTAGACTTAGTGGGCATACCGTGGATATTGGTGACGGTACCCACTGAGATCTACCTTCTGCAGTAGATCTCACACCCGCTGCGGTGACAGGTTTCCTGAGGTTGCTGTTCCGGCTTAGCTTGCACGGAGACAGCTGATCGAGGTGAGGGCGTGGCTGATTAGTTCCTTACCAGCATTGTGAGTCAGTGGTAGATGTACCCTGTATATTTTATGTTTTCACTTTTGTACTGGGCAGTTTGAGAGTTTGGTGAGGCTTGTATTTATTCTTTAGCTGAGAGACTTTGTATGAAGGTTTTTATTTATATCAGATGTTCAGTGGATTTCTGTAGCTACTGGTTTTCGTTTCAGCTCTGATACATGTTTTAGCTATAGATCTGACTTGCAGGGTAGACGCTTCGTCTGTGCGGCAGTTTTCGTACAGATGGCGGATCTGTTGGCGAGTCCGGGTCGCAGTTTCGACCCCGGGGCGTGACACCTCAAATCTAGGATGAATCGAAATCCATTTATAATGTCACGAATAGGTAAAAACAGATAAACAAACTAATGTATAACAAAGCCATAGTATCATGAGAATCATAGGAGCATAAGGAACGGGGCAACATAGTCACGATATAACATAAAGTCAATACATCAATAAAATATGATCGGTATCTCATATACAACGATATACTATAAGAGTATAGGTCAGGTAGGTATAAATACTGATATAGTCCTAAATCCAAATATCAGGATAACCAGTGAACTACAAGAATCAAGAATCAGGGCATCATAATCACAACACAATACGGAATTAAGGCACAATTAAGCATGATCGAAAACTCAAGTGAAATGATATAACTATACAAATATAAGGACAAGAGCCAAGTGAAGATGACACTTAAGGTTAATGGCCACGAATCTTTTTGAAAATTTAAATAAAATATTTAAAGGAGTTCATACTTTGCTTATCACAATTTTAGATGACGCAGGGACACATTATCTAATGATTTAAACTCGTGAAATTTTAGATATTGACTAGAAATTTATTGTATGATTGTGATTAAAATTTTAAAATTTTTTTGAGAATTTGTTGTAGAGTTTATACGGAAATTTATTTTCCTAAAGATGGTCAATCGTTCACCGCCTTCTTAAAAGCAGTAAACGATTAAGAAAGTGGTGAACGATTGACTGTTTTAGCAGAAAATTTAAAAGACGATGAATCGTTTATCATTCATCATTTTTTTAAAAAATAATAAATAATTTATCGTTTTTGATAGAATTATCTTGTGACACTGAGCTAGTGTTTGGAACAGGTATAAAGGGGGATATCCCCCTTTATACCCAAACACCTTTGGGATATCCCCGGTTTGGGATATCCCTCCCAAACGGGAATATCCCAGGTTTGGGGTTGGGATATCCCCCCTCCCCTCCTACACCCTAGTTTTACTCCCCCCTTCCCAAGGTTCTGTCAGAGCCTTGGGAAGGTTTTTTTTTTTTTTTTTTTTTTTTTTTTTTTTTTTTTTTTTTTTTTTTTTTATATTTCTTTTGAAATTTTATTTTTTTTAATTATAATATTTAAATTTTAAAAAATATTTAAATTATAAATTTATAATTTTATAAATTTTAATTTTTTATATTTTATATTTTAATAAATCATTAGTATAAATTTTTATTTTTATTTTTTAAAAAATAATATTAATTTTAAAATTGTAAAATTTATATAATTTTTTTAGTTTTTTTTAAAATTTATATAAATTTAAAAATTAAAATTTAAAAATTACTTTTTTTTTTCCACTAAAAATTTTTATAATACAATCTTTAATTATCAAATTAAATATATACATAAAAGCAAAGGTAAAATCGTCATTCGTCCCTTCCCAAGGCAGTGCCTTGGGAAGGGGCATTTCCTTTTTTTTGTTTTTTCTCTTTTTTTTTTTTTTTTGTTTTTTGTTTATTTTATGCTTCTGGTTTTTTTTTTTTTTTTTCTAATTAAAATTTTTAAATTTTAAAAAATATTTAAATTTTAAATTTTATAAATTTTATTTTTTTTAATTTTATATTTTAATAAATCTAAAAATTTATTTTATTTTTAAAAATTATTAATTTTAAAATTTATACTATATTTTTATAATTTTTTTAAAATTTATATAAATTTGAAAATTAAAATTTTTACTCCTACTTAAAATTTTAAAATTAATTTTTTTTTTTCTCCCACTTAAAATTTTTATAAAAATTAAAATTAATAAAGATTAAAATTTGAATAAATTTTAAAATTTTAATTTTGAAAAAATTATTAAAAAGAAAAAGATATTTTAATCTTTTAACACAAAAGGCAACTCTCTATTCCTCCTTATTCTTCAACCCCAATCCAAACACTATTTTTCTTATACCAGGTTTAAGCCTCATTTCCAACCAAACATAATTTTACTTTATACCAGGCTTATCCCTTACTTTATACTTATACCCGGTATAACTCATTCTGGCTTATCCCCAATCCAAACACTACCTGAATAAATAAAAATTAAAATAAAATTTATTTAACTAAATAAATTTTTTAAAAAAATATTTAGATAATTATAAAATTCTTGATGGTTATTTGGAAAAAAAAAAAAAAAAAAAAAATCCTTTGCCATTGTAATCTCACGATCGTTCCGTGATTCGGTTCGGACCTAACACAAAGGGGGACGAAATGGACCGCGGCTCATCCACGGTATTTCGTTTTTTAAGGTCGGTTTGTGGCTAATTTTCCTCCACACCTCTCTCCGACCACTCCTTACCTCCCCCTTCTTCCTCGACGTAACCCTTTCCCTCCTTCCCATATCCCCCCCCCCCCCACCGCTCTACCCATTTCCTTACCACCTTGTTCTCTCTTCTCCATCTTCTTCTTCTTCGTCTTATTCTTCTTCGTCTTCTTCTCTCGCTCCCCTGAAAACCCTCAGCCCTAAGAAGAACCCTCCAGACCCTAGCTAATACCCCTTTTTCTCTCGCGCACTTCGGCCCTCTCGCTTTTCTCGGCTTCCTTCTTCGTCTCTCTCCCTTCTTGGGGTGCCGATGGGGTGAAGAGAAAGGGCCAGATCTAGGGTTTTGCTGCGGCCATGGAGTGGGACAGCGAATCGGAGGGACCGAGCGGTGGGGAAGGAGGGGAGGAGGAGGAGGAAGATGAAGAGCAGGGGTTCGTGCTTAGGGACGGCGGCGGCGGCGGGGGATTTTTCTCGTTGGCCGTTGAGGGGATGCTCCGCTCGTCGGCGTCGTGCGGGCTGGTGGTCACGGATGCGCTGGAGCCGGATTTCCCCATTATTTATGTCAATAGAGGGTTCGAGGAGGCTACAGGTTATCGCGCCGAGGAGGTGCTCGGGAGAAACTGGTTAGTTGCTCCTTTTATTTCATCCTGATTTTCCGTAGTGTTTTTTTCCCTTCTGGTATTTCTCTTGCTTAGCAAGTCTTTTTCTCTAACAGTTTTTGGGTCGAGGTCGTGATTAGGGTCACGCACGCTCCTAAGGAACGAACTAAATAACTGTGTAAAGGTTGTGATGTAGGGAATTATCGTAATTTTGGCGATAGCTGCGAAGTTGTCCTATGCCGTGTAATATTCCAACATTTAGTCGTTTGTATCCATTAGTAGAGCATTTGACGAAGAGAAATTTCTGGTTTTTCGGATTCTGCTGCTGAAAGAAGCTGTTGGGCGCATTTTACATAATGCTTCTCCAAACTAATTAGACAATACCCCATCAAACTACGGTACACCCTATGGCAAGGCCAAACAACCCTTAGAAAATTCATTCAACTATAACTATTTGAGATTAATAGACATCTGTATCATTTGGGATATCCATTAGTATATGGAGAGATTGTACCAGTAGAAGAGAGATTAGTGAGATAAGAAGTAAACAAGCTACTGTAGAGGAGGTGTATTTTGTATTTATCTTTAAAATTGTATGCTCTAGATATTTATAGCTGTATTAATGCTGTGTGATGGCAACTTGTAGAACTGTTGGCTTAAGCTTTGAGTCGTTGTTCTTCGTTGGGTTTTTTTTGCAGTCTTAGTTCCATTTTCCAGGTTAGTTATATTTGCGGCAATTCAATTATGTTTATGTTATCTTTCTACCCTTCCAATGTATGGTCTAGAGAAGAAGAAAAAGGGGCACTAGGGTCCATTTTGGTCTCACCTTTCTAAGATTTAGATTGGAATTCTGGATGAAATCAATGTGTTTTAGAAAGTTGAGATGGGCTGGAGTTGGTTGACATTAAGGGCCCGTGTGGTTCACGGTTTGTAATTTTTCGGTAATTCTGTATATTTTCTATTGAAAATATTCAAATCATTACCATTCAACTCAAGTTGGGTAGTTGTAAAATGTGTTGGTGAAGTAGTGGAATCATTATAAATCCCTAGTTGGTAGGAATAGTAGATCGTCATGGGTTAGGAGGTATTCTTATTTCTATGCTTGATTGGAATCATTAGTAGTTCATTAATAAGAATATGCTAGTTCTTACCAACCTCTCAACCCAAGTGGCTTGATAAGTAAGTAATAAACTTGCCATTCCAAATATAAAATATACAACATTCCCGGAATATTACGAACCTTGAACCAAATGGCCCCTAAGAACAATTTGTTGCACCACTATGTATCATTTGGAGAGAGATCTATATTTTATTTTTAAAATGGCAAAATGTTAACGTGCAACTTGGGTTGGGAGAGCATACTACGGATTAGAAAACGTCTTGGATTCTTGATTATTTGGCATTTGACAGGACTAACGTTCCTTATAAGCAAGGATTGGTAAGCCATTATGCCTTCTAACCTGAGTAGCTTTGTAACACCGTTAGCTGAAGATATCCTACTTTTTGTTCTATAAGGTTTGCCTATTGATGATTTCTAGCACTGTTTGAAAAGTTGCGCCTGAGGCGCGCGCCTAGGCGCACGGCTGAGGCCTCAGCAATAGTGAGGTGAGCATTATTTATTTACAAGTAAATTGTTTAGCTGTATTTAATGCACCCTATTTTGTGGGGCTATTGATTGGGGCATCAGGGTCGAGTATGCTATAACTTGGAGGGTAAAGCATGCTGTAAATTTAGTTCTTCAGTTTATTGAAAGGTCTATAGGATTAAAACTAGTGTTATTAGAGAAAGGGAGGAAAAACAAAAAAGATGTTCCTTACCAACATTTATTAGGGAAAGGAAAATTAATTAATTTTGGTGGAGAAACAAAAAAGGATGTTCCTTGCCAACATTTGAGACACAAATTCTTTCTAAAATTGAGCTTCCCGGCGCTTCCATTATCGGGACTTGGTACCTATGGAAGCTTTCCTAATAGAGTGGCTCCAAGTACTACATTAATCCTTGATGCCTACAAAGAGTTGGATTCCAAAGACCAAATAAACCATATGCAAGTTAGTCGGATAAAATATAACAATTGTTCTATAATATATGGGCGCAAAACATTTATTAGGGAAAGAAAAATTAATTAATTTTGGTGGAGAAACAAAAAAAGATGTTCCTTGCCAACATTTGAGACACACAAATTCTTTCTAAAATTGAGCTTCCCGGCGCTTCCATTATCGGGACTTGGTACCTATGGAAGCTTTCCTAATAGAGTGGCTCCAAGTACTACATTAATCCTTGATGCCTACAAAGAGTTGGATTCCAAAGACCAAATAAACCATATGCAAGTTAGTCGGATAAAATATAACAATTGTTCTATAATATATGGGCGCAAATTTGGTGGACACTTTCCCCAAACCAGCTTGGTTTGGGATAGTGTGGATGGGCGCTGCGTGGTAAGGCGCTGCGTGGTAAGCAACGCCCATCTAAAGTTGTCCGGAGGGAGGTAAGAATCCCTGGAGACCCCTTGAACTATGGGTCATTTTGAAATAGCCCATTGAACTATTAGTTTGTTTAATTGAGACTGTCAACTGTTTTTTTTTTAAGAATTGAGTGATTTTAGCAAAATAAACTGAGAATTTTACAAAATTAAGAGAATTTTTATCAAATTTAATAATTTAAAATATTTTATAGCAAATTAAAATAGATTAATTAGCTACTAATAGCTAATCGAGCCATGAAATTTAGCAAAAATATTTAACTTAATTAACTAGTAACTATAAAAATAAAAAAAAGTTAGAAATCAAAGGACTGTCAATAAAAAAAATTATAGTTGAGGGGCCTATTAGGATGGCTTATAGTTGAGGGGGTCTCAATACATTTTTTTTTACCAAGAAGCAGGCTACAATATACCCGGAAAGAAAATTAGGATGTTTGACCTAGTTTCGGACTTCTGCTCGAAGGAAGAAAAAAAAAGATATTCAATCTACCTCCTTGTGGTTTAACACATTTTCACTTTGCCATCTGTAGTTCAAAATGTTGTACTCCAATACACCATTAAAATCCACAGCTAAACAAGATAGTAAAATGGTAAATTTACTAACCACATGATAGTAAAATATATCATTTTATCATTCTGTAATTTGTACTTTGTAGTTTTGTGCTTTCCAAAATATATCACTTTGTTTTCCTATTCACCAATAGGTTCTGACAATGAAATGAAAATAAAATATAAGGGTATAAGTGTACTATGTTTTAGACCATAAAGTGGCAAAGTAAAAAATGCGCTAAATTACAAGGAAGCAAAGTGAAGTTTACCCTTTTCGCTAAACCACAAGGGACCATCCTAACTTTTGAGTTCTTAAGAATTAAGTAATTTTAGTCAAAGTTAGGAATTTCATCAAATTATTATTGATTTTACTAAATTTAATTACTTTAATCAATCTTTAGTAAATAAATTAGATCAATTAATTGTTGATTACTAATAATGTCATTCAGATTGATAGAAGTATCAACTTAACTAATCTCAATTTTTGTAAAAAAAAAATAGAAATCGGGTCTATTTTTAAACAACCCATTGTCAAGGGGATATCCATACATTTTTACCCATTCCCAGGGAAAAACTTGGAAAGCTTTAGATCAAGGATTTAAGTATCCATCGGCACGGGTCGTATCCACCGTGCCGTATCGTGCCAACAAGATATCGGCACGATACAGCCCCCGTGCCGATGGCACAGTTCAAAACCCTTTTTTCCTTTAAATTAGTAAGTAATTTTCTCAATAAAGTTCAAAATATTTAATAAAGATATATAATAAGCAAATAGAAAATTTTGTTGCTAAAGAAAATAAATATTTCATGTCATTATGTGTTGGCACGCATGTATTTTTTGTGACCGGCACTCATCGGCATGGCTTGGCACGTACCGTGCCGGCAAGTTTTCGGCACGACCCCGTGCCACGGCACTTAAATCCTTGCTTTAGATGGATGTCGCGTGCAACGTGGCTCCCATTCACAGTCTCTCCAAAACAAGCTGGTTGTGAATAGTGTCACCAATTTTTTGTCTATAACATGTGTATACACAGTTGCCAACGACCCTGAAGCTTAGATTGGAAAATCACCCATGCAGGTATTGCAGAGAGCTTGTGGTTGATTGGCAGTTTATGAACTTGAGTATGAAGATCATACTTTGATATTGGCTTATAGAAGGTGGACCTTAGATTGGAAAATCGCATGAGGTTTCCCTTAAAGCATGTAGGTGTTGTGGAGAGTTTGTGGTTGACTGGAAGTTTATGAACTTGAGTATGTAGATCATGTTAAAAACCTTGATATTGGCTTATAGAGGATTGAGCTCTCAAATTGGTCTTATCACAGAATTTAGGTAGATGTCTAAAACCACTGAAGGCAATGTCATAATTTCTTGTCTAATTAGAACAGGTTGCTTTATTCAAACAACATGCTTGATTTCAAAGATATTTGAGGCTTATATTTAGGATGCAATCTTTGTTGAAACATTCTACACTGAGAGGATTAGGGAGCATGAAGGATGGTTTGGATCTTGGGATTGATAAGGAGTCTAGAAGGATGTTCTCACTGTGCACTTTTTGTATTCAAATGCTATTTCTTTTGTTTGGCGGTCGATTAATTTAGTTTCAACACTAGTGTATAGAAATCAGTTGTAAATCATAAAATTTGGTATATCGACAATTTCAAATATGCTAACTTCATTGTTAATCTATGAAAGCTCATAATATGTAGGATCTTAAAGAAATCTAGAAGAATAACCCAAACAAAACCCATATATCAGAAGAAAGAAGGTAACACAATGAGTTGCTTAACTGTAAGACTTTAGATGGCAAATGAGTTCTATACAAGTTAGAATTTAGAAGGCAAATAAGCTTAAATTTGAGGCTGAAAGTTGGATGATCAAATAGTTTCTGAATTAAAAACTAAGGATTCAATCATCGGTTGCAAAGACTCATTGTTAGGGAGGGTACTGACTCATCTTTGAAGTATCTAAGAACGGTGAGCAACTCAACTGTAGACCTTTGAACCAAAGCCGAGGTTGCTAAAGACCAAGAACAATCCATTGTGAGGAGAGAAGGGGTTTTTTTTATTATTACTTTTTATATTTTAAGGCTATAGGGTAGCTCTTTTCTATCTCTAAATGACCTTTTCTCTAGATTCTTATATTATTCACAATGTTCCAAAAAGCGGTCTATGTAGCTCTGCATGTGTGGCTTCATATGCAGTGCAGATCATAAAGCGCACCGCATATTATGCGGTGCGGTATGTAGTCCGATTGCATATGCAATAGACGGCCACATATGCGGCCGCGTATGCAGTAAATTTATTTTAAAGGGGGAATTAAAATGCAGTGTTGGCTTGTCAAATGATGTGGATGATAATTTATTGAAAAATTTATTATTCTTCATAAAAGTTTAGTATATTGCTTTTTAGAATATTGATTTTTGTTAGACATTTTTTATGATGTTGCTTCGAAATACTATTTATTTCTCTATTGAATAATTAATAGTAAATTACTAATTATTAGTTTAGTGATAGGCATACGAGATCTTTTACTTGAAATTAATTATTTAAATTTGTAAATGCTGCTTGTTACTTTAGTTATTAGTTTTGTTAGGAAGTATTTATATATATTTTTAATTCCTATAAATATTTTTTAAATGTTTTAATAGCTGGATCGCATATGCGTCCGCATATGCGCTATGCGGTGGTAACTGCATGGATCGAATACCGCCTTTTGGAACATTGAATATTTATAAAGGTGGATGTGAAAGTCTTAAAAGATAAGGATTCAATAGAGAAAAAGAGTGGAGGCTTAGTCAAAGTGAAAGCAAGAGAGGGAGGGAGGGAATATAAGCCAGTGGTCCTTTTTTTCTCTCTTTGAAATAATTAAAGGTACTATTTCTTAATAAGGTACTTAATTATATGAATTAGTCATTAGAGAAGTAGGAAAAAGTATGTGGTGATTGAGATAAGTTATCATATAAGTAGGATAAGCTATGGTAAGCTATATAATTTTTGTGAAAATGACCTATATTATTCTAACTTAACCATTTAATTGAAACTTGCCATCTAGGCTTGATTAAACCTTAGATATTCATTGAACAAACTATATGAGTGGCATGCTATCTGAAGTGCTCCAATGTAGATTTATTGAATGTTAGTTGAATGGAATTCTCTCGGCTTTTGTTGGTTTGAATTTGCAAGATAACAAGACTTGTCTTCTTTATCCAATATTCTCATGTCATATTGACAAGCGATAAGTCATTTGATGTGATTAGGTTAGATTAGTGTTCTAAATAGCAGCTGCCACGGCAGATATAGCGGTTTTAATGAGTAAACGCTGCACTATGCTATTAAAAACATAATATAGTGGACTGAAATCATAATGACAGATATGGCACCCATAGCGGCCACTATAATGGGACAAAAAGAAGGTCCATTTTAGACCTCAAATTTTTAAGATTCAATAGGTTGGTTAAGGCCTAAAATCACTAAAATCTTAAAAAATTGTCCTAACAGAAGAAATAAAGTATTTAGTGGGTACAGGACGAACTATTCAATCATGTATATGAGAAACAAATGAGAAAATTATGATTTTATTTGTGTAGGGAGAAAAGCAACATGGCAACAACACATGCGTATTCATTGCCATTAAGGACACTCCAGTTATGAAGGATCACTATGCTAAGTAGAAACACTAATTGGAATATAAATATAGAGAATGGAGAGTGTTATACTTCTATAATTGGAACTAATATGTTATTGCTGTCATTTGTAAATACAAATGCAGCAAGGAATATAATCATTTAAATGATTTATTATGAATCCCGCTATAGGTTCATAGCGGCTGCTATAGTGTCCACTATCCGCTATTTGCTTTGATTTCGCCCCAAATGCTATGTACCCGCTATCTACCATTTACAACCTTTGGTTTGACAAAGGAGTTTGGTTGAGTTCAGCTAGATTGATTTGTAAACCATGTTAAGTTGCATAATTTGATGTTACTCAATCACCACCAGGATAAATCACCAATTTTTCAACTGGATTTGGTAGACATAGCTGTCCATTTGGTGCTAGAATATAATATTCTGGGGCAATAAAATTTACTGGATTGGGCTTGAGGAGAATGTCAGCTTAGATAATGATGATGTTGTCTTTTTGTAGTTTCATACCAATACTTAGGGTTAATTGAAAAGGCGCGAGGCGCAAAAAGGCGCAAAGGCCTTTTGGAGCCTAGGCGCGAGGCGCACCGCAAGGCGCGCGCCTCAAGAAGGCGAGGCGCACTTCTATTAAAAATAAAATGCTCTTAACAAACCTAGTTTAAATTGATATTTTATATTAAAAAAATTCCAAAATAACCATAAAAAAAAAAAGAAATCACATGTATAAATGTTCTCAAACTAAAAAGAAAAAAAAATTATGTTTCAACTTTCAACTTAAAAACGCTTGCTGCCTTGCCGTCTTGCTGCCATCGGGGAAAGAGAGAACGACCAAGAAAAAAAAGAAAGAAAATGTTCATATTAGAATTTTTTTTTTCAATCTCTTAGCATTTTAGAATATATATTGAAAAAATTTAAGATCCAAAAATTCAAACCCTAGGCCCATTAAATTTAAATATCACAAGGCACGTCTGAGGCGCGCGCCTCAAGCCCTGAGGCGCTGAGGCCCACGCCTAGGCGCCGAGGCGCACGTCTTAGGCGTGCCTTTTCAAACACTGGCATAGTTTGTCCTGCTCATGTACGATAGTGCTAGCTTGTCCATTCTCACTATCGCTCTAAGCTTGGTGAGTATATCTTCAGTTGCATGCCTTTGATGTTTTGTCCACCTACAAGGAATTGTGGAATTATTGAGCGGCTTAGCTTTCAACTTGTTGGTCTCGCATGAAAAGTTGTTATCATTCTGAAATTTCTTTACTTCGGACATACATGCTATTTGGACTGTAACTAGTATTGCATCCTGAAATTTCAAAGCTGCTTTTATGTGGGTCTTGAGTGTGTGAGCACTTGCTATTTTGGTTGCAAACTCCTTTATGTAGTGCTTGCTTTAATCCATGTTAGGTGATGGTCATTGCTGCATCAAAAGAGCATTTTGCTTCGACACATGTTTAATGAATTTTGCTGAAACACTATTTTGTGTTGGCTATTTTGTTGATCTAACGATCTTAGGATGGAGTAACGATTTTATGCAAGACATATTTTAGCTGAACTTGCTAGTGAAAATTCTAGACTCTTACTGGACTGTAATTAGTATCATGACCTGAAATTCTGAAGTTTCTTTTATGTGGCAATCTTGAATTTGTGAGCACTTGCTATTTCAGTTGCTAGATTACTTTATGTCGTATTTGCTTTAATCCATGTGAAGTGATTTCTGTTGCACAGGATCCTTTATGTAGTATATGCTTTAATCCAAGTAAGGTGATGGCCTTTACTGTCTCAAAGAGCATTTTGCTTTGACGCACGCCTAGTGAATTTTGCTGAAACACTATTCTTTGCTAGTTATTTAATTGGTCTAGCAGTCGCAGGATGGAGTAATGATTTTATGCAATACATTAGATTTTAACTGAACTTGCCAGGTCCTTTATTTATACAGACTTTTTTTTTTTTTATTGTACTACGACTGACAGGAAAGAAAAATCCGCTGCTAATCAACAATTTTATAACCTCTATCTGCAAATACAAACCTGAACCATATTTACGCTAGTTATTTAACCTAATTAGGATGCATCAATCTTGGATTTATTATGATGTAGATTTTTATTTAAGTATTTTGAGTATATATTTGTAATTTTTATTGAACAAAACAAATTGAGTTTACTTTGCTTATATCTCAATTTCTACTTTGAGTTGTGACTTCACATACTATTACTACCTATTGTACTAAAGGTTTTTTATTTAAACATCACTGTATCTTATTGCGTCAAATTGATTCGTAGTAGGTTTCTTTCAACCTATCGCTCAAAGTGCAAGCATTAGAGAAAATTTTAACTTCTCTTTCTCTAGTTATAATGTAAATAAATTTAGTCCTTGACTATCCATCTTTCTCTGCCTCTTAATTAGCTTTACTTCCCTGTTCATCTGTGTTACTACTGGATACAGATTGAATTTGTTTTTATCCAATCAAGTACCCAGTTTTAAAGCTGGGAATTTATTAGATGTCTTGGAATCACTAGTGAATCATAAGGTAAACAACTCTGTAAAATCTGGATACTTGTATCAATTTGCATAGTGAAGTTGGATCTCACCTTAAAGCCTTACTGATACTCCTAAATCAGGAATTTCTAGTTTCTATGCGAAAGAAATACTTTGAAGGCAATTTTGAAGTCGGAGGCATCCCGTCAAAGAAGAATCTAATCTTGACCTAGTTGAAGAGGAGATCCTGCTGGTCTATCATATTGTACTACCTGCATCAGGAAAAGTTATTTGATGAATCAATGCGCATAAGTACATAACTATTTGAAAATTGTGATTTATGTTGAAAGAGAAAATTTTGTTCTTCAGCTGTTAGATTTGTTAAAAAAAAAGATACTATGAATTTGGTCTTCCAAAAATTACGTCATTATTGTTGTTGAACTGTGGAAGCTATTGATGGCTCAAGTGGAGTTTCTGTTTAGTGCACAACCTTCAAACTGATCAGCTTTGAGTTCCTAATCTGTGCATTTCATTTCCATCTTAACCCTTTCTGTTAAGTTCCTCAATTAAATTGGATGGAATATCAATATAATCGCCAATTGTCACGTAATATACTTTTGTACTTCTTATGTAACACGTACATGGTCATTTCTGTCTATTTTGATTGAAGAGCTATTGGAATGGATAAGATTGCTTTGGAATTGAAAGAGGAGATCCAATTGTAGCAATTGGAAAGTTGGGGGCCAAACTCATAGAGCTAGTATCTCTAAAAGATTCGGACTAGCTTTTACGTGTATTTTATAAGGAAACAATGATTCCAAAAGATATGTCAACCAGACATTGTGATCAATGAGATCTGTTTTGGGAGGAAAACATGTAACTAATTACTAAATAAGAGTTCAATCTAGCATCAGCTGATGTTCACATAGTATAAACCAAGCTATTTGTTTGATCAGCTAGTCTAGTTTGGACCAATTCGCCCAAATTAATCTTAGCACACGACACTATGACAATATTCTCAAGTTATTTCAAATCAAACACAATTTAGTTGGAAATAACTACTTCCCAGAAACAGCCCATAAACCAAAATTTTGCAAGATCACTTCACAAAAAACTGGAAATGTCTCTGATCCTCTTCTAGAATACATATATGCCTTTGTGCCTCTTTGGACTCCCAGGTGAAATGGTGCTCTCTTCTTTGAAGGGAAGGGACGCAAACTATTTTGGCCATTTCACATATTACTTCGGTCTCTTATTCCAACAAACGGCAGCACACCCACCCACATGCATGTGGTAATGAATATAGATGCTAGCCCTAGACTGCCTTGTGTAGATGGAGTTTAGTTAGTGTGTAGGAGGTATATTGTGAGTGTTGTAGTGAATTACTCGGTACTAAATATTGTAGGTGAATATATGGGGGTTAAACATGATACACATATTATTAGTTCTTAAAACAGCATGGGTAAACTTCATAAATAGATCCTTGAAATTCTCTTCTTCATTATAATACTTTTTATATGGGCATTATTACATTTTAGCCTTAGCTTGAAAGTTTGGTATCTTAGTTCTGCTAAGTATCCTATTATAAACTTCCATATTTTTGCGGTGCTATGATCCTTTTATCATTTCTTTTTCTTTATTAACATATTCTTGTGTTTCCTGTTATTTTAATGGTTTAATTACGTCTGACATGAACTACGTATAGAGCAGCCTAAGGCAAGGGATTGGTCCATGCAACGTTGTGCTTTTTGTAATGTTATTTTGTTCTTTAAATTTCATTCCTATCTTCTAATATCACTTATCGCCCATTATATTCTTCTGCTTTCCAGATGCTAAATTAGGTTTCCTTTCAATCCTTTGGAAGGTCGACCTGAATACATAGAACAATATTACACTTTTTATGATCTTTGATATGCAAATAATGAAAACTCAGTATTAGCACACAATGATATTTGCCTTTTTTGGCACCTTTATCTAGTTTTGATGGGCAACATCAAAACATAGGTTAGTCAACTCGGTATCCTTAATTTTACTCGTTTTTTATACTACAACATTATATACCGGTGCTGATATTATTTTAACTTCTGAGCTGAACCATGTTGTATAAATTGTACGAGTTTTGGAAACCTGAATGTTATCTTCCCTTGGTAGTTGGCACCAGCATATCAGGTACACATATGGTGATGTGATTTTACTTTAGGGCTGTAAGACCTTGTATGGCCGGCCCTATGACCTGAGATTACACTTGAGAATATCAGTGAGAATGCATACCTGTACTATTTCTCACTATGACACATAATTACATATTGTTGTGTGGACTTGACTATGTGAGCCAAGACATGATGTGGATGCAAATCCAGTTGTCCTTGATCCCTTTTCTGCGGCTTCTAAATATTTAATTTGTCATATAAATATTTTCCTATTGAATTGGTTCTATGTATTTTGCGGGGAAGTAATGCTTCAAGACAAAGCATAAGAATACACATATATTATATTGTTTTTAGTAGTGATATTGGTATTTTTAGGCCCTGTTTGGATGCCTTATTATGTTATACAGTGGAAAACATCAGGTGTCTGGCGGACATGTACAAATATTTTACAGTAAATAGCTGAGAACCTTGATAGCATGGTGGTAGGGTTTCCACCAGTTTTGATATTTCTGGAAAATTTTGGGACATCAAATCTGCCTCCTTGCTGATCTATTATATTTTCAACTTCATGCCATTTAAAGTTAATAGCATGCGTCTGATGATTTAGTTTAGTCAAAGACAGCACATGATTTTATGCTTTATAGAGTAATTATATAGTTGTTCATTATCGCAGAACTATATTTACCGCCATCCCTTGGCACTTAGTTCATGTTATTCTTGCCTTACCTGCTTGCCAAACTTGTTATTTGAACAGTAAATTTATGTTGCAAGTATCTGGAGTTAGTTTTTTTTTGGCAGTTATTTCGATTGCTAAGTACTATAAAACTTCTGCTCATGGTGCATGGCTGTTTCATTGCTCTTGAAGTTAGCGGAATATACAAGAGTGAAAACTACATATTTCATTACTCTCTACTGCTTCATTCTTGTTGATTTTCTTTTTTGCTAATTCATTGTTTTACATTGCCATATAGACTACAGCTGTCTTGGCATCCCATTTGTTGCTGTTATTATTATTGTAATTTGAATAACATTTTAGACCCACCTCTCTGTTTATTTTTATTTTTGTCCTACATATTTCAAGAGGTTCTTTGTTCACGGGCATTGAATCGATGCATCATTCTTTGTTTTCCTTGAAGAAAAACTAAAATCAAATTTACTTGGTTATTCAATAGTTTCTTAAAACTAATTATTTAGAAAATCTTTTTTCTGGCTTATGTTGGTATTTTTATAAATAATCTTCCTGTCAATGTGGTATTTTGCTGTACTAACATGATCATTGCACTGTCTTGTTTTCAGTCGTTTCTTGCAATGTAGAGGACCCTTTGCACAGCGAAGACATCCTCTAGTGGACGCCACAGTAGTTACTGAAATAAGGAGGTGCCTAGAGGAGGGGATCGAGTTCCAGGGCGATGTGTTGAACTTCAGGAAAGATGGATCTCCCTTGATGAACCGGCTGCAGCTAACTCCTATATATGGTGATGACGAAACCATAACCCATTTCATGGCCATTCAGTTCTTTACCGACACAAATGTCGATCTGGGACCATTGCCTGGCTCTACACTGAAAGAATCTTTACGATCTTCTACCCGCTTCACACTTGACAATTGCTATCGACCTTTCTCATCAGGCCATGCCCATATTTGCCGGGAATTCTGTGGCATCTTTCAGCTCAGTGATGAGGTTCTTTGTCAGAAGATCTTATGTAGGTTATCTCCTAGAGATATCGCATCCGTCGGTTCTGTGTGCAAGAGACTGTACTATCTAACGAAGAATGAGGACCTCTGGCGGATGGTCTGTCAGAATGCATGGGGTAGCGAGACTACTCGTGCTTTAGAATCCGTGCCGGGAGCGAAAAGGCTAGGTTGGGGGAGGCTCGCAAGAGAATTAACCACCCTTGAAGCTGCAGCATGGCAAAAACTAACTGTTGGGGGCGCAGTTGAACCATCACGATGCAACTTCAGCGCATGCGCTGTTGGCAACCGCATTGTTCTCTTTGGTGGAGAAGGAGTGAACATGCAACCGATGAATGATACCTTTGTGTTGGATCTCAACGCCAGCAAACCCGAGTGGAGGCATGTGAATGTGAGTTCTGCACCCCCTGGCCGGTGGGGGCACACATTGTCCTGCTTAAATGGTTCGTGGTTGGTAGTCTTTGGGGGGTGCGGACGTCAGGGCTTGCTGAACGATGTTTTTATATTGGATCTAGATGCACAGCACCCCACGTGGCGGGAGATCTCGGGGCTTGCGCCCCCTCTACCTCGATCATGGCACAGCTCCTGCACACTTGATGGAACCAAGTTGGTTGTTTCTGGCGGCTGTGCTGATTCTGGTGTACTTCTAAGCGATACTTATCTATTAGATGTTACAATGGAGAAACCTGTATGGAGGGAGATACCTGCATCATGGACTCCACCTTCTCGATTGGGCCACTCACTCTCCGTTTACGATGGGAGGAAGATACTGATGTTTGGCGGATTAGCAAAGAGCGGCCCTCTTCGACTCCGGTCCAGTGATGTGTTCACGATGGATCTAAGTGAAGAAGAGCCGTATTGGAGGTGCATCACTGGGAGCGGAATGCCTGGTGCAGGGAATCCTGCGGGGATTGGCCCACCACCTCGGCTTGATCATGTGGCAGTGAGCCTTCCTGGAGGTAGGATCTTGATATTTGGTGGGTCGGTGGCAGGTCTTCACTCTGCTTCACAGCTCTATCTCTTGGACCCAACTGAAGAGAAGCCAACGTGGAGGATACTGAATGTGCCTGGTCGGCCACCCCGGTTTGCTTGGGGGCATAGCACCTGTGTTGTCGGAGGAACAAGAGCAATAGTTCTTGGGGGTCAAACTGGAGAAGAGTGGATGTTAACTGAGCTACATGAGTTATCTCTCTCAGGCTCCGGCATTTGAGGTGCATTTAGCTGAACCCCACCCCCTTTTCCTGAGGTTTGTCCCAAAAGGCCTATCATCTCTTGATTTAACGGGGAGATATGGAGCATCTCCAATGGAAGAAGTATGATTGGTTATTTGCAAATGGCCAAAGTGAGAAGTGTTGGTAGGCTTCCGTAGGTTTTAGACTCTTCACTCTCTGCGACATCTCTTCGGGTGGTGGGCTTGGGGGGCCGGCAGGGTGGTTGGGGCGGGCAGATGGGGGAATCCTTTTCCAGCCATTGAGGAACACTTTTAACTTTGTGCTTATTTGTTGGAAATGGATATAGGGTACTATTATGGCATGCATATCTTATCCTATTCATTCCCTACTTCTGGTATGTATTAATGTTGTAGGAAAGAAGATGATTGCTCTGTATAGTGAGTAGTACCAAAAATGCGTCTCTCATCTGATGTGTGCATTTTTATGTTGTGGGTGAGTTTATCTTTATGATTTTGGTTAATAGTTACATGAGAATTTTATGTACAAGCATGTATCTGACTATATGGGCTGTTTGGTTAAAAATTTTTGGTAGTGTTGTGTAGATCATTTGACTGATTTTATTATAGTGTTGTAGGGCATAAAAATTGCTTGCAGCAGCTACCTTAAACTAAGAATACTGTGATTATCCAGGTACATGGAAAAGGAGAAGCAAATTAGGGGAAAAAATAGTAATTTTAAAGTATAGTTTTAGTTGTTCATGCATTTTGATAAATCCTCGTATCCCAGCTCCAACCACAACCGGTGATACCTTAATCGTTCGACGTAGCACTAATCAACACGGGTTCCTGAATAGTTTGACATTGACTCAAGTTAACAAGAATGGCAAATTAGTGGTCATATTTAGAAAAACTCTCTATTTGTCTTGCTTTTGTATTTTTTTTATGTTCTTCTATTAAAGATATGTTTCATGTTTCATTGGCTGAGAGTAAACTATCCAAAGTAATACTTTCAGAAACTAACATAAAAATCTTATCATTTGTTTGATGTGCAAAAGTAAATATAAAAATCATTTTACAAAAATAGATAGATAAAATAAGTTATAATTAAATCTTTTTTATTTTGGTTGAAACTTTTTTTTCAAAATCATCAGAAGGGAAGAGCTTATCTAAATGGTTATGTTTGATCTTAATTCTAATATTTGAACTTATTTTTGAAGTTAAATATTTGAATTTGAATTTGAACTTAAATTTGAATTGAGATTATGAATTTATTTTCACATTTTAAATTTTATTTGTAAATTCAATTCAAAACAAAAATTTGAAATTCAAATTTGTGAATTTATAGTTAAATATAAATTTTAAATTAAATTGTTAGTTAAATTTTAATTCTAGTTTTAAATTTTAAATTAAAATTTAAGTTTAAATGTTTAAATTAACTTATTTTTGAATTGAAATCATGAATTTATTTTCACATTCTAAATTTTATTTGTAAATTCAAATTCAACACAAAATTTTGAAATTCAAATTTGTGAAGTTATATTTAAATATAAGTTTTAAATTAAATTTTTATTAAATTTGAATTCTAGTTTTAAAATTTAAATTTAAATTTAAGTTTAAATATTTAAATTTAAATGTTAATTAAATTGTTTTCAGCTAGGTGATTCAACTTGAACTTTGCATTCGAATTGTTCCAAACTATATATTCAAATTATTGATTAAAATTTGAATTCAAAATATAAAATTTTAGGTTGAAATTCAAAATTGATTATAAGTTCGCATTTTTAATTTAGTTTCAATAATGGGTTTTAGTTTGAACTTTGAATTTGAATTCTAAATTCAATTGTTCAATTTGAATTGTGACCTAAACTCAAATTTTTCTCTAAATTTAAATTTAAATTCAAGTTGTGAATTCATATTTGAATTCAAAATTTAAGATCACATAATAAATTAAAAGTTGATTCAAATCGTGAATTCAAATTATGAATGTATATTTGAATTAATGTTTTAATTTTTAAGTTGAAATTTGATTTTAAAATTTAGTTTTAATTATGAGTTGTAACTTAAACTTTAATTGTTAATTATAAATTCAACTCAGATTTAAGTTTAAATTTAAAAATTAAATTTTAATTTTGAATTCTAAATATAAATTTGTATTTAAATTTTTAATTGAAATTTCAAGTATAAGTTGTTTATTTGTATTTTGGATATCAAAAGTATCTTATCTTATGAACCGTCTCTTCTTTTATCATATTTATTTTCACATTTTAAATTTTCACATTTTCATGTTGTGATAGTCGTAAGAAAAATTGTTAAAAAAAAAAAAAAAAAAAAAAAAAATCAAATAGGATAAAAAAATTGAGGGTTAAATTATATTTTTTATCTCCAATCTATGAATCGCGTGATATTTTAGTTCCCAAATTTTAATTTCTTATCATTTCTGGTTTGAACTGTGAGGTGCGTAATGCTTTAGTCCTCAAACTTTTATTAGTTGCAATTTCAAGCTCGAAGTATGCACTACACGACATTTTAACTTTCAAACTTTTTGAATTGTATAAATATCCTACTTATAGATGGAACAATAATTAAAATGCTATACTATTTCGTTATTAGTAATTCATCAATATTTATTCAAAAATTTAAATTGTGAAACTTAATTGCAATAATAAAAAGTTCGAGGACAAACTGTCACATATCTTATAGTTCGAATAAGAAATTTTAAGTAATTAAAGTTCGGATACTAAGTGCCATGCGTCTCATAGTTTGAACTACAAATTCCAACGAATTAAAGTGGAGAACTAAAGTATCACGCTCATTATAGTTTGTAAGCAGAAAATATTATTTACTCAAAAACATAAATAGTAGAAGAGATTATTAGAAACGAAAGTTGTAAGAAGTTTGTCAAAAACTTTCCTAATTGCAATTTACCGAGTGATAAAATAAGAAAAAACATTATACGTCTATTGCGAACTTATATCTTCAACATGTATAACTTCAATCGCGCGCGCACGAGAAATACAAAGAGGTAGAGAGAATACTTAAATGTTAAAGGCAAATAATAGAATCACAAAAAAATAACTCCAAACAAAAGTAATGAAAATCAGAAAAATTTTTAACTAAAAAACAACAAAGCATAAAGGATTTGAGGAAATAGAGGCATCGCATTTATTCCACCAAATGTGGGGCACCAATTACAAGGAATTGCAAGTCACCCACAAATATATCACTTACTAGTGACAAACCCGCGCTTCGCCGCAGATATCAAATATATCAAATAATTAGATAAATTGAACATCAATTAGGCAAATTAAACATTAACAAAAATTTTTTATAATGATCTTTTGAAGGATTTGTCAAGAATGTCAATTAAACAGTATTTACACAATTATATAAAGAATCAAAAATCATACAAAAAATAACGGGTACTTAAATAAAATAATACCATAAATAAATTACACATATTCTTAAATAAAATAATACTACAAATAAATTACGCATATTCAACTGGCTATACTATTTAACAATTCAAAAAAGAAAGTAATGTTCATTTCGAATTGAGCTGATGTATTCTGAAAGAAAAAACTTTTCAAAGTAAGAAATAATAGAATACACATAAATTTCAGAGTAAAATCTGCATAGTTTCTTCAAAATTTTTAGTAGGTTTTGATATGAATCCCAAAGGGAAAGCATTGCACAATTCCTCAAATTACAAAACAATACAATACACATGAACGTCAAAATCTATATTAGGCTCTCACATGAACCTCATGGCGAAATCTTCATTAGAATTTGTCTCCAAAATCTGCATTACAACAATTGGAATGAAATCTATATTAGGTTCTCATACGAATTACTTTTTTATGTTTCAATTACATAGCTTAATTGTACCTAGCACTGTTTGAGCCCAATACTTCAGCTTTGCCTTCACTTTTTCTGGATCATCACCTGTATATTACAAAGAATGAACATTTTGATTTATACAGACGTGTAATATACATGAACCTCAAAGTAAGCAATGCGTCGTTCCTCAAAGTAAGCATTGCACAAAATATACATGAACCTCAAATAGATAATTGTAAATGGTGAGTTTTCGTTGTAATAGCTATCTAATAGTACTCCCTGTAGACCCCAAACCTGCACAAACCAAAAGGTTGGTTGTTAGCTATAAGACCATGAACTACCTCCAACTGTTTGCTTAAATAATAAACTATAGAATAAGAGCATTTAAACAAAAAGAAGAGAACATACTAATGTGAAACGGTCATTTCTTATTTCTTTAGTTTAAATAACAGACTATAGAATAATAGTATTTAAACAAAAAGAAGAGAACATACTAACCCATATGAAGCGACCATTTTTTATTTCTTTTTTTTTTTTTGGCTCAGGAAATATGCAGATAATCATGTGAGTCTACAAATATCACTAAGTTTCCATGGGATTGGTGCTAATAAAATCACCAATTACTCTCAACTGGTTGTTGAGCCCAATACTTCAACTTTGCTTTCACTTCCTCTGGATCATGTCACGCCCCGAGTTTCAAAACAGCAGTAGATTTTTTTTTTTTTTTATTTTTTTTTATTTTTATTTTTTTTATTTTATCAGAGTTCAAACTTTAAACTCAGGACGTGAACAGACTGCCGCATGCATAGAAAATTCTCTGTCCACACGGACAGAGTCTCCCCTATACATGCTCGGCTAGGCAAGTGCAGTATACAATCAGAGAGCAACATAATCAACAGCTAAATCCAAAAACATAAAGATCTACAACTAATACATCCAGAACTACTCATGACATAATCCACAAATACTCCAACTCAAAAATATAGAGACAACTACGATCATGATACGGTAACTGCAAATACTAGCACTGGGCCACTACGGCCAATAGCAGGGGACAACTCTAGCGCAACAGCTCACTGGATAGTCCCAATCTCTAGCACCCGACTGACCTGAAAAATGGTCACCCAGGGGGTGTGAGATACACTCTACATGTATCCCAGTGGGCACGACGGGCCGAGAAATAGCAAGTCGTACCTACCGGATACAATAATAAGCGGATAGTAAGAGCAAGAAATACTGAAGCTGAAAGGTAAGATGCAGATATAAAATCTAAGCATGCTGAAATGGAAGCAGGGGTACTCATATATCAAGCTAATCATGCTGTAACTGGCAAATCAGATAAGCAAGAGGTAATCATGCTATAGAGCAGAGCTAGTATGATAATCAATAATATCAATGCTGTAAACAGGGAATGCTGATAATCACGGAAGGGAAGCAGGGTACTCATGACTGTAATTGATCATGCTGAAACTCGCAAATCTGATATACTGAATCGATCATGCTACAAACAGAGCTGGTATATAACAATGCTGTAAACTGAAAGTGTTGAATAATAATAACTGTAAGTACCCAATCAGTGCCGTCATCAGTCACGAGGACCTAGACCAATGCCAAAGCTGGCACGTTCGGCTGACATATAACTCGGCACCATCGGTGCACTCAGGGGCACACGTGTCGCCACTCTCGTCCACTATGTGCAGCCTGGGGCTCACGGGTCATCACTATCGACCACTTCACCGGTAAAGAACGCGTTGTGGGGGATCAATCCAACGGCGTATGTGAAATGAGCAGCTAGTGCTATGGCGATCATAAGGCTGATGCTCAAGTTCGCAGTAAAAAAAAACTGAACAATCGGCAATGAGCCAGATAATCCCTGTCGGGATGCTGAAAGCTGTAATAATCACGGATGCTGAATAAATGAATCTGAGCAACAGGAGCTGAATATATGAGCTGTAACTGAAACTGAATAGCAGGACTGTACTCCTATTCTATCATGCAACGTAGAACAGGAAATGCTACTATAACTAGGCTGATGACCAAACAAACATGATATGAACTGAACTGCAAGATCAATACTATATTGCTATACAGAAAGAATGCTGGAATCAAAACAATTAGAAAGGCTCAAGCATAGGTTCAGGGCTACACCAAAAACAGGGGTCCGACCTACCACGGCACCCCATAGGGCCAACTTGATAAAGTCCGGATCGAAGATAAACCCACCTCAAGGTAGATGATCACGGTGACTGCTGGAAGGCTTGCAAGCTGGCGGCTGACTGTTGGGACCTTGGTCGGATCCGAGGAAGAAGAAGTTGGCCGAGGCTTCATCCCCGGCGTCGGCAGGCCACGGGCTCCTCGGGGTAGGCTTCTAAGTGACCAAGGATGCTCCTAGGAGACTCCAAACTTGAGTTGTTCCGATTTGATGGCCTCCCCACACAGCTAACCCGAGGTCAAGAACCAAGGGTTCTTTGTTCTTCGTTTTTCCGGAGACGTGGACTGTGGCCGGCGGCAGAGGAAGAGGAGAGGACGTGGTTGAGGCTGCAGTTACCAGGGGGGCTACGGCTAGGGTTTCATCAATGCAACCCTATGTTGCTATATATAACTTGGTGGCAAAATGCAAATAAGTCCCTCTGCTGTACACATTATGCTTTGGGTCCCTCACTGTAGGTGATAAATGCTGAGAAGTCCCTCACCAAGGAAGTGCACCCATTTCGGTGCATAAAATAATAGGGTTTCTGTGAAAATAAGCCATTTTTTATTTTTTTTCATGCTTTTTGAGACAACCAGGTCGTCAACCTGAAAAAGGGACACCACCACAACGTCCGGCTCGACGAAACCTATCAGGTAGCAATTTTGGTTCGCTAAAATTGAGCTTCATAATTTTTAAAATCCATCTTATAATGTAAATTATACAGTTCAGCATGCTTTACGATGCTTTAGGCTCGTCAAATGCAAATTTCATCAGCGCCACAGCGCTCAGAACGATGATGCCATTCAAATCGACTACTTGGATCGTCATATTCAAACTCCAGACGGTCGATCGGCCGACGTTGGCCGGCGAGGTAATTAAATCAGGGGCTACTATTCATTGGTACTATTCACTTAAGTCGTGGCCTCCACTAGCTTCTTCGCTGATTTCTGAACGATCCGACCGTCGGATCAAAAATCGATCTATATCTTTTTCAATCGATTCGATGAGACGGTCGCACTGACACTTTCAGATTTTCAAGATCAGACTCGGATCTGAAAGGCAGAAACAGTGCTCCTAAAACTGTGCAATTTGCACACCAATATACAACCATTTAGATTTAATTTTGCATTTCCACATTTGAATTTCTCAAATTCAAATTTGAATTTCTCAGGTACTACAGATCATCACCTGGATATTACAAAGAATGAACATTTTGATTTATACAGACGTGTAATATACATGAACCTCAAAGTAAGCATTGTGTCGTTCCTCAAAATGTACATTAGGTTCTCAGAAGAACCTTAGAATTTTGGACCAACAACCAAGAGGTAGCTCTCAGTCAATTTTAGAAGTAAAATAGATAATTGTAAAATTTTGGTGAGTTTTTGTCGTAATAGCTATCTAATAGTACTCTCTATAGGCCCCAAACCTGCACAAACCAAAAGGTTGGTTGTTAGCTATAAGACCATGAACTACTTCCAACTGTTTGCTTAAATAACAGACTATAGAATAAGAGCATTTAAACAAAAAGAAGAGAAGATACTAACCCATATGAAGCAGTCATTTCTTATTTCTTTAGCTTAAATAACAGACTATAGAATAATAGCATTAAACAAAAAGAAGAGAACTTTTTTTTGGCTCAGGAAATATGCAGATAATCATGTGAGTCTACAAATATCACTAAGTTTCCATGAAATTGGTGCTAATAAAACCACAAATTACTCTCAACTGGTTGCTTAAAGAGTAGGCTATTGAAGGTTGAATAGGGAAGAAAGGGGCAAGCGGGGGGAGGGGGATCAGTGTGAGAAAGGGGACATTATGTACATCTTAGGAAAGCGGGAGGCAAAAGAGAAGCAAACGAAAAAGAGCAATCATAGAGTAGTGAAGAATATAGATTATCCCGAATGCAGTTTGTGAGTAAATAGGGTTCAGTAGACTCAACAATCATTCTCAACTGGTTGCCCAAATAATAGGCTATCCAAAGTTGGTTTCTTCTGTATTATCATCATTGGCATATAACAAAATGAACGGAGTCTTGCCTTCACTTCCTTTGAATTATCACCTGGACATTGCAAAGAATGAACACATCAATTCATATTGGTGGCAAAAAAAACAAAAAAGCATAAAGGAAGGTTGGAGTGAGAAGTCCATTTTCTTATGTTCTCCTGTCCGTGAAGGTATTGAAGAATATAGATTATCCCAAAAGCAGTTTGTGAGTAAATAGGCTTTAGTAGACTCAACAATCATTCCCAACTGGTTGCCCAAATAATATGCCATCCAAAGTTGGTTTCTTCTGCATTATCATCATTGCCAAATAAAAAAATGAACGGAGTCTTGCCTTCACTTCCTTTGAATTATCAGCTGGACATTGCAAAGAATGAACACATTTTCATATTGGTGACAAAGAAAACAAAGAAGCATACAGGAAGGTTGGAGTGAGAATGTCACGCCCCGGAGTCGAAACTGCGACCCGGGCTCGCCAACAGATCCGCCGCCCATACGGTGAGCCCCGTATAGGCGAAGCGTCAAACCTGCAAAAGAAGATACTATGCTAAACAGATATCAGAGCTGAAAAATAAACTGCTAGAATAATTATAAAATACAACTCTCACAATATACAAAAAGTCCTCACCAACAACAAAATACAAAAGTCTCTCAAAAAAAGAAAAGGGTACAACTCGATCCTCACTACAAATGCCTCTCAACAGAAAATAACCAAAATAACATAGGGGTATCTCTACTCACATCCTGAAGACTGACGGGAAGGGATCTATCTTGCGACTCCCTTACCTCGATCTGAAAAAGCAGCAGCTGGAACAGCAGGAACAGGCGTAGAAATCCCTGGGGAAAAAGACACCACGACGGATGTGAGAACTACCTCCCACAGTAGCTCTCAGTGGGTGCCGTCAACAAGCCCAACGGTCTGCCCACTAAGTCTACTAGAGGCAAAAGAAAGCAAATGCAGTGCTGAAGAGAAAAGAACTGGAAGATAAACTCTACAGCTACTACGCCCCTATCTAGATGCTCAAAAAGCGGGACAGATGAAAATATGATGCATCTGCTCGGAAGAACTCAATCCTCAACAACCGGTACACCAACCCGGTAAATAGCTCAATCTCAACGCCGGTACTACAACCCGGTAAATAGTTCAATCTCAACGCCGGTACTACAACCCGGTCTCGCCTACTCCGGAGTGGCACTCGAGGGGAGCGACCCGCTCGAGTTAATAAGTAACCCATATCAAGTATCACTGCAAGGTATCTCTGTCAAGTATCATAGTCAAGCAGGCAGAAGTCGACACTATGCTCAAGTGGAGACTCACTCTATCCACATGCAAAAACCCAGTCCCAACTGATGCATAACACAGGTAAACCGCTGCCACTAACATAGCGGCGACGAATAACATAAAAACGGAAATATCTCGGGACCGCCGTCCTCCTAAACGGCTCCCGCCACAGATGAACGATCAACTCCACTCTGCTCCCAAGCACGAGTGTAAAAAGCATCCCACACTAAAGAAACCCGACCACTCGACCCACTACCCGGGCGAGTAAAACACTATGTCCAGAATGACGAGAGTACAACCACTGTGGGGGGGAAGCTAAGGTGATAAACAAATCTGAATACATGTTCACATTTACTGTAGTCTAACTGTGCATGAATAATTAGTTAACAGACAATTAAGCTAAGTTGAGTTTTCATGTTGCAAAACTTACCAAGAAGTCGTCAGATCTAGCAGCTAGCTACAGTGGTTTCAACATACAGTTTGCACAGATTATTTAAATCATATACTAACATGCATGCTATTATACTCGTAGAATTAGAGTGCAGTCCATAGATATTGAAAGCAGGATCACCCACCTGAAAGTCCACAACTGTCCAGGGTCACACAGATAAGAGAGTCCAGAAACAGCCAAAGCACAAAATCCTCCAAGCTAACAACACTGTAGTAGTGCTCACAACGTCCTGGATACAATCACAAACCAATTCTACACTTAAAATCCATAACAATTCCAAGTTTCAAAATCCTGCATGAACAGTCCATTTTATCACGAAATTTTCACCTGAAAATCTTCCTCCAGAAATTCCGATAAAAATACCACAGCGATCCTCGCGAAGTGTAGATGTTGATAGGCTCTTGAATCGTCGAAAACCAATGTCCGAATGATGAGATAAAAATCCGCGAAGTGGGTGCTGTCCAGGAATCTCACAGCAAAATAGTGGCTCAGTAATGCCTCAAAAACCGTGCCAAAAACCCAAATCTAGACAAAACACTCAACACGGAAGTCGAAGATATACCTCTCGTGAATCCAACGCCGCAAATATCGCCCAAAAAGACTATCGGGGTAGCTATGAGGAATTTTTAGACCGAAATGCGGCGATAACGGGCCTCCAACAGGAATTCGTCGCACTGCGCCAAGATGCCGGAAACGTCGTCGCCGGAGCTTCCAGAAAATCCGGACCTCTGCCAGAAGATGCGCGACTCGAAGATCTACAACTTTTCTAAAGGGACCATAAGCTGAGGAGCTCGGGAAAGGGGCGAAAAATCCCTCACAAGCCCGGTATTTATAGGCCCAGCCCGCAAAATCCCCCTTTTCGGATTTGGCCCAGACTTTTCGGGCGCCCGGAAACTTTCGGGCTGCTACAGTAACGGGCCCGCCCGTTACTGTGCGCGCCCGAAACGCCCAGAGGCCGCCACGTGTCCCTGATCTGCTCCCCGCACCCGGCGCACGCACCCCGACGAATCCCGTGATGCCACGCGTCCCGACCAGGCGACGTGCACCCCTGCGCCCGACCAACCACGGGGCGCCACGTGGCGCCCCCACGTCGCCCCGGTCAACGCCCACGTCGCGCCACATGCGCGGCCGCGCCGCCGCCGGCTCCGGGTCGTGCACGCCTCCCGAGGCAGCCACCGCCAACGCGTGGACCGAGTGCACCAGAGCCCGCCAACCACACGTCGCCACGTGTCCTCCCGGTCTACCGTGCACCCGCGCCGAAATCCCGTGGACCGCGCCTGCTGCACCGGCCAACAGGAAAGCGCCACGTGTCCCTTTCGTACGGTGCACGACTCCGCGGTGGACCGCACGCCTGCCCGCGCGCCCGCGCGTCTGCCCGCGCCGCTCCGCCGCCTGCCCGAGCTCGCGCCGCCGTGCTTCGCCGCCGCCGGCGCCACTCCGGCCGCCGGAACAGTAACTCCATGTCTCAAAATCCGTGTTTTCGCGTCCGGGCTCCGAAAAATTCAAGTAAATAGTCCATTTCGCTCGTTTTCACGCGCTGAATCCAAATCCGAGGTCCGTTCGGCCAAATTCCACTTCTAAAATTTCCCGAAAATTCCCGGAAGAGTAGACTTGATCCAATTTTTGTGCCGGGTCACATTCTTAGCTCCAAAAAGCGCGCAAACACCTCACACACCCGAAATGGTCTTCCAGATAAGAAAACAAGCTCCAATTTTACCAGAAACTCAATTCTGGGGCCCGACACGCACACACACACACTCCCTGAAGCCACCAAACCAACAGTAAACCCTAGAGTGGGGATTCGGGTCCTCACAGAGAACATTGCGTGGTCCCTCCTCAAAGTGTGAGCACGATTTTTGTCCTCAAAATCTACATCATCACATTGAGTTTTTCTTTGTGAATGTAAAGAGCAAAACCAATTGTTTCAGGTTCCTTCTTAAATGTAAAGTGTCCAGCAATTTTCGAGCTGAAAATTAGTAGGTAAATACAACAGGAGACTTTGAAGAAATTCTAATTTATAAGTTTTATATCATGGTAAACATTATCCTATTATGAAGGTGAAGAATAAAACTAATCGTTTGAAGTTCTTACTAAAATGTAGAGTGTCTTTATCATTTACGTAGTAATTATTGAAGAGAGCCACACTTATTGAAGGTTGTATACATATAATTCTGCTGGAGAAGTCGACATTCCTCATTTAAGAAATCCTAATTTATAAGTTTTATATCAAGGTAAACATTATCCTATTATGAAGGTGAAGAATAAAACTAATCGTTTGAAGTTCTTACTAAAATGTAGAGTGTCTTTACCATTTACATAGTAATTATTGAAGAGAGCCACACTTATTGAAGGTTGTATACATATAATTCTGTTGGAGAAGTCGACATTCCTAATTTACGTTTTATCATAGCTTCCTTCACGAACTATATGTATACAACCCTCAATAAATATAGGTTCCTTCAACAACTCAGCATATAAAGTAGGATCATCTAAACAATAAGGGGGTATATGAAAATAAAATTAATACATTTCCCTAAACGAATTGGAATTTGTAAGTTTAAATGCATTATCCTGAACATCAACTTAAACATTAACCTAAACATTAACCCACGAAAAGAATGAAATTTATAGGTTTAACTACATTGTAACTCAAACTTTGGGAGAGGAACAAAAGAATGAGGTTTAGTCACATTTTGTTGGTAAAGTAATAATCACTTTCTCTAAAGACCATTTGAGAATATCTCAACTTTTTTAACACGGCATCATTGTCCACAAAAAATCTGTTTCTCAACACCATCTCAAATTCAAATGCTTTTTTACCCAAAACCAGCCAAAATTGTGGTTGGTTTCATACAACGTCATTGTCTCGTAAATTAAAGAGCAAAAAAATTAAAGAAAAGTTTAAGCAGTGAAAAAAGAAGTATAAAACACAACCATCAAAAACTCGTCGCCTCAAAAATTTAAATACATCAAAAGGCACTGCGAAAATTTCAAAGCCAACATATAATAAACTTTCGGAGAGGAACAAAAGAATGAGGATTAGTCACATTTTGGTGGTCAAGTAATAATCACTTTCTCTAAAGACTATTTCAGAATATGTCAACTTTTTTAGCATCACAAAGGCCAACAATCCGGTACCACTGTCACAGTCACGCCCCGGGTATAAACCAGAACCGGGACCGTCTACAGATCCGCCGTGCATACGGAATTTCTCGTGTATACGTAGCGTAAGTAACCTGCTCAGATAGAAGAGATATAATAAAAGAGCATAAAAATAGAGCTGAACTAAAACTAATACAACTCAGACTGAAGCTGGAAAGTAAAAGTACAATATAACTCTCAATAAGTACAAGTGTCTCTCCCAGCTCACCAAATAAATACAAACAGCTGGCTGAAGCCAGACCCAAAATAATAATACAACTGTCAGAGAGTATAGGGGATACAACCAAAACACTGCTAAGCTCGCAGACGGGGTGGACGATCTATCTAGTCCGCAATCCTCTTACCTCGGTCTGCCGAAGACGGCCCAGCAACTCCCTCAGAGGACTCTGCAAAATAAAGGGGGGAAAAGAAAAAAGGACAATGGGGGGTGAGAACTACTATAAAAACAGTAGCCTCCCGTAGTGGGTTAAGCCTCAAACCCTAATGTGCCCACTAGGTCTACCAGCCTATACAACATGCATAGTACTCACAAGGTATTAATTGGCATTCCGTTTTAGCATGATATTACAATTTCTAATAACCAATTTCACATGAAGGCAAGTACTAACATAATGTCCTTGAACTCATACAAGCATGCCAATTTTATCCATAGGGTGCAATTAGCCTTTTAACACAAGGGTTACTCCAATATGTCTAGTGGGTAGTCAAAAATCACAACGCTAAAACACCCACCTCGAGCGCTAAATCCAAGTCCAAACACACCCTCGCCCGAGAAGTACAATGCTCGCCGCGATAACTGCAAAAACGCCCAAAACGGTGCCCGATTAAACACACAAATAAACACATACCCGCTGTCCACAAACCAGTCCAGAAAAAGCTCCATTTTCACCTGCGAGATGAACTCCGAAAATTCCAAAAAAATTATCGCTGCGATCGTCGCGACGAGTAGATAGAAATCGAGTACCTACACTTTTCGTTCCGACACCTGTAAACCGAGTTACAAAATAAACAACGCGGTAAGCACGAAATTCCCAAGAACAAATCCTGTGAGGATCTGGATCCCCACGACGAGATTACTGGTTGACCAGCAGCTGCTGGAGGCTTATTTGGCGCGTCGGTGGTGTTTGCGCACCAATTGGACACTAGTGTTGGACCCGGTGTGCTAAATGGATCACGAGAGTAGTCAGATGACCTCGTCGAATGCTTAGAAGTGGTTTTGCGCGCAATGGATATTAAAATTGGGCTCAGCGCGAAGTTTGGACAAAAGAACATCTTTTCGGATGCCTTCGAAAATTTTTAGAGTTGGAATTTGGAAAAACGGACATTGGATTTGGATTCAGCGCGCGAAAACGATGAAAATGGACTATTCACTTGCATTTTTCGGAGCTCGGATGACGCGCACGATTTTCGAGGCAGCTTGGTACTGTTCCGGTGGCTGGGGCAGCGCCGGCGACGGCGGAGGGCGGCGGGCAGGCGCGGGCAGCGCGCAGCGCGCGGGCAAGTGCGCGGTCCACCGGGCCGGCGTGCACCAGAGGGTAGGCCACGTGGCGTGTTTACACTGGTCGGTGCAGTGGATTGGGACCACGGAGCAGGCAGGCGAGGTGCATGGACCGGCGGGACACGTGGCGGCTTTCTATTGGCAGGCTCAGGAATGCGTGGTCCACCGAGGCGCGGGGCGGTGCCTCGGGAACCGCGCCTGGCAGGGGCGCCAGGCGGCGTGCCAGGCATGGCCGCGGCTGACGCGCGCTGACCAGGCGCGCTCCACGCGTCGGCAGCGGCGCGTGCCACGTGGCGCATTGCGGATGGCCCTGCACGCTGTCCGCTGTTTGGTGGGCTACGTGGGCTTCCCTAGGCGATCCGGGCTTGAACAGTGTTGGGCCGGGCCCAACACTGTAGCAGCCCGGATCATTTCGGGCGCCCGGAAACCGGGACAAATCCGATATTTCTTCATTTGTTTCCTGGAGCCTATTTAAGCGATCCGAGCCTTCTTCTGTCCCCTTTTTCCGGCATTTTCGAGCTTCAAACCGACTTGAGGCCTTCAGCAAAGTTGATCCCCTCGCAGTGCTGCATCCATCTGCAGAGTTTGGAGATTTTTCGTGGCACGCTTCCTGAGATTTCCATTTTTACGGTGCGGCGGCGCGACGCTCATCCTTTTGTGTTCCCCTTCATCGCGTTTTGGTGCGCGAGCTCCCCCGGCCTACTCCGACCTCCGTTTCAGGCGATTCTTGCGCCGTTGGATCCGCGACAGACAGAGCTACGATCTTGGTACTTTCTGCTTCCCCTAGTTTTGCGCTTTTCGAGGTGTTTTTCCATGCTTACTGGGACCCCTTTTTCTGATGGAATTTTTGGACAGCGACACCTTGCCGGATTTTTATCTCCGCAACCGGGCATCGGTTGGAGACGTGCCTGTACACTTTTTTCATCTACTCGTTGCGAGGATTATCGCCGTATTTTTATTGGATTTTTCTGAGGCTTTCCCGGAGGTAGATTTTTCTCCCTTTATCTGTGCATAGAAATACAGATGTATGGTTGTGTGTTTGTGAGCGCCCTGTGTTGTGGAATTTGTAACTCGGCCTACGGGGCTCGAAATTTGACGTGCAGGTACTCGTTTCGAAGGTATCGACGCGAGAACGCGACAGTATTTTTGTTGAATTTTTCTGAGTTTTTGCTGCAGGTGAAAAATCCACATCTTTGGGACTGTTCCAATAGAATTGTATTTACTTGGATATTTTGGAATACAAGTGTGACGTTGAACCTTATTGTTGTACCCAGGGGTGTTTGCCAGTGTTGCTGGACCCGTTGGATCTGAAGACTTTGATTTCGGGGTACTTTCAACTGTTCGGAGCCGAGGCTTTCGCGACATGTACCGAGAATGCAGTTTCGGCAGAATTTGGACTGTGAGCGTCTGCGCTCTTCGCCGACCCCAGGTTTACCTTGGATTGAGCACTTCAGGTGGGTAAGCTTAATTTGGTAACTGTATAAGGTTTTTATATCATGGTGAATGTAAGTGCACATGTGGGGATATCACCCCTCTATGATTGATAACAGGCATATTGTTGTACAACCGATATGAGCGAGAGGTAAGCAAGGAATGACCTACTTGGATGGGATTGGTATACCATAGTAGGAATATTTTAGCATACTTTACTAATATATGTTTCACCCACTTTTATTGTTTCTGAGGACAAAGCATGCTTGCATGGACATGTAGTTAGGCCATCTTTTACTGCTGCACTACTTTTGGAACTTGACTTAGGAGAAACCATGCTATCCTTTTCTCCTTCTTTGTTAGTCAGGTGGTCTGTGTTACTCAGGTTCGAGCAGGGGTTCTGGGTAGTGTAGTCGGGACTTGGTGTCTGGGACAGGTTGGATTAGTTGTGGGGCTTTGCGGCAACCGCGGATATTGGGCAGTTGACCGGATATTTATTTATGCACCAGATTGGGTATCTGATTTCTCTAGTGGATGGAGTTTCCCACTTTGATCAGAGTCATGATCCAATCCTGCTTTTGGTTACTTATTACTCAGGCACTTTACTCGTGTGGGTCTCTCCCCTCGAGTGCCACTCCGGAGTGTGTGATATACAGACTTTGAGTCCTCGAGACTTCTATCCCCTATCGGTGTTATGCGTAGGCTGGCATACCCGATTTGGCAGGCATGGCAGGCAGTACTAGTATTTCTGGCGTCACTAGATTGGGTTTATTACAGATGTTTACTTTACTATTACACTCGGGTCAGGGGGACCGAGTGGAGTCTAGTAGCCGTGTTTAGACCAGTGCTGGTGTTGTTGGGAACCGTTTGGGGATCGACGGTTGTCCCAAGGTCATTGTGAGATGTTGACCGTTGTACGAGAGGCATAGCAGGCATAGCAGGCATGGCAGGCATAGCAGGCATGGCAGGTATAGGAGGCGTAAGAGGCATAGCTGGCATAGCAGGCATAGCAGGCATGGCAGGCATAGCAGGCGTAGTAGGCATAGCAGGCATGGCAGGCATAGCAAGCATAGGAGGCATAGCACGCATAGCAGGCATGGCAGGCATAGCAGGCATAGCAGGCATGGCAGGCATAGCAGGCATAGCAGGCATGGCAGGCGTAGCAGGCATGGCAGGTATTGTAGGCATAGCAGGCCTAGCAGGCAGTGCCAGTGATTACTGGTCTATCGATTGGGTCGATTGTGCACTTCATGTGCTGGTGGTTGCATACCACTCTTTGGTTCTCCTCTTTTGGGCATTTAGATAGAGGCTTGATAGCTGTTGAGAGTCTCCAGCTTTTCTATTTCAGTCTTTACGGTTTTGGTTAGTTTTTGTCTCTTGAGGACTTGGTGGGCAGACCGTCGGGTCTGGCGGTGGTACCCACTGAGAACTCCCTTTTTGGTGTAGTTCTCACACCCTCTTGGGGTTTTTCCCCTCCTTTTTTTCTTCCTCTCCTTTGTTTTGCAGAGTCTTAGCGGATGTTGCTGATTCTGCGGTTGTTGATCGAGGCGAGAGAGTCGCGAGCTAGATCCCTACCTGTCGTTGGAGAGTAGCGGTACCCCTTCAGAGGAGATCTTCAGTAGATTAGTTGTTTTATTTTCCTCTTTTGAGAGACTGTTGTAGTGAGGATATATTATGTATCGAGAGACTGTACACTGATGTATTTATTGGAGATACCTCCCGGTTGAGTTTAGAGCTTGTATATGAGGATATTGTATTATTATTTTTGGGAGACGGACTTGTTGTATTATTTCCAGTTGTACAGTGATTGATTTTAGTTATACAGCAGATTTTTATTTATAGCTCTGATATTATGTTTAGCTGTAGTACTTTTCTTGCAGGTAGGACGCTTCGCCTATGCAGGTTGACATAGGTGGCGAATCTGTTGGCGAGCCCGGGTCGCAGTTTCGACCCCGGGGCGTGACAGATTAGGTTGGTATCAGAGCCTAGGTTGTAGGTCATGGTGGACTTAGAAACCCTAGGCTTATGGTTTGACCCTTGGTTGACTTCGTGAGAGTCGTGACTTTTAGCGAGAGTCCTGATTGAGTTTTATACCTCTCCCAAGGGACGGGAGGAGTGATTGGCATGTTTATTCTCCTAAGTGATTATGTTGGCTGCAGACAACATAATGCTGTGGAACGGGTGACATGCTTTAGACTTTCGCTGGATTGGGTCGAGTGGCTTCTGTTTGCCGTTTTGTGGTTTCGTCGTGGCAAGCGGTGTCTCCCCGACGCTGGGTTCTGACCCGTGTGCATCCTGTCACAGCAGTTGAGCTTGAGCGGTTGGTTTTGGGCCGGATACCTGGATTGAGGTCAGAGAACTCCGGACCCAGATGACAGGATTGTCAGAGGCTTATCAGCGGCAGAGTGAGCAGCTGGTCTTGGTGACACCGTTGTCGGAGCAATGAGTAACCCCCTCTGTGCCAATGTTTAGTGCCGAGGCACCGAGGCAGGGTCGATAGTTGGCAGCAGAGGAGCTGTGGGACATGATCGTTCTATTGAGCCAGATTTGGCAGGTGAACCACCCCGACTCGTAAGATTGAGTTGGAGACTTTGGAGGCAGAGTCGTGATTGGTGGTGATGAAGTGATCAATTGAGGGCCTCCCTGTGCTAGAGAGTTTATGCAGTTGTTGAACTGCGCGCTCCAGGTTTCGAGGGACGAGGCGCATAGGATATGTGAGACTGGGAGTGGATTGCGCCAGGATACCTTTCAGTTTATTCAGTCCCTCCGTTATAGGTTTTGACGCCTCGTTGGAGTAGGCGTTGTGTTTGGAGCGTAGCGTTGCAGTTCCTTTGGATAGGGATCTGCCGCCAGAGGCGAGTTCTGAATTTTGGCGCTTAGCGCCGGGTGATGCAGGACAGATCGGCCGGCAGGGGCATTTCTGACTTCTTTTTCCTGGATAACGAGTTCCCGAGATGCCGGAGATCGGGTGGATCCCGAAGGCAGCATCAGTATCTATATCAGAGTGGCGCAGCGGTAGCGTGGATTTGTTATCTGCGGAGGACCTTATTCGTCGCCCCAAGGTGAGCAGAGACAGAGGTCGTGCTCCCTTTGTGGATAGTCCTGATTTTCCTTGCTGATTGAGCGACAACCATTTGCATCGTGCGGATGAATCTGTGCCGCCCGGTTGGAGAGCGCCACGGTAGTGGATCGAGTGTCGCAGGTGGGATTTCATCACAGCAGTTGGAGTTAGAGCATGTTGCATTCCTGCATGGACTAAAGGCAGATTTGTTACCACGTGCACTAGAGGTACAGGTTTCTATTGGTGTTGTGCTTGTGGAGGAGGCTTGTGGATCATGTCCTGTGTAGTAGAGGCCGTGAGTTATGCCGCAGACTTATTGGTAATTGTGGCAGTTCGGTGTTTTGACCTAGTGCTTGGGTTTTGATTGGCACAATGCCATAGGATGTTTGACTGCGGAAAGAGAAGACTTTGACCTTCTGCGAGGCGGACAAGAGGAGGCTTGCTTGTTGAGAGTGTTAGAGCACCCAAGTTTTAGCGACAGTGCGAGAGGTGCTTGCGGCGGCACCGGGACCCAAGGATATCTCTGTTGCCCACGAGATCCCGAGTGTGATTCCACCTGACCTGTTGTTGATGCCGTCGGTTAGGGAGATAGATGTGAAGACCCCAAAACCTTTGTGAATTGTGTCTCTAGGGGATTAGTAGCTCGTCGGCACTTTTTGAGGTGTGTTAGTGTCGTCGGTGCGCGAAGAGGACGTGAAAATCGAATCCAGCGCGAAAAACCGCATAGTGGGGATGTACGGATGTGCGGTGGTTGTTATATTTGTGGTTGGGAGAGTTTGGCGTTACTTTTTCGGTGTGTCGGAAGCCTCGGTTCGCCAAATGGACGAGAGAAATGGACTCAGGGCGAAAAACGGTGCAAAATAGGCTTTTTCTGGACATTTTGGGCTTAAAACGGGGTTTTTGGTGTTGCTGGGATGGTGGACCGGGCTCACGGTGGCCGGCGCACGGCCCATGCACCCGGTACAGAGGCGGCGCGGGGGAGCTGGCGCACGGGCGTGGACCGGCCGGTGCAGCGCGGTCCACGGCCGCGCTGCACCCGGTCCACGAGCACGGGCGAGCGCCCGGTGCACGCGCGGTGCACCGGGCACCGCACCGCGCATGCGCGCGCGCGCGCGTGGCGCGCGGCCGAGCCCACACGTGGAGCTGGGCCACGTGGCGCAACCCGGGGTCGGTCGGACCATTTGGTCCGACCAGCCTTGCACCGGATCGGGTGCAAGGATTTTGGATAAGTTAGGGGGAGTTTTGGTGTTTTTCTTCCCTTTGGCCAGCTCTTTGAGGGTGATTCCGAGCTCTCCTGCACCTGAGGTGTGAAAGGGAAATGTTCTTCTCCCTCTCCTCCACCAGCCGACAAAAGTTCAGCATTTTTGGAGATCATCTATTCGACTTCATCTGCGACGCGGCGCACAGTGACGCTTCTACTCCGAGGACCCGTTTCGTCGCGTTTTAGTGCGCGGACTCTCCCGACTCACCCCGACCTCCGTTTTTACCGATTTTTGCGCCATCGGACTCACGACTGGTAGGACTTTAACTTTGATATTCAGAGTTTTCTCAGATTCTTTACGGATTTTGGGGGTATTTGAGCTTTTTGTTGCCCCTTTTTCTTCGCGGATTTTTGGACAGCGTTGCAGAGTTTTGGCCATAACTTTGCGCACAGACATCGGATCGAGGTGATTCAAGAGGCAAAATTCATCTACTTCTCGCGAGGAATCTCCTGGATTTTTCTCAGAATTTTATGAGGTTGCTTCGAAGGTGAGAATAGTGTTTCTTTCCGAGTTCTTATCTGTGAAAATTGGTACAGTTAGAAAAGAGGTGTTTCTCTTGCCGGATTTATATCTCAGCGTAGGAAACTCGGAATTGGACGTGCAGGTATTCGTTTCGAAGCTATCGACGCGTAGATCGCAGGGATATTTTATTTGGATTTTTCTGAGGACTTTCAGCAGGTGATTTTTGTGCATCTTCGCAGCTGAGTTTCAGTGTAAATTCTGGCAGTTTTGGGAGGAATGTTTGTGTAACGACAGCTCTGTTTTGTACCCAGGAGCAGTGTGGGCTGTGCTGGACCTGTTGGACACTGTGTAGCTGCTACTTTTGGTATTATCAGCTGTAGGACTTTTGACAGTTCGTCTGACCAGGTGGGTGGCCTTGCTTTCAAGATTTATGGACTGCACACTAATTCTAGCTGTTTAGAATCATGTATGTATTATTGTTACCTCCAATACAGCATGCTAGAAGCATGAGTTGGGATTGCTTACCAGTTCAGTTCAGCATGTGATCCTTATCATTATTCTCCACATCCTTATTTATTGTTCCTTGGAACTTGACCTAGCACCCCCGTCATATGTTGCATGTGTAACCAGACCAGTAGAAAACCCTCACTTGGGCTAGGGTTATTTATGTTTAGACATCCACACCTTATGTTTCATTCCTGGACTTAGTGTTATCCTCGCCCGGGTAGTGGGCCGAGAGGTCGGGACTTCTTTTTAGTGTGGGATGCATTTGCACTCGTGCTTGGGAGCAGAGTGGAGTCTGGTAGATGTAGCGGGTCGCTTGTCTGTACCGGGAACCGTTTGGAGTAAACGGTGGTCCCGGGAGGTCTTGTTCTCCCTGTTTGGGTTGTCGCCACTGGTTAGTGGCGGTAGTTTACTAGTGTTAGTCGGACCTAGAACCCAGAACCCTTTTTGACATACACATGATTTTAGTCTAACAATGGTTTCTTCCAAGCATCGAAGGGCCGCTGGAGTCTGTTCTTGTTTGATTGGACAAAGGCATCAGCCCTTCGGGGTTTGGGTAAAACAATTGTTTCTAACTGTTTTTCTAAAAAGAACTAAAATCATTAAATATGGATTTCTTCCAGATCAAAATGGTTTTCAATAACAAATGTCACCTTTTCCTGTAAATCTCCCCACTCGAAAGGATTCGAGTGATCTGGGTTCTAGGGGCCGTTCCTTGTCGGGACGAAAGCCACGGGGGCCGAGCCTGGAACCTGTTCTTGTTTGATAGGGTTGTAGGTGTAGGTCTCCCGGAACTTTCGGGCCCTGGTTGGTGTCTTCTGCGTGTTTTATCGGGGTTGTTGTGTCCCGAACTATAAGGGTCGGGAACTTCGATAGGCGGAGCCTAGAGTCTGTTCTTGTTTGATAGGGTTCTAAGCACCGGCCTATCGGGTTTCGAACCCTTATGGTGTCGGTCTTACTTGTGAGTTTAGGGTTCTGTTGTGGGAGCCGTCTGGTGGACGGTGGCCCCGGCTGTGTGGTTTTCCAGCCTGTGGTTGAGCATTGGTGTTGTTGGTCGATCTTGTTGATCGTGGGTTGGACTATAGCCTGCATGAGCCATTTTGAGCTCGACAGAGATGCGCGGATACTTTCCTCGGTGGGGTCGCGCCCCTCGAGAGCCACTCCGGAGTTGGGCCTGTTACTTGCTATCGCGACTTGTCGACGCCGTCCCTCTGGCTGGGCCAGTTTTCATGGACACCCTACGGTAGACCCGTCCTGTTGAGGATGTGCGGCAGTAGGTGGGCGCAGGTTTGACTGGACCCTATGCGGCAGTCAGTATAGATTGGGTGAGTGTACTGTGTGAGTTAGTAGATGCATCATGTTTCATCTGTTTCACTTTTTGAGCATCTAGATAGAGGCATAGTAGCTGTAGAGTTACTTTTCCAGCCTTTCATTTCAGTTTATATTATTGTTACTTATGCCTCTAGTAGACTTAGTGGGCAGACCGTCGGGCTTGTTGGCGGCACCCACTGAGAACTACTTGGGACGTAGTTCTCACACCCGTCGTGGTGTCTTTTCCCACAGGGACTTCTACTCCTGTTCCTGCTGCTCCTGTTGCTGCTTCTTCTGATCGAGGTAAGGGAGTCGCGAGATAGATCCCTACCAGTGTCGTCCAGAGAGTAGATGTACCCCTCACTTTTGAGAGTTTATGTTGAGAGACTTTGTAGTGAGGTATAGAGTTGTACTTTTATTTTACTGCTTGAGAGATTATGTACCTTTGGTGAGGTTGGTTTCTATTATCTGAGAGATGTAGTTGTTCATTGAGCTTTTATTTCCAGCAGTTTACACTTCAGCTCTGATATCTGTATAGTATAGATGTTCTTTTGCAGGTTAGACGTTACGTTCATACGGGGCTTCCCGTATGGGCGGCGGATCTGTTGGCGAGTCCGGGTCGCAGTTTCGACCCGGGGCGTGACAGATTAGAGTGGTATCAGAGCCTAGGTTGTAGGTCATGTTGGACATAGAAACCCTAGGCTTGTGGTTGGACATTAGGATGACTACGTGAGAGTCGTGACTGTTAGCGAGAGTCCTGATTGAGTTTTATACCTCTCCCAAGGGATGGGATGAGTGATTGGCATGTTTATTCTCCTAAGTGATTATGTTGGCTGCAGACAACATAATGCTATGGAATTGATGACATGTCTTAGACTCTCGCTGGATCGGGTCGAGTGTTGCTTGGTACTGTCCTGATGTTTGCATGTGTATTGTAGGAGGGTACGATGCCTCCACGACGCAGGATGTCCACGCGTTCGCAGCCTTCTTCCTCGGTACTCGAACAGGAGGACTCGGGACAGGGACATCAGGATGAGGTACAGGAGCTCCGTGCTCAGGTGGCACAGTTGTCTGAGGTTATTCAGCGTCAGGAGGGGACCTTGCGACGCCAGGAGGAGGCTTCTCGCCGTCAGGAGGAGGCCTTGGGCCGGATGATGGTTCTGTTAGAGCAGAGGTCGCAGTCAGCGGTAGCACCTCATGATGGTTTGCCTATACCTTCTTCCCCAGCTGCGGCACCCCCTATTGTTCCTCCAGCACCAGTAGTTCCTGAGGAGTTGGTTCCTTGCAGACCACCGTCTGGGTCGACGGGACCTCTGTCTTCAGCTGAGCAGCGGGTGGTGGTGGATTTGTTGATGAGGTTTCGCCAGTTCGATCCACCCCGATTTTCTGGTATGGGAGCTGAGCCGTGGGAGGCCGAGTCTTGGATTACGACCATGGAGCGGCATTTTGAGAGTTTGTTCATTGAGGATCGCTTTCGGGTTCTCCTGGCTTCCCACTTCTTGGAGGGGAACGCCGAGGCGTGGTGGCGGCGTGTGCGACCAGCTGGGCCGCCGGGGACGCAGTTTCTCACATGGACGGAGTTTCGCAGCCTTCTTTTGGGAGCTTTCTTCCCTGAGAGTGTCCGTCAGAGATTGGAGGAGCAGTTGAGGAGTCTCCGCCAGGGAGATCGGCCCGTGCACGTATACATAGCTGATTTCAATCAGTTGTTGGCTAGTATGCCTCACGTGGCCAGGGATGAGGCTCATCAGATCTACATGTTCGAGCGAGGATTGCGTCGGGATATTTATCAGTTTGTTCGCTCCCGCAGACTGCAGACTTTGCAGGCCTCGATGGAGCAGGCTTTATATGTTGAGTCAGGAGAGGCAGTGATGGCAGAGGTGGCGCCAGCCCCTGTACTGACTCCAGGGGCGAAGCGCCCGGTACCGTTGGATGAGGGGCAGTCGAGTCAGCAGGGACCTCCGAGACCTCCACGATCTCATCCTCAGGGTCGTGGGTTGCGTAGGCGTCAGAGATCAGGTGGGCCCCAGCAGCAGCAGCAGTATCAGCAGCAGCGGCAGGAGCGGTGCGTCATCTGTGGCGGGCCTCATCCACCGTCGCAGTGTGAGCAGAGACAGGGGCGGTGTTTCCTCTGTGGAGAGTTGGGACATTTCCGCGCAGCTTGCCCCCAGGCCATCTTGTCAGTGCGGCCGATTGCGACAGCACCCCCCTTGCCTATCCATGCAGCGGAAGCCTCTCCGGCACACCGTCAGACAGAGTGGGCCACGACGTCGGGACAGACGGGACGACGATCTGCGGCACCCAGTGGACGGGTTTATGCAGCCCTGGTGGAGGACACCCCCGCAGCAGATCATGTAGCGGCAGGTATGACTTTATTTCTGTTAGCTGAGTTGAGCTTTTCGTTACCGCTGCATTTTCTGCTTATTAGTAGAGCATCTGCATCAGCATCTTTGCATGGGTATGGGTTAGGAATTTCTGCTATTTGTTTTAGCGTTTGGATTCTTCCCTGTATCCCACTATTAGAGGAGGATCGCGGTGTTTGATCAGTGCAGTTGAGACTCGTAACTTTACCGGCTGATTTGATGATTCAAGGACAGCTCCAGAACTTGGATTGAGCACACAGGTTGGACTGGTTGGTGCGGTGCAGTGCTATGACTGATAATGGAATGAGAGTTGTGACCCTTCGGCGAGTTAGACAGGAGGAGTTCATTTTCTCGGATTGCCGGCGTATCCTTCCAGCAGCATTGACTTCAGCAGCATTGGACAGACGCCACCTCGGGGGCAGATGGGAGGTTTAGGACTAGAGGTTGTGTCCTTAGGAGTCTCGGTTAGTGATAGCTTTCGTTTTTGTTGCCACAGCAGGAACGGCACCAACACTTCTCTCTCTTTTCACGCCTTTGTGCTGAAATTTACGAACATGACGAAAACTTCGAAAGATTGCTCTAGAAATAGAGACAGTGCCCGAACTTGTTCTTGTTTGATTGGGGCGAAGGCACTGATCTTTCGAAATTTTCGGACTTTTCGCTAATTTCAGCTGTTTTCTCAATCGAGGGTTGTGGTTGTTGATCTTCCTGCTGATGGGACCTTACCTTCCTTGGTCGTTTGCGTAGTTTTGTTGGTTTGGTCTTGTTGTTGTGGATTGTTTTAGTTTCGGGGACGAAACTTCCTCTTAGTGGGGGAGGATGTGAAGACCCCAAAACCTTTGTGAATTGTGTCTCTAGGGGATTAGTAGCTCGTCGGCACTTTTTGAGGTGTGTTAGTGTCGTCGGTGCGCGAAGAGGACGTGAAAATCGAATCCAGCGCGAAAAACCGCATAGTGGGGATGTACGGATGTGCGGTGGTTGTTATATTTGTGGTTGGGAGAGTTTGGCGTTACTTTTTCGGTGTGTCGGAAGCCTCGGTTCGCCAAATGGACGAGAGAAATGGACTCAGGGCGAAAAACGGTGCAAAATAGGCTTTTTCTGGACATTTTGGGCTTAAAACGGGGTTTTTGGTGTTGCTGGGATGGTGGACCGGGCTCACGGTGGCCGGCGCACGGCCCATGCACCGGTTGGTGCACCGCGGTGCACGGGGGAAGGCGTGCACCCGGTACAGAGGCGGCGCGGGGGAGCTGGCGCACGGGCGTGGACCGGCCGGTGCAGCGCGGTCCACGGCCGCGCTGCACCCGGTCCACGAGCACGGGCGAGCGCCCGGTGCACGCGCGGTGCACCGGGCACCGCACCGCGCATGCGCGCGCGCGCGCGTGGCGCGCGGCCGAGCCCACACGTGGAGCTGGGCCACGTGGCGCAACCCGGGGTCGGTCGGACCATTTGGTCCGACCAGCCTTGCACCGGATCGGGTGCAAGGATTTTGGATAAGTTAGGGGGAGTTTTGGTGTTTTTCTTCCCTTTGGCCAGCTCTTTGAGGGTGATTCCGAGCTCTCCTGCACCTGAGGTGTGAAAGGGAAATGTTCTTCTCCCTCTCCTCCACCAGCCGACAAAAGTTCAGCATTTTTGGAGATCATCTATTCGACTTCATCTGCGACGCGGCGCACAGTGACGCTTCTACTCCGAGGACCCGTTTCGTCGCGTTTTAGTGCGCGGACTCTCCCGACTCACCCCGACCTCCGTTTTTACCGATTTTTGCGCCATCGGACTCACGACTGGTAGGACTTTAACTTTGATATTCAGAGTTTTCTCAGATTCTTTACGGATTTTGGGGGTATTTGAGCTTTTTGTTGCCCCTTTTTCTTCGCGGATTTTTGGACAGCGTTGCAGAGTTTTGGCCATAACTTTGCGCACAGACATCGGATCGAGGTGATTCAAGAGGCAAAATTCATCTACTTCTCGCGAGGAATCTCCTGGATTTTTCTCAGAATTTTATGAGGTTGCTTCGAAGGTGAGAATAGTGTTTCTTTCCGAGTTCTTATCTGTGAAAATTGGTACAGTTAGAAAAGAAGTGTTTCTCTTGCCGGATTTATATCTCAGTGTAGGAAACTCGGAATTGGACGTGCAGGTATTCGTTTCGAAGCTATCGACGCGTAGATCGCAGGGATATTTTATTTGGATTTTTCTGAGGACTTTCAGCAGGTGATTTTTGTGCATCTTCGCAGCTGAGTTTCAGTGTAAATTCTGGCAGTTTTGGGAGGAATGTTTGTGTAACGACAGCTCTGTTTTTGTACCCAGGAGCAGTGTGGGCTGTGCTGGACCTGTTGGACACTGTGTAGCTGCTACTTTTGGTATTATCAGCTGTAGGACTTTTGACTGTTCGTCTGACCAGGTGGGTGGCCTCGCTTTCAGGATTTACGATCTGCACACTAATTCTAGCTGTTTAGGGATGTGTATGTATTATTGTTACCTCCAATACAGCATGTTAGAGAGCATGAGTTGGGATTGCTTACCAGTTCAGTTCAGCATGTGTTCCTTATCATTATTCTCCACATCCTTATTTATCGCAATCCTTGGACTTGACCTAGCACCCCCGTCATATATTGCATGTGTAACCAGACCAGTAGAAAACCCTCACTTGGGCTAGGGTTATTTATGTTTAGACATCCACACCTTATGTTTCATTCCTGGACTTAGTGTTATCCTCGCCCGGGTAGTGGGCCGAGAGGTCGGGACTTCTTTTTAGTGTGGGATGCATTTGCACTCGTGCTTGGGAGCAGAGTGGAGTCTGGTAGTTATAGCGGGTCGCTTGTCTGTACCGGGAACCGTTTGGAGTAAACGGTGGTCTCGGGAGGTCTTGTTCTCCCTGTTTGGGTCGTCGCCACTGGATTAGTGGCGGTAGTTTACTAGTGTTAGTCGGACCTAGAACCCAGAACCCTTTTTGACATACACATGATCTTAGTCTAACAATGGTTTCTTTCAAGCATCGAAGGGCCGCTGGAGTCTGTTCTTGTTTGATTGGGACAAAGGCATCAGCCCTTCGAGGTTTGGGTAAAACAATTGTTTCTAACTATTTTTCTAAAAAGAACTAAAATCAGTAAATATGGATTTCTTCCAGATCAAAATGGTTTTCAATAACAAATGTCACCTTTTCCCTGTATATCCCCCCACTCGAAAGGATTCGAGTGATCTGGGTTCTAGGGGCCGTGCCTTGTCGGGCCGAAAGTCACGGGGGCCGAGCCTGGAACCTGTCTTGTTGGTAGGGTTGTAGGTGTAGGTCTCCCAGAACTTTCGGGCCCTGGTTGGTGTCTTCTGCGTGTTTTATCGGGGTTGATGTGTCCCTGAACCATAAGGGTCGGGAACTTTGATAGGCGGAGCCTAGAGTCTGTTCTTGTTTGATAGGGTTCTAAGCACCGGCCTATCGGGTTTCGAACTCTTGTGGCGTGGGTCTTACTTGTGAGTTTAGGGTTCTGTTGTGGGAGCCGTCTGGTGGGCGGTGGCCCCGGCTGTGTGGTTTTCCAGCCTGTGGTTGAGCATTGGTGTTGTTGGTCGATCTTGTTGATCGTGGGTTGGACTATAGCCTGCATGAGCCATTTTGAGCTCGACAGAGATGCGCGGATACTTTACTCGGTGGGGTCGCGCCCCTCGAGTGCCACTCCGGAGTTGGGCCTGTTACTTGCTATCGCGACTTGTCGACGCCGTCCCTCTGGCTGGGCCAGTTTTCATGGACACCCTACGGTAGACCCGTCCTGTTGAGGATGTGCGGCAGTAGGTGGGCGCAGGTTTGACTGGACCCTATGCGGCAGTCAGTATAGATTGGGTGAGTGTACTGTGTGAGTTAGTAGTTGCATCATGTTATCATCTGTTTCACTTTTTGAGCATCTAGATAGAGGCATAGTAGCTGTAGAGTTACTTTTCCAGCCTTTCATTTCAGTTTATATTATTGTTACTTATGCCTCTAGTAGACTTAGTGGGCAGACCGTCGGGCTTGTCGGCGGCACCCACTGAGAACTACTTGGGACGTAGTTCTCACACCCGTCGTGGTGTCTTTTCCCACAGGGACTACTACTCCTGGTCCCGCTGCTCCTGTTGCTGCTTCTGCTGATCGAGGTAAGGGAGTCGCGAGATAGATCCCTACCAGATGTCGTCCAGAGAGTAGATGTACCCCCTCACTTTTGAGAGTTTATATTGAGAGACTTTGTAGTGAGGTATAGAGTTGTACTTTTATTTTACTGCTTGAGAGATTATGTACCTTTGGTGAGGTTGGTTTCTATTATCTGAGAGATGTAGTTGTTCATTGAGCTTTTATTTCCAGCAGTTTACACTTCAGCTCTGATATCTGTATAGTATAGATGTTCTTTTGCAGGTTAGACGTTACGTTCATACGGGGCTTCCCGTATGGGCGGCGGATCTGTTGGCGAGTCCGGGTCGCAGTTTCGACCCGGGGCGTGACAATAGAGATTGCGCTTGACGTGGTTCGAGGGACCGCGCCACCCTCGACAGCACCTTATTGGATATCGCCTGTGGAGCTGAGAGAGCTGATGGCGCAGCTGTAGGATCTGATGGATTGAGGGGTCTGTCTGACCTTGTGCCACGCCGTTGATATACGGTGGTGATGCCACATCATTGATACACGACGGTAAGGGTCCTTTAATGGTTCGAGTGTAGACAGGTCTAGGTGGTATATAGGACCTTTTGATGGAGCTATACTCCGGCGGTTATTGTATGATGCGAGTACCTACTTGGAATCAGACCGCCGAGGACTTTGCCTAGATGGCATTCAGGATCCGGTAAGGGCATTATGAGAGCATAGTGAGGCCAAATGGGATAATCAATGCCCTGTTGTCCTTGAGATTTGAGGAATTGTGTGTCCTAGTTGTACTTGGACGGATTGGGAGTGGTGTTCCCCGAGGATATTTTGATTTACTCCTAGAGCGACTTGGAGCACTTGTAGATGAAGCTGTATGCCAAGTCATTGAGGTACAAGTTCTAGCTCCAAGTGCATGTCTTCTTGGGTCACTTTGTGTTAACCGGGCGGCGATGGAAATCCGGCCAATATGGATACTATTTGGGAATTGGCCGTGCCAGGAGAGCTTGGCGATCGGATGATGAGACTGATACCAGCGCCAATACTAGCATTTCCAGTATTGGGAGAGAGATCTGCGAGTTTTAGTGATGCCTCCCATAGTGACTGTGGAATTACTGTTGGGTTATTAGTGAGCATTCTGGATTACCCCGACAGGGCCACTGTGATGGCAGATACCTGGAACAGGAGAGCTGGCTGGGGTTGAGTTGGATGATTCCACAGCTGGCGCTGTGTGGACTGTTGCGGCAAACATGGCTTGTGGTTGTGTCCCTGAGGGTTCCTTTTTATGGGAGACCGTGGCTGAGTAGTTCACTCGGGTAGTTTTGGATCGGGAAGTAACCGAGTGAAGACCCCAGCTTATTGGATTCTTTTCCTTATTGGATGAAAGTGTGGGTATACTTCGGGTGACCCTGATTGAGTTGACACAGGAAGTGGTTTGGTGCGTGTTGCACTAGAGGTTATTCCAGTTTCCCCCAGCTTTTTATTGGAGCCCTCTGGTATTTCACGTCTCAGCTCAGGAGTGATGTGTTGTTGAATTCCTCGCCCGTGATTGACTTGCCCCTTTGAGATCTGTGATTGTTGGAGTACGAGGGACGCCCGTTGCAATTTCTGGCTCGAGAGATGAGAGAATTGCACATCGGGCCATGCCGTACTTGCTGTTTTTGTTGTTGAGAAGTAATCACGGGGAGTGAGTGGTGTTTGGGGAGCTGGAGGCGTTATTGATGGATACCTACCCGTGGCATTTGTAACTCTAGGTGGATTTGAGCTAGTTTCGAGGACGAAACTTTCTTTAGTGGGGGAGGATGTGAGGACCTGGATCCCCACGACGAGATTACTGGTTGACCAGCAGCTGCTGGAGGCTTATTAGGGCGCGTCGGTGGTGTTTGCGCACCAATTGGACACTAGTGTTGGACCCGGTGTGCTAAATGGATCACGAAAGTAGTCAGATGATCCCATCGAATTCTTAGAAGTGGTTTTGCGCGCAATGGATATTAAAATTGGGCTCAGCGCGAAGTTTGGACAAAAGAACATCTTTCCGTATGCCTTCAGTAATTTTTAGAGTTGGAATTTGGCAAAACGGACATCGGATTTGGATTCAACGCACGAAAACGATGAAAATGGACAATTCACTTGCATTTTTCGGAGCCCGGATGACGCGCACGATTTTCGAGGCAGCTTGGTACTGTTCCGGCGGCTGGGGCAGCGCCGGCGACGGTGGAAGGCGGCGGCGCGGCGGCGGGCAGGCACAGGCACGACGGCGGGCAGGCGCGGGCAGGCACGCGGGCAGGTGCGCGGTCCACCGGGCCGGCGTGCACCAGAGGGTAGGCCACGTGGCGTGTTTACATTGGTCGGTGCAGTGGACTAGGACCACGGAGCAGGCAGGCGAGGTGCATGGACCGGCAGGACACGTGGCGGCTTTCTATTGGCAGGCTCAGGAACGCGTGGTACACCAAGGCGCGGGGCGGTGCCTAGGGAACTGCGCCTGGCAGGGGCGCCAGGCGGCGCGCCAGGCGCGCACGTGGGCGCGGCTGACGCGCGCTGACCAGGCGCGCTCCACGCGTCAGCAACGGCGCGTGCCACGTGGCGCATTGCGGATGGCCCTGCACGCTGTCCGCTGTTTGGTGGGCTACGTGGGCTTCCCTGGGCGATCCGGGCTTGAACAGTGTTGGGCCGGGCCCAACACTATAGCAGCCCGGATCATTTTGGGCGCCCGACAACCGGGACAAATCCAGTATTTCTTCATTTGTTTCCTGGAGCCTATTTAAGCGATCCGAGCCTTCTTCTTTCCTCTTTTTCGGCATTTTCGAGCTTCAAACCGACTTGAGGCCTTCAGCAAAGTTGATCCCCTCGCAGTGCTGCATCCATCTGCAGAGTTTGGAGATTTTTCGTGGCACGCTTCCCGAGATTTCCATTTTTACAGTGCGGCGCGACGCTCATCCTTTTGTGTTCTCCTTCGTCGCATTTCGGTGCGCGAGCTCCCCCGGCCTACTCCGACCTCCGTTTCAGGAGATTCTTGCGCCTTGGATCAGAGATAGACAGAGCTACGATCTTGGTATTTTTTGCTTCCCCTAGTTTCGTGCTTTTCGAGGAGTTTTTCCATGCTTACTGGGACCCCTTTTTCTGATGGAATTTCTGGACTGCGACACCTTGCCAGATTTTTATCTCTGCAACCGGGCATCGGTTGGAGACGTGCCTGTACACTTTTTTCATCTACTCGATGCGAGTATTATCGCTGTATTTTTATTTGATTTTTTTGAGGCTTTTCCGGAGGTAGATTTTTCTCCCTTTATCTGTGCATGGAAATACAGATGTATGGTTGTGTGTTTGTGAGCGCCCTGTGTTATGGAATTTGTAACTCGGCCTACGGGGCTCGGAATTTGACGTGTAGGTACTCGTTTCGAAGGTATCGACGCGAGGAACGCGATAGTATTTTTGTTGGATTTTTCTGAGTTCTTGCTGTAGGTGAAAAATCCACATCTTTGGGACTGTTCCAATAGAATTGTATGTACTTGGATATTTTGGAATACAAGTGTGACGTTGAGCCTTATTATTGTACCCAGGGGTGTTTGCAAGTGTTGCTGGACCCGTTGGATCTGAAGACTCTGATTTCGGGGTACTTTCAACTGTTTGGAGCCGAGGCTTTCGCGACATATACCGAGGATGTAGTTTCGGCAGAATTTGGACTGTGAGCGTCTGCGCTCTTCGCCGACCCCAGGTTTGCCTTGGATTGAGCACTTCAGGTGGGTAAGCTTAATTTGGTAACTGTATAAGGTTTTTATATCATGGTGAATGTAAGTGCACATGTGGGGATATCACCCCTCTATGATTGATAACAGGCATATTGTTGTACAACCGATATGAGCGAGAGGTAAGGAATGACCTACTTGGATGGGATTGGTATGCCATAGTAGAAATATTTTAGCATGCTTTACTAATATATGTTTCACCCACTTTTATTGTTTCTGAGGACAAAGCATGCTTGCATGGACATGTAGTTAGGCCGTCTTTTACTGCTGCACTACTTTTGGAACTTGACTTAGGAGAAACCATGCTATCATTTTCTCCTTCTTTGTTAGTCAGGTGGTCTATGTTACTCAGGTTCGAGCAGGGGTTCTGGGTAGTGTAGTCGGGACTTGGTGTCTGTGACAGGTTGGATTAGTTGTGGGGCTTTGCGGCAACCGCGGATATTGGGCGGTTGACCGGATATTTATTTATGCACCAGATTGGGTATCTGATTTCTCTAGTGGACGGAGTTTTCCACTTTGATCAGAGTCATGATCCAGTCCTGCTTTTGGTTACTTATTACTCAGGCACTTTACTCGTGTGGGTCGCTCCCCTCGAGTGCCACTCCGGAGTGTGTGATATACAAACTTTGAGTCCTCGAGACTCCTATCCTCTATCGGTTTTATGCGTAGGCTGGTATACCCGATTTGGCAGGCATGGCAGGCAGTACAAGTATTTCTGGCGTCACTAGATTGGGTTTATTACAGATGTTTACTTTACTGTTACACTCGGGTCAGGGGGACCGAGTGGAGTCTAGTAGCCGTGTTTAGACCAGTGCTGGTGTTGTTGGGAACCGTTTGGGGATCGACGGTTGTCCCAATGTCATTGTGAGATGTTGACCGTTGTACGAGTGGCATAGCAGGCATAGCAGGCATGGCAGGCATAGGAGGCGTAGGAGGCATAGCAGGCATAGCAGGTATAGCAGGCATGGCAGGCATAGCAAGCATAGGAGGCATAGGAGGCATAGCACGCATAGCAGGCATGGCAGGCATAGCAGGCATAGCAGGCATAGTAGTTATGCCATGCATGGCAGGCATAGCAGGCATGGCAGGCATAGCAGGCATAGCAGGCATGGCAGGCGTAGCAGGCATGGCAGGTATAGTAGGCATAGCAGGTCTAGCAGGCAGTGCCAGTGATTACTGGTCTATCGATTGGGTCGATTGTGTACTTCATGTGCTGGTGGTTGCATACCACTCTTTGGTTCTCCTCTTTTGGGCATTTAGATAGAGGCTTGATAGCTGTTGAGAGTCTCCAGCTTTTCTATTTCAGTCTTTACGGTTTTGATTAGTTTTTGTCTCTTGAGGACTTGGTGGGCAGATCGTCGGGTCTGGCGGTGGTACCCACTGAGAACTCCCTTTTTGGTGTAGTTCTCACACCCTCTGGGGATTTTCCCCCTCCTTTTTTCCTTCCTCTCCTTTGTTTTGCAGAGTCTTAGCGGATGTTGCTAATTCTGCGGTTGTTGATCGAGGCGAGAGAGTCGCGAGCTAGATCCCTATCTGTCGTTGGAGAGTAGCGGTACCCCCCCCCCCCTTCAGAGGAGATCTTCTTTAGATTAGTTATTTTTTTTTCCTCTTTTGAGAGACTGTTGTAGTGAGGATATATTATGTATCGAGAGACTGTACACTGATGTATTTATTGGAGATACCTCCCGGTTGAGTTTAGAGCTTGTATATGAGGATATTGTATTATTATTTTTGGGAGACGGACTTGTTGTATTATTTTCAGTTGTACAGTGATTGATTCTAGTTATATAGCAGATTTTCATTTATGGCTCTGATATTATGTTTAGCTGTAGTACTTTTCTTGCAGGTGGGACGCTTCGCCTATGCAGGTTGACATAGGTAGCGGATTTGTTGGCGAGCACGCGTCGCAGTTTCGACCCCGGGGCGTGACAAATCCTGTCCAAAAAAATTGAGAAAAATCACGATGATGATCCCTGCAATGTGTAGATGCGAAACGAGTACTTGCACACCTCAATCCGATGCTCGAGCACGAAGAAATCGCAGAAAAACCTCGGTGCTGTCCAAAACTCCGCTGCAGAAAAAGGGGGTCACAAGATGGCCAAAAACTCATAGGAAAAACTCAAAACAAGGGGGAGATGAAAATACAAAAGTCGTAGCCCTACCTGACGTGAAAACAATGGCGCAAGAATCATCGAAAAATATTATCGGAGTAGCCCGGGGAAGTCCGCGCACCGAAACACGACGGAAAGGGCCACCGGAGAAGGAACGTCGCGACGCGCCGATATGCTGTAGAACTCGATGCAGATGCTTCCTAAAATCCCAGAAACTCTCCAATAGATGCTACACAAGTAGGTGAAGAAGTTCACTATAGAACTCTCTATGAAAATCCGGCCAAAAAAGAGAGAAAATGGAGCTATTCGGGCCCTATTTATAAGCCCAGTCGGAGAAATCCCATAATTCCATCTGTGTCCCCGGTTTCGGGCGCCCGGCGGTTTCGGGCGCTCGGCCCACTTTCGGGCGCCCGAAACCGCTGACGGACGGCCCACGACGAGCGCCCGAAATCCCCTGGGCTTGACACATGTCCCGAACATGGGACAGCATGTGCAAGCCCAGCGGATGACGGCCGCGTGTCTCGCAGGTGGTCAGCGGGGGTAGGTGGCGCTCGCGAATAGCGGGGCGCCACGCGTCCCCCGCGTGACTGTTCACACATGCGGGCAGGCCCCGCTTGATCGCCCTGCCACGCACGCGCCCCGAGGTGGCCCCCCGCACCTTCGTGCACCGCGCTCCAAGAGCCCGCCAATGACACCATGCCACGTGTCCCTCGCGCCGGGTCCATGCACTCGCTCAGGGTTCCGTGGACCGCGCAGCAAGCGCCGGCCAATCCGGATGCACCACGTGTCCCGCGCCGGGTCCATGCACTAAGTCGCGCCACTCTGTGGACCGAGCACTAAAAATCGGCCAATGACAGGCCGCCACGTGGCATTCCGGCGGTCTACGGTCCCCCCCCCCCCCATGCACCGAAATCCTCTGTAAACTTCCGGCAGTCCGTTTTTGGGCATCCGGACTCAGAAAAATACGAGCAAATAGCTGTTTTCAAGCGTTTTTCCACGCTGAATCCAAATCCACCCTCGGTTTAGGCTAAATCCTTTTCTAAAGTTCGACAAAAATAGCTGAAGCCCAAACATGATCCAGAAACCTCACTGGGTCCATCCAAAACATCACTTTGATGTATTATGGGCCCGACACACCAAGAATAGGTGTTTCACACCGTGGATTCACGGGAAAAATGCATGGGGACCTGGACCACCATGGATTCCCGGGAGTAGATAAACAGCAGAAAACAGTACTTTTTTTTTTTTTTTGAAAGGCTCCCGCGAGGCACGTGCACAGACCCGCCACATACACCAGTTCTCTCTGTACAACCGGCAGAGTCTCACTTGCGTATGTACGGCGTAGCTATCACGACCATACTTTAACCACAACAATCGATGAGTAAGGTAGAAAATGCTTAAGTAGTAAAACAATGTTTATTTAACGCGATAAAATAATTGAAAGGATAAAACCACGGGTTTTAAAGATTATGCCTAGGCGACACCCAATTTTGAAATACTTTTCGTAATCCATTTTATTTTTGAAAACCGCATTTGAAAAACATAATAAAAGGTTCTACCATACAGCTATCCAACACAAGTCATAAATCCATCTCAACATCCACAATATCCACAATAACTAAAATCACATGCGAAGAAAACTAACCAACTGAAATAAGCAAATAAAGTGAAGGAAAAGTATCACCAGCCAGAAGATTGGCTAATACTCTCTAGTCGCAACCTCATCGCCGTCCCGGACCCCACCCCTGACCGGAACTGTCACATAGTGGAAGTCAGTGACATGAAAAGAAAGTAAGACTACTAACAGATGTAAGAAAGGAGCGGATCAAAAGATGGTAATAATAAACCGAACCGTAATCCGGAACATCCACAATCCCATGCTGCTACTCATCGTACCCTCCTCGAGAACCACAGCACAACACCGCCATGTCGGTCGGGGGACCTCAGGCAAAAAGAATAATCCCGCTCTCACCTTGGTGCATTTTAACCCCCCACTGCACAAGTGCAGCACCGCAAATAGCTGCAAGGGGCTCCCACCAACGTCACCTCGTGGGGTCCACGGGTCATATCAGACCACCTCTCCAGAAAAGTACACTGACACGGTGGCCAAATCGCTGGTGTGCGTGCAAGCGCCGTGAGCATGTCGTCGAACAAGTGCTGTAAATCTCCTGTGACTCTCAGTCGCTCCGATGTAGCAGAAGCATCATTCAACCAGTCTTACCAAACTCAATTATTAAAGATTTACCAATATTTAAAGGAACGACAATCAAGAGAAAACACCGGAGGGGAGCCATCAAGCAGCATTCCCTTCCACAGATGAGGGTACCAACCTTGAAACGCGTCAGCTGAACTGCCGGAAACCGCCCCACATCTTCGCACAACTTCCGGACCAAAAGAAAAAGTCCCAAGAACACAACAATAAGACTAAGCCTCGCCCTGCGAAAATAGTGGATCCGACCGCTGTCCAGAAATAGACAGATGGCACACGAAAAGACGCACCGCGAAATTCTAGTCACCCGGGACACAAGACACATGCCCAGAAAATGAGCGGCGAAGGAGAAACCAACCTGTCACGGTTCAAACAGCAGCACGACACGGCGGCCCTGCGCGGCACGGGCGGCGCTGCGTATGCAACAAACCCGCACGACGCAGCAGCCCCGCACGGCACGGCGCATGTCCCCGCGCAATGCGAGTGGCGCGGCGCGGCGCAGCGCGATAGCCCCGCGCGGGCACCTCCCCCGCGCGGCGCGTGCAGCATGGCAGCCCCGCGCGGATCCTTCAGCGGCACGCGGGTAGTGCGTACCGCTGAAGGATCTGCGCGGCGGCAGCGAGGCGCTTCGCGGCGGTGGCGCGGCACATGCAGCCCCGCGTGGGCACCTCCCTCGCGCGGTGCGTGCGGCGCGGCAGCCCCGAGCGGATCCTTCAGCGGCGCGCGGGTAGCGCGCGCCCTGTGTGAGTTATGTTAATATGGATCTGAATAGAGGAAAAACCACCTAGAGGGGGGGTGAATAGGTGTAAACAATAAATACACCAAATCGTTGCGTAAAGAAATAACCCAATGCGAAAAATAAATAAAGTACGCAAGATTTACGTGGAAAACTCCATCACAGGAGTAAAAAAAAAACCACGAGACCGATAACACGGCGAAATCCACTAAGATTAAACATGTACAAGGTGATTTACCGTAACCCTACGACTCAACCTTTTCCATACGCTCCTAGTTGATCTTCTCCGCTCGCTCCACAACACTCCTAGAATCCACGATTTGCGTCCAACGCCGAATCCACGACGTCCAACGTTGAATCCACAACGTCCAACCGAATCCACGGTCTTCACCAATGTAGCACGTATCGATCACACGAACGTACCTCACTCCGAATCCACGAGAGCGGTAGCACCTTGAATCCACAAGGCCACGCGAATCCACGCGCCAATTTTGGAAAATTGTTGTTTTCTTGGTGATGATAATCCGCCGAATACTTAGATCAAAGATAGATAAAAAATTACCATCTAAGTATTCTTCAATTTGATTCTACAAGAAATACGAATTTGGAAACCCTAGAATCAAATTGAACAATATAGACAAAGAAACATAGATTAGATCATGTTTTCTTTTCTTCTCTATATATGTGGATTTTTCCTTTGATCCTTTTTCCGGATACTTTTCGGTTATGTAATGACGCTGACTTTTTACTTTTTCCTTATCGACGTCTTTTGGGTTTTAAGCTTGTTTTGGTGGTTTTCTCTTGGTGTTGGTGTGATGATCCGGACTTCCGCAGAAACTAAACAGTGACAAAGGGGAGTTTGTACAGTGCAACGGAGCCTGTAGAATCGAAATTGGACATTTAAAATAGACTCTGCGCGAAAATCGGAGCAAATAGAATTTTTCGGGAGCTTTCGGCAAAATTTAGGATGAGAATTTGGCGAAACGGATGTCGTATTTGGACTCAGCGCGCGAAAACGGTCGAAACGGTATATTACTTTATTTTTTTTTTTTGGCACTTGGTTACTGTTCACGCCGGAACAGTAACTCCGGCCGCCGGAATTACTGTTCCGGCGACCGGCGAGCGGCGGCAGGCGGCGGCGCACGGCGGCGGGCAGCGGAGCAGCGGCGGCGCAGCGGCAGAGCGCGGAGGCGCGCGGCGAGGGCAGGCGCGGGCAGGGGCGCTGGTGCGCGGTCCATGGCCGGGCGTGCACCGGGAGCACCGAAAATTTCAGCTGCCACGTGGCAGCTTCCCATTGGCTGGCCGGCTTCTAGAAGCCACGGGGACGGTGACACGTGGCAAGATCCTATGGGCCGACAAACTTCCGGAAGACCCGGAGCGCAGACCGGCCATGTGCACCACGTGGCCACGTGGCAAGTTTTCATTGGTCCTTGCACGGCTGTTTGCTGTTTTGTGGACGCGTGGCGCTTCCTGGTTGGCCCATTTAGGTGTTTCCTGTTCGGAATCTGGATCCCGTGTGGGAATATTCCCTTTGGCCCATTATATAAGAGGTCTCCCACCCCCCTCTCTTTGCACCTCGGTTTTCGAGCCCTTAGAGAGAGAATCTGAGGATTGAGCTCTCTACGAAAAATCTTCCTCTCTCTCTCCTCTCTCTCTCTCTACAATCTCAGAATTTTAGGAGTTACAGATAGTGAGTTATCTGCGACACGGCACACTGCGACGATTTTCTTTTTAGGCCCATTTCCCGTCGCAGTTCCGTCGAAAATTCACTGCGGGCTAACCGGGTGGAATTTTTGGACGATTTTTGCGGCAGCGCGACCGTAAGAGGTAGGGCTTCGATTTCCGTGTTGATCATTTTGCTCCGTTTCGTACTTTTGGCATGATTCCCAAGGCCTCTTTGACCCCCCTTTTTGCTGTGGAAATTTCTGGACAGTGTCAACTTCTCCGATTTTTATCTTGGCGTAGGAGCATCAGATCGAGGCATTTAAAGAGTCAATTTTGATCTACTCTTCGCGAGGAACGCAACCGTGATTTTTCTGGGATTTTAGGAGCTCATTTTAGAGGTGAAAAATTCCTCTTTTCCCGTGCTGTTTGAAAAACAGCAAATATTGTGCTTTTTGAGATTTGTATTTATACCGGGAGCGTTGATTTGCAGGATTTGAGGACTGTGGACAACCAGGAGACTACCTGGGGTATTGTTTGAGCTGCTCGAGGTGGGCGGTTGTTGCTTACCTCATTTTTGACAAGCTCACTGGGATTACTAGAAATCCCCTAAAATCAATTGATGAGAACCCTTGGGACAAACTAACAGGACAAACTAACCGAACAATTGATGAGAACTATTGGGACAAACTAATATGACAATTGATGAGAACTATTGGGACAAACTAAAATGACAATTGATGAGAATTATTGGGATAAACTAATATGACAATTGGGACGAACTAACGTGACAATTGATGGGACGAACTCTCCTAAAAATTAATATAACCCCACGGATGATATGATGACTTATATTGGGACACTGTGATTGAGACAAAGGCTATAATCTCACATGCAAATGACTTTTATTTAGTAAATCAATCTTTTTAAATCTTTGACATTATTTTACAGCTTGCATGCATGACTGAACATCTAGTGAGGCCACTATTTATTGCTACACTATCATATTGGGATTTGAACATGTTTCATTGTTGTCCTTTGCATCCAGATGCTTGTTGCTCAGGTATGAGCAGGGGTTTGGGATAGTGTAGTCGAGATTGCATTAGATTGTGGATTTGTGGGGTATTGCGGTGACCGCGGACAGTAGGCGGTCGACCAGATGTTTATCCTTGCATCAGATCGGGGTTGAGTCTGGTTTATTATTGCATCAGTTGGGGTTTGGGCTTTTCTTTAGTGGATGGAGTTTTCCCACTTTGATCATAGTCATGATCCAGTCCTGCTATATTGTGATACTTGTGAGACATGTGCTACAGAGATACTTGTGATACTGATGACAGAGATGCTTTACTCGTGTGGGTCGCTCCCCTCGAGTGCCACTCCGGAGGTGAGCTTTTCGGACCGAGCCTTGTGTGCTGGTCCCTTGGGATTTCGAGCCTTGTGTGCTGGTCCCCTATTGAGTTCTTGAGTTCGACAGCAGAGCAGGCAATACCAGTTTTACTGGTAGCACAAGATTGGGTTATTTGATCAGATACTGTTTCCTGATGCATTTATACAGTCATTTCTGTCAGTATTGCATTTAGAGGCATAGTAGTGGTAGTTTTCCTTATTCAGTACCTTATTTACCTTACCACTTCATCTTTTCCCATTGCCTCTAGTAGTCCTAGTGGGTGCGTCAGAGTTGAGGTTTTTACCCACTAGGGGAGGCTATTGGTTTATCTGGTAGTTCTCACCCCCATTGTTATTTTTCTGTTCCTTTCTTCTCCTTTATTTTGCAGAGTCGTCTGCGGGAGCTGCTGGGCCATCGGCAGCTGATCGAGGTAAGGGGATCGCTGAATAGATAGATCTCCTGGGAGACTGAGAGCTGTAGATAGACGCTGTACCCTTCTCTCAGACTGTGGTATTCTCTTTTTATTTTGAATCTGGCTTTCGCCAGCTGGTTGTACTATTTTGGTGAGCTGGGAGATTATTGTACATATTACAGCTTTATTGTAGTTCCAGTCTGAGATACTATGTGGTTCTTCTATTTCAGCTCTGTATTATGCTCTTTTATTGTACATTTTGTTGGGTTTAGGTTAATAAGGATCTAATAGGGGAAAAAACACCTAGAGGGGGGTGAATAGGTGTAAACAATAAACACTCAAAAAATCATTGTGCGATAAAACCCAATGCGGAAAAATAAAAGAACACACAAGATTTTTACGTGGAAAAACTCCAAACCGGAGTAAAAAACCACGGGACCGATAACACGGCGAAATCCACTAGAATTAACACACGTACAAGGTGATATAGCGTACTCACAGACGACTCAACCTCTTACCATACGCTCCTAGTAGATCTTCTCCGCTCGCTCCACGACGCTTCTCGAATCCACGATCCGCGCCCAACGCTGAATCCACAGCGTCCAACGTCGAGTCCACGACGTCCAACCGAATCCACGGTCTTCACCCAATGGCACGCTTCGAATCCACGAACGCACCTCGCTCCGAATCCACGAGAGCGATAACACCTTGAATCCACAAGGCCACGCGAGTCCACGCGCCGATTTTGGGATAAATCGTTGTTTGTTTGGGTGGTGATGATCCGCCGAATACTTAGATTAAAGATAGATCGGAAATACCATCTAAGTATTCATTGATTTGATTCTACTCAAAATGTGAGTATGGAAAACCTAGAATCAAATCAATCAATATAGATGAAGAACCATAGAATAGATCTAATGATTTCCGTTCTTCTCTATATATGTGGATTTTTCTTTTCGGCTATCTTTTCTTAACCAGCCGATCTATTGCGGATGCCCTAGAAATGAAATGGAAGGGCTATTTATAGGTTAGAAACCCTAGGAAGAATATTCGGATCAAAAACAGCCTTTTCTGGAAAGAAATCCCGACGGCGATCCGGATCAGATCTGGCGATCCGGATTGCAGAAGCACAAACCACGATTTCCAGAAAATTGCCTGTTCGGGATCCGGATCGTAGTCACCGATCCGGATCGTTCATACAGTTTTACCAGAACATCATGTTCGGGATCCGGATTGCAATTCCTGATCCGGATCGAAGAAGCACACAGGTAAAACTAGTGTTCGGGATCCGGATCAGAGAGTGCTGCGATCCGGATTGAACCAGTGTATGAACAAACACCTTTCGGGATCCGGATTGAAAGCCACGATCCGGATCCTGAACATGTCCCATGTCCAGTTTTTGATGAATAAGCAATTAAAACCTCTTCCAGGTGTTTCTACACTATAAGAAGTATTCGGATCATCAAAATTCTTTAGTTAAACGTACCTGATCCTTTTGAATTCTTCTTTCTTGAGATTGAGGTAGACGATCCAAAATTTCTTCATCTTCAATCTTCAAGACTTAACACATTCACGAAATACGCCAACTCAAATTCCGTAACACATTTAACATCTGAGCAGATTACCAGCGCTTCGTGTACGCGGGAAATCCCGTGTGCATGGCGGATCTGTTGGCAAGCCCGGGTTCCGGGGCGTGACAGATTAAGTTGGTATCAGAGCTTAGGGATAGGTCAGTTGGGACTTAGGAAACCCTAAGCTTTTGACAGACCCTAGGATAATAGGGCGTGAGAGACGTGACATTTTGCGAAAGTCGTTGATTTATTTGTTTGACTCTTCCAAGTAAGTGAAGAGAGGCCGACATACCCAACTTCTGGTGAACGGTTATGTTGGCTGCAGACAACATAAAGTCACAGAAATCGGGGATGTCTTTGACTTTCGCTAGATTTGGTCGTGTGGGATTTTGTTTTCCTGATTTGTGGCTTCTGGTGACAGTATGTCGCCCCTTCGTCGTATTTCCACCGGGGGCATTCCCACCCCTTCTGAGGAGCCCGAGCAGGCAGTATCTGCCGAGCTGGGGGAATTGCGAGCCTTGGTGACCCAGTTGATGGCGAGGAGCTTTCGACAGGACCAGCGTTTGGAGCAGCTGTTGGCACAGAGGAGTGATCCGGCAGTCGGGGAGAGAACCAGGGCTTCTAAGCAGCATTTAGAGAGAAAACGCCCAGCACCGGATGTTAATGGACAGACCAGTTCTCGGAGACGGAGGCAGCAGGCGAGACAGCTCCAGGCTACGGTCAGGTGCATTCTCTGCCGAGGACAGCATAATTCTGATACTTGTAATCTGAGGTTCGGCCGTTGTTATCGGTGTGGACAGTCTGGCCACGTCCGAGCTACTTGCCCTTATGTGCCATCAACGGCTCCTCCTTCAGCATCTGCCCCTTCTTCCTCTCAGCAGCAGTCACGGCAGCTGCGAGTTCCTGGCAGATGTATCTTTTGTGGAGATCATCATTTTCCCAGTACTTGTGATCAACGATGGGGACGCTGCTACCTGTGTGGACAGCCTGGGCACCTGCGAGTTACGTGCCCTTCGAGGATAACTGTGGCACCTACTTCGGCGTCCGTTCCTACCACTTCCCAGCTACGACCGGGAGCTTCACCGACAGACCTTCAAGTAGATCAAGTTTCGTTCCCCCGCCCTTCTAGAGAGAGACAGCCGTTGTCGAGCAGTCAGGATGACTTAGCACTGGCGGAGGATTCTATTGTAGCTGACCGAGAGGAAGCAGGTATGATTTACTTTCTGGCATAAGGACTCGTACCTCGTCTATATAGGGGCATCTCTTTTATTTGTAAGAAACGTACATCATTGCATAGGGTTAGGAATAGGACTCTTACCCTGTGCATGAAAGGTGTAGATTCCCGATTGCACTCTGCGTATGGAGAAGTGCTGTTAGTCCCGCCCGATCTAGATCGAGTCCTGGATTATGCCAGCAGACCTGTTGGTCTTGAGACAGCTGAAGGACTTCGATGTGGTCCTCGGGATGAACTGGCTGGCTCGGTATTTTGCGACTATTGACTGTGCCGCAAGGACTGTCACTTTAGAGAGCCAGGCCAGGAAATGTTAGTATATCGGGGATGTCAGAGTGCTTTCTTTGCCTCTATAATTTCGACTTCCCGAGCGAGGCCGATGATCCGTCAAGGATGAGTAGCCTTTCTGGCTAGTGTCGTTGAGGGGCCTACGGCGGCGCCGGAACTCGGGGGTATCCCCATTGCCTGCGAGTTCCCGGATGTTTTTCCACCTGAGTTGACTAGCATGCCGCCAGATAGGGAAATTGAGTTCGTGATTGACGTGGTTCCAGGAACTGCGCCAATCTCTAAGGCTCCTTACCGGATGGCACCGGCTGAGTTGCGATAGCTTAAGGCGCAACTTCAGGATTTGATGGACAAGGGCTTTATTAGGCCGAGTGTGTCGCCTTGAGGAGCGCCGGTGCTATTCGTGAAGAAGAAAGATGGGTCACTTCGACTATGTGTGGACTATAGAGAATTAAATAAAGTGACCATCAAGAACAAGTACCCTTTGCCGCGCAATGACGATCTTTTCGATCAGCTGCAAGGGTCTTGTGTCTTTTCCAAGATAGATTTACTGTCCGGTTACCACCAGCTGAAGGTGAAGGCCAAAGATATCCCGAAGACGGCATTTAGGGCACGGTACGGGCATTATGAGTTACAGTTATGCCTTTTTGGACTGACTAATGCCCCTGCCGCATTCATGGATTTAATGAACCGAATCTTCCGACCTTATTTAGACCGATTCGTAGTAGTTTTCATCAATGACATCCTGGTCTACTCCCGAAGTGATGCTGAGCATGAGGAGCACTTAAGGATTGTGCTGCAACTTCTGCGAGAGAAGAAGTTGTATGCCAAGCTGGCGAAGTGCGAGTTTTGGCTTCGAGAGGTAGTTTTCTTGGGCCATGTGATTTCCGCCACAGGTGTGGCGGTAGACCCGGCGAAGATTGAGGCAGTCCGTGATTGGCCCCAACCAACGACGGTTTCTGAGATACGTAGCTTTATGGGTTTAGCTGGGTATTACCGTCGGTTTGTGGAAAGCTTTGCGAAGCTCTCCACACCCCTCACTCGCTTGACGCGTAAGGGAGTGAAATTTATCTGGAGTGAGGATTGTCAGAGGAGTTTCGAGGAACTGAAGAATAGATTAATGACCGCTCCTATCCTTTCCCTCCCTGTTATGGGGAAAGGATATGTGATCTACAGCGACGCATCACACAGTGGACTTGGTTGTGTATTGATGCAAGAAGGGAGGGTAATTGCCTATGCATCGAGGCAACTCAAAGATTACGAGAAAAATTACCCTACCCATGACTTGGAGCTCGCTGCTGTAGTGTTTGCACTAAAACTTTGGCGTCATTACCTATATGGAGAGCACTGTGAAATCTACACCGACCACAAGAGCCTAAAGTACTTGTTCACGCCGGAACAGTACTAGGTGGTTAGAGCTATTAAAGGATTATGATGTAGATATTCTCTACCACCCAGGCAAGGCTAATGTAGTCGCTGACGCCTTGAGTAGAAGGGCGGTGCAAAGTTTGTCTATGTTGATCACAGACCAGGCACCGCTATTAAAAGAGATGAGACGGCTCGAAGTAGAGGTTGTGTCCCCTGGGGTCACTGCTAGACTGACATCTTTAGTCTTGCAGCCCACTCTGCTGGACAGGATCAAGGAGAAACAGAGTGAGGACCCCCACTTGATCAAGATTAATGATCAAATTCCGAATAATCAGTCTGGGGACTTTGCGGTGGATGCCTCGGGAATACTTAGGTATAGGAACCGAGCATGTGTGCCAGCGGATGCGGAGATCCGAGAGCAGATATTGCGAGAGGCCCATTATACACCTTATACCCTACATCCTGGTGGGACTAAGATGTATAAAGACCTCAAGGCACACTTCTGGTGGAAAGGCATGAAGAGGGATATTGGGAGATTTGTGGCTCAGTGTTTAACTTGTCAGCAAGTGAAAGCTGAGCATCGAGTGCCAGCTGGCAAGTTACAGAGTCTCCCAATTCCCCAGTGGAAATGGGACCACATTACGATGGATTTCGTCGTCGGATTGCCAAGGGCGCAGGGAGGAGCGGATGCGATCTGGGTAGTTGTAGATCGACTTACCAAGTCGGCGCACTTTCTGCCCATGCAGACTACGTGGCCACTTGAGCAGCTAGCCCAGCTATCTAGATGAGATAGTGAGATTGCATGGAGTACCCGCCTCCATTGTTCAGTTAGAGACCCGAGGTTTGTTTCGCATTTCTGGAAGAGTTTGCAAACAGCCTTGGGGACTGAACTCAGGTTCAGTACAGCTTTTCATCCGCAGACTGATGGGCAGTATGAGCGGACGATACAAATCCTGGAGGATATGTTGAGGGCATGTGTCCTGGATTTCGGCGGAGGGTGGATTCGACATTTATCTTTGGCTGAATTCGCGTACAACAATAGCTTTCAAGCGAGCATTCAGATGGCTCCATTTGAAGCGTTGTATGGACGCAAGTGTCGATCACCACTTTATTGGAGTGACGTGGGCGAAAGGCGGACCTTGGGACCAGATGTGTTGTTAGAGGCAGAAGAGAAGGTCCGAGTGATTCGGAAGCATCTTCAGACCGCGCAAAGCCGACAAAGGAGCTATGCCGATGTTCGGCGACGAGACTTAGAGTTTCAGGTTGGTGATCATGTATTCCTGAAAGTCCCGCCGTCCAAAGGAATCAGGAGGTTCGGCATTCGTGGAAAACTTAGCCCCCGATATATTGGACCCTTTGAGGTATTAGAGCGTGTCGGGCCAGTTGCCTACCGACTTGCACTTCCTCCGAGGCTTGCTGGTGTCCATGATGTGTTTCACGTTTCTACTCTGAGGAAGTATGTCTTCGATCCATCGCACGTCATCAACTTCACACCGCTCGAGATTAGCGAGGATTTGAGGTATGAGGAGCGCCCACTGCGAATTCTGAATCGAGAGGTGAGAGAATTGCGCAATCGGGCCATTCCCTATGTGAAAATCCAATGCAGCAATCATGACGAGCGCGAGGCTACATGGGAGATTGAATCGGAGATGAGGGACGCCCACCCCTACTTATTTGAGACTTTGGACTGAGGATGATTGGTTAGTCTCGTTTCGAGGACGAAACTCTTTTTAGTGGGGGAGGATGTGATGATCCGGACTTCCGCAGAAACTAAACAGTGACAAAGGGGAGTTTGTACAGTGCAACGGAGCCTGTAGAATCGAAATTGGACATTTAAAATAGACTCTGCGCGAAAATCGGAGCAAATAGAATTTTCCGGGAGCTTTCGGCAAAATTTAGGATGAGAATTTGGCGAAACAGATGTCGTATTTGGACTCAGCGCGCGAAAACGGTCGAAACGGTATATTACTTTATTTTTTTTTTGGCACTTGGTTACTGTTCACGCCGGAACAGTAACTCCGGCCGCCGGAATTACTGTTCCGGCGACCGGCGAGCGGCGGCAGGCGGCGGCGCACGGCGGCGGGCAGCGGAGCAGCGGCGGCGCAGCGGCAGAGCGCGGAGGCGCGCGGCTCGTGCAGGCGCGGGCAGGGGCGCTGGTGCGCGGTCCATGGCCGGGCGTGCACCGGGAGCACCGAAAATTTCAGCTGCCACGTGGCAGCTTCCCATTGGCTGGCCGGCTTCTAGAAGCCACGGGGACGGTGACACGTGGCAAGATCCTATGGGCCGACAAACTTCCGGAAGACCCGGAGCGCAGACCGGCCATGTGCACCACGTGGCCACGTGGCAAGTTTTCATTGGTCCTTGCACGGCTGTTTGCTGTTTTGTGGACGCGTGGCGCTTCCTGGTTGGCCCATTTAGGTGTTTCCTGTTCGGAATCTGGATCCCGTGTGGGAATATTCCCTTTGGCCCATTATATAAGAGGTCCCCCACCCCCCTCTCTTTGCACCTCGGTTTTCGAGCCCTTAGAGAGAGAATCTGAGGATTGAGCTCTCTACGAAAAATCTTCCTCTCTCTCTCCTCTCTCTCTCTCTCTACAATCTCAGAATTTTAGGAGTTACAGATAGTGAGTTATCTGCGACACGGCACACTGCGACGATTTTCTTTTTAGGCCCATTTCCCGTCGCAGTTCCGTCGAAAATTCACTGCGGGCTAACCGGGTGGAATTTTTGGACGATTTTTGCGGCAGCGCGACCGTAAGAGGTAGGGCTTCGATTTCTGTGTTGATCATTTTGCTCCGTTTCGTACTTTTGGCACGATTCCCAAGGCCTCTTTGACCCCCCTTTTTGCTGTGGAAATTTCTGGACAGCGTCAACTTCTCCGATTTTTATCTTGGCGTAGGAGCATCAGATCGAGGCGTTTAAAGAGTCAATTTTGATCTACTCTTCGCGAGGAATGCAACCGTGATTTTTCTGGGATTTTAGGAGCTCATTTTAGAGGTGAAAAATTCCTCTTTTCCCGTGCTGTTTGAAAAATAGCAAATATTGTGCTTTTTGAGATTTGTATTTATACCGGGAGCGTTGATTTGCAGGATTTGAGGACTGTGGACAACCAGGAGACTACCTGGGGTATTGTTTGAGCTGCTCGAGGTGGGCGGTTGTTGCTTACCTCATTTTTGACAAGCTCACTGGGATTACTAGAAATCCCCTAAAATCAATTGATGAGAACCCTTGGGACAAACTAACAGGACAAACTAACCGAACAATTGATGAGAACTATTGGGACAAACTAATATGACAATTGATGAGAACTATTGGGACAAACTAAAATGACAATTGATGAGAATTATTGGGATAAACTAATATGACAATTGGGACGAACTAACGTGACAATTGATGGGACGAACTCTCCTAAAAATTAATATAACCCCACGGATGATATGATGACTTATATTGGGACACTGTGATTGAGACAAAGGCTATAATCTCACATGCAAATGACTTTTATTTAGTAAATCAATCTTTTTAAATCTTTGACATTATTTTACAGCTTGCATGCATGACTGAACATCTAGTGAGGCCACTATTTATTGCTACACTATCATATTGGGATTTGAACATGTTTCATTGTTGTCCTTTGCATCCAGATGCTTGTTGCTCAGGTATGAGCAGGGGTTTGGGATAGTGTAGTCGAGATTGCATTAGATTGTGGATTTGTGGGGTATTGCGGTGACCGCGGACAGTAGGCGGTCGACCAAATGTTTATCCTTGCATCAGATCGGGGTTGAGTCTGGTTTATTATTGCATCAGTTGGGGTTTGGGCTTTTCTTTAGTGGATGGAGTTTTCCCACTTTGATCATAGTCATGATCCAGTCCTGCTATATTGTGATACTTGTGAGACATGTGCTACAGAGATACTTGTGATACTGATGACAGAGATGCTTTACTCGTGTGGGTCGCTCCCCTCGAGTGCCACTCCGGAGGTGAGCTTTTCGGACCGAGCCTTGTGTGCTGGTCCCTTGGGATTTCGAGCCTTGTGTGCTGGTCCCCTATTGAGTTCTTGAGTTCGACAGCAGAGCAGGCAATACCAGTTTTACTGGTAGCACAAGATTGGGTTATTTGATCAGATACTGTTTCCTGATGCATTTATACAGTCATTTCTGTCAGTATTGCATTTAGAGGCATAGTAGTGGTAGTTTTCCTTATTCAGTACCTTATTTACCTTACCGCTTCATCTTTTCCCATTGCCTCTAGTAGTCCTAGTGGGTGCGTCAGAGTTGAGGTTTTTGCCCACTAGGGGAGGCTACTGGTTTATCTGGTAGTTCTCACCCCCCATTGTTATTTTTCTGTTCCTTTCTTCTCCTTTATTTTGCAGAGTCGTCTGCGGGAGCTGCTGGGCCATCGGCAGCTGATCGAGGTAAGGGGATCGCTGAATAGATAGATCTCCTGGGAGACTGAGAGCTGTAGATAGACGCTGTACCCTTCTCTCAGACTGTGGTATTCTCTTTTTATTTTGAATCTGGCTTTCGCCAGCTGGTTGTACTATTTTGGTGAGCTGGGAGATTATTGTACATATTACAGCTTTATTGTAGTTCCAGTCTGAGATACTATGTGGTTCTTCTATTTCAGCTCTGTATTATGCTCTTTTATTGTACATTTAACATCTGAGCAGATTACCAGCGCTTCGTGTACGCGGGAAATCCCGTGTGCATGGCGGATCTGTTGGCAAGCCCGGGTTCCGGGGCGTGACAGTTGGTCCGCTTGGTTTTTGGGTTGCGGTTGCCGTGACATTATATAGCTCGTTAAACGAAGAACGACGACGCGATCGGATGGGAAATCCGACCTACGGATCTCCCAGAATGGGGGTTTCAATATTAGCGGGTCTAAGTGGATAAGTTCGGAATTTCTCAGGACCCGTTAAGCGTTGTTGGTGCATCGGGATCCGTGCTAGCGATTACGGGACGTTTCGGAGGATCGGCACACATATCGAGAAATCGGCTAAAAATATCTTTAAAATACCGGATATTGGGATTTTCGTACGTACAAAGATAAATAAAGAAATAAAATATTAATGAAAAGGTTTTAATATCTCAAATACCATATAACCCTAATTCTGAGAAAAATCGTCCCTCTTCCTCTTTCCTCGTTGCGCGTGCCGAAGACCGAGACCTGAAGCGTCGCCGATACCGAGGAGCGGATCCAGAAGCACCACCATCCGTGGAGATCAGGATCGTGTTGTCTTCTCCGTCAGAGCTAGGTTAGCGACTTTTATCTCTCTCAGTTTTCGATAATTTAGTTTTGCGTTAGGGTTCGCTGTTTTCGTTCGGTTTGGTCGTCGTTTCGTACGTTGGTTTTCGTTCGATGTTTTTGTTCGGTTTAATCGTCGGTTCGATTGTTGGTCTTCGGTTTGATCGTTGGATGACTTTGGTTCTTTGGTTTTGTTCGGTTCAATTGTTGGTTTTTGTTCGTGGATTTTGGTTCTTGGTGACGAGTTTTTGGGGTTTTCGGCGGGGACGCTGAAGATCGTCGACGGTGGCTCTGTCGCCGCTTGATGCCCTAGCCGAACCGCCACCGCCGCCGCCGCTCGATGCCCTAGCCGAGCCACCGCGGCCACTACCGCGTGCTGGCACCGCAGACCGCGCGTCGCCGAGGCACTGTCGGCGTGCGTAGCCAAGTAGGCTGCCGCCGCGCGCGCTACCGCGCAGCCGCGTGCCTATGTGGGGCTGTGCCCGCGCGGGGCTGCCGCGCAGCTGCGTGCCCGCGCGGGGCTGCCGCCGAGCGCGCTACCGCGCAGCCGCGTGCCCGTGTGAGGCTATGCCCGCGCAGGGCTGCCGCGCCGCGCGAGCTGCCGCCGCGCGCTGTTTGCGCGTGCCCGCGCGAGGCTGCCGCGCTGCTGCGCGCTGTTTGTGCGTGCCCGCGTGGGGCTAGGCCGCGCGGGGCTGCCGCACTGTCGCCGTGCCCGCGCGGGGCTAGGCCGCGCGGGGCTGCCGCGCCGCTGCCGCGCCGGCGCGGGGCTACCGCGCTGCTGCACGCTGTTTGCGCATGCCCGTGCAGGGCTAGGCCCGCGCGGGGCCCCGCCGCACCCCTGCCACGCACGCGCGGGGCTGTGCCCGCGCAGGGCTTCCGCGCCGCTACGCGCTGGTTGCACACGCCTGCGCGGGGCCGCCGCACCGCTGCTAAGTCCCCTTTGGTCGAGGCGCTATCATCGACGGTTTCGCTCGACGGTTTTGGCTCGACAGTTTTGCTTGACCTTTTACTTGGCGTTTTCATCGACAGTTTTGCTCGACGGTTTTGGCTTGACGGTTCAGTCAGCTTGACGGTGAAGTCAGCTTGACGGTGCAGTCCGTTGCACACAGTTGTTTTCGCTTTTCATCAGATAAGCCTCCGCTCGGTTGTTTTTTGTCGCGGACTTCGTCAAGGCAACGGTTGGAACCCATTTTTTGTCTATTGCCTCGTCGACAGTCGAACCGCGTCAGAAGTACGTTTTTGCAACTGGAAGGGATTTTTCGACGCGGAGTCTTTCGTCGGTTCCTGTTTTGGAGGTAGAAAGGGTTTTTGAGTACAGTAGTCGAGACCACAAAATTTGCCAGTTTGTGAGGGGTAAAATGTTGGTTGGTGTTTTGGATATTTTATTAGGCCCGCGGGTGGTGTTTTTGCTTTGGAGGGTCGCGGGCGCGGTCCATTGTCTTCATTTCAGATGGGTACCTTTTTCTTGCAGTTTGGAGTTTGTATCATATATAATACGTAAGAGTAAAGTAGATGTGATAATTAATTTGGCTAACCCTTTTGTATGAGTACCCCTATTATTACACATGGACTTCGGTCATTATGCTCATAGTTGCTTGCACGCACACCAGCGGTTTGGCCACCGCAACGGTGTACTTTTTCGGAAAGGTGGTACGTTGACCTGTGTACCCCACAAGGTGCCGTAGTGGGGACCCCTCGCGGTTACTTAAGGTGCCGCACAAGTGCCGTGGAGGGGATAGAAGTAACAAGGTGAGAGCAAGGTGTTTTCGTTTGCATGCACTGATCGTTTTACAGGGGGGTTACCGTTGATCCTTGCGGAAGAGTGTAGATGCTCTGATTTTCGGTTTGCTTTATTTCCAGCATTTTGCACATCTTACTTTTATCTCTTACTCTTTGTGTCGCTGGCTTTCCACTCGGTGACAGGTTCGGTTAGAGGCGGATTCCGGGACGACAGTGAGGCTGCGACCAGAGGGAGTTAGCCCCGTTAGGGCGGGCGACCTCTCCGTTAGTTCTTCTTGATTATTTTCGGTTAGTTAGCTTTGTGTGTGTGATACTTATTTGTGGATGGTGTGGACGTTGGATAGCTTGTGATGATCGGTTCTTTTCCTTTGCAGTAATTTTGGGTACGGCCACTTTCAAATAAAAGAAAAGGATTGCGAAAATGGTTTTGAAAAGAGTAGGTGCCGTGTGGGCACTATTTTATAAACCCGTGGATTTATCCTTTCAAAATGTTGATGGCCTCGTTAGTTATTGATTTATCCTTTCAACGTACCACCTTTCCGAAAAAGTACACCGTTGCGGTGGCCAAACCGCTGGTGTGCGTGCAAGCAACTATGAGCATAATGATCGAAGTCCATGTGTAATAATAGGGGTACTCAGGGTTAGTCAAAATTAATTATCACATCTACTTTACTCTTACTTCAACAACTTGGCGTACAACTTCCTCTCTTGTAGAAGTTACAGCACAATCCTCAAGTGCTCCTCATGCTCAGCATCACTCCGGGAGTAAACTAGGATATCATCAATGAATACCACAACGAACCGATCCAGATACAGTCGAAAAATCATGTTCATCAAATCCATAAAGGCGGCAGGAGCATTAGTCAATCCAAAAGGCATGACGGTGAACTCATAATGCCGTACCGTGTCCTGAACGCCGTCTTTGGGATATCCTCCTTTCACCTTCAATTAGTGGTAACCTGATTGCAGATCAATCTTTGAGAAAACACAAGACCCTTGCAGCTGGTCAAACAAATCATCAATGCGCGGCAAAGGGTACTTGTTCTTGATGGTCACTTTATTCAATTCCCGGTAATCCACACATAGGCCAAGTGAACTATCTTTCTTCTTCACGAATAGCACCGGCGCTCCCAAGGCGATACACTGGGTCTAACGAAACCTTTATCCATCAAATCCTGAAGTTGCGCCTTCAATTCTCACAGCTCAGCCGGTGCCATTCAGTAAGGAGCCTTAGAGATTGGTGCAGTTCTCGGAAAGACGTCAATCAAAAACTCAATCTCCCTATCCGGCGGCATACTAGTCAACTCCAGGGGAAAAACATTCGGGAACACGCGAACAATAGGGATATCCCCGAGTCCCGGTGCCGTCGTAGGCTCCTCAACCACACTAACTAAAAAGGCTATGCATCAACTGCGGATCATCTGTCTCACTCGCGAAATCAAAACTATAGAGGCGAAGAAAGCACTCTGACACCCCCGGTACACAAACACCTCCTGGCTTGGCTCTCTAAAAGTGATCGTCTTCGCGGCATAATCAATAGTCGCGATATACCGAGCCAGCCAATCCATCCCCAAAACCACATCAAAGTCCCGCAGCTGTCTCAAGACAATCAGGTCTGCTGGCATAATCTAGGACTCGGACTGCACCGGGCAAGTCCAACAACACTCCTCTACGTGCAAAGTGTGATCGGGAATCTGAACCTCTAGTGCACGTGGTAACCGTCCTACCTCTAACCCATGTAATGATGCAAATGATCTACTAACAAAAGAATGCGATGCTCCAGTATCAAATAAAGTGCGTACTCTAATGCGGGAAAGTAAAGTAATACCTGCCACCACATAGTCGGCTGCTGAGGAGTCCTCTACCTGGGCGGCGTAGACCCGTCCGCTCTGAGCTGGAGGTCGGTAGTCAGTAGGGTGGGAGGAAGGTGACCTGCTCGCTGGAGCGTAGGGCCGCTGAGCTGATGCCCGCTGCTGAGGTGCAAAAGGGGCCGACGTAGAAAAGGGTGCTGCTGAAGATGTCGAAAGAGGACAAGAGGCTCGCAGATGTCCAGACTGCCCACAAATATAACAGCGTCCCCACCGCTGATCACAAGTGTTGGCGAGATGCTGACCTCCACAAAAGATACACCTATCAAAAAATTGGGACTGCCTCGGCTGCTGCTGCTGTCTCTGGGGCTGTTGTTGGGACCTCTGCCGTCTCGGCTGTGACCTCTGCTGCTGCTGCTGCTGCTGTGGCCTCTGGGATCCACCAGGCCCTCGTCGCTCAGAACGCCCACGGCTAGAAAACTAAGGCCGCGACGGTCGTGGCAGTCTCCATGAATTGGCCTGTCCCCCGTCGTCTGGTGCTGGTCGCTTCCTGTTAGAACTCTGCGCGACCATACCGCCTCGCCTGGCAACCACAATGTCGCCTCTCTCCACCCACTGGGCATGTTCTGCAGCCTCCTCCAGAGTCTGAAGCCTCTGCGCATGAACCAAGGTATATATCTCGCTGTGGAGACCTGTCTCGAATAACTCCACCTAATGGGGGCCATCACAGGCGACAAATGGAACACAATTAAGCAACTGCATGAACTCCTGATAGTAGGTCTGAACTGATCAGTCGTCCTGCTGTAGATTCTTCAAGTCATCCTTCAATTTCCACTTCACACTGGTCGAAAAATAGGTATCCAGTAGCATACGCCGGAACTCGGACCAGGGTAGCTGTCGGGTGATCTGAAACTCCAATGGCTCCACCCGACGCCACCAAGCATCTGCATCTCTGTCTAGGCAGTGTACCGCCATATGAGCTCTGTACCTCGAGTCGATGAAGAAATCCCTGAATAGCTTCTCCATCGCTGCTAACCATGACCCGATCTCCCACGACTGTATGTTCCGCCCCGAGAATCTAGGCGGTCTGTGCTGACAAAACTTGGCGAGCTTGTCAGCGAAATCCTGCTCCTCCGCCGGGGTCAATGGCTGGACCGCTCCCTGAGCCCCGTTACCCGACGATGGCGCCGTCGGCACAAGAGGTACAACTGGTGGTGCAGGGGTCTCAAAAGCAGTCGGGGGCGGTGCCTCTCTCTGGGCAAGTAGCTGATCGATCCTCTGCTCCTATCGATGAGTGCTCTCAGCCAACTGGGCCACCAAGGCCCTCAACTCGCCAATCTCGAAAGGTCTGGACTGCTCCGTCTCATCCGGGGCTGCAGGGGTACCCCGGGTAGGAATCCGACGTCGAGGAGGCATCCTGCCACAAGAAACCACACGTCAGTAACAAAACCACCCTCGACTCAATCTAGCGAAAGTCAAGATATCATCCTATTTCTATAACTTTATGTTGTCTGCAGCCAACATAATTATCTAACAGAAATAGGATATGTCGATCCCTCTTCTCTCACTGAAAGAGTCAAACAGCCAAATCACCGACTTTCGCAAAATATAGCGTCACTCACGCCCTATCATCCTAGGGTCTGCCAAAAGCCTAGGGTTTCCTAAGTCCCAACTGACCTATCCCTAAGCTCTGATACCAACCTAATCTGTCATGCCTTGGGTGTAAACCAGAACCCGGGCCCGTCTACAGATCCGCCGTGCACACGGAATTTTTCGTGTACACGAAACGCTGGTAACCTGCTCAGAGATAAAAGGTATAATAAAAGAGTATAAAAATAGAGCTGAACTAAAACTACTACATCTCAGACTGAAGCTGAAAATAAAATAAAGTACAACTGTAAATAAAATACAAGTGTCTCTCCCAGCTCACCAAAAATATACAACAAGCTGGCTAAAGTCAGACCCAAAAATAAAAATACAAGTACAACTCTCTGAGAAGATAGGGTACAATAAAAGTCCAGCTAGCTCACAGTTGGGTAGACGATCTATCTAGTCAGCTATCCTCTTACATCGATCTGCCGCTGATGGCCTAACAGCTCCCGCTGACGACTCTGCAAAACAAAGGGGGAAGAAAAGACAACAGAAATGGGGGTGAAAACTACTATAAAACCAGTAGCCTCCCCTAGTGGGTTAAGCCTCAAACTCTGACGTGCCCACTAGGTCTAGCAGAGGCAAAAGGGGAAAAGAAGGGAGGGTAAGCTAATAACAAAACTACTGATAAAAGAATCTACCCCTACTATGCCTCTAAATGCAGTGCTAGAGAGAATAGCTAAATGTATGCACCAGTAAATGGGACTATCAGAATAAACCCAATCAATGGACCAGTAAAAACTGGTACTGCCTGCTCTGCTGTCAAACTCAAGAACCAAGTAGCAGAATCGGCACACATGGCTCGTATCCTAATGTCACTAGCAGACCGGCACACATGGCTCGGCCAGAAGCCTACCTCCGAAGTGGCACTCGAGGGGAGCAACCCACACGAGTAAAGTATCTCTGTCACAAGTATCACGATATAGCAGGACTGGATCATGACTATAATCAAAGTGGGAAAAATCCATCCACTAGAGAACCCCAGTCCTCAATCTGATGCATAAGTAAAACACTCGGTCAACCGCCCAATGTCCGCGGTCGCCGCAATACCCCACATATCCACAATCTGGTATAACCAATCCAACTTGATAATCTCGGCTACACTATCTGTTACGGAATTTGAGTTGGCGTATTTCGTGAATGTATTAAGTCTTGACGATTGAAGATGAAGAAACTTTGGATCGTATACCTCAATCTCAAGAAAGAAGAATTCAAAAGGATCAGGTACGTTTAACTAAAGAATTTTGATGATCCGAATACTTCTTATAGTGTAGAAACACCTGGAAGAGGTTTTAATTGCTTAAACATCAAAAACTGGACATGGCACATGTTCAGGATCCGGATCGAGCTCGGCAATCCGGATCCCGAAGGGTGTTGGTTCATACACTGGTTCAATCCGGATCGCAGCCTCCTCTGATCCGGATCCCGAACATTAGTTTTACCTGCTTGCTTTCTCGATCCGGATCAGGAACTGCAATCCGGATCCCGAACATGATGTTTTGGTAAAACTGTATGAACGATCCGGATCGGGGACTACGATCCGGATCCCGAACAAGCAATTTTCTGGAAACCGTCTTTTGTGCTTCTGCAATCCGGATCGCCAAATCCAATCCGGATCGCCGTCGGTAATTCTTTCCAGAAAAGGCTGTTTTTGATCCGTATATTCTTCCTAGGGTTTCTAACCTATAAATAGGCCCTGTATTCATTTCTAGGGCATCAGCTATTACAGAAGAAAATAGCCGAAAAGAAAAAATCCACATATATAGAGAAGAAAGGAAATCAATAGATTTATTCTATGTTTCTTCATCTATATTGATTGATTTGATTCTAGGTTTTCCATACTCACATTTTGAGTAGAATCAAATCAATGAATACTTAGATGGTATTTCCGATCTATCTTTAATCTAAGTATTCGGCGGATCATCACCACCCAAACAAACAACGATTTACCCCAAAATCGGCGCGTGGACTCGCGTGGCCTTGTGGATTCAAGGTGCAACCGCTCTCGTGGATTCGGAGCGAGGTACGTTCGTGGATTCGAAGCGTGCCACTGGGTGAAGACCGTGGATTCGGTCGGACGTCGTGGACTCGACGTTGGACGCTGTGGATTCAGCGTTGGGCGCGGATCGTGGATTCGAGAAGCGTCGTGGAGCGAGCGGGAAGATCTACTAGGAGCGTATGAAAAAGGTTGAGTCGTCTGTGAGTACGTTATATCACCTTGTACGTGTGTTAATTCTAGTGGATTTCGCCGTGTTATCGGTCCCGTGGTTTTTTACTCCGGTTTGGAGTTTTTCCACGTAAAAATCTTGCGTGTTCTTTTATTTTTCCGCATTGGGTTTATTTGCGCAATGATTTTTTGAGTGTTTATTGTTTACACCTATTCACCCCCCTCTAGGTGTTTTTTCCCCTATTTAGATCCAATTACTTATAACCCAACAAGTGGTATCAGAGCGGGAATAGGGTTGTAAACAATGGTTGAAGGTGGAAACATCAATCGACCCCCTTTCTTTGATGGAACAAATTATGCGTACTGGAAAGTGCGGATGAAAGCCTTTTTAATTTCCATCGACGAAAGGGTGTGGCAATCAATTGAATTAGGATGGTCTAATCCAACTGAAATTTTAGATGATGTTCGCACCTTAAAACCTAGGTCGAAATGGACCAAGGAAGAGATAGACTTATCTTCTTACAATGGCAAAGGAATTAATGCTCTATTTAATGCTTTGTCACAAACTGAGTTCTCTCGCGTCTCGGCATGTGAGACTGCGAAAGAAATCTGGGATGTTCTTCAAGTTACGCATGAGGGAACTAACCTAGTGAAGATTCAGAAACTGCAAATGCTCACGAGCAAGTTTGACTCTATCTCTATGGCAGAGAATGAATCCTTCACTGACTATTACACACGATTGCAAGATATCGTAAACTCATGTGCTAACTTGGGAGAGAAGATTCCAGAATTTAAAGTTGTAAGAAAAATTCTAAGAACTCTTCCTGAACGATTTCGCCCGAAGGTCGCAGCCATTGAAACAATTAAACACCCGGACGAAATGCGTGTAGAAGAATTAGTAGGTGCTTTACAAACTTATGAAATGACATTTCCTACTAACTATTCTTCTGGAAAGGCATCCTCTTCTAAGTCTTCAGGTTACGCATTGAAAACAACTAAAGAAGAAGACGCGGATTCATCCTCCTCGGACGACGACGAGAACCTTTCTATGGAGGACTTTGAGAAGCAGCTCGCTCTCTTGACAAGGAAGTTTCGCCGCAACTTTCGAAGGGGTAATCCAAGCAAAACTCCATCCTTCGGAAAGTCGAAGAAAGGCAAGGGTTCTTCAACTTACAAGTCAAGAAAGCAAGAGAACTTCTCAAAGGATAAGAAAAGTTCAGAGGGACAAGTTCAGTGCTTCAAATGTCGAGGCTACGGCCACATTGCAACGGAATGTCCCAACAAGAATCCGGCTAAGAAGAAAGCGATGCAAGTTGTTACTTGGGATGACAACTCCACGTCAAATGAGTCATCCTCAAGTGATGAAGAAGACAACGCGACAGCTTTCCACGCGTCCACTACATCTTCTCCCTTCATGTGCTTAATGGCAAGTACATCCGACTCACTGTCCAACTCCACTGTTGAAAAGATTGCAACGGACGATGAATCAGATGATTCGGAAGGTGAAGATTTTGCTTTAGCCTACCATAACTTTTGAGGGATTCAAAGAAACTGGCTAAGCAAAACAAGGGGTTGAAAGGGAGATTGCAGGATCTCGAAGAAGAAGTAAAAAGGGTAACCTCTCTCTCAACCGATCTTGAAGTGGAAAGGGATATTTTGATTAAAACAAATGTTTCCCTTCAAGAGTCCAATGAGCAACTCGAGAAGAATTATATAGATATGGTGAACAAAGCGAATTACTTCTTGAAGCTCAACGGCGAGGCTCGACAGGAAAAATTGGAAATGACGGAGACCATACGCCAACTGAAGGATGACTTAAAGAGATTTTCTTCTGGAAGGAGTAAGTTGGACAGACTTCTTGGTCTTGGTCAAAGAAATAAGTTCGGCCTCGGATACACTCAAACTGGAGACATTCCAAGTTCGAGTGGGACAGTATTTGTGCCTCAGTCGGTATCTCCTCCTCCGACACCGGAATTCACGACAAGCAACGACAACAAGCCTACTCATCCTCCTCGGGATCGTCAAGACCTAAGGTATGTTTTCGTTGTGGCATTTCAGGGCACATAAGGAGAAATTGCAAGACGGAAGCCAAACGCACACCTCAAGCACCTCTTGCAATGACTACCAAAAGGCTATTCCTCGAAAAACAACTGCAAACTATTTGAAGGAAAAGAGCCTTGGTAGTACACCGCTCAAGACGACATCATCAAGGAGCAGCAATTCTTCAAGCAAGACGCTCTCACCTAGGAAATCAACTTCACGATCATTACCGACGCATTCCAAAAAGGTTTGGGTGCGCAAAGGTGAAATTTTCCCTTGTCTTGCTACCAATGTTTCCTTGCATGCATATGATAGTTCGTCTTGGTACCTGGATAGCGGGTGTTCCCGTCATATGACCGGTGACAAAAACTGTTTTCAAACATTTGAGAAAAACTCCGGAGGACTTGTTGTTTTCGGAGATGGTCGGTCTTCCAAAATTGTTGGAAAGGGAACGGTAGCTATTCCAGATGGCCCGGTTCTAGATAATGTGTTATTTGTTCATGGCCTTAAGACTAACCTCATAAGCATAAGTCAACTTTGTGATAGTGGTTATTCAGTTAATTTTTCATCTGATAAATGCACTGTAACTGACATGAACCATGCTTTCTTTTTAAAGGGGGTTAGATCAGAAAACAATTGTTATGTAGTTCCTACTAAGATTTCTGAAAAATGTAACCTAGCATCTTTGAAAAATGAAACACTTTGGCATGAAAGGCTAGGTCACATAAACTTTAAGGAACTTGCTAGAATTTCGAATAAAGATGTGGTCAAGGGGGTTCCGAAACTTTCTTTTGAACAAAACCTTGTGTGTGGCGGTTGCCAAAAAGGAAAACAGTCTAGGACTGCACACAAGAACTTGAACCACATAGGTACAAAACGGCCTTTGGAACTTTTGCATATGGACTTAATGGGGCCAACTCGTCAACCATCTCTGGGAGGTAAATGGTATATTTTCTTATTGGTTGATGATTATTCTAGATATACTTGGGTAGCTTTCTTAAAAGAAAAAGCTGATACCTTTGATTCTTTTCTCGAAATCTGCAATCGTATTATGACTGAAAAGAATGATAGGATTACTCGAGTTAGGAGTGATAGAGGTGGGGAATTCATAAATTCCAAATTCATTGATTTTTGCACTTCTAATGGCATTAAACATGAATTTCTGCACCTTACACACCTCAACAAAATGGTGTAGTCGAGCGCAAAAACAGGGTCGTACAGGAAATGGCACGTGTTATGCTTCACAGCCGGAACTTACCTTTTTATTTTTGGGCTGAAGCGGTGAACACTGCTGTTTATGTTATTAATCGCGTGTATTTGCGCCCGGGGACATTGAATACACCATATGAACTTTGGTTTTGTAGAAAACCTAACATCAAATATTTTCGCATCTTTGGGAGTCGGTGTTTTATTTTACGTGATCGTGAGAATCTTGGAAAATTTGACTCTCGAAGTGACGAAGGGATTTTCTTAGGTTATTCTACAAACAGCAGAGCATATCGAGTTTTTAACTTAGAATCTAAGACGATCGTAGAATCGATAAATGTTAAGGTAGATGAAGCTTTTCACTTTGAATCTGAAAAATCTACCCTCGATATCTCTCTTGATGATGATACACCTGCTAATGCATCTTCTTCTAACAATTCTTTCGATAATAATGATGCATCTAACGGTTCTTCAAGTTTATCTGATGTGCAGGAATCATCTCGTGTACCTCCGTCTACTCCTCTACCTCAAACGTTACGCATCTCCAAGGATCACCCTGAATCGAACATCATTGGAGATCCACAAGAAGGAGTTAGAACACGGAGACAATTGGTTTGCGGATTTGCATGCTATGTATCTCAAATCGAACCAAGGAATGTTGATGAAGCTCTCCAAGATGACTACTGGATTAAAGCAATGCAGGAAGAGCTCCATCAATTCGAGCGAAACAAAGTCTGGGAATTAACGAAGCCTCCGAAGCAACACAATGTGATAGGTACCAAATGGATCTTCAAGAACAAGAAAAATGAAGAAGGTACTATCATCAGGAACAAAGCAAGGTTAGTTGCTCAAGGCTACTCTCAAGTAGAAGGTATAGACTTTGATGAAACTTTCGCCCCTGTAGCTAGACTCGAGTCCATTCGTATATTGTTTGCGATTGCTTGTCATTTTAAAATCAAATTATTTCAAATGGACGTTAAGAGCGCCTTTTTAAATGGTTTTTAAATGAGGAAGTTTATGTGGCTCAACCGAAAGGTTTTGTGGATCATAAACTACCTAACCATGTTTTTCGTTGAAAAAGGCTCTTTACGGTCTGAAACAAGCACCGCGAGCATGGTACGAAAGGTTGACAAAGCACCTTTTGGAAAAGGGCTACACTCGAGGGGGAGCTGACAGGACTCTCTTTGTGAAGCATTATCAAAACAATTTCATAGTTGCTCAAATCTATGTCGATGACATTGTTTTTGGCGCAACAAGAGATAATGATGCTTCCAAATTCGCGGAGACCATGGAAAGCGAATTTGAGATGTCCATGATGGGCGAATTGACTTATTTTCTTGGATTACAAGTTAAACAAAACGATGAAGGAATTCACTTGTGTCAATCCAAGTATGCACTGGAGTTGGTCAAAAAGTTTGATCTTGAAAATTCTAAGGATTTTCCGACTCCAATGGGAACTAGCCATAAGGGACTTGGAAGTGAATCACAAAGTGAGAATGTAGACGAGAAACTGTACCGCAGTATGATTGGAAGTCTACTATATCTCACGGCTAGTCGCCCGGATATATCCTTCAGTGTTGGGATTTGTGCGAGATATCAATCAGCACCGAAGGAGGTTCACCTGAAAGCGGTGAAACGGATCATCCGATATATCAAAGGTACAATCAATTTCGGAATTTGGTATCCTATGGGAACGACTTTGGATATTGTTGGATACTCAGATGCCGATTGGGCTGGATCAGTGGATGACCGGAAAAGCACGAGTGGTGCATGCTTCTATCTTGGCCACTGCCTTGTTGCATGGCACAGTAAAAAGCAGAACTGCATAGCACTCTCGACTGCCGAAGCGGAGTACATTTCTGCAGGAAGTTGTTCAACCCAATTGATTTGGATGAAAAGCGTGTTGAGCGATTTCCGGATTTCAACATCTTCGGTAACCATTTTATGTGACAACACTAGTGCTATTAACATTTCTAAAAACCCTGTGTTGCACTCTAGAACAAAACATATTGAACTTAGATATCATTTTCTTAGAGAGCTAGTTGAATCAAACATTCTTCAACTGTCATATATTTCAACTGAGGATCAATTAGCTGATATCTTAACAAAACCTTTGGATCAAAAACGTTTTATTCACTTGCGTAAAGCAATTGGCATGCTTTCCTTGAAATAACTCTTTTGAAACCTTTGCTTAGGTTAGGTTTTGTTTTTGTTTTTGTTTTGTTCTTTATCTATGTTTTGTACATAGGACATTAATTGAGCATAAATCATAATTGACTTTAATTGCATCCTTTTATGTATTTAGAAATTTATTATGCTTTTGATGTCATAATATTTCAATGTTGCAATGATCATTTGCGTTAATTAAACCATCTTTTAAGTGATCAAAGTCAATTTCTCTCTCAATGATCTCTTGGTATAGTCATTATCATATTTGATTGCTTAGTCGAGTATGAATTCGAGATCAATGGTTTGGTTGAATACTTATATATTAAATAATTGATAGCCAATTGAGGGGGAGTCAATGAAATGTAAAATGCTCAAAAGATGTGGAAAGAGTTACATCCCATGAGGAGTGTGAAAACTACCACCACATGGAGAAAATAAAAAAAAATACTCCATGAATGAAAAGCAAATTTTTGTTTTGAAAATTGTTGATGAAATTCATATTGAAATACTTGACTCAGTCGTATTTCATGGTTGGTATAAGGTGGGATTTTTAGTAAAAGATGCTCAAAGAGCCACTCCTTCAACAGATTGTCTAGATATATTATCTAACTTATCTGGGATTTCAAACATCTATTGATCTTGGTACTTCATTTTCTTTACTAAAATTGATGATTTGATAAAGGCATTACACATAGGATCAGGATAGATGTAATTGAAGTTGTTCAACTTTAAGTGTTTTAACTTTCGTAAATTTTCGTTTCATTTTTGGGTATTGTTGATAGATTTTGCATAATCTATTTCTTGTTGTATGAAACGATGTCTTTTGTTTAAAGTTGACATGGTAAAGTGCTTACATACTTTTTCTGGATTTTATGGAATTTTTCTGAATTTTTCTGGAGAAAAAGTTGAAGCCGATCCGGATCGGGGTAAGTGATCCGGATCCCGAACGCAGGATTCTTCCTGCGGGTAGCCGATCCGGATCACATTCTCGATCCGATCCGGATCACGGCTAGGGTTTTATAAGAACAAAGAGGATTTGATTTCTTTTACCCTAATCTTTTGTTCTAAAATCTAGAGCTTCTCTCTCTAGATTTCTTGCATTTTGGAGCTTCCAAACTCAAAGTTCTTCGGATTCAAGTAAGTTTTATTGATCAAAATCTCGGTTTTTCACAGTTTTTATGGTTTTTCATCGAACGTGAGTTGAAATCTTGAAACTTTTTCGTTTGTGAATGGTTTTTGATCAAATTTCTTTTGAAATAAGGACTCTGGGTCAATTAGTTTTGCTTTTATGCTGGGTTTTCTCAAGATAAACGAGTTTTTAGGCTTCGATTTCTAAAAATTCTGGTTTAGGGCATAAAAGAGGAATTTTTGAAAATCATGGAATTGATCTATTTTTAAAATTCTTTTTGGAAAACTAATTTGATTCTTGGCTTCTCTACATGATTATGATTGTCTAGGTACAATTTTTCAAATTTTTCAAAATTGACGATTTTTCATATGTTCTTGAGTTGGTTTTCACAGGACACTTTCTCAAAACTCAGAGCACTCACACCAATGGCACTCTCCTGGTTAATCCTGCTACTGGTCACGATGGTGCACACGAGCACATCTGTTAAAGAAGAACCAGGTGTTTCAACTCAAGACAAAACGAACGAAGCCAAGGAGGACAGCTCGGATTACGATGAGGAAGAATGGGACGAATTCTTCAAAGATGTTCAACGAAAAATTGATGAGGAGGACAGGAAATTTACCAAAGGAAAAAGATTAATGAGATCTGCCTCAACAACCAAACAGTATACGAGAAGGAAAAATGTCCAAAGAAGTGCGAGTCAGCATAGTGGGCCTCTCACCAGAGCACGCTCACTTTCTGGAATTCTGCAAACTGAATCTCCATGGGTTTCGGGACTGGATGCACCATCTGCATCTACACAGCATCCTTCACACTCAAAGACACGGACAACTGACACAGAGACTTTGGAATCGATTCGTCAGGAACAACAAAGACTCTCTGCTGCACAAGAGAGAATATCGATAGAACTTCAGCAGATTTCCTCTGAACACAAGAAGATCAAGAAAAAGTACTCAAATATTAAGAATTTGCTTAAAGGATTTTGAGCAAGCTGAGTTGTACTAGTTCAGATTCTTCAGACTGAGCAGCACCTTCTGTTCACTTTTTCTATGATCTTACTCTCTTGCAGTTCGCAGTTCTTGGTTCTTAGTTTTCAGGACTTAGTTTTTCTTCTTACTTTTAGTTTAGTTCTCAGTTTGTGCATATTAATAGAACTTTTTTTTAACTCTCCTTACATATTGTAGCTCTTGCTACGTTTTGGCTTTGTTTTGTGACAAAAAGGGGGAGAGAGTTAGAGAGAACTTTGAACAATGAACAATGATTGTGAATATCAACTTTGTGAATATAAGGTAAGTATGACTCAACTCAACTTTGGTTTTTCTTATGTGATTTGTGACATGCCTCTATACTAACTATTCGACTAACTATTTGGGCATGTAATATGACTAACAAGTTGATGTTGGACTAACATACTTTGACATTTGGTTTTCGATTGCTTAGAAGATATGTTGGTTTTAACTATGATTCTCTTACATATCTGAATTTTTCAAATGTCATGATGAGAATAAACTCTATCTCTGTATTTGGTTTTGTATGATTCAATTCTTGAGGTATCTAACGATTTTGTTTGTCAAGAATGCCTTCTGTGTGCAGAGATTACAGATGTCTAAGTCTAGAGTCTGTTCTAGGAGTTTATCTCATTTTAATTTCTGGATCTCTTTTGTAAATTTTTGTTGTATGGTGATAGCAACAAAAATATCTTTTTGAATTTTCTTTTGTGGATTTGTGTTTTGTCACGAAACCGCCAAAGGGGGAGATTGTTACGGAATTTGAGTTGGCGTATTTCGTGAATGTATTAAGTCTTGAAGATTGAAGATGAAGAAACTTTGGATCGTATACCTCAATCTCAAGAAAGAAGAATTCAAAAGGATCAGGTACGTTTAACTAAAGAATTTTGATGATCCGAATACTTCTTATAGTGTAGAAACACCTGGAAGAGGTTTTAATTGCTTAAACATCAAAAACTGGACATGGGACATGTTCAGGATCCGGATCGAGCTTGCAATCCGGATCCCGAAGGGTGTTGGTTCATACACTGGTTCAATCCGGATCGCAGCCTCCTCTGATCCGGATCCCGAACATTAGTTTTACCTGCTTGCTTTCTCGATCCGGATCAGGAATTGCAATCCGGATCCCGAACATGATGTTTTGGTAAAACTGTATGAACGATCCGGATCGGGGACTACGATCCGGATCCCGAACAAGCAATTTTCTGGAAACCGTCTTTTTGCTTCTGCAATCCGGATCGCCAATCCAATCCGGATCGCCGTCGGTAATTCTTTCCAGAAAAGGCTGTTTTTGATCCGTATATTCTTCCTAGGGTTTCTAACCTATAAATAGGCCCTGTATTCATTTCTAGGGCATCAGCTATTACAGAAGAAAATAGCCGAAAAGAAAAAATCCACATATATAGAGAAGAAAGGAAATCAATAGATTATTCTATGTTTCTTCATCTATATTGATTGATTTGATTCTAGGTTTTCCATACTCACATTTTGAGTAGAATCAAATCAATGAATACTTAGATGGTATTTCCGATCTATCTTTAATCTAAGTATTCGGCGGATCATCACCACCCAAACAAACAACGATTTACCCCAAAATCGGCGCGTGGACTCGCGTGGCCTTGTGGATTCAAGGTGCAACCGCTCTCGTGGATTCGGAGCGAGGTACGTTCGTGGATTCGAAGCGTGCCACTGGGTGAAGACCGTGGATTCGGTCGGACGTCGTGGACTCGACGTTGGACGCTGTGGATTCAGCGTTGGGCGCGGATCGTGGATTCGAGAAGCGTCGTGGAGCGAGCGGGAAGATCTACTAGGAGCGTATGAAAAAGGTTGAGTCGTCTGTGAGTACGTTATATCACCTTGTACGTGTGTTAATTCTAGTGGATTTCGCCGTGTTATCGGTCCCGTGGTTTTTTACTCCGGTTTGGAGTTTTTCCACGTAAAAATCTTGCGTGTTCTTTTATTTTTCCGCATTGGGTTTATTTGCGCAATGATTTTTTGAGTGTTTATTGTTTACACCTATTCACCCCCCTCTAGGTGTTTTTTCCCCTATTTAGATCCAATTACTATAACCCAACACTATCCTCAACCCTATCGAACTCGAGCAACTAATACCCTGAGTCTAAAAAATAAAAGGAGAAAAAATAGCAATCATGGTTTCTCTAAGTCAAATTCCCAGCATAATAGTGTAGCAGAAAAAGGTGGATATTAGATGACCATACAAGCATGCAGTGTCCTCACGAGAAAAAGAAAGACAGATATCATTGTTCTTACATTTATTGAGCATGTTAATTCTGAATAATAATAGTTCTCATAAGAACAGTAAATACTAACATGGCATATGTCAAACCTATACCAGCATGCATGTTACCCACAAAATACTAATCGGCATTCAACATCGGGAATCACTCTAATATTCCTAGTGAGTAAGTCAAAATACGAGGTCCACAACAATCACCCACCTCGAATGCGAAGCACGAATCCAAGCTCGCCCACTCACAAAGAAAATCCCGGCTCACCGCGAACACTGCGAAAATACCCAAAACGGTGCACAATTAATCTCGCAATTTTACACATAGCCGTTGTCCACGCAACAGTCTAGAAAAGGGTAAATTTTCACCAGCGAAATGAACTCTGAAAATTCTTGAAAAATCACCACTGCGATCGTCGCGACGAGTAGATGAAGATCGAGTACTCGCAGGTCCCGTTCCGACACCTGTAGGCCAAGTTACAGATTAAACACCGCGGTAAGCGCGAAACTCCTAAGAACACATCTATGCGGTAATCTGCCCAGAAAAAGTAGGATTTCACCTTTGGGATAACCTCAAAAAAATCTAGAAAAATCACGATGATGTTCCTTGCGACGTGTAGATACGAAACGAGTACTTGCACTTCTCGTTTTGAACTCGAGCGCAGAGAAATTCCTGAAAAACTCCAATGCTGTCAAAAACTCTGCCGCAGAAAATGGGGTCACAAGATGGCCCGAAAAAACCAAAAAAAGCTTGGAATGAGGAGAAGCTAAAAATATGAAAGTCGTAGCCCTACCGGTCGTGGAAACAACGGCACAAGAATCGTCCAAAAACTCTGTCGGAGTAGCCCAGGGGAGCCTGCGCACCAAAACGCGATGGGAAAGATCGCCGGAGAAGAAGCGTCCTAGCACGCCGAATCACTGTATAAGTTGGTGTAGTGGCCTCCTAAAATCCCAGAAATCCTCCACAAGATGTAGAACTGGTAGTGGAAGAAATCTCCTGTAGAAACCTCTATGAGAAACTGGCCAGAAAACCCGAAAATGAAACCATACTAGGCCTATTTATAGGCCCAGCCCAACAAAATCCAAAATGCCCATTTTGTCCGAGATTCGAGCGCTCGGACCGAATTCGGGCGCCCGAATCTCCTGAGGGATCCTTTGCGAGGAGCGCCCGGATCATCCTGGGCTTGACACGTGTCCCAAACACGGGACAACGTGTGCAAGCCCAGCCGGGAGCCGCCACGCGTCGCCTCTACGGTAAGCGGGGTAGGTGGCACCCGCGAATAGCGTGGCGCCACGTGGCCTCCACCCGATAGCCCGCACGTGCGGCACTATTGCGCCGCCTGCACCCTGCTGCGCACGCGCCTCGAGGCGCCCCCGTGTGTCTCCGTGCACGCGCACTGTAAGCTTACCAATCCAAGCTGCCACGTGTCCCCGCGCCCGGTCTATGCACCG
>CM054935.1:6507576-6573257 GCA_029168755.2 Tillandsia fasciculata | reverse complement strand
TCTAGGCGGTCTGTGCTTACAAAACTTGGCGAGCTTGTCAGCGAAATCCTGCTCCTCCGCCGGGGTCAATGGCTGGACCGCTCCCTGAGCCCCGTTACCCGACGATGGCGCCGTCGCACAAGAGGTACAACTGGTGGTGCAGGGGTCTCAAAAGCAGTCGGGGGCGGTGCCTCTCTCTGGGCAAGTAGCTGATCGATCCTCTGCTCCTATCGATGAGTGCTCTCAGCCAACTGGGCCACCAAGGCCCTCAACTCGCCAATCTCGAAAGGTCTGGACTGCTCCGTCTCATCCGGGGCTGCAGGGGTACCCCGGGTAGGAATCCGACGTCGAGGAGGCATCCTGCCACAAGAAACCACACGTCAGTAACAAAACCACCCTCGACTCAATCTAGCGAAAGTCAAGATATCATCCTATTTCTATAACTTTATGTTGTCTGCAGCCAACATAATTATCTAACAGAAATAGGATATGTCGATCCCTCTTCTCTCACTGGAAGAGTCAAACAGCCAAATCACCGACTTTCGCAAAATATAGCGTCACTCACGCCCTATCATCCTAGGGTCTGCCAAAAGCCTAGGGTTTCCTAAGTCCCAACTGACCTATCCCTAAGCTCTGATACCAACCTAATCTGTCATGCCTTGGGTGTAAACCAGAACCCGGCCCGTCTACAGATCCGCCGTGCACACGGAATTTTTCGTGTACACGAAACGCTGGTAACCTGCTCAGAGATAAAAGGTATAATAAAAGAGTATAAAAATAGAGCTGAACTAAAACTACTACATCTCAGACTGAAGCTGAAAATAAAATAAAGTACAACTGTAAATAAAATACAAGTGTCTCTCCCAGCTCACCAAAAATATACAACAAGCTGGCTAAAGTCAGACCCAAAAATAAAATACAAGTACAACTCTCTGAGAAGATAGGGTACAATAAAAGTCCAGCTAGCTCACAGTTGGGTAGACGATCTATCTAGTCAGCTATCCTCTTACATCGATCTGCCGCTGATGGCCTAACAGCTCCCGCTGACGACTCTGCAAAACAAAGGGGAAGAAAAGACAACAGAAATGGGGGTGAAAACTACTATAAAACCAGTAGCCTCCCCTAGTGGGTAAGCCTCAAACTCTGACGTGCCCACTAGGTCTAGCAGAGGCAAAAAGGGGAAAAGAAGGGAGGGTACTAATACAAAACTACTGATAAAAGAATCTACCCCTACTATGCCTCTAAATGCAGTGCTAGAGAGAATAGCTAAATGTATGCACCAGTAAATGGGACTATCAGAATAAACCCAATCAATGGACTAGTAAAACTGGTACTGCCTGCTCTGCTGTCAAACTCAAGAACCAGTAGCAGAATCGGCACACATGGCTCGTATCCTAATGTCACTAGCAGACCGGCACACATGGCTCGCCAAAGCCTACCTCCGAAGTGGCACTCGAGGGGAGCAACCCACACGAGTAAAGTATCTCTGTCACAAGTATCACGATATAGCAGGACTGGATCATGACTATAATCAAAGTGGGAAAAATCCATCCACTAGAGAACCCCAGTCCTCAATCTGATGCATAAGTAAAACACTCGGTCAACCGCCCAATGTCCGCGGTCGCCGCAATACCCCACATATCCACAATCTGGTATAACCAATCCAACTTGATAATCTCGGCTACACTATCTGTTACGGAATTTGAGTTGGCGTATTTCGTGAATGTATTAAGTCTTGACGATTGAAGATGAAGAAACTTTGGATCGTATACCTCAATCTCAAGAAAGAAGAATTCAAAAGGATCAGGTACGTTTAACTAAAGAATTTTGATGATCCGAATACTTCTTATAGTGTAGAAACACCTGGAAGAGGTTTTAATTGCTTAAACATCAAAAACTGGACATGGGACATGTTCAGGATCCGGATCGTGCTCGGCAATCCGGATCCCGAAGGGTGTTGGTTCATACACTGGTTCAATCCGGATCGCAGCATCCTCTGATCCGGATCCCGAACATTAGTTTTACCTGTTGCTTTCTCGATCCGGATCAGGAACTGCAATCCGGATCCCGAACATGATGTTTTGGTAAAACTGTATGAACGATCCGGATCGGGGACTACGATCCGGATCCCGAACAAGCAATTTTCTGGAAACCGTCTTTTGTGCTTCTGCAATCCGGATCGCCAAATCCAATCCGGATCGCCGTCGGTAAACTTTCCAGAAAAGGCTGTTTTTGATCCGTATATTCTTCCTAGGGTTTCTAACCTATAAATAGGCCCTGTATTCATTTCTAGGGCATCAGCTATTACAGAAGAAAATAGCCGAAAAGAAAAAATCCACATATATAGAGAAGAAAGGAAATCAATAGATTTATTCTATGTTTCTTCATCTATATTGATTGATTTGATTCTAGGTTTTCCATACTCACATTTTGAGTAGAATCAAATCAATGAATACTTAGATGGTATTTCCGATCTATCTTTAATCTAAGTATTCGGCGGATCATCACCACCCAAACAAACAACGATTTACCCCAAAATCGGCGCGTGGACTCGCGTGGCCTTGTGGATTCAAGGTGCAACCGCTCTCGTGGATTCGGAGCGAGGTACGTTCGTGGATTCGAAGCGTGCCACTGGGTGAAGACCGTGGATTCGGTCGGACGTCGTGGACTCGACGTTGGACGCTGTGGATTCAGCGTTGGGCGCGGATCGTGGATTCGAGAAGCGTCGTGGAGCGAGCGGGAAGATCTACTAGGAGCGTATGAAAAAGGTTGAGTCGTCTGTGAGTACGTTATATCACCTTGTACGTGTGTTAATTCTAGTGGATTTCGCCGTGTTATCGGTCCCGTGGTTTTTTACTCCGGTTTGGAGTTTTTCCACGTAAAAATCTTGCGTGTTCTTTTATTTTTCCGCATTGGGTTTATTTGCGCAATGATTTTTTGAGTGTTTATTGTTTACACCTATTCACCCCCCTCTAGGTGTTTTTTCCCCTATTTAGATCCAATTACTTATAACCCAACAAGTGGTATCAGAGCGGGAATAGGGTTGTAAACAATGGTTGAAGGTGGAAACATCAATCGACCCCCTTTCTTTGATGGAACAAATTATGCGTACTGGAAAGTGCGGATGAAAGCCTTTTTAATTTCCATCGACGAAAGGGTGTGGCAATCAATTGAATTAGGATGGTCTAATCCAACTGAAATTTTAGATGATGTTCGCACCTTAAAACCTAGGTCGAAATGGACCAAGGAAGAGATAGACTTATCTTCTTACAATGGCAAAGGAATTAATGCTCTATTTAATGCTTTGTCACAAACTGAGTTCTCTCGCGTCTCGGCATGTGAGACTGCGAAAGAAATCTGGGATGTTCTTCAAGTTACGCATGAGGGAACTAACCTAGTGAAGATTCAGAAACTGCAAATGCTCACGAGCAAGTTTGACTCTATCTCTATGGCAGAGAATGAATCCTTCACTGACTATTACACACGATTGCAAGATATCGTAAACTCATGTGCTAACTTGGGAGAGAAGATTCCAGAATTTAAAGTTGTAAGAAAAATTCTAAGAACTCTTCCTGAACGATTTCGCCCGAAGGTCGCAGCCATTGAAACAATTAAACACCCGGACGAAATGCGTGTAGAAGAATTAGTAGGTGCTTTACAAACTTATGAAATGACATTTCCTACTAACTATTCTTCTGGAAAGGCATCCTCTTCTAAGTCTTCAGGTTACGCATTGAAAACAACTAAGAAGAAGACGCGGATTCATCCTCCTCGGACGACGACGAGAACCTTTCTATGGAGGACTTTGAGAAGCAGCTCGCTCTCTTGACAAGGAAGTTTCGCCGCAACTTTCGAAGGGGTAATCCAAGCAAAACTCCATCCTTCGGAAAGTCGAAGAAAGGCAAGGGTTCTTCAACTTACAAGTCAAGAAAGCAAGAGAACTTCTCAAAGGATAAGAAAAGTTCAGAGGGACAAGTTCAGTGCTTCAAATGTCGAGGCTACGGCCACATTGCAACGGAATGTCCCAACAAGAATCCGGCTAAGAAGAAAGCGATGCAAGTCGTTACTTGGGATGACAACTCCACGTCAAATGAGTCATCCTCAAGTGATGAAGAAGACAACGCGACAGCTTTCCACGCGTCCACTACATCTTCACCCTTCATGTGCTTAATGGCAAGTACATCCGACTCACTGTCCAACTCCACTGTTGAAAAGATTGCAACGGACGATGAATCAGATGATTCGGAAGGTGAAGATTTTGCTTTAGCCTACCACAACTTTTGAGGGATTCAAAGAAACTGGCTAAGCAAAACAAGGGGTTGAAAGGGAGATTGCAGGATCTCGAAGAAGAAGTAAAAAGGGTAACCTCTCTCTCAACCGATCTTGAAGTGGAAAGGGATAATTTGATTAAAACAAATGTTTCCCTTCAAGAGTCCAATGAGCAACTCGAGAAGAATTATATGGATATGGTGAACAAAGCGAATTACTTCTTGAAGCTCAACGGCGAGGCTCGACAGGAAAAATTGGAAATGACGGAGACCATACGCCAACTGAAGGATGACTTAAAGAGATTTTCTTCTGGAAGGAGTAAGTTGGACAGACTTCTTGGTCTTGGTCAAAGAAATAAGTTCGGCCTCGGATACACTCAAACTGGAGACATTCCAAGTTCGAGTGGGACAGTATTTGTGCCTCAGTCGGTATCTCCTCCTCCGACACCGGAATTCACGACAAGCAACGACAACAAGCCTACTACATCCTCCTCGGGATCGTCAAGACCTAAGGTATGTTTTCGTTGTGGCATTTCAGGGCACATAAGGAGAAATTGCAAGACGGAAGCCAAACGCACACCTCAAGCACCTCTTGCAATGACTACCAAAAGGCTATTCCTCGAAAAACAACTGCAAACTCATTTGAAGGAAAAGAGCCTTGGTAGTACACCGCTCAAGACGACATCATCAAGGAGCAGCAATTCTTCAAGCAAGACGCTCTCACCCAGGAAATCAACTTCACGATCATTACCGACGCATTCCAAAAAGGTTTGGGTGCGCAAAGGTGAAATTTTCCCTTGTCTTGCTACCAATGTTTCCTTGCATGCATATGATAGTTCGTCTTGGTACCTGGATAGCGGGTGTTCCCGTCATATGACCGGTGACAAAAACTGTTTTCAAACATTTGAGAAAAACTCCGGAGGACTTGTTGTTTTCGGAGATGGTCGGTCTTCCAAAATTGTTGGAAAGGGAACGGTAGCTATTCCAGATGGCCCGGTTCTAGATAATGTGTTATTTGTTCATGGCCTTAAGACTAACCTCATAAGCATAAGTCAACTTTGTGATAGTGGTTATTCAGTTAATTTTTCATCTGATAAATGCACTGTAACTGACATGAACCATGCTTTCTTTTTAAAGGGGGTTAGATCAGAAAACAATTGTTATGTAGTTCCTACTAAGATTTCTGAAAAATGTAACCTAGCATCTTTGAAAAATGAAACACTTTGGCATGAAAGGCTAGGTCACATAAACTTTAAGGAACTTGCTAGAATTTCGAATAAAGATGTGGTCAAGGGGGTTCCGAAACTTTCTTTTGAACAAAACCTTGTGTGTGGCGGTTGCCAAAAAGGAAAACAGTCTAGGACTGCACACAAGAACTTGAACCACATAGGTACAAAACGGCCTTTGGAACTTTTGCATATGGACTTAATGGGGCCAACTCGTCAACCATCTCTGGGAGGTAAATGGTATATTTTCTTATTGGTTGATGATTATTCTAGATATACTTGGGTAGCTTTCTTAAAAGAAAAAGCTGATACCTTTGATTCTTTTCTCGAAATCTGCAATCGTATTATGACTGAAATGAATGATAGGATTACTCGAGTTAGGAGTGATAGAGGTGGGGAATTCATAAATTCCAAATTCATTGATTTTTGCACTTCTAATGGCATTAAACATGAATTTTCTGCACCTTACACACCTCAACAAAATGGTGTAGTCGAGCGCAAAAACAGGGTCGTACAGGAAATGGCACGTGTTATGCTTCACAGCCGGAACTTACCTTTTTATTTTTGGGCAGAAGCGGTGAACACTGCTGTTTATGTTATTAATCGCGTGTATTTGCGCCCGGGGACATTGAATACACCATATGAACTTTGGTTTTGTAGAAAACCTAACATCAAATATTTTCGCATCTTTGGGAGTCGGTGTTTTATTTTACGTGATCGTGAGAATCTTGGAAAATTTGACTCTCGAAGTGACGAAGGGATTTTCTTAGGTTATTCTACAAACAGCAGAGCATATCGAGTTTTTAACTTAGAATCTAAGACGATCGTAGAATCGATAAATGTTAAGGTAGATGAAGCTTTTCACTTTGAATCTGAAAAATCTACCCTCGATATCTCTCTTGATGATGATACACCTGCTAATGCATCTTCTTCTAACAATTCTTTCAATAATAATGATGCATCTAACGGTTCTTCAAGTTTATCTGATGTGCAGGAATCATCTCGTGTACCTCCGTCTACTCCTCTACCTCAAACGTTACGCATCTCCAAGGATCACCCTGAATCGAACATCATTGGAGATCCACAAGAAGGAGTTAGAACACGGAGACAATTGGTTTGCGGATTTGCATGCTATGTATCTCAAATCGAACCAAGGAATGTTGATGAAGCTCTCCAAGATGACTACTGGATTAAAGCAATGCAGGAAGAGCTCCATCAATTTGAGCGAAACAAAGTCTGGGAATTAACGAAGCCTCCGAAGCAACACAATGTGATAGGTACCAAATGGATCTTCAAGAACAAGAAAAATGAAGAAGGTACTATCATCAGGAACAAAGCAAGGTTAGTTGCTCAAGGCTACTCTCAAGTAGAAGGTATAGACTTTGATGAAACTTTCGCCCCTGTAGCTAGACTCGAGTCCATTCGTATATTGTTTGCGATTGCTTGTCATTTTAAAATCAAATTATTTCAAATGGACGTTAAGAGCGCCTTTTTAAATGGGTTTTTAAATGAGGAAGTTTATGTGGCTCAACCGAAAGGTTTTGTGGATCATAAACTACCTAACCATGTTTTTCGTCTGAAAAAGGCTCTTTACGGTCTGAAACAAGCACCGCGAGCATGGTACGAAAGGTTGACAAAGCACCTTTTGGAAAAGGGCTACACTCGAGGGGGAGCTGACAGGACTCTCTTTGTGAAGCATTATCAAAACAATTTCATAGTTGCTCAAATCTATGTCGATGACATTGTTTTTGGCGCAACAAGAGATAATGATGCTTCCAAATTCGCGGAGACCATGGAAAGCGAATTTGAGATGTCCATGATGGGCGAATTGACTTATTTTCTTGGATTACAAGTTAAACAAAACGATGAAGGAATTCACTTGTGTCAATCCAAGTATGCACTGGAGTTGGTCAAAAAGTTTGATCTTGAAAATTCTAAGGATTTTCCGACTCCAATGGGAACTAGCCATAAGGGACTTGGAAGTGAATCACAAAGTGAGAATGTAGACGAGAAACTGTACCGCAGTATGATTGGAAGTCTACTATATCTCACGGCTAGTCGCCCGGATATATCCTTCAGTGTTGGGATTTGTGCGAGATATCAATCAGCACCGAAGGAGGTTCACCTGAAAGCGGTGAAACGGATCATCCGATATATCAAAGGTACAATCAATTTCGGAATTTGGTATCCTATGGGAACGACTTTGGATATTGTTGGATACTCAGATGCCGATTGGGCTGGATCAGTGGATGACCGGAAAAGCACGAGTGGTGCATGCTTCTATCTTGGCCACTGCCTTGTTGCATGGCACAGTAAAAAGCAGAACTGCATAGCACTCTCGACTGCCGAAGCGGAGTACATTTCTGCAGGAAGTTGTTCAACCCAATTGATTTGGATGAAAAGCGTGTTGAGCGATTTCCGGATTTCAACATCTTCGGTAACCATTTTATGTGACAACACTAGTGCTATTAACATTTCTAAAAACCCTGTGTTGCACTCTAGAACAAAACATATTGAACTTAGATATCATTTTCTTAGAGAGCTAGTTGAATCAAACATTCTTCAACTGTCATATATTTCAACTGAGGATCAATTAGCTGATATCTTAACAAAACCTTTGGATCAAAAACGTTTTATTCACTTGCGTAAAGCAATTGGCATGCTTTCCTTGAAATAACCTCTTTTGAAACCTTTGCTTAGGTTAGGTTTTGTTTTTGTTTTTGTTTTGTTCTTTATCTATGTTTTGTACATAGGACATTAATTGAGCATAAATCATAATTGACTTTAATTGCATCCTTTTATGCATTTAGAAATTTATTATGCTTTTGATGTCATAATATTTCAATGTTGCAATGATCATTTACGTTAATTAAACCATCTTTTAAGTGATCAAAGTCAATTTCTCTCTCAATGATCTCTTGGTATAGTCATTATCATATTTGATTGCTTAGTCGAGTATGAATTCGAGATCAATGGTTTGGTTGAATACTTTATATATTAAATAATTGATAGCCAATTGAGGGGGAGTCAATGAAATGTAAAATGCTCAAAAGATGTGGAAAGAGTTACATCCCATGAGGAGTGTGAAAACTACCACCACATGGAGAAAATAAAAAAAATACTCCATGAATGAAAAGCAAATTTTTGTTTTGAAAATTGTTGATGAAATTCATATTGAAATACTTGACTCAGTCGTATTTCATGGTTGGTATAAGGTGGGATTTTTAGTAAAAGATGCTCAAAGAGCCACTCCTTCAACAGATTGTCTAGATATATTATCTAACTTATCTGGGATTTCAAACATCTATTGATCTTGGTACTTTCATTTTCTTTACTAAAATTGATGATTTGATAAAGGCATTACACATAGGATCAGGATAGATGTAATTGAAGTTGTTCAACTTTAAGTGTTTTAACTTTCGTAAATTTTCGTTTCATTTTTGGGTATTGTTGATAGATTTTGCATAATCTATTTCTTGTTGTATGAAACGATGTCTTTTGTTTAAAGTTGACATGGTAAAGTGCTTACATACTTTTTCTGGATTTTATGGAATTTTTCTGAATTTTTCTGGAGAAAAAGTTGAAGCCGATCCGGATCGGGGTAAGTGATCCGGATCCCGAACGCAGGATTCTTCCTGCGGGTAGCCGATCCGGATCACATTCTCGATCCGATCCGGATCACGGCTAGGGTTTTTATAAGAACAAAGAGGATTTGATTTCTTTTACCCTAATCTTTTGTTCTAAAATCTCTAGAGCTTCTCTCTCTAGATTTCTTGCATTTTGGAGCTTCCAAACTCAAAGTTCTTCGGATTCAAGTAAGTTTTATTGATCAAAATCTCGGTTTTTCACAGTTTTTATGGTTTTTCTTCAAACGTGAGTTGAAATCTTGAAACTTTTTCGTTTGTGAATGGTTTTTGATCAAATTTCTTTTGAAATAAGGACTCTGGGTCAATTAGTTTTGCTTTTATGCTGGGTTTTCTCAAGATAAACGAGTTTTTAGGCTTCGATTTCTAAAAATTCTGGTTTAGGGCATAAAAGAGGAATTTTTGAAAATCATGGAATTGATCTATTTTTAAAATTCTTTTTGGAAAACTAATTTGATTCTTGGCTTCTCTACATGATTATGATTGTCTAGGTACAATTTTTCAAATTTTTCAAAATTGACGATTTTTCATATGTTCTTGAGTTGGTTTTGCACAGGACACTTTCTCAAAACTCAGAGCACTCACACCAATGGCACTCTCCTGGTTAATCCTGCTACTGGTCACGATGGTGCACACGAGCACATCCGTTAAAGAAGAACCAGGTGTTTCAACTCAAGACAAAACGAACGAAGCCAAGGAGGACAGCTCGGATTACGATGAGGAAGAATGGGACGAATTCTTCAAAGATGTTCAACGAAAAATTGATGAGGAGGACAGGAAATTTACCAAAGGAAAAAGATTAATGAGATCTGCCTCAACAACCAAACAGTATACGAGAAGGAAAAATGTCCAAAGAAGTGCGAGTCAGCATAGTGGGCCTCTCACCAGAGCACGCTCACTTTCTGGAATTCTGCAAACTGAATCTCCATGGGTTTCGGGACTGGATGCACCATCTGCATCTACACAGCATCCTTCACACTCAAAGACACGGACAACTGACACAGAGACTTTGGAATCGATTCGTCGGGAACAACAAAGACTCTCTGCTGCACAAGAGAGAATATCGAAAGAATTTCAGCAGATTTCCTCTGAACACAAGAAGATCAAGAAAAAGTACTCAAATATTAAGAATTTGCTTAAAGGGATTTTGAGCAAGCTGAGTTGTACTAGTTCAGATTCTTCAGACTGAGCAGCACCTTCTGTTCACTTTTTCTATGATCTTACTCTCTTGCAGTTCGCAGTTCTTGGTTCTTAGTTTTCAGGACTTAGTTTTTCTTCTTACTTTTAGTTTAGTTCTCAGTTTGTGCATATTAATAGAACTTTTTTTAACTCTCCTTACATATTGTAGCTCTTGCTACGTTTTGGCTTTGTTTTGTGACAAAAAGGGGGAGAGAGTTAGAGAGAACTTTGAACAATGAACAATGATTGTGAATATCAACTTTGTGAACATTAAGGTAAGTATGACTCCAACTTCAACTTTGGTTTTTCTTATGTGATTTGTGACATGCCTCTATACTAACTATTCGACTAACTATTTGGGCATGTAATATGACTAACAAGTTGATGTTGGACTAACATACTTTGACATTTGGTTTTCGATTGCTTAGAAGATATGTTGGTTTTAACTATGATTCTCTTACATATCTGAATTTTTCAAATGTCATGATGAGAATAAACTCTATCTCTGTAGTTGGTTTTGAATGTTTCAATTCTTGAGGTATCTAACGATTTTGTTTGTCAAGAATGCCTTCTGTGTGCAGAGATTACAGATGTCTAAGTCTAGAGTCTGTTCTAGGAGTTTATCTCATGTTTTTAATTTCTGGATCTCTTTTGTAAATTTTTGTTGTATGGTGATAGCAACAAAAATATCTTTTTGAATTTTCTTTTGTGGATTTGTGTTTTGTCACGAAACCGCCAAAGGGGGAGATTGTTACGGAATTTGAGTTGGCGTATTTCGTGAATGTATTAAGTCTTGAAGATTGAAGATGAAGAAACTTTGGATCGTATACCTCAATCTCAAGAAAGAAGAATTCAAAAGGATCAGGTACGTTTAACTAAAGAATTTTGATGATCCGAATACTTCTTATAGTGTAGAAACACCTGGAAGAGGTTTTAATTGCTTAAACATCAAAAACTGGACATGGGACATGTTCAGGATCCGGATCGAGCTCGGCAATCCGGATCCCGAAGGGTGTTGGTTCATACACTGGTTCAATCCGGATCGCAGCCTCCTCTGATCCGGATCCCGAACATTAGTTTTACCTGCTTGCTTTCTCGATCCGGATCAGGAACTGCAATCCGGATCCCGAACATGATGTTTTGGTAAAACTGTATGAACGATCCGGATCGGGGACTACGATCCGGATCCCGAACAAGCAATTTTCTGGAAACCGTCTTTTGTGCTTCTGCAATCCGGATCGCCAAATCCAATCCGGATCGCCGTCGGTAATTCTTTCCAGAAAAGGCTGTTTTTGATCCGTATATTCTTCCTAGGGTTTCTAACCTATAAATAGGCCCTGTATTCATTTCTAGGGCATCAGCTATTACAGAAGAAAATAGCCGAAAAGAAAAAATCCACATATATAGAGAAGAAAGGAAATCAATAGATTTATTCTATGTTTCTTCATCTATATTGATTGATTTGATTCTAGGTTTTCCATACTCACATTTTGAGTAGAATCAAATCAATGAATACTTAGATGGTATTTCCGATCTATCTTTAATCTAAGTATTCGGCGGATCATCACCACCCAAACAAACAACGATTTACCCCAAAATCGGCGCGTGGACTCGCGTGGCCTTGTGGATTCAAGGTGCAACCGCTCTCGTGGATTCGGAGCGAGGTACGTTCGTGGATTCGAAGCGTGCCACTGGGTGAAGACCGTGGATTCGGTCGGACGTCGTGGACTCGACGTTGGACGCTGTGGATTCAGCGTTGGGCGCGGATCGTGGATTCGAGAAGCGTCGTGGAGCGAGCGGGAAGATCTACTAGGAGCGTATGAAAAGGTTGAGTCGTCTGTGAGTACGTTATATCACCTTGTACGTGTGTTAATTCTAGTGGATTTCGCCGTGTTATCGGTCCCGTGGTTTTTTACTCCGGTTTGGAGTTTTTCCACGTAAAAATCTTGCGTGTTCTTTTATTTTTCCGCATTGGGTTTATTTGCGCAATGATTTTTTGAGTGTTTATTGTTTACACCTATTCACCCCCCTCTAGGTGTTTTTTCCCCTATTTAGATCCAATTACTTATAACCCAACACTATCCTACACCCTACTCGAACTCGAGCAACTAATACCCTGAGTCTAAAAATAAAAGGAGAAAAATAGCAATCATGGTTTCTCCTAAGTCAAATTCCCAGCATAATAGTGTAGCAGAAAAAGGTGGCCTATCTAGATGACCATACAAGCATGCAGTGTCCTCACGATGATAAAAGAAAGACAGATATCATTGTTCTTACATTTATTAGAGCATGTTAATTCTGAATAATAATAGTTCTCATAAGAACAGTAAATACTAACATGGCATATGTCAAACCTATACCAGCATGCATGTTACCCACAAAATACTAATCGGCATTCAACATCGGGAATCACTCTAATATTCCTAGTGAGTAAGTCAAAATACGAGGTCCACAACAATCACCCACCTCGAATGCGAAGCACGAATCCAAGCTCGCCCACTCACAAAGAAAATCCCGGCTCACCGCGAACACTGCGAAAATACCCAAAACGGTGCACAATTAATCTCGCAATTTTACACATAGCCGTTGTCCACGCAACAGTCTAGAAAAGGGTAAATTTTCACCAGCGAAATGAACTCTGAAAATTCTTGAAAAATCACCACTGCGATCGTCGCGACGAGTAGATGAAGATCGAGTACTCGCAGGTCCCGTTCCGACACCTGTAGGCCAAGTTACAGATTAAACACCGCGGTAAGCGCGAAACTCCTAAGAACACATCTATGCGGTAATCTGCCCAGAAAAAGTAGGATTTTCACCTTTGGGATAACCTCAAAAAAATCTAGAAAAATCACGATGATGTTCCTTGCGACGTGTAGATACGAAACGAGTACTTGCACTTCTCGTTTTGAACTCGAGCGCAGAGAAATTCCTGAAAAACTCCAATGCTGTCAAAAACTCTGCCGCAGAAAATGGGGTCACAAGATGGCCCGAAAAACCCAAAAAAAGCTTGGAATGAGGAGAAGCTAAAAATATGAAAGTCGTAGCCCTACCGGTCGTGGAAACAACGGCACAAGAATCGTCCAAAAACTCTGTCGGAGTAGCCCAGGGGAGCCTGCGCACCAAAACGCGATGGGAAAGATCGCCGGAGAAGAAGCGTCCTAGCACGCCGAATCACTGTATAAGTTGGTGTAGTGGCCTCCTAAAACCCCAGAAATCCTCCACAAGATGTAGAACTGGTAGTGGAAGAAATCTCCTGTAGAAACCTCTATGAGAAACTGGCCAGAAAACCCGAAAATGAAACCATACTAGGCCTATTTATAGGCCCAGCCCAACAAAATCCAAAATGCCCATTTTGTCCCGAGATTCGAGCGCTCGGACCGAATTCGGGCGCCCGAATCTCCTGAGGGATCCTTTGCGAGGAGCGCCCGGATCATCCTGGGCTTGACACGTGTCCCAAACACGGGACAACGTGTGCAAGCCCAGCCGGGAGCCGCCACGCGTCGCCTCTACGGTAAGCGGGGTAGGTGGCACCCGCGAATAGCGTGGCGCCACGTGGCCTCCACCCCGATAGCCCGCACGTGCGGCACTATTGCGCCGCCTGCCACCCTGCTGCGCACGCGCCTCGAGGCGCCCCCGTGTGTCTCCGTGCACCGCGCACTGTAAGCTTACCAATCCAAAGCTGCCACGTGTCCCCGCGCCCGGTCTATGCACCCGCGCGGGTTCCGTGGACCGCGCAATGTGCGCCGGCCAATCCGGGAGCGCCATGTGTCCTCCGCCTGGTCCATGCGCCACCCAGCGCCTCTCTGTGGACCGTGCTCTGAGAACCGGCCAATGATATGTGAGGACTCAAATTCCTGCGACTGGATTACTGTTGGTTCGGCAACTTTTGGAGGCCTTTGTTGGGTGTTGGAGGTGTTTGAGCGCAAATCGGACTTCAAGACTGGACCCAGCGCGAAAAATAGATCGAGATGGTGTGTTCGGAAGCCCCTGTAAATTTTTAGAAGTGGTTTTGCGTGAAAAGGACAGCGGATTTGGATTCAGCGCAGAAAAACGATGGAAATCGGCTATTTTGTTGTATTTTTCGGAGTCCGGATGAGCGAAAATGGGCAACCAGAAGTTCTGGGGGTTTTTTGGGCGCATGGGAAGGCTGTGGACCGGGGGATGCCACGTGGCGGCACCCCATTGGTCCGGTGTAGCGTGTGCGGCCCACGGGCGCGTGGGAGGGACGCGTGGCGGGCCGTGGTTGGGCCCGCCGCCGTGTGCATGTGGGCGCGCAGCGCGGTCCCCCGAGTGGGGGGACACGCGGCGCGCGCCCGTTGGTGGCGCCGCGGCCCCCCGGATCAAGCCGCGTGGCTTGATCCGGGCGGCCCAGGCGGGCGACGTGGAGGACCGGATGGCCACCACGTGTCCCGGCCCGCGGGGCCGAGCGGGCCGGGCCCGCACTGTAGCAACCGAGAGAGGGAGAGGGGGGATTTAGCTTGTTTTTTCTCCTTCTTCTTCTTCTTCTTTCTCCTTCTTCCTCCTTGGACCTTGGATTTTTGGAGGACTTCGAGCAGAGCTTTACCGCCAACCCTTCTCCATTTTCATCATCTTGGATGGCCATTAGAGCCCTCGTGATCACCTTTTTCCCCATGTGAAAGCACAAGCATCATCACTAGATTTTCGGAGCTTCACTGCCACACTTTGGTACAAAAATTCCCCAGGCTTCATTTCTTGGAATTTCGATCTGAAATTTGGAGGGGATCTCCACGACAGGTAAATCTACAATTTTGATATTCAGTGTTTTGCATGGATCATTAGATTTCTTGGAGCATTTCTAGTTTTTCTGCAACCTTCACGCACAGATTTTCTTTTTGGACACCTTGGAGTAATGTTGGGTTTTCTCTTTTATACAAGCTCGGAATTGGGATTTCTTTAGCTCGACCTTTATCTACTCTCGACAAGGAATCCATTGCCACCTTTCTCACTGTATTTGGAGCTCGTTTGGACAGGTAAATCTCACCATCTTTCCAACCCTGTAGTGCAGATTTTACAGTGCAGACTTTTGGTACAATGAATGTTTGTATGGAGATATCTTTGTGTTCAGCATGATTTTTCGGGGATTTATTTGTATGGATGGATTAACAGGGTTAAGAGGAGCATTTTTCATGTTGATACTTAAGTGGAATTCCTTCTAGATTGATCCCTAAAAATCTGTGAACTTTATGCTGAAATTTTGGATGTTGCCGCGTTGTTTTGAGTGTATCTTGGCCTACAGGTGTCGGAACGAGGTGTATAAATACTCGATTTGTATCTACTCGTCGTAAGGATAACAACCGTGATATTACTAGATTTTTTCGAGGATTGCACGCAGGTGAAAAATCTCCTTTTCTGTGCTGGTTTGTAAAACAGCAAGTTCTGTTTTTCGGTGTTGACCGTGGTGTTGTTTGTAGGCCGTTTGACAGTGGACTTGGCGATAGTGTGGCTGAGATGTTGGTCGTGGCTAAAGCGCAAGCGATGTTGTGCCGAGGGTGCGATTTCGGTGGATGTTGTTGCAAGTGGCTGCGCACTTCACCGACTTCGGTTTTGCCTGCGGAAAGCAATTCAGGTGGGTTTCTTCGTCTCCAGAACCGGTGGATGGTTCTCTGATTCTCTCTGTTAGGATGCATGCATGTTTAGGGTACATATATATATGATTGAGAGGTAAGCTTAGTAATGGTATTTGTTGAGAAATTGCAAGAGTAATATTCATGTTATGCCCTATGAGAATTGCTATAGCGGATATCTATTTTTATGATGAATAATGTAAGCTTGCCTAAGGGAATGTTACCCCCTATGATTGATAGCATGCATGATTTAATGTACAACCAATAGGAATGAGATGTAAGTATGGAAATGGCCTAGATCATGTGGATTGATGCTTATCTGATTATTGTACATGTTTGGTAGATTGGAGACTTAGCATATCGTAGATGGTTATATTCATTACATACTAGATGAGATAGAGATCATACATGATTTTTCATTGGCCTATTTATGTGAGATTGGTACATTTTAGTAGGGATACCTTAGCATGCCTTGTTAGCACATAACCTTGCATGAGAATTGTTAGCATGCCTTGCTATTATGTGTTTCATTCTCTTTTATCGTTTATGAGGACAAAAGCATGCTTGTATGGACATCTAAATAGGCCATCTTATTATCGCTACACTATCATGTTGGAACTGACTTAGGAGAAACCATGATTGTTTATTTTCTCCTTTCTTTCAGTCTTTTGTTACATGTTGCTCGGGTTCGAGCAGGGGTTTGGGATAGTGTAGTCGAGACCTTGAGTCGGGGACAGGTTGTCCAGGTTTGTGGGTTATTGCGGCGACCGCGAACATTAGGCGGTTGACCAGGTGTTACTTTTGCATCTGATTGAGGACCGGGGTTTTCTTTAGTGGATGGGTTTTCCCACTTTGATCAGAGTCGTGATCCAGTCCTGCTATATTATGATACTTATGATACTTGTTACTGAGATACTTTACTCGTATGGGTCGCTCCCCTTGAGTGCCACTCCGGAGTGTGCGACAGGCAGGCTTTAAGTCATTGAGACTCCTTCTTCCCATAGGTGTTATGCGTTGGCCAGCATACCCGATATGACAGGCACAGCAGGCAGTACCGGTATTTAGTGGTGGTTAAATTGGGTTTATTCAGGCAGGTACTTTCTTTGTTGCACTCGTGCCTGGAGGCTGAGTGGAGTCTAGTTGTAGTGGCCCTAGTTCCCGTGCAGTGTTTTTCCGATGAATCCACTGTTGGAACACCTAGTATTGGTGTATCTGGCCCACAGTGCATCAATCGGATGCTCCTGATGGACCCTGCGTGCTCCTATTTACTGTATTGGCCTTCGACTGGGTTTGCCGAAATTTCTGGAAAGATTTAGGCCAAACGGAGGTCGTAGATGGATTCAGCACGGAAAAACGCTTGAAAACGACTATTTATTTGCTTAATTTGAAGTCCGGATGCCCAAAAACGGACACCCGGAAGTTTTTAGTGGAAAATGGTGCATGGGAGGGGCCGTAGACCGCCGGGATGCCACGTGGCGGCCTGTCATTGGCCGGTTCAGGATGCGCGGTCCACAGAGCGGCGCGGCGGGGTGCACAGACCCGGCGCATGGACACGTGGCACCGCCTGATTGGCGGGCCCAGGGCGCGCGGTTTACCGGGTGTGCGCGACGGTGCATGGACCAGGCGGGGGGACGCGTGGCAGCCTCCGGTTGGTCGGTGCACGCGGCGCGGTCCACGGAATTCTTGCGGAAGGCGTGGACCGGGTGCAGGGGACACGTGTCACTCCCTCATTGGCGGGTGCAGCACGCGCGGTGCACGGGGCGCGGGGTTGGTGCCTCGGGAATCGTGCGCACGTGCGACCCACGTCGCGCGACCGGCGCGCACGTCGCGCGGTCAGCGGTCAACGGGAGGACACGTGGCGCCCGCTTATTAGCGGGCGCCACCGCCTTACTGTGCGTGTGGGTGGACACGTGGCGGTCGGTGAGTGGTTCCGCGTCGGTGTTTCCTGTTCGGCGGGGCACGTGGCGGCTTCTGGGTGGCCTTGCACCGGTGTTCCCTATTCGGCAGACACGTGGCAGCACCAGGAGAATTCGGGCGTGAACAATGTTGGGCCCGGGCCCAACACTGTAGGCGCCCGAAAGTTTCCGGGCGCCCGAAAGTTTGGGCCCGAGCCCAATAGTGTTGTTTTTTTGGGCTTTTCTTTTGGAGCCTATATATAGGCCACCTTGGGCCGAGCTTTTCACCTTTATTTCGTGGGAATTAGCTCTTGAGCCTCTTATGAAAGATTTTCCTCTCCCTCTTGCCAATCTTCTGGTGAAGTTTCAGATTTTCTGGAAGCCGCGACGACAGCATTTGCTGCCTCGTAGTGCGGAGCGACGGTATACTGTTGGAGGCCCATTTCCGTCGCAGTTTAGTCCGGGAGACCTGCAGAGCTACCCCGACCTCATTTTTGGACGATTTCTTCGACAACGGTTGCACGAGAGGTATATCTACGTTTTTCGTGTTGATCATTTTTCCCAGAAATTAGCTTTTGTGAGGGTTTGGGGTACATTTTTACGCCCCTTTGCTACAGTTTGGATTTCTGGCAGCAGCAACTTCGCGGAATTTTATCTCCACTTCCGGGTATCGGATTCAAACGATTCAAGAGCCTATCGACATCTACACTTCGCGAGGATCGTCGTGATATTTTTATTAGAATTTCTGAAAAATTATTTTCAGGTGAAAATTTTGTGTGAACAGTAACCTTGCATGCAGATTTTTTTGGGGGCTTATTGTTGTGTGTGAATTGTATGTAATTGAGAGTTGTCGTTGTACCCAGGACTGTAAGAGCATTTTTTTCTGTGCACCTTGCTTCGTGGATCGGGGAAATTGACGATTTCTGGACTGTTTATCTGTACCGTCCCGGACAGTTAGCGTATTCAGGTGGGTGATCCTGCTTGCAATATCTATGGACTGCACTCTAATTCTACAAGAATATTAGCATGCATGTTGGTATATGAGTTAACTAACCTGTGCAAACTGTATGTTGAAACCACTGTAGCTAGCTGCTAGAATTGATGACGTCTTGGTAAGTTTTACAACATGAAAACTCAACTTAGCTAAATTGTCAGTTAATTAATTATTCATGCACAGTTAGATTACAGTAAATGTGAACAGGTATGCAGAATTATTCATCACCTTAGCTTTCCCACAGTAGTAGTACTCTTGTCATTCTGGACTTGTATTCTCGTCATTTTGGACATAGTGATTCTCCCCGAGTCGTGGGCTGGGAGGTTTATTAGCTGGGGATTGCATTTGCACTCGCGTCTGGGGACCGAGTGGCGTCTGTAGCAGTCTATAGACCAGTTTGCATTATGATAGTGATAGTGATAGTGATAGTGGATCTGGGATCTTTGGGGCGTGGTCATAGTGACAGTGTGGATTTTTAGCCAGTGAGTGAGACAGTCATTGGATCATAGCCTGCATGTGCCACATTTGTGCTCGACAGTGTTGCTCAGCGATTCGACTCGAGCGGGTCGCTCCCCTCGAGTGCCACTCCGGAGTAGGCGAGACCGGGTTGTAGTACCGGCATTGAGATTGAGCTTTTACCGGGTTGGTGTACCGGTTGTTGAGGATTGAGTTCTTCCGAGCAGATGCGTCATCTTTTCATCTGTCCCGCTTACTGAGCATCTAGATAGGGGCATAGTAGCTGTAGAGTTATTTTTTTCAGTTCTTTTCTATTCAGTACTACATTTCTTCTGTTACTTTATGCCTCTAGTAGACTTAGTGGGCAGACCGTCGGGCTTGTTGGCGGCACCCACTGAGAACTACTGTGGGAGGTAGTTCTCACACCCGTCGTGGTGTCTTTTCCCCAGGGACTTCAGCTCCAGTTCCTGCTGCACCTGTTGCTGATCCAGCTCCTACTGACCGAGGTAAGGGAGTCGCGAGATAGATCCCTTTCCCCTTCAGCTTAAGCGGGAGTTAGAGGTACCCCGATGTATATTTTGGTTGTGTCTATGTTTGAGAGATCTTGTAGTGAGGGATCGAGTTGTACTCTTTTATTTTCTTTTGAGAGACTTCTGTATTCAGGTGAGGATTTTATGTATATTATATGTGAGAGATTGTTCTACTTCTTGTTATAGTTAGTTTTCTTTACTGCTCTGATATCTGTTAGTTTAGTTGATCTGTTTTTGCAGGTTAGTCGCTACGTCTCTACAGGGCTTCCTGTAGGGACGGCGGATCTGTTGGCGAGCCCGGGATACAGTTTTGACCCCGGGGCGTGACAGATTAGAGTGGTATCAGAGCCTAGGATGTAGGTCTTTGAGGACTTAGGAACCCTAGGCTTATGGTTAAACCCTAGGATGACCCACGTGAGAGCCGAGACTTTTAGCGAAAGTCTTGATTGGGTTTCTAACTCTCCCGAGTAGATAGGGACGAGTGATAGACATGTCTTCCTTTGGTAGCGACTATGTTGGCTGCAGACAACATAGTACTTCTGAAAGGGGGACATGCCTTTTGACTTTCGCTAGATTGGGTCGAGTGTTGTTTCTGGTTTTGATTGTTTGCTTTGCCCCTCAGGTGGGGATGCCTCCTCGACGTTCGATGGTGACGCGCTCGCAGCCTTCGTCCTCTGAGCCCGAGCAGGAGGACTCGGGGCGAGGACCTCAGGCTGAGATTCAGGAGCTCCGTGCCCAGATGGCACAGTTGGCGGAGGCGACCCGTCGCCAGGAGGAGGCAATGGCGCGGCTGATGCTCATGATGGAGCAGCGAGCACAGCCGGCAGCGGCACCCCCTGAGGCTTCGCCGGTGCCTTCTTCCCCTGTTGTGGCACCCCCTGTGGTGCAGCCTGCACCAGCGGTTCCTGCTGAGCCGGTTTCGAGTAGGCCCCCAGCCGGGGCGACGGGATCTTTGACTGCGACGGAGCAGCGGGAGGTTGTCGATTTGTTGATGAGGTTTCGACAGTTCGATCCGCCCCGCTTTTCGGGCATGAGTGCTGAGCCTTGGGCAGCCGAGACTTGGATTACCACCATGGAGCGCCACTTCGAGAGCTTATTTGTGGACGAGAGGTTTCGGGTTATCTTGGCCACTCATTTTCTGGAGAACAACGCCGAGGCGTGGTGGCGGCGTGTGCGACCAGCTGGTCCACCCGGGACGCAGCTTCTTTCCTGGACTGAGTTTCGAAGCATGTTGCTGGGAGCATTCTTTCCGGAGAGCGTTCGACAGCGACTAGAGGAGCAGTTGAAGAATCTCCGCCAGGGAGATAGGCCTGTACACTTGTACATAGCGGAATTCAACCAGCTTTTGGCATGTATGCCTCATGTGGCTAGAGATGAGAGCCATCGCGTTTATATGTTTGAGAGAGGACTTCGCCGAGACATTTACCAGTTTGTCCGCTCCCGCCGACTGCAGACCTTGGAGGCCTCGATGGAGCAGGCTTTGTATGTGGAGAGTGGAGAGGCCATGATGGATGAGGTATCTCCGGCCCCTGTAGAGACTTCTGGGGTGAAGCGCCCGGCTTCTCCGGATGAGGGGCAGTCTAGCAGGCAGGGACCCCCGAGACCTCCACGTTCCCACTCGCAGGGCCAGGGGTACCAGGGACATCAGAGATCGGGGGCGTCTCGCCAGACACAGCAGCAGCATCGACCCCCACGACAGCAGCAGTTCTCACAGCAGATCTCTCAGCAGCAGCGCCCAGATCGGTGTGTTATCTGTGGAGGCTCACACCTACCGACTCAGTGCCCGCAGAGACAGGGCCATTGTTTTCGCTGCGGGCAGGCCGGTCACTTTGTGAGCGTGTGCCCTAGAGCCGGCCATCTAGCTCCTACATCAGCATCAGCACCGTCCGTTCCTTACCAGCCAGCCGATCCTTTTGCAGCCCGCAGCAGGCCAGATGTTGCCTCATCTTCTTCCCGGCAGCCAGAGCGACGTCCCCCGGCGCCGAGCGGTCGAGTTTACGCCGCTCAGGTCGAGGACGCTACAGCAGCAGAGCAGGTCGTTACAGGTATTATTCTGAACTCTACAGTCCGTGCTCGGGCTCCTTTTGATACCGGTGCATCTCATTTATCAGTAGAGCGTTTGCATCCCTGCATGATATAGCGGTAGCTTCTTTATCACATTCATTAGAGGTTTAGATTCCAGATCAGGTTCTGCACGTCGAGTTGTACTGGAGGGTTTGCCCTGTACAGTTGGGATCCTGGATCTTGCCGGCAGACTTGATTGTCTTCCGACAGCTCCAGGATTTCGATTTTGTACTTGGTATGGATTGGGTGACGAGGTTTTGGACAACCTTAGACTGCCAAGAAGGACTGTTACTCTTTGTGAGCCGGGGCTGGAGGTGTTTGTTTTCGGGGAGCTGTTAGAGTTCTTGGTATGACTGTTTCTTCGTCGTGGGCCGGGCGGTTGATGATGCACCGTATTTCTAGCGGCGATTGTAGAGGCGCCTACGGCGGCACGGGGACCCGAGGATATTCCAGTGGTCCGCGAGTTTCCTGACGTGTTTCCTCCAGAGCTGACGATCTTGCCGCCAGAGAGGGAGATTGAGTCGTGATTGATGTGGTACCCGGAACCGTACCTATCTCGAAGGCACCTTGCAGGACGGCGCCTGCCGAGCTGAGAGAGTTGAAGGCCTAGTTTCTGGATCTTTTGGACAGAAGCGACTACAGATTGAGGAGATTTGTGTTGATCCGTCTCATGTGTTTGGCTTCGCATCCTTGGATTTTGGCGAGGACTTGATTTACGAGGAGCGAGAGGCTACCTGGGAGCTAGAGACGGAGTTGCGAGATGCCTACCCTTTTCCGTTCGAGACTTCTGGCTGGCGCGCTTGTTTTTACTCTGTTTCGTTTCGAGGACGAAACTTTCTTTTAGTGGGGGAGGATGTAGTGGCCCTAGTTCCCGTGCAGTGTTTTTTCGATGAATCCACTATTGGAACACCTAGTATTGGTGTATCTGGCCCACAGTGCATCAATCGGATGCTCCTGATGGACCCTGCGTGCTCCTATTTACTATATTGGCCTTCGACTGGGTTTGCCGAAATTTCTGGAAAGATTTAGGCCAAACGGAGGTCGTAGATGGATTCAGCACGGAAAAACGCTTGAAAACGACTATTTATTTGCTTAATTTGGAGTCCGGATGCCCAAAAATGGACACCCGGAAGTTTTTAATGGAAAATGGTGCATGGGAGGGGCCGTAGACCGCCGGGATGCCACGTGGAGGCCTGTCATTGGCCGGTTCAGGATGCGCGGTCCACAGAGTGGCGCGGCGGGGTGCACAGACCCGGCGCATGGACACGTGGCACCGCCTGATTGGCGGGCCCAGGGCGCGCGGTCTACCGGGTGTGAGCGGCGGTGCATGGACCAGGCGGGGGACGCGTGGCAGCCTCCGGTTGGTCGGTGCACGTGGCGCGGTCCACGGAATTCTTGCGGAAGGCGTGGACCGGGTGCAGGGGACACGTGTCACTCCCTCATTGGCGGGTGCAGCACGCGCGGTGCACGGGGCGCGGGGTTGGTGCCTCGGGACCCGTGCGCACGTGCGACCCACGTCGCGCGACCGGCGCGCACGTCGCGCGGTCGGCGGTCAACGGGAGGACACGTGGCGCCCGCTCATTGGCGGGCGCCACCGCCTTACTGTGCGTGTGGGAGGACACGTGGCGGTCGGTGAGTGGTTCCGCGTCGGTGTTTCCTGTTCGGCGGGACACGTGGCGACTTCTGGGTGGCCTTGCGGTGTTCCCTGTTCAGCGGACACGTGGCAGCACCAGGAGAATTCGGGCGTGAACAGTGTTGGGCCCGGCCCAACACTGTAGGCGCCCGAAAGTTTCCGGGCGCCCGAAAGTTTGGGCCCGAGCCCAATAGTGTTGTTTTTTTGGGCTTTTCTTTTGGAGCCTATATGTAGGCCACCTTGGGCCGAGCTTTTCACCTTTATTTCCTAGGAATTAGCTCTTGAGCCTTTTATGAAAGATTTTCCTCTCCCTCTTGCCAATCTTCTGGTGAAGTTTCAGATTTTCTGGAAGCCGCGACGACAGCATTTGCTGCCTCGTAGTGCGGAGCGACGGTATACTGTTGGAGGCCCATTTCCGTCGCAGTTTAGTCCGGGAGACCTGCAGAGCTACCCCGACCTCTTTTTTGGACGATTTCTTCGACAGCGGTTGCAAGAGAGGTATATCTACGTTTTCCGTGTTGATCATTTTTCCCAGAAATGAGGTTTTGTGAGGGTTTGGGGTACATTTTTACGCCCCTTTGCTACAGTTTGGATTTCTGGCAGCAGCAACTTCGCAGAATTTTATCTCCACTTCCGGGTATCGGATTCAAATGATTCAAGAGCCTATCGACATCTACACTTCGCGAGGATCGTCGTGATATTTTTATTAGAATTTCTGGATTTATTTTCAGGTGAAAATTTTGTGTGAACAGTAACCTTGCATGCAGATTTTTTTTGGGGCTTATTGTTGTGTGTGAATTGTATGTAATTGAGAGTTGTCGTTGTACCCAGGACTGTAAGAGCATTTTTTTCTGTGCACCTTGCTTCGTGGATCGGGGAAATTGACGATTTCTGGACTGTTTATCTGTACCGTCCCGGACAGTTAGCGTATTCAGGTGGGTGATCCTGCTTGCAATATCTATGGACTGCACTCTAATTCTACAAGAATATTAGCATGCATGTTGGTATATGAGTTAACTAACCTGTGCAAACTGTATGTTGAAACTACTGTAGCTAGCTGCTAGAATTGATGACGTCTTGGTAAGTTTTACAACATGAAAACTCAACTTAGCTAAATTGTCAGTTAATTAATTATTCATGCACAGTTAGATTACAGTAAATGTGAACAGGTATGCAGAATTATTCATCACCTTAGCTTTCCCACAGTAGTAGTACTCTTGTCATTCTGGACTTGTATTCTCGTCATTTTGGACATAGTGATTCTCCCCGAGTCGTGGGCTGGGAGGTTTATTAGCTGGGGATTGCATTTGCACTCGCGTCTGGGGACCGAGTGGCGTCTGTAGCAGTCTATAGACCAGTTTGCATTATGATAGTGATAGTGATAGTGATAGTGGATCTGGGATCTTTGGGGCGTGGTCATAGTGACAGTGTGGATTTTTAGCCAGTGAGTGAGACAGTCATTGGATCATAGCCTGCATGTGCCACATTTGTGCTCGACAGTGTTGCTCAGCGATTCGACTCGAGCGGGTCGCTCCCCTCGAGTGCCACTCCGGAGTAGGCGAGACCGGGTTGTAGTACCGGCGTTGAGATTGAGCTTTTACCGGGTTGGTGTACCGGTTGTTGAGGATTGAGTTCTTCCGAGCAGATGCGTCATCTTTTCGTCTGTCCCGCTTACTGAGCATCTAGATAGGGGCATAGTAGCTGTAGAGTTATTTTTTTCAGTTCTTTTCTATTCAGTACTGCATTTCTTTTGTTACTTTATGCCTCTAGTAGACTTAGTGGGCAGACCGTCGGGCTTGTTGGCGGCACCCACTGAGAACTACTGTGGGAGGTAGTTCTCACACCCGTCGTGATGTCTTTTCCCCAGGGACTTCAGCTCCAGTTCCTGCTGCACCTGTTGCTGATCCAGCTCCTACTGACCGAGGTAAGGGAGTCGCGAGATAGATCCCTTTCCCCTTCAGCTTAAGCGGGAGTTAGAGGTACCCCGATGTATATTTTGGTTGTGTCTATGTTTGAGAGATCTTGTAGTGAGGGATCGAGTTGTACTCTTTTATTTTCTTTTGAGAGACTTCTGTATTCAGGTGAGGATTTTATGTATATTATATGTGAGAGATTGTTCTACTTCTTGTTATAGTTAGTTTTCTTTACTGCTCTGATATCTGTTAGTTTAGTTGATCTGTTTTTGCAGGTTAGTCGCTACGTCTCTACAGGGCTTCCTGTAGGGACGGCGGATCTGTTGGCGAGCCCGGGGTACAGTTTTGACCCCGGGGCGTGACACTAGTAGCGGTGCTTAGACCAGTGCTAGTGTTGTTGGGAACTGTTTGGGGTTGACGTTGGTCCCAGGGTCGTTGTGAGTTTTTCGACCGTTGTGCGAGAGATTGAGGATCTTAAGTCTATCCGTTCTAAGAGAGAGCGTGGATTTCGACTGTAGCCTGCAGGTAACACTATTCGATAGCAAGTTAGTCTGATGGGACACCCTACGTGGATACACTAGGGAGGCGCAGGCTTGACTGGACCAGATATGGCAGGCAGCTCGATTGGATCGATTGTGCACCTTGTGTGCGAGTGGTTGCATACCTTTCATTGGTTTTTCCCCATTGAGCATTTAGATAGAGGCATGGTAGCTGTAGAGTATCTCCAGCTTTCTTGTTCAGTTTTTACTGCTTCGTTATGTAGTAACCGTGATTTTTAAAATCCAAAATTTAAGTTTAAATAATTTTCCGGATTATTTTAAATGGCAAAAATGGGAAATTAATAGGACAATAGTGGCCCTAAAATATCAACTTTTGAACGGAGCCTGATCTCGAAAATCCGAGATCACCATTGCGACCGTCTCGTCGAAACATGAAAAGTTGATATTCATATGTCTTCGATCCGATGGTCGGATCTTCCGCAAAACAGCAAAGAAGAAGTGGGCCCCACAACTTAAGTTGTGAATAATAACCCCTAATTCAATTGCCCTTTTGACCAATGTCGGCTGATTCGCCGTCTGGACCCTTGATATAACGGTATGGGTAGTCAATCCTAGCTATTTTCGACATTCTGAGCGTAATGGCACTGACGAAATTCACGTTTGGCGATCCGGGTGCATCGAAGTGCGTGCGTCATACTACAACTTACAGAACCTTATGGCCCGAGATTTTATTCGAGCACCGAATCAAGCAAACAAATACACTACTTGATAGGTCTCGACGAGCCGGACGTCGTGCCGAAGTCTGTTTCGCAATTTGACGAACCGTTCGTCTCGAAATGCGTGAAATACGTCAAAAAAGCGGGTATTTTCGCAAAAACCTTAATATTTTATGGGTCAAATTTAATGTGGCTTATAAGTTGGGGTGCTGGGTGCATTTGTTACCTACAGGAGGGACCCTAGAGTTTAGGATTGATTGAGTGGGGGGTTCTTTGAAAATTTGCAAAATAATGCATTAAATCCATTTGGCTCTTGGGCTTCCTTGGCTGGGTGCACGAGGGGTCTGGAGGGATTCTGAGGCATCACAAACTCCTCTGCATCTTCCAGCAAAAGCCCGGGTGTTGTGGAGGCCAAGGGGACACAAAACTTAGAGAGGAAATCTGAGAGAGAAAGAGAAGTAAGAAGCTTGGAACAAAGTTGAACAAGTTGGGTTTCTGGAGTCCCTGGGCTGATCTCCTGCGTCTGTGGACCACCTCGGAGCTTGCTGTGGCCGCGCGAAGGAGGAGGAAGAGAACCGGCTTCTTCCTTTCTTCATCAACTCCGGCGAGGTGAGTTGCTCTAAACCACAGGTTGCATGGACCCTAGACCTCTAGCAGTAGCTTAGTTAGGTTCTAAGTTTGCTCCCTGCCAAGTCCCGAGCCCCCATGCACTGTAGGTTGCCGGCGGGAGAAAACTCCTCGCCGGAACCCTAGAATTGCTCCGCCGCGGCCAATCTCCACAACCAGTGGATCAAATTAAAAATAAAATGATGGGAATTTACTGTAGGAGATAAGGATCAACCCTACCAAATTTGGTAGAGTTTGATCAAGTGGGTAGGTTGCAGATCGAAACCCTAGTTTCGGGTTTTCTTGTACCAAGCCGAGCTTACTGCTCCGGCGTCGGCGAGCCACCTCACCTCCGGCCAATGGGCAGAGAAGCTTCCTGGGAACAAATAGTTTCCATCCATGTGGTTGCATGGCACCCATGCATGCCGAGGGTGGCGCGGCCATGGATGACCCGAAAAAGGGTATAGTTATGGTTGCCGGCGTTCCGGCCATCTCCGGCGGGTTGGGAGTGGACATGAAGTTTGCTGGGACCAAGAGAAGAATATTCATGCATGTTAAAAGGCTCCATGAAGCCTCGGGAGGATTTCACCATTAGAGGTGGTGAAGCTCGAAACCGAGCTTGCTCCACCGCCGCCGCCGCCGTGCCCTGTCGCCGGGCATGGGTTCAGGTAAGTTGGTAATGAGCTTTGGCAATTGTCTGAGCAAGTGGTTGGGTCCCAGAAGCTCAGGTTGAATGGTCACCATTTTCGAAGTAAGAGCTTCATCTTCAACCTTGGATTCCGGCCAATCGAGGCTGTGGGGTTTGCCCAGACTTGCTGGGAATATTGTTTAAGTTCTAAGGAACATTTCCTTCCAAGTTATATGGGCCCAGGTGCAGAAATTGCTGAGATCAAGCTCGGGCATGGCTTGGGTACATGTTAAGCATTTGGTGCACCCTAGCTGTTTAATAAAATGCCTAAGAGAGATTTTGTTTGGAATTTGGCTTCGAGTGTAATATGAAAGATGTTCCATTTTATCCCCTGAGCTTGATGCTCACTTCAGATCAAACAGGATTTGTGTGGATTTAAGTATGGAGCATTGTGAATATGTTAGTAAGCGAGGGTGATGGATCTTGTGATCCAGCAGTTCTGGGCTGCGCTTTGGGCAAGCCCCTGGGTTCTTGAAGTGCTTTGAGCAAAAGGCTCAAGCAGATTTGCAATTGGCACAAGAAATTTAAAGTTATGGTGTTGTCAAGCTCTAGGATTAGTGTTTGTCTTAAGTCCTGGTTTTGGGCTGTTTGCGAAGCCGCGACAGTGAGCTCCTGGCTAATTTGGGGTCACTGGACGCGATGCTTGCGTCGGATTTGGGTTTTGTTGAGCCGAAGAAATAAAAATGCAATTAGGCTATCTTAGAATAGAGAGTTATGGCCCGAAGTTTTTCTCGGGTTCCATGCTGCCACAAATAGGTGAGCACAGTGTTCCACAAGTCGAGTGTCACCTACTGGAGGTGACGGTTCGTAAAAATGATATTCCAGTTAAGAGAACGAGCGAAAACGGCTCTCAAAAAGCATTAAAAGTGCGGTTTTTGGAAACCTTAAGGGTCTAAGCACAATTGTAGCATCGTGTACTGCCTAGGGCAGTGTGTAAGTGATTCCTAAGCTTTTCGTTAGGAATCCAACGGCTCCCGTTGAGCAGAAATAGGATATCGGTCCGAGAATCGGTAAAATTGTCGATTTAACGGCATCCTGGTGGCAATCGCGCAATTCGGGAAATTGTGGCGATTTCACCTAGCCGACTATTGAGTCCCAGTAGAATCTGGTAGAGCCAGCGGCAAAGGGTTAAAGCCCGAGTCTCCCAGAAATCCAAAAGGAATTCCCGGGAGGGGCATTTTGGTAATTTTACCAATAATTGAACATAGGGTTGAGTTTGTCTAAGTGTTGTTGTTAAACACTGATGTTTAAGAAGATCAAGGTTTCGAGTTGATTTGGAAAAGATCTGGGTTTAAGTTAAGTTGGGGTTAGAGTGATTGAGTTGTACCCTGATCAGTATTTTTGATTCAGGTTGGCACAGTTTTCGAGCTTTCCTTTGGAGTCGAAAAGTTCGCCTGCAAATGACAGGTGGGTATATCTTCGGTCCGGACTTTATCATTTTGGCCCTCTGGGGTATAATATTGGTTGGACCCCTGTCCTTGTTAGCCTAGATGATATTTGAGCCTGCCTTCCTTTTGATCAGTTTTATACTGTTATGAACATGATTTTAGTCAATCAATGTTTTGTCTCCAAGCATCGCAGAGTCGCCTGAGTCTGTTCTTGTTTGATAGGACGAAGGCATTAACTCCTCGAGGTTTGGTCATAAAACTTGTTTTCAAATTGTTTTCCTAAAAAGATATTTTTAGCCTTGCATGATTGATCTTTAGTTACTTCCAGATATTATGACCCTATTCCTGGACATTTGCCATGCCTGATTGGTCATTAGCTAGCTTGCACATTTATACTTGATTATCAGTATATCCTGATCCATGTTCTAGTAGTTGTTGATTATATTCTACATGTGATTGAGATTTAGTGGCTATTCTGCATTGCACCCTTGTTGGGATTTTGGTCATTACTAGTTTGCATACCTGATTATCAGTACTCCTTGATTATATCTGATCCATGCTGTAGTAGTTGATGATTATTCCTGCATATGAGTTGAGATTCAGTTGATTCTGATATTGCATCCTTGATTGGACTAGTTGATGATTATTCCTGCATGTGAGTTGAGATTCAGTTGATTCTGATATTGCATTCTTGATTGGATTGTTTCGGCTTGTTGTTGATCATTTGAGTTGAGATTCTGTTGGCATACTATTGTTGCACCCCAGTGGGGATTTCCCGGCTTGTTGCTGATTACCCGGTCTGTGGACCGTGAGCTTGAGTATTTGCATGATTGATCGCCCGCACTGCTGTACTTCACGAACATCAGCGGAGTCGTGACCCGTGTGGATGTTCTTTACCGGTAAAGTGGTCTGGTATACGACCCGTGACTCCCAGGTTAGTGCCCAAGGGTGCCGGAGTGTTGACTCCCAGGTTAGTGCCCGAGGGTGCCGGAGTATGTCAGCCAGGTTGGTGCCAGGTTCGGCGAGTTTTTCCTGAGGTCTTGTAGACCAATATGGTGGCTTATGATTGGGGTATTTGATATTTCATTTGTTGATGAATATGTTGCCTGTTTAGCCTGCTTTTATCATATCTCATGATTTCCTGGTTCCTATTCCTGTTATCAACCTATGCTTGCTTCAAGATTTTATAAGTTTGCTTTTAATTACAGCTTCAAAAAAATATATATCTGATTATCCTAACATGTGATTATTACTATCCTCTAGTATTGTATGCCAGTAGGTACGATCTGCTATTTCTCGGCTCGTCGTGCCCACTGGGATACACTGTCGATGTATCTCACACCCCCTGGGTGACCATTTTTCAGGTCGATCGGGTGCTGGGATGTCGGGACGTGTTGGTGAGATTCTGTGTTAGCAATCGACCCTGGACAGCCGTTATTTTATTAGCAAGTTGTAAAGCTGTAAATTAATTATTTAAAGTATTGTAATATCTTTTAGTTATACGTAGATTAGACTACTCTGATGTTGTTGTAAAAGCTTAGCCGTGCATATATAGAAAAGGCTCAATCCCAAGGGGGATTAGGACTCTTCTATATATGTGGCGGTCTGTCATGCCATGGCTTGGTCTTAAACTCTGATTTAAAAAAAAAATTAAAAATAAAAAAAAAATAAAAAAATTTAGACGCTGATTTTCGAACTCGGGGCGTGACAGATTAAATGGTCTCAGAGAAATAGGAATACGATGCCTAGGTTTGGCTAGGAACGAACCCTAGGATGATTTGTATTCACGAGAGAGCGCAGGGTATTGGCATAGTGGTTTGGAGCTCAGGTGTGTTTCGTGATCGCGTTTTGGGGATCGTTGCTGGTGCAGAGTTAGCCGCGGTCATGGTTTCGGCCGTGGGCTTGATTGTTTCAGTGGAGCCAGAGGGCTCAGATCAGTTACAATACTTGTGGTTGAAAGATTGACCACCGTTTTTGTCAAAATTGTTTAACTGATGGCACAGCAGCAGATGACTGCTAGTATTGCACAAGCCCCACAGTTTGCCCAGAGGTTGAACAAGTTGCTGACCTTTTAGTGTTTCCGTATCATAATTCAGTGGCCTATGTGCCTGATGGTAATCCTGGTTTAGGTTGGATTTAAATTTTGGCCTATGCGTAAATTCTAATAAGACGTTGGTAAACATCGGAATATGATTCTAGATTCTTGTGAATAGTCAGGGTGGCATTCCTGACCAGGAGATGGTAGTGACCTTTGGTAGAGGCTATATCATCGGCATAGAGACTGTAAAGGGAGGTATGTGATGTACCTTCAGATGTGAGTTGTGTCCCCAACTAGTTGTTGGCGACAGATCTATGGTATTTCACTTTTCTTTTTGGTAAGCACGTTGGCGGCCGACAACGTACTATCGAAAGAACTGAGGAAATACTCTACCCTGTAAAGGGAAAGTATCAGATTTGGTCTAAGTTAGTAGCCTTGGAGTTATTGATACCTTGTGACTGGTTGTCACTATTGTGAACCTATTAGAGACTTACTTACAAGTGGTTTAGTTAAGTTTAAGTTTCGGGGACGAAACTTCTTATAAGTGGTGGGTGATGTAGTAACCGTGATTTTTAAAATCCAAAATTTAAGTTTAAATAATTTCCCGGATTATTTTAAATGGCAAAAATGGGGAATTAATAGGACAATAGTGGCCCTAAAATATCAACTTTTGAACGGAGTCTGATCTCGAAAATCCAAGATCACCATTGCGACCGTCTCGTCGAAACATGAAAAGTTGATATTCACATGTCTTCGATCCGACGGTCGGATCTTCCGCAAAACAGCAAAGAAGAAGTGGGCCCCACAACTTAAGTTGTGAATAGTAACCCCTAATTCAATTGCCCTTTTGACCAACGTCGGCCGTTTCGTCGTCTGGACCCCTGATATAGTGGTATGGGTAGTCAACCCTAACTATTTTTGACATTCTGAGCACAATGGCACTGACGGAATTTACGTTTGGCGATCCGGGTGCATCGAAGTGCGTGCGTCATACTACAACTTACAGAACCTTATGGCCCGAGATTTTACTCGAGCGCCGAATCAAGCAAACAAATACACTACTTGATAGGTCTCGACGAGCCGGACGTCGTGGCGAAGTCTGTTTCGCAATTTGACCAACCGTTCATCTCGAAATGCCTGAAATATGTCGAAAAAGTGGGTATTTTTGCAAAAATCTTAATATTTTATGGGTCAAATTTAATGTGGCTTATAAGTTGGGGTGCTGGGTGCATTTGTTACCTACAGGAGGGACCCTAGAGTTTAGGATTGATTGAGTGGGGGGTTCTTTGAAATTTGCAAAATAATGCATTAAATCCATTTGGCTCTTGGGCTTCCTTGGCTGGGTGCACGAGGGGTCTGGAGGGATTCCGAGGCATCACAAACTCCTCTGCATCTTCCAGCAAAAGCCCGGGTGTTGTGGAGGCCAAGGGGACACAAACCTTAGAGAGGAAATTTGAGAGAGAAAGAGAAGTAAGAAGCTTGGAACAAAGTTGAACAAGTTGGGTTTCTGGAGTCCCTGGGCTGATCTCCTGCGTCTGTGGACCACCTCGGAGCTTGCTGTGGCCGCGCGAAGGAGGAGGAAGAGAACCGGCTTCTTCCTTTCTTCATCAACTCCGGCGAGGTGAGTTGCTCTAAACCACAGGTTGCATGGACCCTAGACCCCTAGCAGTAGCTTAGTTAGGTTCTAAGTTTGCTCCCTGCCAAGTCCCGAGCCCCCATGCACTGTAGGTTGCCGGCGGGAGAAAACTCCTCGCCGGAACCCTAGAATTGCTCCGCCGCGGCCAATCTCCACAACCAGTGGATCAAATTGAAAATAAAATGATGGAAATTTACTGTAGGAGATAAGGATCAACCCTAACAAATTTGGTAGAGTTTGATCAAGTGGGTAGGTTGCAGATCGAAACCCTAGTTTCGGGTTTTCTTGAACCAAGCCGAGCTTACTGCTCCGGCGCCGACGAGCCACCTCACCTCAGGCCAATGGGCAGAGAAGCTTCCTGGGAACAAATAGTTTCCATCCATGTGGTTGCATGGCACCCATGCAGGCCGAGGGTGGCGCGGCCATTATGTATAGGGTTTTTAGCGAAAGGTTTCGGTGTAATCGGTTTGTTGTTCCTTCTTTGTTCTTATTTAGACATCTACTTTGTTTGTCACTGACTTTACCCACTCCGTGACAGGTGTTACTAGGTGCGTTAGCCGGGACGGCGGTGAGACTGCGTCGCCAGGACCGTAGTCGGGATACTTGGTTTTTATCTCATTTTTCCTTTAAACTTTGATTAGTTAATTTGCTTGTGGATTACTTTAGTTGTGGACATGTATTAGTTAGCTCTGTGGAGGAGATGTTGTAGTGACCCGACCCTTCGGGGTATTTTTAACTCACATGTAATTACTTAGGCCTTAAGTGAAATAAAATTATTTAATTTCTAAAAGTTGGCCGGTGGGTGGTGCTGGTATTTTTCTGCGATAGGGCGCGGAAAATGATGACCGACGGTGCGATCGGATCTGAAATCCGACGTCGGGATCTCCCGGAACGGGATCCTTAGTTACGCGGTGATTAGTCATGCATCAGAATCCGTGCAAAATATCTTGCACCCGTTGGAGATAAGGTGGGTTATCTCGTAGGGGATAATTAATTAATTAATTAATTAATTATCCGATGACGGAAATTAGAATTCTCTTACGTACGAATTAAAGAGGAAATTAATTAAATAATTAAATAATAGGGATTATATAAGTAATCCCGGTTATCGGAAGAAAAACCCTAATTTAAATTACCGCCTCCTCAAACCCTCCTCTTTCGTGCGTGCCGAAAACCAAACGAAACCCTAGTTAGAAAAGAAAGAGGAAAACCCTAACCGAAAGAGAAAAGAGGAAAAGAAGGAGGAAGCGGAGGAACCCGATCGCCCCGATTCACGTGCCGGAGATCGGAGAACGAGACGCCATCGTCTACGGGGAGCGGATCCGGGTCTCCAACGCCGAAAGGAAACAAGCGCCGAAAGGAAACAAGATCGGTTCTTTAATTCCGATAAATTAAGGTTAGTGAACATCGTTGCGGTTGTTAAATTAATCGGGGGTTTTTCGTGTCCTTGTAAGGTGATTTTAATCGGAACATCGATCGCGGATTTTCGTCGGGTTTTGACCCATGTTTTATTCTCGTTCTTGACCGGGTGTGATCGAGGATTTTTTTTATCGAATTTTAATTGGTGGTTTTTTAATCGGTTTCTTGTTATCGGACCTCCGATCGACGTTTTGGTTGTTCGTCGATCGTTGGTTTAGTCATTAGAATTATCGTGTATTTTTTTGGAAATTTTTGGGGATGTTTCGTTGGAACATAGTGGGTTAACGGGAGGCCCCCGCCGCCGTTGTTAAACGGGAGGCCGCCGCCGTCGTTACCATGGTCGCGGGGTCTTCGCCGGAGTCGCACGGGAGCGAAAACGGAGAAGAAATCGCGAAACGGGAGCGAAAACGGCGAAGAAAACCGCAAAATTAGGGTTTACTGTGCTTGTCCGTACAGCGCGGTCCACGGGTCCAGGCGTGCACCCGGTGCACGCCCGCCGCGTCGGAAGCACCAGACCCGGTGCACGGTTTCGTGCACCGGCCCGGCCCAAGGCGCGCGGTGCACCTCATGCGTGCACCCGGCGCACGCGCTTGCGGCCGAAGAGCAAGGACCCGGTGCACGCTCGGTCGTGCACCGGCCCGGCCCGAGATGCGCGGTGCACGCCTCCTGCGTGCACCCGGTGCATGCCACCGCCGCCTAACGCCGTGAACCCGGTGCACGGTTGCCCCCGTGCACCAACCGACAGCCCGAAGTTCATTTGCTCCGTTTTTGCCCGTTTTTCCACCGTTTTGAGCGTCGTTTTCGCCGTTGGGATCGTTATTTCCGTGGCTTTCTTGGCATGGCCACTTGAGATTTTCTTGGTCACTATTTTATTATGTTGGGTGTCGATTTCGCCGACGCTCCGCGCCTCGACGAAATTGTCGGGGGCGCGCCGTTGGGTCTTTTTCTCATCTTTTCGCCGCCAGGGGTCTTCTTGATTTAACCATTGATTTCCCGAGTTGACTACCGGTTGAGGGTTGAGATTTGCTGGATTTCCGTTAGCGGTTTTGGGTTTCGGTTTTCGGCGAACCGGACGGTGTTGGACTTTTCCGTCAAAAAGAGTAAATTGGGTCTTTTGTTTTGGGATGTTAGTACACGTTTGTGACTATAGTTATCCTTGCGGACTTTCTTTAGGTCCAGGTGCGCAGCGGGGGTGCGCGAAGGATTCAGGTGTTCCGATTTCCCTTCAACAAGGTGGGTACGATTGCTATAAGTGCAACAAGTGCAGTAAGTGCATCTATCGTCATTAAAAGTGCTCTCAATTTACCTAACAAAGTAGATGGACATTTTAACCTTTCGCATAATTGTATTTTTATCTAACAATTAAAGCGGCTGCGGTCGCGGTGCTCACTACACGCCGATCTCGGCAAATCCGGTTTCGGATGCTGCACGTACACCGGCGGATTGGCCTCCGCATAGGTGTACTTTTCCGAAAAAGTGGTCTTTTGACCCGTGTGCCCCACGAAAGTATAGGTGCGAGTGGGGACCTCTTCGCGCCAGCTGAAGGTGACGCACCAGCACCGTGAAGAGGTAAAAGCATCAAAAGGTGATTGCGCACGAGGGGAGACTTCAGTCTCTCCGACAGGTACTCTGGGGTTGGTGCCCAACTTAATTGATAAATCTGGGGTCGGTGCCCAGCTAAATTATGTACAGGGTTTTAGCGAAAGGTTTCGGTGTAATCGGTTCGTTTCACTTCTTTGTTCTTATTAGACATCTACTTTGTTTGTCACTGACTTTACCCACTCCGTGACAGGTGCTACTAGGTGCGTTAGCCGGGATGGCGGTGAGACTGCGTCGTGAGGACCGTAGTCAGGACACTTGGTTTCCATCTCATTTCCCTTTTTACTTTAAATAGTCTTTTGCTTGTGGATTACTTTAGTTGTGGACATGTATTAGTTTGCTCTGTGGATGAGGTGTACCTTTATGCTTTTGATATTTTTAGTGGTGTTTTCTTGCGCGACGCGTTTTCACGATGAACTGATTGATTGTGAAAATGTTTTCTCAAAACGAAGTGCCGTGTGGGCACGGGTTTTACAAACGCTGGGTTTTATCCTTTCCAAACGTTGACGCCGCTTTATAAACTTGTTTTGTTTGGTGATGTATGTCTACTGTATGGTTGATGGTTGATGTTTGATGTTGTAAATGAGACGCCGTGCATATACAAAGGAGACTCTGTCCGTGGGCAGAGAGAATTTGTGTATGTGGCGGTCTGGCACGCACCGGGGATGAGGTTAAGTTACTTTGTTAAGAAAAAAAAAATGGACACGCATTTTCCGCTTTGATTTACTCAAAAACCCCCGGGGGCGTGACAGATGTACTTTTATGTTTTTGATACTTTTAGTGGTGTTTTCACACGCGGCACGTTTTCATGATAAAGCAAATGATTTCGAAAATATTTTCTCAAAACGAAGTGCCGTGTGGGCACGGGTTCTGCAACCGCCGGTTTTATCCTTTCCAAACGTTGACGCCGCTTTAATAACTCGCTTGAAAAATAAGGTGTCGAGTGGACACCGGTCTTTTAAAACACTAGTTAAATTAATGTACTTTGATTGGTGATGTATGTCTACTGTATGGTTGATGGTTGATGTGTGATGTTGTAAATGAAACGCATGTTGTAAATGAGACGCCGTGCATATACAAAGGAGACTCTGACCGTTGGCAGAGAGAATTTGCGTATGTGGCGGTCTGGCACGCACCGGGGATGAGGTTTATATTACTTTATTAAGAAAAAAAAAATAGACACGCAATTTTCCGCTTTGATTGACTCAAAAACCCCCGGGGGCGTGATAGATTAAATGGTATCAGAGAGAAACAACCATAACCATAGTAGACGTAATCCACATCCACAGTGTAAGGTGCCACAAGCAAATTGGACATGAGATAACCAAGGTATAGGTGCGGTAGTACGTGAGAGTACGGGGAAAAGGGAATGTAATATAGGTGTAATCGTAAGTCAAGGTGCTAGGGTGATAACCTTAGGGCTAACTTGGTTTCTTTGTTTGCACGGTTAATGGCCCGAATCCGCTCTTCAATCGATGGTGCAGAAGAGGATACGACGGTTCCGGCAACAGTGGAGAATCGGCTACTCCAACAACGGATTACGCGACATGGCATAGCGCTCTTCCTTTTTTTGTTAGGAAAGACGAACCCCACCAGGCTCGCCTTCACAAGGGTGGTCCACATAGCGACACTAATCGGGTAATACCGACGGTGGGTCTACCCGCTTACCGAGAAGTGATCGATAGGACCACTATGGTGGGGCGGGAATTGGCCGCTCCACGCACCCGGCAGAAGGATCATGAATCTGCCGGGGGCCGAAACGACCACAGCCATAACCCGGGAATGACTTTCCCGACGGGGGCCGACCACCCCAATATCCGAAGACACCGCAAGGAACCTGAAACACATCAGACAGGGGAATCGATACGTCATGGAGTACCGACAAGAATATGTAAGGTTGGCCAATTGTGTTTCCATTGTTATAAGGGATGAAGCACACAAAGCCCGCCTCTTCGTAGACGGATTGCGGAGCAATACTTTCGAAGTCGTGCGAGTAGTGGAACTCCACACCTTCCAGAAAGTGGTGGATAGGGCCACCATAGTGGAGCGCGGATTCGAGGTGACGCGCGCCCGACAAGAGGACTCGGAGTACGACATGGACAAGAAATGACCCCAGCCCTTCTTAGGAGGGGGATTTTCTAGCGGAGACCGGCCATGCATCATCTACAGAGGAGCACCCCGGGGGAAATTATTCATTCCGGAAGCACGACCTTTGCTTCTAACGTGACAAACTGGGACAGTTCCGTTTTTACTGCCCCGAACCCGGGAATGATTCTTCGGAGTCGCGACACGGATGAGAGGTCTTATGCGACGACACGACAAAGGACGCACTACCCGAGGGAAGTAGTAGCAGGAAAGACCCCTTACGAAGAGTAATGTTGGTCTTGACCCCAGGAGAACCCTTAGGAGCAAATACTCTATACCTTCCTGCCCAATAAGGATGCCAAGACTTAGTTGTCTTTGGTGTTGGCCCTTTATTTATGGGTCAAATAGGTCCAACTTCCTGCCTTGAGACAATAGGCCCAGGGTACTAGTGAGTTGGGATGGGTGAGCCCAATAGGTTAGGTGGGCTGCGGTCCGCAATAGACCTAACGGCAAGAGGCCCAACAATAGACCCAACATCAAGGTGGGTTGGCTCCGATCGAGATCTGTGGTGCGGTGTATGCCGCTTTAAGTGAATCGGACGTGCACCTCTAAAAGCTCAGGCGTTTGGGGTTAATGGTTAGCACCAACGATCCGATATTTGAGACTTAGTGGTAAGAGAATTCGAGGGGATACTCGGAAGGGATGGGCTTACCGAGTATCAGGCGGTAATCGACTGCGAGAAGCGCCAGGTGCAACTGCAGAAGCCGGGATTCCCGGAAAATGTGTACTTGGCGTATAAAAGTACTTCCTTTTTAGCTGTCATCTCCGCGTCGCGGGCTAGAAAGCTGATAAAGGGTGGGTGCGTGGCCTATCTAGCCTCGGTAGATTTAGCCACCCGACCCGTCCCCTCGCCTTCCGAGATTCCAGTGGTAAGGGAATTTCCGGACGTGTTTCCGGCGGAGCTCCCCGGAATGCCGCCGGAACGAGAGGTTGACTTCCCGATTGAGCTGCTTCCCGGCACCAAACCCATCACCAAGGCACCGTACAGGATGGCCTTCGCGGAGTTGAAAGAACTCAAGGCACAGTTGGAGGACCTTTTGGACAAGGGTTTTATCAGACCAAGCGCGTCACCCTGGGGCGCGCCCGTCCTGTTTGTGAGAAAGAAGGACGGAAGTCTCCGGTTGTGCATCGACTACCGGGAGATAAATAAGGTCACCGTTAAGAACAAATACCCCCTGCCAAGGATCGACGACCTCTTCGACCAACTACAGGGGGCGACGGTGTTTTCAAAGATCGACCTGCAGTCGGGCTATCATCAGGTCCGGGTTAAGGGGGAGGACATCCCCAAAACGGCTTTCCGAACTCGCTATGGCCATTACGAATTTACGGTAATGCCGTTTGGGCTCACAAATGCCCCGGCGGTGTTCATGGATATGATGAACAGGGTATTCAAACCCTTCCTGGATTTATTCGTGGTGGTCTTCATCGACGATATCCTCATCTACTCTCGTACAGACGAGGAACATGAAGAACATCTGCGCACAGTCCTCCAGACCCTACGGGAACAGAAACTCTACGCCAAACTCAAAAAGTGTGAGTTTTGGCTCCGTGAGGTCGGTTTCTTGGGGCACGTAATCTCGGCGGCTGGAGTCGCAGTGGATCCGAAGAAGATAGATTCGGTGACGGACTGGCCCCAACCGACGACGGTGACGGAGGTTCGAAGCTTCCTGGGATTAGCCGGGTATTACCGGCGCTTCGTGGAGGGTTTCTGTCACGCCCCGGGGTCAAGACTGTACCCCGGGCTCGCCAACAGATCCGCCGTCCCTACAGGAAGCTCTGTAGAGGCGTAGCGTCTAACCTGCAAAAAGGAAGATACTACACTAAACAGATATCAGAGCAAAGTAAACTGCTAGAAATAAAATAAGTACAACTCTCATAATACAATAAGTCCTCACCAACAAATACAAAAGTCTCTCAAAGAAAGAAGAAAAGTACAACTCGATACCTCACTACATAATCTCTCAAACAACACACAACCAAAATATAAGGGTACCTCTACAACACTGAAGCTGAAGGGGGAAGGGATCTATCTCGCGACTCCCTTACAGGATCAGCAACTGGCACCGCAGGAACTGGAGCTGAAGTCCCTGGGGAAAAGACACCACGATGGGTGTGAGAACTACCTCCCACAGTAGTTCTCAGTGGGTGCCGCCAACAAGCCCGACGGCCTGCCCACTAAGTCTACTAGAGATAAAAGTAATAAAAGAAATGCAGTATGAAGAGCTGGAAAGTAAACATCTACTGCTACTATGCCCCTATCTACAATGCTCAAGGGGAAGAACAGGAGGACGATATGCCACAACTGATACTCAACTCGGAACACCCAATCCAAACTGACTGCCACAACGGGCCCAGTCAAACCTGCGCCTACCTACTGCTGTAGGTATGTCCGGTACTCCAACCCGATATCTAGCTCAATCTCAAGGCCGGTACTACAACCCGGTCTCGCCTACTCCGGAGTGGCACTCGAGGGGAGCGACCCGCTCGAGTCAAATAACTGCGCAACACTGTCCAGCACAAAGGTGGCACATGCAGGCTATGATCCAATCACTATCTCACTCACTGGCTAAAAATCCACACTGTCACTATGACCATGTCCCAAAAATCCCAGATCCACTGTCACTATCACTATCACTATCACTATCTTAATGCAAGCCGATCTACAGACTGCTACAGACGCCACTCGGTCCCCAGACGCGAGTGCAAATGCAATCCCCAGCTAATAAACCTCCCGGCCCACGACTCGGGGAAAAAGATCGCTATGACCAGAGTGACAAGAGTACTACCACTGTGGAACAGCTAAGGTGATAAATAAATCTGATGTATGTTCAAGTTACTGTAGTTTAATGGCACATGATAATTAAATAACAGGCAATTATGCTAAATTAAGTTCCCAAGTTGCAGAGTTTATCAAGAGATCGACAGATTTAGCAATTAGCTACAGCGGTTTTCCAACATACAGTTTACCCAATTAACTGGCTCATATACTATGCATGCTACTATAATTGTAGAATTAGAGTGCAGTCCATAGAATTTGAAAGCAGGATCACCCACCTGATCGCGCTAACTGTCCGGGATGGAACAGATAAACAGTCCAGCAAACGACAACTGCCCAGATCCACAGAGCCAGAAGCACAGAGAAAGTGCTCTTACAGTCCTGGGTACAACAACAACTCACAATTACAACCAAATTACACATAACAATCACATTCCAAAAATCTGCATACACAGTTACTGTTCACCCGCGATTTTCACCTGAAAATAAATTTTTAAAATTCCAATAAAAATATCACGACGATCCTCGCGAAGTGTAGATGTCGATAGGCTCTTGAATCGTCGAATTCCGATGTCCGGATGAGGAGATAAAAATCCGCGAAGTGAGTGCTGTCCAGAAATCTCACAACAAAACAGCGGCTCAGAAATGCCTCGAAATCCGTGCCAAAAACCCAAATCTAGGCAAAACACTCAACACGAAAGTCGAAGATTTACCTCTCGTGAATCCAACGCCGCAAAAATCGCTGAAATCGGATGTCGGGGTAGCTCTGTGGAAATTTTTGACCGAAATGCGACGATAACGGGCCTCCAACAGAAAACCGTCGCTCCGCACTTCGAGGCAGAAAACACAGTCGTCGCGGCTTCCAAAAGTTCTGAAACTTCACCGGAAGATGCGCAAGAGGGAGAGGAAGAAATCTTATGAAGGGGTCAAGGGCTGAATCTCCCGGGAAAAAGCTCAAAAACTCGGCCCAAGGTGGCCTATTTATAGGCTCCAAAGAAAACAGCCCAAAAAAAGCCAACCCATTACTTTCGGGCCCAACTTTCGGGCGCCCGAAAGTTTTCGGGCTGCTACAGTAACGGGCCGGCCCGTTACTGTGCGCGCCCGAAACTCCCTCAGGCCGCCACGTGTCCCAGGAAACCTCCCCCTGCACCCGGCGCACGGCGCCGACCAATGCCGAGACGCCACGTGTCCCGACCGTGGGTCGTGCACCGCTGCACCCGACCAATCACGGGGCGCCACGTGGCGCCCCCCACGCCGACCCGGTCAACGCGCACGTCGCACGACGTGCGCGGCCGCGCCGCCGCCGGACCCGGGTCGGGCACGCGCCCCGAGGCACCGCCTCAGCCGCCGCCGCCGTGTGGACCGGGTGCACCAGAACCCGCCAACCACACAACGCCACGTGTCCCTGGTCTACCGTGCACCAGAGCCAAAAGTTCGTGGACCGCGTGCACAACACCGCACCAACCACAGAATGCCACGTGGCCTACCCTCGGTCCACCGTACACCCCGCCAAGTCCCGTGGACCGCGCCCGCTGCGCCGGCCAACCGCAGCGCGCCACGTGGCCCGCGCCCGGTGCACGCGCCCCGCGGTGGACCGCGCGCCTGCGCCGCCGCCCGCCGCCGCGCTCCGCCGCCGCCGGCGCTCCTCCGGCCGCCGGAACAGTAACCCGTGCCTCGATTTCCGTGTTTTCGCGTCCGGGCTCCGAAAAATTCAAGTAAATAGTCCATTTCGCTCGTTTTCGCGCGCTGAATCCAAATCCGAGGTCCGTTCGGCCAAATTCCGCTTCTAAAATTTCCCAAAATTTCCCGGAAAAGTAAACTTGATCCAATTTTTGTGCCGGGTCACAAACTTAGCTCCAATAAGCGCGCAAACACCTCACACACCCAAAATGGACTCTCAGCAAAGAAACAAGCTCCAATTTCACCAGAAACTCAAATCTGGGGCCCGACACGCACACCCACACCCCAAAAACCTCCAAACCAACAGTAAACCCTGCCGTGGGGATCCGGGTCCTCACATCCTCCTCCACTAAAAGAAAGTTTCGTCCTCGAAACAAACACAGCTCAAAAGGGAGTCTCCAAGCCCAAAGGTAAGCCTCCAACACACAAACTCCAACTCCCCAGTCGCTACAAACTCTCCACAAAGCGCGTCCAACCGCGGAAAACTCAGGAATTCCGAAACACCGAGGACTAAGAAGAACAGCCAACTCTACGCCTCCAAACTATTCGAATTACGCTACAAAACTTAACAGAAAAAGAAAGGGCTCCACCAGTAGGAAGGTCATCAACCTCCAACTCTCAAATTTAGAAAACAACTGAAATTAGCGAAAAGTTCGAAAGTTCCGAGAGACTAGTGCCCTTGCCCTAACAGGTTCGGGCACCGTCCCCACCTCTGGAGTAGTCTTTTGTATCTTTCATCCTGTTCGCGAATTTCAGCACAAGAGTGAGAAAAGAGGGAGAGGAGGGTTGATGCCGTTCCTGCTGCGGCAACAAAACGGAAGCTACGGTCTACCCGTGCCCCTAAAAGAAACACCACTCTAACCAAGACCCCTAGAGACAAACCCTCTAGTCCTAGGCGCCACCTACGCTCGACAAGTCGCGCCTAACCCAAAGCCGCTGAAGCCACTGCTGCAGGAAGGATGCCTCGGTAACCAGTAGAAATGATCTTCTGTCGTCCAACTCGCGGAAAGGCCACTGTTCTCCGTTCGCAATCAAATGTTGCACGATACCGCACCAACTGGTCCATCCCAAGTGCTCAATCTGAGTCGGGGAGCTGCAACTGAACCAACACAACAATCGGCGTGCCTCGCAAAGTTCAGCCGTTCTGATCACGCCCCAAAATTCGCCTCTGCTGGAAGATACTAGGATGAATCCAAACGCTAATGCAAGTCACCAAATTCCTACCCCTTAATTATGCCAAGATGCACATGAAAATAGATGCAAAAACTCTACTGAAGAATAAATGAGATGCACCGGTATCAAAAGAAGCCCGAGGACGGAGTGCTAAGATCAGAATAATACCTGCAACGACCTGCTCAGCTGCTGAAGTGTCCTCAACCTGAGCGGCATAAACACGACCGCTCGGTGCCGGGGGACGTCGCTCTGGCTGTCGAGAAGAAGATGAGGCAACATCTGGCCTGCTATAGGCCGCAGAAGGATCGGCTGGCTGGTAAGGGACAAACGGTGCAGATGCTGATGAAGGAGCTGGATGGCCGGCTCTAGGGCACACGCTCGCAAAGTGACCGGCCTGCCCGCAGCGAAAACAATGGCCCTGTCTCTGCGGGCACTGAGTCGGTAAGTGTGGGCCTCCACAGATAACACACCGATCTGGGCGCTGCTGCTGAAAAGTCTGCTGTCGTGGGGGTCGACGCTGCTGCTGCTGTACCTGGCGAGACGCCCCCGATCTCTGATGTCCCTGGTACCCCTGGCCCTGCGAGTGGGAACGTGGAGGTCTCGGGGGTCCCTGCCTACTAGACTGCCCCTCCTCCGGAGAAGCCGGGCGCTTCGCCCCAGAAGTCGCTACAGGGGCCGGAGATACCTCATCCATCACGGCCTCTCCACTCTCCACATACAAAGCCTGCTCCATCGAGGCCTCCAAGGTCTGCAGTCGGCGGGAGCGGACAAACTGGTAAATGTCTCGGCGAAGTCCTCTCTCAAACATATAAACGCGATGGCTCTCATCTCTAGCCACATGAGGCACACAAGCCAATAGCTGGTTAAATTCCGCTATGTACAAGTGCACAGGCCTATCTCCCTGGCGGAGATTCTTCAACCGCTCCTCCAGCCGCTGTCGAACACTCTCTGGAAAGAAGGCTCCCAGCAACATGCTTCGGAACTCGGCCCAGGAAAGAAGCTGCGTCCCCGGTGGACCAGCGGGTCGCACACGCCGCCACCACGCCTCGGCGTTGCTCTCCAGAAAATGGGTAGCCAGAATAACCCGATACCTCTCATCCACAAATAAGCTCTCAAAGTGGCGCTCCAAGGTGGTAATCCAAGTCTCGGCTGCCCAAGGCTCAGCATCCATGCCCGAAAAGCGGGGCGGATCGAACCGCCGCAGTCTCATCAGCAAATCAACAACCTCCCGCTGCTCTGTCTCAGTCAACGCTCCCGTCGCCCCAGCCGGTGGCCTACTCGAAACCGGCTCAGCAGGAACCGCCGGTGCAGGCTGCACCACAGGGGGTGCCACAACAGGGGAAGAAGGCACCGGCGAAGCCTCAGGGGGTGCCACTGCCGGCTGTGCTCTCTGCTCCAATAAGAGCGTCAGCCGCGCCACTGCCTCCTCCTGGCGTCTAGCCGCCTCAGCCAACTGTGCCATCTGGGCACGGAGCTCCTGAATCTCAGCCTGAGGTCCTCGCCCCGAGTCCTCCTGCTCGGGCTCAGAGGACGAAGGCTGCGAGCGCGTCACCATCGAACGTCGAGGAGGCATCCCCACCTGAGGGACAAAACACACAATCAAAACCAAAAGCAACACTCGACCCAATCTAGCGAAAGTCAAAAGGCATGTCCCCCTTCCCGAAGCACTATGTTGTCTGCAGCCAACATAGTCGCCACAGAAGGAAGGCATGTCTATCACTCGTCCCTATCCACTCGGGAGAGTTAGATACCCAATCAAGACTTTCGCTAAAAGTCTCGGCTCTCACGTGGGTCATCCTAGGGTTTAACCATAAGCCTAGGGTTCCTAAGTCCTCAAGACCTACACCCTAAGCTCTGATACCACTCTAATCTGTCACGCCCCGGGGTCAAGACTGTACCCCGGGCTCGCCAACAGATCCGCCGTCCCTACAGGAAGCCCTGTAGAGGCGTAGCGTCTAACCTGCAAAAAGGAAGATACTACACTAAACAGATATCAGAGCAAAGTAAACTGCTAGAAATAAAATAAGTACAACTCTCATAATACAATAAGTCCTCACCAACAAATACAAAAGTCTCTCAAAGAAAGAAGAAAAGTACAACTCGATACCTCACTACATAATCTCTCAAACATGACACAACCAAAATATAAGGGTACCTCTACAACACTGAAGCTGAAGGGGGAAGGGATCTATCTCGCGACTCCCTTACCTCGGTCTGGAAGAGCAGGATCAGCAACTGGCACCGCAGGAACTGGAGCTGAAGTCCCTGGGGAAAAGACACCACGACGGGTGTGAGAACTACCTCCCACAGTAGTTCTCAGTGGGTGCCGCCAACAAGCCCGACGGCCTGCCCACTAAGTCTACTAGAGATAAAAGTAACAAAAGAAATGCAGTATGAAAAGCTGGAAAGATAAACATCTACTGCTACTATGCCCCTATCTACAATGCTCAAGGGGAAGAACAGGAGGACGATATGCCACAACTGATACTCAACTCGGAACACCCAATCCAAACTGACTGCCACAACGGGCCCAGTCAAACCTGCGCCTACCTACTGCTGTAGGTATGTCCGGTACTCCAACCCGGTATCTAGCTCAATCTCAAAGCCGGTACTACAACCCGGTCTCGCCTACTCCGGAGTGGCACTCGAGGGGAGCGACCCGCTCGAGTCAAATAACTGCGCAACACTGTCCAGCACAAAGGTGGCACATGCAGGCTATGATCCAATCACTATCTCACTCACTGGCTAAAAATCCACACTGTCACTATGACCATGTCCCAAAAATCCCAGATCCACTGTCACTATCACTATCACTATCACTATCTCAATGCAAGCCGATCTACAGACTGCTACAGACGCCACTCGGTCCCCAGACGCGAGTGCAAATGCAATCCCCAGCTAATAAACCTCCCGGCCCACGACTCGGGGGAAAAGACCACTATGACCAGAGTGACAAAAGTACTACCACTGTGGAACAGCTAAGGTGATAAATAAATCTGATGTATGTTCAAGTTACTGTAGTTTAATGGCACATGATAATTAAATAACAGGCAATTATGCTAAGTTAAGTTCCCAAGTTGCAGAGTTTATCAAGAGATCGACAGATTTAGCAATTAGCTACAGTGGTTTTCCAACATACAGTTTACACAATTAACTGGCTCATATACTATGCATGCTACTATAATTGTAGAATTAGAGTGCAGTCCATAGAATTTGAAAGCAGGATCACCCACCTGATCGCGCTAACTGTCCGGGATGGAACAGATAAACAGTCCAGCAAACGACAACTCCCAGATCCACAGAGCCAGAAGCACAGAGAAAGTGCTCTTACAGTCCTGGGTACAACAACAACTCACAATTACAACCAAATTACACATAACAATCACATTCCAAAAATCTGCATACACAGTTACTGTTCACACGCGATTTTCACCTGAAAATAAATTTTTAAAATTCCAATAAAAATATCACGACGATCCTCGCGAAGTGTAGATGTCGATAGGCTCTTGAATCGTCGAATTCCGATGTCCGGATGAGGAGATAAAAATCCGCGAAGTGAGTGCTGTCCAGAAATCTCACAACAAAACAGCGGCTCAGAAATGCCTCGAAATCCGTGCCAAAAACCCAAATCTAGGCAAAACACTCAACACGAAAGTCGAAGATTTACCTCTCGTGAATCCAACGCCGCAAAAATCGCTGAAATCGGATGTCGGGGTAGCTCTGTGGAAATTTTTGACCGAAATGCGACGATAACGGGCCTCCAACAGAAAACCGTCGCTCCGCACTTCGAGGCAGAAAACACAGTCGTCGCGGCTTCCAAAAGTTCTGAAACTTCACCGGAAGATGCGCAAGAGGGAGAGGAAGAAATTTATGAAGGGGTCAAGGGCTGAATCTCCCGGAAAAAGCTCAAAAACTCGGCCCAAGGTGGCCTATTTATAGGCTCCAAAGAAAACAGCCCAAAAAAAGCCAACCCATTACTTTCGGGCCCAACTTTCGGGCGCCCGAAAGTTTTCGGGCTGCTACAGTAACGGGCCGGCCCGTTACTGTGCGCGCCCGAAACTCCCTCAGGCCGCCACATGTCCCAGGAAACCTCCCCCTGCACCCGGCGCACGGCGCCGACCAATGCCGAGACGCCACGTGTCCCGACCGTGGGTCGTGCACCGCTGCACCCGACCAATCACGGGGCGCCACGTGGCGCCCCCCACGCCGACCCGGTCAACGCGCACGTCGCGCGACGTGCGCGGCCGCGCCGCCGCCGGACCCGGGTCGGGCACGCGCCCCGAGGCACCGCCTCAGCCGCCGCCGCCGTGTGGACCGGGTGCACCAAAACCCGCCAACCACACAATGCCACGTGTCCCTGGTCTACCGTGCACCAGAGCCAAAAGTTCGTGGACCGCGTGCACAACACCGCACCAACCACAGAATGCCACGTGGCCTACCCTCGGTCCACCGTACACCCCGCCAAGTCCCGTGGACCGCGCCCGCTGCGCCGGCCAACCGCAGCGTGCCACGTGGCCCGCGCCCGGTGCACACGCCCCGCGGTGGACCGCGCGCCTGCGCCGCCGCGCTCCGCCGCCGCCGGCGCTCCTCCGGCCGCCGGAACAGTAACCCGTGCCTCGGTTTCCGTGTTTTCGCGTCCGGGCTCCGAAAAATTCAAGTAAATAGTCCATTTCGCTCGTTTTCGCGCGCTGAATCCAAATCCGAGGTCCGTTCGGCCAAATTCCGCTTCTAAAATTTTCCAAAATTTCTCGGAAAAGTAAACTTAATCCAATTTTTGTGCCGGGTCACAAACTTAGCTCCAAAAAGCGCGCAAACACCTCACACACCCAAAATGGACTCTCAGCAAAGAAACAAGCTCCGATTTCACCAGAAACTCAAATCTGGGGCCCGACACGCACACCCACACCCCAAAAACCTCCAAACCAACAGTAAACCCTGCCGTGGGGATCCGGGTCCTCACAGTTTCTCCAAGATAGCCACCCCCTTAAACCGTTTGACTAGAAAGGGGAAAAAGTTCATCTGGACGGACAAGTGTCAGAGGAGCTTCGAGGAGCTCAAGGATAGATTGACGCGAGCCCCGATTCTCGTCCTGCCAGAACCAGGGGAGGATTATGAAGTGTATTGCGATGCGTCGTGAAACGGACTGGGTGGAGTACTCATGCAACGGGGAATGGTCATAGCCTATGCGTCAAGGCAGCTCAAGGAGTACGAGCGGAATTACCCCGTGCACGATTTGGAACTCGCAGCGGTGGTGTTTGTCCTCAAGCTTTGGAGACACTACTTGTATGGGGCGCACTGCAATGTGTACTCAGATCATAAAAGCCTTAAGTACCTTTTCACCCAAAAGGAGTTAAATTTGCGACAGAGACGGTGGCTCGAGCTACTGAAGGATTACGATTTAACGATCCACTACCACCCGGAAAAGGCAAACGTGGTGGCCAACGCCCTGAGTCGCAAGGGGCAGGCCGAGGAGGCAGGAGTAAGTGCCATCACCCAGCAAGATAGACTGATTGCAGAATTTTCGCAATTGAGACTAGAAGTAGTACCGGCAGGTACAGTCACACAACTTCTGACACTGGTGGTCAGACCTACCTTGCTGGACAGAATTCTCGAAGGACAATCGACTGATGATCAACTCCAGCTGGTGCGAAGTAGAATAACCGCCGACCAGGAAGGTGATTTCACAGTAAACTCCGACGGCACGATACGATTTCGGGGACGAATCTGCGTGCCGGATATACCGGAACTCAAAGAGGAAATCCTGCGGGAGGCGCATACCGCCCCATATGCGGTGCATCCCGGGAGAAACGAAGATGTACAAGGACGTCAAACAGACCTTCTGGTGGCCCAAGATGAAGGAAGACGTGACCCGATTTGTGGCACACTACCTGGTGTGCCAACAGGTGAAGGCCGAGCATCAGCGCCCGGCAGGAAAATTGCAACCCTTACCGGTGCCCGAGTGGAAATGGGACATGATTACCATGGATTTTGTGACCGGATTCCCGAGATCGTCACAGGGACACGATGCGATATGGGTGATTGTGGACCGTCTGACGAAATCGGCCCACTTTCTGCCCATACACACAACGTGGACGCGGGAACGACTGGCACAAACCTACATCAACGAGATAGTAAGGTTGCATGGGGTACCGACATCCATCACGTCGGACAGGGACACGCGATTTGTGTCAAACTTTTGGCAAAGCCTGCAGCGAGCAATGGGAACCAAGTTGCACTTCAGTACGGCTTTTCATCCGCAGACCGATGGACAATCGGAGCGGGTGATACAGATTGTGGAGGACATGCTTCGAGCATGCGTTTTGGACTTGGGCGAAGGGTGGGCACGGTGTTTGCCCCTGGTGGAATTTGCCTACAATAACAGTTACCAGGCCAGCATTCAGATGGCACCATACGAGGCCCTGTACGGGCGCCGCTGTCGGTCTCCAATATGCTGGGACGACTTGGGTGAGCGTAAGTTTCTGGGCCCAGATTTGGTGGAGGAGACCGAAGCAAAGGTGCGATTGATTAGGCAAAGGCTACTGACCGCCCAGAGCAGACAGAAAAGCTACGCGGACAACAGACGCCGAGACTTAGAGTTCATGGTGGGTGAGCATGTGTTACTCCGAGTTTCGCCCTCCAAGGGGAACCGACGTTTCGGCATAAAGGGAAAGTTAAGCCCAAGGTACGTGGGACCGTTCGAGATCCTAGAACGCGTAGGACCGGTGGCGTACCGATTAGCCTTGCCGCCGAACCTCGAACGAGTCCACAACGTGTTCCATGTCTCAATGCTCCGGAAGTACCTCGCTGACCCCTCTCATACCTTGGATGCCTCCACCATCGAGTTGCGAGAGGATTTGAGCGTCGAGGAGACGCCGGTGCGGATTTTGGCAAGAGAGGACAAGAAGTTGCGTAATCAAACTATCTCCTATGTGAAGGTCCAGTGGAGCAATCACGAAGAGCGCGAGGCGACATGGAAACTGGAATCGAAGATGAGGGAATGTTTTCCCGAATTGTTTAGTGAGGTTTGTACTTAAGTTTCGGGACGAAACTTTTTATAAAGTGTGAGTGGTGTAGTGATCCGGCCCTTAGGGGTATTTTTGACTCACATGTAATTATTAAGCCTTAAGTGAAATAAAATGATTTAATTTGTAAAAGTCGGTCGGTGCGTGGTGCTGGTATTTTTCTGCGATAGAGCGCGGAAAATGATGACCGACGGTGCGATCGGATCTGAAATCCGATGTCGGAATCTCCCGGAACGGAATTCTTGGTGATGCGGTGATTAGTCATGCATCGGAATCCGTGCAAAATATCTTACACCCGTTGGAGATAAGGTGGGTTATCTCGTAGGGGATAATTAATTAATTAATTAATTATCAGGTGACGGAAAATAGAATTTTCTTACGTACGAATTAAAGAGAAAATTAATTAAATATACATAATTAAATAATACGGATTATATAAGTGATTCCGGTTATCTGAGGGAAAGAAAAGAAAAATAAAACCCTAACCGGTGAGGAGAGAAAGAAGGAGAAATAGGAAAAGACGGAACCCTAGCCGGAAGAAGGGAAAAGGAGAAAGAGAAAGAGCCCGATCTTCCCGGACATCGAACCGAAGGCAAGAACGCGACCGGACAACCTTCCCGTCGATCTTCGGTTAGTATAATAATTTTTATAAATTTTTCGGGATTTTTTTGTCGTCCTTTTTGTTGAGTTTTTGGGTTTCTCCGTCGTCTCCGTCACCGTCGCCGTCATCGCCGTCGTGCTAGGGCGCGGAACGGACGGCGGAGATGCGCGGTGCCGCTAGGGCATCGCGCGGAGGAGAGTCGCGGACGGCCGGTCGCCGCCGCAAGCGGCGACGGCACCGCGCGGGCGCCTCGCGGGCGCCGCGCGGGCGACACCCGCGCGGGCCCGCAACCGCGCAGGCACCGCGCGGGCGCCGCGCGGGCGGCACCCACGCGGGCCCGCAACCGCGCGGGCGCCGCGCGGGGCACCCGCGTGGGCGCCGCGCGGGCAACCCCGCGCGGGCGCTCCGCGGGCCCGCACACGCGCGGGCGCCGCGCGGGGCGCCGCGCGGGGCACCCGCGCGGGCGCCGTGCGGGCGACCCCCGCGCGGCGCCGCGCGGGCCCGCACCCGCGCGGACGCCGCGCGGGGCGCCGCGCGGGGCACCCGCGCGGGCGCCGTGCGGGCGACCCCGCGCGGGCGCCGCGCGGGCCCGCACCCGCGCGTGCGCCGCACGGGCCCGCACCCGCGCGTGAGCCGCGTGGGCACCGCACGGGCGCCGCGCGGGGCCGCACCCGCGCGGGCGCCGCACGGGCAGCACCCGCACGAGCGCCGCGCGAGGCGCCGCGCCGCGTGGGCGCCGCCCGCGGAGACACGCCGCGCGGTTCCGAGCCGCGCGGGGCTCCGGCGGGCGGCGACGGCGGCGCGGGATTCCGGTTTTCGGCGAACCGGACGGTGTTGGACTTTTCCGTCAAAAAGAGTAAATTGGGTCTTTCGTTTTGGGATGTTAGTACACGTTTTTGACTTTAGATTATCCTTGCGGACTTTCTTTAGGTCCAGGTGCGCAGCGGGAGTGCGCGGAGGATTCAGGTGTTCCGATTTCTCTCCAACAAGGTGGGTACGGTTGCTATAAGTGCAGTAAGTGCATCTATCATCATTAAAATGCTCTCAATTTGTCTAACAAAGTAGATGGTCAGTTTAACCTTTCGCATGGATATATTTTATCTAACAACTGTTGCGGCTGCGGTCGCGGTGCTCATTACACGCCGATCTCGGCAAATCCGTATTTGGATGCTGCACGTACACCGGCGGATAGGACCACCGCATGGTGTACTTTTTTGGAAAAGTGGTCTTTTTGACCCGTGTGCCTCACAAAGGAGTGGGAGCCGTGAGGACCTCTTCATGGCAGCTATAGGTGCCGCACTAGCCCCGTGAAGAGGTTAAAAGCATCAAAAGGTGATTGCGCACGAGGGGAGACTTTAGTCTCTCCGACAGGTACTCTGGGATTGGTGCCCAGCCTAATTAATAAATCTGGGGTTGGTGCCTAGCCTAATTAATAAATCTGGGGTTGGTGCCCAGCCTAATTAATAAATCTGGTGTTGGTGCCCAGCTTAATTAAGTACAGGGTTTTTAGCGAAAGGTTTCGGTGTAATCGGTTTGTTGTTCCTTCTTTGTTCTTATTTAGACATCTATTTTGTTTGTCACTGACTTTACCCACTCCGTAACAGGTGTTACTAGGTGCGTTAGCCGGGACGGCGGTGAGACTGCGTCGCGAGGACCGTAGTCGGGATACTTTGTTTTTATCTCATTTTTCCTTTAAACTTTGATTAGTTAATTTGCTTGTGGATTACTTTAGTTGTGGACATGTATTAGTTAGCTCTGTGGAGGAGATGTACTTTTATGTTTTTGATACTTTTAGTGGTGTTTTCACACGCGGCACGTTTTCATGATAAACCAAATGATTTCGAAAATGTTTTCTCAAAACGAAGTGCCGTGTGGGCACGGGTTCTGCAACCGCCGGTTTTATCCTTTCCAAACGTTGACGCCGCTTTAATAACTCGCTTGAAAAATAAGGTGTCGAGTGGACACCGGTCTTTTAAAACACTAGTTAAATTAATGTACTTTGATTGGTGATGTATGTCTACTGTATGGTTGATGGTTGATGTGTGATGTTGTAAATGAAACGCATGTTGTAAATGAGACGCCGTGCATATACAAAGGAGACTCTGACCGTTGGCAGAGAGAATTTGCATATGTGGCGGTCTGGCACGCACCGGGGATGAGGTTTATGTTACTTTATTAAGAAAAAAAAAATAGACACGCAATTTTTCGCTTTGATTGACTCAAAAACCCCCGGGGGCGTGACATACCAGCACCGATTTTAGCTTTACCAGAGATGGGAGATGGACTTTTGAGTTTTGGTGATGCCTCCCATAGTGGCTGTGGAGTTACCGTGAGTTATCTTCGATTCGCGCTTTATCAGTTCAACCCTGTGGGTATTGTGGTAGGACAGACCGCTGTTTTGTTGGCAGCTTTGATCCCACAGATGAGCCTTTCAGTACGCTTATTATCTCCAGCTTTGATTGATATACCTAGGCATAGGCCATGCCTGCTTGGCTATCAGTTCTGTTTACTCAGCATTCCTGTTCTATACTATATGATAGAATAAGAGTTCAGCTTCACTTTACAGCTTCTATTATACAGCTTTTGGGATACAGTTTCTCATATATAGTTTCAATCATACTGCATCAGCATTATGATCGCCTTTCTAGCCAGCTTTCAGTCACGTTCACCGACGGTTTGGCCACCGTTAGGGTGTTCTTTACTAGTGGAGAGGTCGACTTCGACCCGTGGGTTCGTTGGGGTTATGATAGCATGTTGAGTGACCAACAGTGGCATGAGATTGTATCTCTGGGGGTCCCTTTTGATGGTAGCCTGCGGTTGAGCAGTCCACTCGGGTGGTTTGGATCTGGAAGTGGCCGAGTGAGGACCCCAGCTTGTTGGATTCTTTCCCTCTTGGGTGATTGTGTAGGTGAGTTTCGGGTCTCCCTGGTTGAGTTGACACTAGGGTGAGGTGTTGTTGCACGTTGCACTGGTTGTTCTTCCTTTTCCCCCAGCCTTTGTGGAGTCCCTGAGGTTTTCCACGTCTCAGCTCAGGAGTGTTTTGTTGTTGGATTCCCCGCCCGTGATCGACTCGCTCGATTTGAGATTTGTGAGTGTTTGGAGTATGAGGGACGCCCGTTGCGAATTCTGGCTCGTGAGATGAGAGGATTGCGCAACTGGGCCATGCTGTACTGGTTATTGCTGTTGTCAATGAGTAATCACGGGGAGTGAGTGGCGACTTGGGAGCTGGAGACGGTGTTATTGAGTACCTACCCGTGGAATTTGAGACTCCATCTAAGTTGTGTTAGTTTCGAGGACGAAACTTTCTTTTAGTGGGGGAGGATGTGAGGACCCGAATTCTCACGACTGGATTACTATTTGTTCAGCAGCTTTTGGAGGCCTTTGTTGGGTGTTGGAGGTGTTTGCGCGCAAATCGGACTTCAATACTGGACCCAGCGCGAAAAATAGATCGAGATGGTGTGTTCAGAAGCCCACGTAAATTTTTAGAAGTTGTTTCGCATGAAACGGACAGCGGATTTAGATTCAGCGCAGAAAAATGATGGAAATCGACTATTTGGTTGTATTTTTCAGAGTCCGGATGAGCGAAAACGGGCAACCGGAAGTTCTGGGAGTTTTTCGGGCGCATGGGAAGGCTGTGGACCGGGGGGATGCCACGTGGCGGCACCCTATTGGTCCGGTGCTGTGTGTGCGGTCCACGGGCGCGTGGGAGGGACGCGTGGCGGGCCGTGGTTGGCCCGCCGCCGCGCGCACGTGGGCGCGCAGCGGGGTCCCCCGCGTGGGGGGACACGCGGCGCGCGCCCGTTGGTGGCACCGCGGCCACCCGGATCAAGCCGCGTGGCTTGATCCGGGCGGCCCAGGCGGGCGACATGGTGGCCCGGATGGCCGCCACGTGTCCCGGCCCGCGGGGCCGAGCGGGCCGGGCCCGCACTGTAGCAACCGAGAGAGGGAGAAGGGGGATTTAGCTTGTTTCTTCTCCTTCTTCTTCTTTTTCCTTCTTTTTCTTCTTCTTCCTCCTTCTTCCTCATTAGACCTTGGATTTTTGGAGGACTTCGGGCAGAGCTTCACCACCAACCCTTCTCCATTTTCATCATCTTGGATGGCCATTAGAGCCCTCGTGATCACCTTTTTCTTCATGTGGAAGCACAAGCATCATCTTGGTACAAAAATTTCCCAGGCTTCATTTCTTGGAATTTTGAGCTGAAATTTGGAGAGGATCTCCACGACAGATAAATCTACAATTTTAATATTCAGTGTTTTGCATGGATCATTAGATTTCTTGGAGCATTTCTGGTTTTTATGCAACCTTCACGCACATATTTTCTTTTTGGACACCTTGGAGTAATGTTGGGTTTTCTCTTTCATATGAGCTCGGAATTGGGAGTTCTTTAGCTCGACCTCTATCTACTCTCGACAAGGAATCCATTGCCACCTTTCTCACTGTATTTAGAGCTCGTTTGGACAGGTAAATCTCACCATCTCTCCAATCCTATAGTGCAGATTTTACAGTGCAAACTTTTGGTACAATGAATGTTTGTATGGAGATATCTTTGGGTTCAACATGATTTTTGGGGGATTTCTTTGTATGGATGGATTAACAGGGTTAAGAGGAGCATTTTTCATGTTGATACTTAAGTGGAATTCCTTCTAGATTGATTCCTAAAAATCTATGAACTTTATGTTGAAATTTTGGATGTTGCCGCGTTGTTTTGAGTGTATCTTGGCCCACAGGTGTCAGAACGAGGTGTATAAATACTCGATTTGTATCTACTCATCGTAAGGATCACAACCACGATTTTTCTGGATTTTTTCGAGGATTGCACGTAGGTGAAAAATCTCCTTTCTGGATCACAGACTTAGTGGGTAGACCGTCGGCTCTGGTGGCGGTACCCACTGAGAACTCTCTTTTTGGTGTAGTTCTCACACCCGTTGAGGGTTTTCCCCCTTCTTTTTCTTTCCTCTCCTTTGTTTTGCAAAGTTTTAGCGGGTGTTGCTGATTTCGCGGCTGCTGTTCGAGGCGAGGGAGTCGCGAGCTAGATCCCTACCCGTCTGTGGAGAGTAGCGGTACCCCTACATTAGAGATTTGTACTGCAGTCAGTAGATTATTTTATTTCCACTTTTGAGAGATTATTGTATTGTGAGGATCTAACTTGTACTGAGAGCCTGTACACTGATGTATTATTTCAGGTTACCTCCCTGTTGAGTTCTGGGTTATTGTATTTGAGGATATTGTATGATTATCATTTATGGGAGATGGATATTGTTTCAGTATTTCCAGTTGTACAGTGGTTGGATTTTAGTTTTACAGCAATTTACTTTATAGCTCTGATATCTGTTTAGATGTAGCTTTATTCTTGCAGGTTGGACGCTTCGCCTATGCGAGGTTTTCCGTATAGGTGGCGGATCTGTTGGCGGCCCGGATCGCAGTTTCAACCCCGGGGCGTGACATGATAGGCCGCCACGTGGCACCCTGCCGGTCTACGGCCTCCCCTATGCAACGGAGTCCACTGAAAATTTTCGGGAGCCCGTTTTTGGGCATCCGGACTCATAAAAATACAAGCAAATAGCCGTTTTCAAGCATTTTTTTCGCGCTGAATCCAAATCCGACCTCCGATCAGCCCGAAACCTCTTCTAAAATTCGGTAAAAGTAGCCAAAAGACAGGCTTGATCCAGGAACCTCACTGAGTCCATCTAACACATCCATTTGATGCGTTACGGGCCCGACACACCAATAATAGGTGTTTCACACTGTGGATTCACGGAAAAAAGCTACATGGGGATCTGGAACACTACAACGAATCTCGTAACTGATTCCGGAGTAACAAGTGGCGCCCAGCATTGGAGAGCGTGTCACGCCCCGGGGGCTTTTAGGTCAAGATAAGCGGAAATGTGCGTGTATAAACTTTTTTTTTCTTAATAAATAGGCATAGCCTCGCCCCCGGTGCGTGTCAGACCGCCACATACACAAATTCACTCTGCCAACGGACAGAGTCTCCTTTGTATATGCACGGCGTCTCATTTACAATGCCAACCATCAACCATGCAGTAGTCATCAACCATAAAGCAGGGAAAATATATTTAACTACGGTTTTAAAAACGGTGTCCACCCGACACCCTATGTTTCAAACAATTAAACATTCAATCATTGAAGCGGCAACACCATTTGGAAAGGATAAAACCAGGGGTTATAAAATCTGTGCCCACACGGCACTCCGTTTTGAAAAGACGTTTTCGCAATCGTTTGGTTTTTATCAAAACATGCCGCACATGAAAACGCCACAAATGTAGCTAAACCATAAAAGCATATCCAATCCACAGTGCCGACTATTTAATTGTCTACAGTTAACATGAACCACAAAAGCAAATTAAACTAACAGTAGCATAAAGGAAATGAGATAAACCCAAGAGATCACGAGTAGTAAGCCTCCTACGACTACGATCCTCGCGACACAGTCTCACCGCCATCCTGGCTAACGCACCTAGTCAAACCTGTCACGGAGTGGGTAAAGTCAGTGACAAATAAAGTAGATGTCTTAATATTAAGATGAATTAAAGAACAAACCAATTCCACCGGAACCTTTCGCTAAAACCCTGTGCAAAAATAAGCTGGGCACCAACCCCAGAGTACCTGTCGGAGAGACGGAAGTCCCCCCTCGTGCACAACCCCATTGATGCTTTTAACCCCATTCACGGTGCTAGTGCGTCCCCTTTAGCTGGCGTGAAGAGGTCCTCACGGCTCCCACCCCTTTGTGAGGCACACGGGTCAAAAAGACCACTTCTCCGGAAAAATACACCCATGCGGAGGCCAATCCGCCTGTGTACGTGCAGTATCCCACCCCCAAAATTTGCCGGTGTCAACGTGTATTGAGCCCCGCGACCGCAGTCGCCATAATTATCATGTTAGAATAACCAGAAACATTTATGCGAAAGATTTAACAGTCCATCTACTTTGTTAGACAAATTAACGAGTCTTTTACGATGATAGATGCACTTACTGCACTTGTTGCACTTATAGCAAGGGTACCCACCTAGTTGAGGAGAAATCGGAACACTTAAATCTTTTGCACACTCTTGCCCGCGCGGGTACGGCCCGCGCGGCGCCCGTGCGGTGCCCGCGCGGCTTCCGCAGTAGCCGCCCGCGGCGGCGTCCGTCCGCCCGCGGCGTCCTTCCGCGCGATGCCCTAGCGGCATCGCGCGTCTCCGTCGTCCGCTCCGTGCCCTAGCTCGCTCGACGACGGTGGCGGCGACGGAGACGACGGAGAAGCCCGAAAACCCAACGAGAAAAATAAAGGAAAAATCCTGAAAAATCACAACGAGGATTTACTAACCGGATTGATCGACGGGGAAGTCGCCCGATCGCGTTCTTGCCTCCGGTTCGTTGTTCGGGATGATCGGACTCCTTCTCTCTTTCCTCTTCCTTTCTTCCAGCTAGGGGTCCTTCCTTTTCTTTCTTTCTCTCTCTCGTTTCTTTTCTCTTCACCGACTAGGGTTTTCTTTTTCCTTCCGATAACCGGGATTATATATATATAACCCTTTATTATTTATTTATTTTTTATTTTATTTATTTATTTTCCTTTCACCACGTACGTAAAGGAAAAAAAAATTTTCCGTCACCGGATAATTAATTAATTAATTAATTAATCCCTACGAGATAAATCCAAAAACATGCCGGATATTTTACACGGATTACGATGCACGCCCTAAGTCACCGCGATCTTCAAAGTCCCCTTCCGGGAGATCCGTACATCGGATTCCCGATCCGATCGCACCGTCGGTCTTCATTTTTCGAGCCCTTTGCCAGAAAAATACCCGTACCACGCACCGACCGAGTTTCAAACACTAAATAATTTTATTTCACTTAAGGGCTTAATTAATTAACATGTGAGTCACAAATACACGTAAGAGCCGAATCACTACACCACTCACACTTTATAAAAAGTTTCGTCCCCGAAACTTAAGTACAAACCTCGCTAAACAATTCGGGAAAGCATTCCCTCATTTTCGATTCCAGTTCCCATGTCGCCTCACGTTCTTCGTGGTTGCTCCATTGGACCTTTACATAGGAAATGGTTCGATTATGCAACTTCTTGTCCTCTCTCGCCAAAATCCGCACCGGTGTCTCCTCGATGCTCAAATCCTCACGCAACTCGATGGTGGAAGCATCCAAGGCATGAGAGGGGTCAGCGAGGTACTTCCGGAGCATTGAGACATGGAACACGTTGTGGACCCGTTCGAGGTTTGGCGGTAAGGCTAACCGGTACGCCACCGGACCTACGCGTTCTAGGATCTCGAACGGTCCCACGTACCTCGGACTTAACTTTCCTTTTAAGCCGAAACGTCGGTTCCCCTTGGAGGGCGAAACTCGGAGTAACACATGCTCACCTACCATGAACTCTAAGTCTCGTCGTCTATTGTCCGCGTAGCTTTTCTGTCTGCTCTGGGCGGTCAGTAGTCTTTGTCTAATCAATCGTACCTTTGCCTCGGTCTCCTCCACCAAATCTGGGCCCAGAAACTTACGCTCACCCAAGTCGTCCCAGCATATTGGAGACCGACAGCGGCGCCCGTACAGGGCCTCGTATGGTGCCATCTGAATGCTGGCCTGATAGCTATTATTGTAGGCAAATTCCACTAGGGGTAAACACCGTGACCACCCTTCGCCCAAGTCCAATACGCACGCTCGAAGCATGTCCTCCACAATTTGTATCACCCGCTCTGATTGTCCATCGGTCTGCGGGTGAAATGCCGTACTGAAATGCAACTTGGTCCCCATTGCCCGTTGCAGGCTCTGCCAAAAGTTCGACACAAATCGCGTGTCTCTGTCCGACGTGATAGACGACGGTACCCCATGCAACCTTACTATCTCATTGATGTATGTTTGTGCCAGTCGTTCCCGAGTCCACGTAGTGTGTATAGGCAGAAAGTGGGCCGATTTCGTCAAACGATCCACAATGACCCATATCGCATCGTGTCCCTGTGGCGATCTCGGGAAACCGGTCACAAAATCCATGGTAATCATTTCCCACTTCCACTCGGGCACCGGTAATGGTTGCAACTTCCCTGCCGGGCGTTGATGCTCGGCCTTCACTTGTTGGCATACCAGGCAGTGTGCCACAAATCGAGTCACATCTTCCTTCATCTTGGGCCACCAGAAGGTCTGTTTGACGTCCTTGTACATCTTCGTTCCCCCGGGGTGCGCCGCATAAGGAGCAGTATGCGCCTCCCTCAGGATTTCCTCTTTGAGTCCCGGTAGATCCGGCACGCAGATTCGTCCCCGAAATCGTATCGTGCCATCGGAGCTTACTGTGAAATCACCCTCTTGGTCGGCGGTTATCCTGCCTCGCACAAGCTGGAGTTGGTCATCGGTCGATTGCCCTTCAAGAATCCTGTCCAGCAGGGTGGGTCTGACCACCAGGGTCAGAAGTTGTGCGACCGTACCCGCCGGTACCACTTCTAGTCTTAACCGCGAAAATTCCGCAATTAGACTATCTTGCTGGGTGATGGCACTTACACCTGCTTCCTCGGCCTGCACCTTGCGACTCAAGGCATCGGCCACATCATTCGCTTTTCCCGGGTGATAGTGGATCGTCAAATCGTAATCCTTCAGTAGCTCGAGCTACCGCCTTTGTCGCAAGTTTAGCTCCTTTTGGGTGAAAAGGTACTTGAGACTCTTATGATCTGAATACACGTTGCAGTGTGCCCCATACAAGTAGTGTCTCCATAGCTTGAGGACGAACACAACCGCTGTGAGTTCCAAATCGTGCACGGGGTAATTCCGCTCGTACTCCTTGAGTTGCCTTGACGCATAGGCTATAACCTTCCCCCGTTGCATAAGTACTCCTCCCAGTCCGTTCCGCGACGCATCGCAAAACACTTCATAATCCTCCCCTGGTTACGGTAGGGCGAGAATCGGGGCCCGCGTCAATCTGTCCTTGAGTTCCTCGAAGCTCCTCTGGCACTGATCCGTCCAGATAAACTTCTCCTCTTTCGAGTCAAACGATTTAAGCCACGAAGCGCCGGTAATACCCGGCTAATCCCAGGAAGCTTCGAACCTCCGTCACCGTTGTCGGTCGGGGCCAGTCCGTCACCGAATCTATCTTCTTCGGGTCCACCGCGACTCCAGACACCGAGATTACGTGCCCCAAGAAATCCACCTCACGGAGCAAAAACTCACACTTTTTGAGTTTGGCGTAGAGTTTCTGTTCCCGTAGGGTCTGGAGGACTGTGCGCAGGTGTTCTTCATGTTCCTCATCTGTACGAGAGTAGATGAGGATATCGTCGATAAAGACCACCACGAATAAATCCAGGAAGGGTTTGAATACCCTATTCATCATGTCCATGAACACAGCCGGGTTATTAGTGAGCCCGAATGGCATTACTGTAAACTCGTAATGGCCATAGCGAGTCCGGAAGGCCATTTTGGGGATGTCCTCCTCCTTAACCCGGAGCTGATGATAGCCCGACTGCAGGTCAATCTTTGAAAATACCGTCGCCCCCTGTAGTTGGTCGAAAAGGTCGTCGATCCTCGGCACGGGGTACTTGTTCTTAACGGTGACCTTATTTATTTCCCGGTAGTCGATGCACAACCGGAGGCTTCCGTCCTTCTTTCTCACAAACAGGACGGGCGCGCCCCAGGGTGACGCGCTTGGTCTGATAAAGCCTTTGTCCAAAAGATCCTCCAACTGTGCCTTGAGTTCTTTCAACTCCGCGAAGGCCATCCTGTGCCTTGGTGATGGGCTTGGTGCCGGGGAGTAGTTCAATAGGGAAGTCGACCTCTCGTTCCGGCGGCATTCCGGGGAGTTCCGCAGAACTTCGTCCGGGTACTTCCTTACAACGGGGCCGCTGAACCCCATCGGAAAGCGGCCCTGAACTAACTAACGGCCTACAGGGTCCTCGACTGCAAGGCATAGGGTGGAGTCCATTTATTCCTTGCATGGTCCTTCACGGGCCTCAACGAGCACACAAGGTTCTCCTATGCTCCGAAGCCCGCCCGCGCACATCGGTCGGGGAAGGCTTCGCCTAGTACCTATGGACTCTCCCCCCCCCCCCCCCCCCCCCCAAAACCGCACTAGGCGCTTTCGGGGTTAGGGGAGGAAACGGCAGGAGGGGAAAAGGGAGAGAGAGAGAAAGAGAGAGAGAGAGTCTGACGGGGGTAGCAGGCTAAGGTGTAACCGGTACTCCTAATCTAGGAGGAAACAGAAGTTACCTGCTATTACTTGTTCTGGGACGTCGCGTCCTCCACTGTAGTAGCCCGGGGGATCCGTCCACAGCCCTTGGGCCAGCGTCGTACGGCGTGCTGGGGAAGGGACTTAGCGTCTGAAGAGTCTACGGAGCGCTGGTCGCTGGGTGAGTCTTTTGGCTGAACGGGGGCCGCAGCACTCTCTGGTCCTCCCTGTTGTGGTGGTGCGGCGGCGGGGGTAGGGGTTAGCCCCTGAGGGCAGGAGGCACGAGTGTGGTCCGGCAAGCCGCATTGATTACAGTAGTGGTACCTCCAAGTGCATTCCGTCACTGGGTGAGCGCCCTCGCAGATAACGCATGGTCCCTGAGGCGATTCCGCGCTCCTCGTTGGCGTCGGTTCATCCTTCCGCGCTCCCTCCGGTCGCCGTCTTCCTCGGCCCTCTAGGTTGGGGTCCCCTTGCGGGACGGGAGTAGCAGTTCTCTCTGTTTCATCGGGTCGCGGTGCCGGAGGCCTGGTGGTGGCCAGTTTTCGAGGGCACTCGTATCGCGTGTGGCCTGGCCTGCCGCATCGGTAGCAATGGTCGTGTCTCCATGGGCAATCCGTCACCCGATGCGCCCCGATGCATATGGGGCACGGCTTCCTTAGCGGTTCAGGTCCTCCTCTCATTGTCTTTCCAAGTTTCCGCTCTGTCTTCGGGCGCTTGAGCGCCGGGCCCTCCTGAAAGGGGTCCTCCACCGGACCAGGATAGGAATATCCCTGCCAAGCACGCGCTTCGGCCAGTTCTTGCTCTGCCCGCAGGGCCAAAATGACCGCCTCATTGAAAGTGGGGAACCCTGCCGGTGGCATTCCCCGATAGGTGTCGTCCCTGGCGTCTCGCTGGGTGCGGTCGACACCCTCGAAGTCTTGAGTCAGTAGGCATAGGCGCTCGGTGAGAGTTAACAGTTGTCCTGCTACGTCGCGTAGCTGGTTGCGGAGTAAGCGATTGGCTGCGGCTGCGGGATCCATCCTGTCCATTTAGAAAGATTTAGCGCTCGGTGGCCGAATCCTGGCCGTTGTCCGCTGTAAACAAAGAAACCACGTTAACCCTAAGGTTATCGCCCTAGCACCCTGACTTACAATTACACCTATATTAAATCCCCTTTTTCCCCGTACTCTCACGTACTACCGCACCTACACCTTGGTTATCTCATGTCCAATTTGCTTGTGGCATCATTCACTGTGGATGTGGGTCACCGACTACTGTGGTTATGGTTGTTTTTCTCTGATACCATATAATCTGTCACGCCCCGGGGGTTTTTAGGTCAAGATAAGCGGAAATGTGCGTGTATAAACTTTTTTTTTCTTAATAAATAGGCATCAGCCTCGCCCCCGGTGCGTGTCAGACCGCTACATACACAAATTCACTCTGCCAACGGACAGAGTCTCCTTTGTATATGCATGGCGTCCCATTTACAATGCCAACCATCAACCATGCAGTAGTCATCAACCATAAAGCAGGGAAAATATATTTAACTATGGTTTTAAAAACGGTGTCCACCCGACACCCTATTTTTCAAACAATTAAACATTCAATCATTGAAGCGGCAACACCATTTGGAAAGGATAAAACCAGGGGTTATAAAATCTGTGCCCACACGGCACTCCGTTTTGAAAAGACGTTTTCGCAATCGTTTGGTTTTTATCAAAACATGCCGCACATGAAAACGCCACAAATGTAGCTAAACCATAAAAGCATATCCAATCCACAGTGCCGACTATTTAATTGTCTACAGTTAACATGAACCACAAAAGCAAATTAAACTAACAGTAGCATAAAGGAAATGAGATAAACCCAAGAGATCACGAGTAGTAAGCCTCCTACGACTACGATCCTCGCGACACAGTCTCACCGCCATCCTGGCTAACGCACCTAGTCAAACCTGTCACGGAGTGGGTAAAGTCAGTGACAAACAAAGTAGATGTCTTAATATTAACATGAATTAAAGAACAAACCAATTCCACCGGAACCCTTCGCTAAAACCCTGTGCAAAAATAAGCTGGGCACCAACCCCAGAGTACCTGTCGGAGAGACGGAAGTCCCCCCTCGTGCACAACCCCATTGATGCTTTTAACCCCATTCACGGTGCTAGTGCGTCCCCTTTAGCTGGCGTGAAGAGGTCCTCACGGCTTCCACCCCTTTGTGAGGCACACGGGTCAAAAAGACCACTTCGACGGAAAAGTACACCCATGCGGAGGCCAATCCGCCTGTGTACGTGCAGCATCCCACCCCCAAAATTTGCCGGTGTCAACGTGTATTGAGCCCCGCGACCGCAGTCGCCATAATTATCATGTTAGAATAACCAGAAACATTTATGCAAAAGATTTAACAGTCCATCTACTTTGTTAGACAAATTAACGAGTCTTTTACGATGATAGATGCACTTACTGCACTTGTTGCCCTTATAGCAAGGGTACCCACCTAGTTGAGGAGAAATCGGAACACTTAAATTTTTTGCACACTCTTGCCGCGCACCTGGACCTAAGAAGAGTCCACATGGGTAAACTATAGTCAAAACCATGTACTAACATCACAAAACGAAAGTCCAATTTTACCTACTTTGACGGAAAATCCCAAAACCGTCCGATTTACCAAAAACCGGATCCCCGCGCTGCCGTCGTCGCCCGCCGGAGCCCCGCGCGGCCTGGAACCGCGCGGCGCGTCTCCGCGGGCGGCGCCCGCGAGGGTTTGGGCCCACGCGGCGCGGCACCCCGCGCGGTGCACAGCCCGCGCGGCGCCCGCGCGGGTGCAGACCCGCGCGGTGCCCGCGCGGCGCCCGCGCGGGTGCTGCCCGCGCGGCGCCCGCGCGGCGCCCGCGTGATTGCGGGCCCGCACGGGTGCTGCCCGCGCGGCGGCCGCGCGACGCCCGCGCGGGTGTTGCCCGCGCGGGTACGGCCCGCGCGGCGCCCGCGCGGGTACGGCCCGTGCGGCGCCCGTGCGGTGCCCGCGCGGCTTCCGCAGTAGCCGCCCGCGGCGTCCTTCCGCGCGATGCCCTAGCGGCATCGCGCGTCTCCGTCGTCCGCTCCGTGCCCTAGCTCGCTCGACGACGGTGGCGGCGACGGAGACGACGGAGAAGCCCGAAAACCCAACGAGAAAAATAAAGGAAAAATCTCGAAAA
>CM054935.1:6465076-6502576 GCA_029168755.2 Tillandsia fasciculata | reverse complement strand
TTGAAATATTCAAATTATTGTCAACTGATTGTAGTAAATGCATTTATAAGTAGTGATCTGTCAACTTAATTTTTTGGATTGTCCACATTTGATTGCATAACAAGATTATTGGTCCTTTGGTTATTTGACTATTGAGTTACGTAAATCATTAAACTTTTCTTTTGAGTGGTAATAATTAAACATTGATTAGGCTCTACATGTTGCTTCTTATCATTCAGAGCCCTTTTCCAGATAAGATAAATCTTGTCCATAGTTGATATTTTTAGTATCACAAAAACCAAGAATCACAACCCTTTGTAGGTGATTCGAAATCACTGGTAGATAATGAAATGGTTTAGATCATATTTAATGGTGCCGATCGTCGATTTGGAAGCTCCATCATCGAAAATAAATGGGTGGCAACGGAGCCCGTTTGCTACTGATAGCATTCCAGCTCAACTCTCTCTCTCTCTTTCTATATATATATATGTGTGTGTGTGTGTGTGTGTGTGTGTGTGTGTGTGTGTGTGTGTATTAGTAGGTGTAGTTTCAGAGCAATGTTTATTGATGTTTTTCAGATAGCCCTGTTGCTGAACCTGACATTTTTGTTGCTTAATTGCTTATGCTTTTTACTGTATGTTAAATTTTATTTTTTCTTTTTTTTTTTTTGCCTTTTCTCCTTTTCCAGGTTTGAGCGAATGCTTAATGAGATGTTGAACCACTTGGAGCGCCAGCCATTAAACAAAGATCGTCGTATCGCATGGCTTACAGTCATTGAGCCGGTTCTTGATGTTATGCGGCTTTTCGTACTAGCACACTTCCGCCGTCTTTTTCCTCTCTTTTTTCTATGGATGCATGCTGATGATGATGAAACAGTTTTCCTGGTAACAATTATGCTTTTGATATCTTGCGTATTAGATTGCTGGCAAAAAATATTCGATGGATACTTAAGCTTTTATGAATTTGACACTAACATGTCTCATGGATACTTTAGTTGTCTAAGTCCATAGAATTTGGCAAACAAAAGCATATGTCTATACATAACTTGCTTTTTTTTTTTTTTTTTTTTTTTTTTTTTTTGCATACGATGTATCTCTGTTTGTTAAATATTTGCTCAATTTATTAGGTTTGTTACATAAAACAAATTTTACTAAATAGCTACTAGAGGAACTAGGATGGTTTTGAGTGTTGTGGGCTAATTCTATTTTGTCCTTAGAATCACATTTTAACAAAGAAAAGTTTAAAGATGAGATAGACGTCACATAGAGCGGGAGCTGTTTTAGATTGTAGACTAAAGGAAGCATATGATTGTCACATAGAACTTACTATTAGGGCTAAGTTTTTGGAGTTGAAACAAAAGGACTTATTTTTAATGTAGAGCAAATTAAGTGGACAAAATTATTGCAATTGAAGCTATAGGACGAAATCAGAATTCTAGGCGAGCTCTTTCATCCTCATAGTTTAAATTTTAATAAAGAAAAGTTTAAACATAATACTAATGCAAACCTATTTCAGACCGAGGACTCACGAAATGACCGAATTGTCACTTAGGACAAACTTTGAGGGTTAAACTGTTTGGAACCTATATTCCTTTTTTGTGTGTGTGAGATAGAAAGGACAATGTTTTATTAAGTATATTGTAGATTATTATAATGTGTATATTGGAGAGCCAGGAGAGAAGGGGTGATGTGGCCCCTATAGGAGGCTTCCCCAAGGAAGCTCTTTTGTTTTCAATGGAAGTAGTTTTGAATCGATGATAGGCTTTGTAGACTTGATCTTGAGTATCTAAAGTCTCTAGGATTTAAATTTCACAATTTTTCAATAGCATTTACCTAGTAATCGAAAGTGCTCAAAATCGACAATTTTAGTGGTTTATATAATCCGTTTGCAAGTTTAACTGTGCAAAAATATCCAAATGAGGTGAAAACTTGATTGAAAATTCTTTTTAATATGTAAAGTAAGATCCCTTACCTTTGATCCAAAATCTTAGTTTTTTGTATCATTGCTTTTTATGAGATTTTATATTCTAGTCGTTCATTTGAGACGCTCGATCACTAGGTCAATGATATTGACAAATTACAAAACTTGAGTCATAGAGATTTCAAATACTAAGATCAAGTCTAGCGGAACGAATCGTCGATTTTGAAGTCACATCATCGAAAACAAAGTGGAAGCACAATAGCCTCCGTACTTCTAAAAGCACCTGAACTCGACTATCTGAAGCTTGGCATCTTGACTTGCCACTTCGATTCGCATAGCTACGAACTTTGGTAAAATGTAATGATAAAGTTTACCACATATTATACCTATATTATTTATAGCTTGATTATGGGAGTTGATGTGTTTTTTTAGTGATAGTAATTATTAAACTTTATGACCATTAATAATTACTTTTGGTGCTAATGATTTCATTATTCTTTTTAACAAGTGGATTTTCTAATAATAATTTGATAGACTGTTTGCTATGCTATTATCCAATCCTTGAACAATGTTTTCATGTTGTGCTGTTAGGATAACTTCTTGGGTACCATAAGTTCTTATTCTGAGTTTTGTTTGATAATACTTGTTTCGAAAATTTTTGCTGATGGATGTAAATCCTACATTTTTTTCTTCTTTTGACATGGATTTATTTTTTTCTTTTTCTCCGGTTATTCTATGATAACACAATTTTGATTGGAGCAACAATCCCATGGTTGTGCTGTTGAGATTTGCAGGGATAACATTAGTTGCCTGGGATATTCCTGAAACAAAGAGTTCTTAAGACTTTGGAAAGAACTTTTTGGGATTTCACAAGAAAGAATATATAAAAGTGCAAAATTTACTGAAACCAATATTAATGACTGTAAGACTTCCCTAAATGCATATCATACCTAAAGTTGAACCAAATACTTCAATCCTTATGAAGATTGGACTGTAAACTACACAATAGCACTATATGGATAAAGTAATTGAAATCTAAATATTCTTTTTTGGCTCAATTATTATGTAAATAAAGAGAATGATAGCCTACCAGTCGGGGTAAGAATCAGGACATTGGCTGCACTTCCTAAATTATTAAATGCATTGGAGCTTCTATTGAGATGCTCTGATGGTAATCTAATGGTAAAAATTATCAATTCATGGTCTAATCTAAGTCCTCTGAAGTTCCAATAGTTGTAAAGCCATCTTGCTATGTTCTCATTCACTAAATCTTGCTGTGCTTCTCAGTTGGCTTCCTAAATTATATATTTTCTTCTCCATAGTTGTTGGCCCATAAAATAGTTCTTAAAGCATTAGTTTTTGATAGAGAAGTCACCAATTTGAATTTTACTGGCCATTTTGACTCTATTGGGTCTAGTAGTGTAATTAATGGGAGTGGGCCTAGTGGTGTAATTAATGGGAGTGAATTTGCACACTTGGGTGCGATTGTATTGGTGGATCTCCACACATATATAAAGGTGCGAAGCAGAAGAACCTCTAGGTTGACCTTAGCATGGAGTTGATCTTTGGGTATGTACAACAAGCATATAGGAACTCTGACTTGGTCTAGAAAATAATAAATGGCATATGCTTGGTGAGCATTTTGTGCCATGTTTATGCCTTCTCTAGTTAACCTTGTGTTTTCTGAATTATTTAACATAATATTATATGTATATTTAAATTTGCAGAACATTGATTGAACACCTGATATTCTCATTGCATTACACAGCTTATCCGAATCAGGTTAACTAAATAGTTCTTGAAATCTTGCTCATTTTACCTTTTGCAGGTTCTGGACCGTCTGAATACAGTTATTAAGCTAACATGGGTTAGGAAATCACATTATACTGAAAGGTGGGATTAAATACTGGTGTTCTATCATCTTAATCGATATCCATACAGATGTCCCTCATGGTGTATGCCTAATAATGTGGCTGGTTAAAATAAAAAAACAGGCTGCAGTGCTGAAATTTTATGAGTTCTTTTTTTTTTTTTTTTTTTTTTTTTTGTCAGGAACACTGACTTTAAATAGACACAAATAGGAACAAACTATTTTTTTGAATTATATAGTATTTCTGTAACTGATTTAAATGTTCCTCTTCCAAAAGATCATATTGTCACTTAGGAAGTGCTTATGCATTAATGCTAGTTTCTTTATGCTCTTTGATAAATCAGTACTCATAATTGAGAACTAGACAACAAAATTTGGGCACTTTTAGAAGGGAGCACTGATTGTTGTTACCTCTCAATGTTGTCATTCCTTGATTCATTGATGTGGAACTGGTTTCTATAGGTTTAAATTCGAGTCCATTTTTTTATTTGAGTCAGTTGTATGTTTTTGGTTAAATTTTTTGGCTTTGTTCGAGTCATGTCAAGTTAGATTAGTATTTGGGAATATTAAATTGATTCCTGAATTTGCTTAGATGCGTTAAATTTTACTGCTGCAGCTGTGTCTTCACATATTTCCTAATTAACTTTCCCACTTGCCAAACGTTTTCTTTCCGGCCCATTGCATCTCTTGAAGATTAAGTGGGTCTTCTTGATTTATCCTGCATCATGTCATGGGTCATGCTGCCCCTCTAGTTCTTATGCAATGCAAAAGCAAATAGCAACAGGAGGGTTGTTGTGTGCATTAGTATAATGTAACACTTTTGTTAGATTTCTAATTGTGTATCCTCATATTTCACTTGGTGGAAATTGTGTATCCCCATATTTCACTTGGTGTAATTTTGGATGCTAATGCTTAGGTGTGTATTTTTGCTGTCTTAGGTGATTCAGTTTAGTTTTGACCCTTTCTTTTTTTTTTTTCTCTTGGTCTGGTATGATAGACTTGTAGATGAGCTTATTCTTGTATACAAGGAGTCGGCGACAAGAAAAAATCATGAAGTTCTCCGCCAACACATTTTGCAATTGTTGTCAGTACTTGAAAGGTATAAGAGAACATGTGACATTGATAATGAATTTATTCTTTGATTTCAGAAATTTGTCTTTACTTTATGATCTAATCCTTGTTCTCACTTCATGCAGATGCAAAGGATTGCAGTTTGAGACAGCATGGAACAAGCACAAGAATGATCCTGACTTGACAATGCTGATGTCTTCTTTTAGTCATCAAACCACTGAGACTTTGCAGCAAGAATAATTTACTGAATAATCCTTTGGATATTTTGTACATTGTAGAATACTTGTTTTTCTTTCTTTTCTTTTTTCTTTTCTTGGTTTTCTATGAAATTGAGGTTGATAGGACGTTTTCTCTAGGCCTTGTGCTTCTTCGTAGCAAGCATTATTATCCTTGTTGTTCCTTCGTCAACATGATTGTGTATATGCCTTTGTAAATTAGTGCTATGATTGATAGAAAGCATCAGTTAGATCAACACATCTGTTCATTCTCCAACTTGATATGCATCCTCTTAAAAGCGTTTGGTTCGGGAATAAGTAAAGTTTAGTTACACCGGGGATAGGTATAAGTTATGGGATAAGCAAGAATTAATATAAATTTGCGTAAAATTGTGTTTGGTAAATTATATGGGAATAAGAAGAATAAGAAAAAATTGTGTTTGGTTGGGTATGGAGGAATAAGAAGAGCTGAGAGGGGATAAATATGTGTATTGATTATTTTGCCCTTTAAATTAAAGTTTAAGTGGGAGTAAAAATTTTAATTTTTAAATTTATATAAATTTTAATAAATTTATAAAATAATTGTATAAATTTGAAAATTTTAAAATTGATAATTTTTTTTTACAAAACTGAAATAAAATAAAATTTTTAGATTTATTAAAAAATAAGTTAAAAAGATAATATTTATTAAATAAAAAATTTTAAATTTTAAAATTTATAAATTTAAATATCTTTTAAAATTTAAAAATTCTAATTTAAAAAAATAAAAAAACTAATTTTTATTAGTGCATGGAAAAGAAAGGAAAAAAAAAAAAAAAAAAAGGTGCCGTGGAGAGAGAGAGAGAGAGGAGGTGCAGAGAGAGAGAGGAGGAGGAAAAGAAGGCCCACGTGATGCTGCCCCCGGCCTCGATTTTCGTGCCACAAAAAAGCCCTCCCGTATTCCATGTGGGGGTAGGAATATCAATTCCCATCCCTATCCTTGCTATTCTATTAATATGAGAATAACTATTCTCATGGGGATAATTCCCGTTTGGGTATTAAACTGGGGATAAGGGGGTTATTTCCCCCTTATCCCCGTTACAAATGGTAAAAAAAAAATTGGGGAATTGCTGTTCCCATCTAAACCCATTATTCCGGGTTTAAATGGGAACAACAATTTCCATCTAAAGGTGGAATAAGAGGTAAGGCACAGGAATCGAGGTCAGGAAGCAGCATCACGTGGGCCTCCTTTTCCTTCTCTCTCTCTGTACCTCCTCTCTCTCTCTCTCCCCTCTCTCTCTCTCCCCGACACCTTTTTCTTTTTTTTTTCTTCTTTTTTTTCTTTTCTTTTCCATACACTAAAAAAAATTAGTTTTTTTATTTTTTTAAATTAGAATTTTTAAATTTTAAAAAATATTTAAATTTATAAATTTTAAGATTTAAAATTTTTTATTTAATAAATATTATTTTTTAACTTATTTTTTAATAAATCTAAAAATTTTATTTTATTTCAGTTTTGTAAAAAAAAATTATTAATTTTAAATTTTTAAAATTTATACAATTATTTTATAAATTTATTAAAATTTATATAAATTTAAAAATTAAAATTTTTACTCCCACTTAAACTTTAATTTAAAGGGCAAAATAGTCAATACACATATTTATCCCCTCTCAGTTCTTCTTATTCCTTCATACCCAACTAAACACAATTTTTTCTTATTCTTTTTATTCTTCTTATTCCTATATAATTTACCAAACACAATTTTTTTTATCCCCGGTATAACTCAACTACCCAACCAAACGCAAATTTATATTAATTTTTGCTTATCCTATAACTTATACCTATTCCCCGTGTAACTAAACTTTTCTTATCTCGAACCAAACGCAGCCTTTAAAGTGTTTCTATTTTTCTCCCATGTCAAAGAAAAAGGAAGACGGGACCAAAACAAAGAAAATAATAAATAAAATTAATATAAGAAGTGAATTATGTATCGCTTTTGAAAAATTAGTAAATAAATGATTTACCGTGTCACAAGCATATTTTTACAATTTTTTTTAATAAATCTAATTTTAAACCAAATGTTTTCAAAAGAGTTATTATTACTGGGCTAAAATCTCTTGCTTAAATCTCTCTGAGGGCTCAAGATTTCGGAACCAAACTTCTCTCTCCTCTCTAGTACTCTCTGTAGCCCATGTCTTCCCAGTTTAGGTCTCACCGACCGGAGGAATCCCGGTCCGGCGGCAAGATAGTCCGGAGCCGGCGAGCGGCGGCACCTCCTCCCCTGTTACCCTACGCTCGACCGCAGAGCCTGCCGCTTAAACAAGTCTCACCTTCTCTTAATTTCGGTCAATCCGTGAGTCCGAGGTGGTTTGTCGGGCTCATTTCCGGCGCTGGCAAGTTGATCTCATCCGTGTTCGGCTCCGATGAGAGTTCGTCCTCATCTTCTTCTGGATACTCCTCTGATGGGGATATCGAATTCTGCTCCAGTGAGTCACTCTTCTCCTCCTTTCCTTCTTGGTTAATGCTCTTGCCTTTTGATGCAATGGCTTGGCGGTTGCTCTTTCATAACCCACTTTCTTTAGGGTTTCCAGAATATTTGCCTCATTGGTGTTCAATGTAAGTGCTGTATGAGTAGTGTCAGTGGAAGAAACACTATATTAAAGTCCTCGCAACAGTTTATGCCTTGAAATTTTGTTGTCCCTTGTAGCTTGAAGCTTCAGAATTTTCTGTGCCAAACTCACTCTAGTAAGGTTACTGCTGCTGAAAGCAAACTGGGGTCAAACTGTTGCTAAGTTGGATAACAGTTTGAATCACATTGAGGATCTTCTTTTTCTCTGCATCTGAATTCTGAGATAGGTGTAGTTTTAAGAAAAATATAATTATACTGGAGAATTGGATGTTGAATAGGAGCTAGAGATGGAACCTGTGGAGAGTTGGAGTTAATATTTGATTTGGTGGTAACCAGTGCTCAATGGAGGACTTCGCAATTTGAGCTTAGTGATAGGCTGTTAGTAGCCTGTGTTCATTGAAGTGATTGGTGAATTCAGTGAACCTGGATCTTTCCAAATAAGAACATGTTAGTGCCTGTTTGGTCCGACAGGAGCATTTTTAGAGTGTTGTAGGATGTTGAGTTTCTTTGGAAGTGCTTCAATGATAAGCAGCAAAAGCTTCTGGTTTATCCTGTTGGAAGTACTATAAAATATAGAAAGTTGTATGGGAAAGATTCTGCCAAAAGTGCTTTTACTCATTCTGATATCACGATGCTAACTGTTCCATTTTCTCTAGTTTTGTTTTCTTAAACATTCGGTTTTTGAGAACCCTAAATGAAAGCATGACTTCTAAATTTATCCCAAGTAGATAAACTTGTTCACAGCTCAATATTATAGCGCAACTATTAAATTTTGAAGATCGTAGTAGTCTTAAAATAAAGGTTATCGTGAGTTGATGGGGAAATAAAATATCTCATAAACGATGCAACAATTCGGTCACAGGTACAATACATGACATTGCCTTCTAATCTCTCTCTGCATGTGTATGAGAGGGTACCCTAGTGTTAAGGCTAGATGATGTAAACATCAAATCACTTTCATTAGTGGTAAGTCTCTTAATAAATTTCAGCCCTAACAGAATTGCTTTGGTATATTTAACAAAACTGCCCTCAAAAAATGGCATTCACTAAACAGAAAGTCAATGCCTTATTTATCGAGCACCACTACTTTAGAATGCGGTATCAAACACTTACAAATGGAATGCATATTTTTCTATATGCCCAAATCTGACAAATCAAAATACTCTATTTCAATCAGTGTTTTCTAATTTGTGGGTTTTGAAAGACCGTGAGCTCCAATTGCAGTTTTATGTACCATGGACCATATAATAAAAAAAGATGTTTTTGTTAACGGTATACTCCACTTCATTACAATTGATAATAGATTGGTAAATAGATTCAAAATACTAATAGTTTGTGAATTATTTTTAAAAGGAAGGATAAATCAGGAAAAAAATCGGAAGACATTAGAAGATAGACGTTGAAGATCGAGAATCAAATTAGATAGAAAAGACAATATGCTCTTCTATAATCTTTTGTTCGTTTTGACAAATTATGTAGTTGAAAATTTAACAAGAATTTTATATTGCTTAAAGAATAAAATAAAGGACACATGAGAAGAGAGGAAGCTTGGCCAATTCGATCCTACAGAGAGAAGAGAGAGGATAACTGTCAATACATGACTAAGAGAGGAGGAGAGTAGATTATTCAGGACACTCTAATTGTGTAAATTTAATAAATGTCTCAAAAGAAAAAAAATTCTATTCAACCATTATTCGAAACTTAAGAACTAATCCCACTAAAAAAAACTTAAGAACTAATCCACTAAATATAGGGTTCCCAATTTTCTAAAATAAGTAAAAGGCTGTATAAAATTTACCTGAACTATGGATCATTTTGAGTTGGCTACCCAACCTTTCAAAATTTTGATTTTACTATCCAACCTTTCAATTTATTTGATTTGAGTTAGTCAACGACGCTTTGACTTTAAAATTTGAATGCGTCATTTATTTTTACAGGTTTAGTTAGTATACTTCATGCAATTTTTGCAACTATAAATTCATTAAAATAAATAATTAGTTTAAATTTTAAAGTCAAAGTACTATTAACTGACTCGAATAAAACAAATTGAAAGGTTGGATAGTAAAATAAAATTTTTGAAAGGTTAGGTAACCGATTCAAAATAGTTCATAGTTTAGGTAAGTTTTGTACGTTTTTATGTCTAAGTAAAATGAAATTAGTGTTTGAAAAGACGCGAGATACAAAAAGGTGCAAAGGCCTTTTGGAGCCTAGGCGCGAGGCACATCGTGATGCGCGCGCCTCAAGAAGATGAGACCCACTTTTTTAAAAAATAAAACACTCTTAGCAAGCCTAGTTTAAATTGATATTTTACATAATTTTTTTTTTTCAAAATAGCCATACAAAAATAAAATAATCATAAAAAAATAAAGAAATCATATGCATAAATGTTCTCAAACTAAAAAAAAAAATTACGTTTCAACTTTCAACTTAAAAGTGCTTACTACCTTATTGCAATTGGGGGAAGTAAAAACAACTAAGAAAAAAAAAAAGAAAAGCTTCAAATTAGGAATTTTTTTCAATCTTTTAAACATTTTAGAATATACATTGAAAACACCCAAGACCCGAAAATCCAAACCTTAGACCAATTAAATTTAAATATCATGAGGTGCGTCTAAGATTCTAAGGTGCGCGCCTCATGCCCTGAGGTGCTGAGGCCCGCGCCTCGCGCCTAGGCGCCGAGGTGTGTGCCTCAAGCACGCCTTTTCAAACACTGAATGAAATATATTTAATTTTTTTTTTTTATTCATGGACTCCATCAATAGTGATAGATATCCCCATTATCTCTCCAAATATAATATACAAATATAATATAGATGACGATTGTCCCAACTTGGAATTAGGTGCGGAAGTTATCACTTTATCCTTGGGGTAGTGATCCATGTGGGGTGGTATTATTGCAATATCCCATAGAGATAAAAAAAAATGAACATCTAGTAGTGTCCGAATTTATTTGAAAGAGTCTATGAATATACTCTATGTACTCATTGGTTAAAAAAGCTTGGTGTTAGGAATTTACTGTATAGTTTATTTTCCGCTTCTCTTTGAATGGGTGGTGTAGCCATCCTGCTCCTTGTTCAGGTGAAAGCTACATGTATTCATCATTTTCCTCTCCTTTTCTTTTTCCTCTATCTTCTTGTACTAATTTTTTGCACTTTTCCTATTATTTTCCTATATTTTTGCTAATTTTCTATTATTGTAAACCATCTTAGGCCCGTCAGTATCCAACAGAGCAAGGCGATGTTGGTTAGCTTTGATTTTGTTCCCCATCTTAGGTATTTCAGATTGGTTTTAAGTGCTATCGCTATGTTCTAGCTTTTGATTCTAGGGCTTGGTGCAGTTCAATCCAGGCTTAGATCATGTTTGAGTCTGAGTTGAGTCATTTGATTTCTTTCATTTATATTTTTGGATCTTTAGTATTTACTTTAGTTAGTTGATTGGAATTAATCAGGTTGATTTATGTTAGATTAAATCTAATCTATTTAAAAAGGTAGTTTGCTTGTTTAGAAGGTTGTTATCTTTACTTTAAATTTGATCACTAGCTTTTAGGGATTTTGTTAAATTAATAATTCTATGCATAGGCCTTCAAGTCTTCTTTAGTAATTAGTGATTTGATTAAAAGAAAATGTGAGTTGTTTAGGGTTTTTTCCCTGTTTCTCTTCTCACTGAGCCTAGATTATGACGCACACTGAAAGTACTATAGTAAGTGCTATAGCCGCGGATACTGTAGCATTGGGGAAGAACAAAGAAAGAATGAAGGAAGAAGAAGGAGAAGAAGAATGATAAAAGCCACTAAGGCTAGATAGACGCCACAGTGGTACTATATAAGATATTAAGATCACATAGATCTAAAATAAAATTTTCGCTAATCAAAAACTCTCTCTACAGTAGGCTTTTGATCGTTTTATAATAAAAAAAAATCTTAATTTTAATACTAATGAAATCTCAAGATTTATAGGGATTGCCCTAATACAAATATATCTAATCCTTATTTTGGAAATCCCAAACCAATCCCTAATTTTTAGAGACTTGTTCCACATGAAAATCCTAAAAATCTAAAAAAAACCCTCCAAAATAGATTTTCCAAATAAAAATTTCAAAAATTATTAAAAAATAAATGTTTAAATTGTATTTTATTTCTTGGCTTCATCAGATTGGTCGTTTCTTCTCCTTATATCTATTATCTATGTCTAGATTGGCCGCTTGTTTCTCTCTTTTCCTTCATCTTCTTTCTCTATTTTTGCTTTCTCTTCTTCCTCTATTTTTTCCACAACACTGCTACAAGATGGCATGCTACAATACTGTGCTACAGTACTGCTGCTATGGTACTGTAACAGTACTTTGGCTGCATCAAGGCTTTACAATTTATGAAGTGATTTACCCCAAATGAAAATTTCAAATATTTCTGAATGCTCTACTAGGGCTTTTTGATAAAATAGTCCTAAAGCATGGCTAAATGGGGGTTTTAAAGCAATTTGTACTAAGAATTATTGCACTATGATACTTGAGTAAGGAGCTGCGCATCTATGAATAGAATCTAGGAAGGAGAAAGAGGTGGCCTCTCAGATAGGGCGTGTATTGGCTGGTTTGGTTCAGTTTTTGGGTCTTTTTTTCTCCCTAAAGCGATTTGCACCTTATTGGAAGAACAAATTGGTAGGTTTTGTTTGTTTGGTTCGGTTAGGCTTATATGGCTTGAATAGAAATTTTTTTTTTTAATATGTCACGCCTCGGAATTTAAAAGTGGACTATTTTTTTTTTTTATATATATATAAATCAGAGTTTAAAGATCAATGCCCAGGACGTGAGCAGATCTGTTATGCGCATAAAAATTTTTCGGTTCAAATGGACAGAGTTTTTTCTATACACGCACGGCTAGGTAAAGTACAATCATACAATCAGAGTACTATCTAAAAATCTTAAACAATTTAAACAATGATTTGAACATAATAAACCACAATAACTAAGATTCATTTCCATACTAGCATACTACTAAATCCAAGATAAATGTCACTAAGTAACAAAAACAGAAAGAGTCATAATCCAAAGTAACTGTAAACTGAAAGTAAACATGGTGCAAGCCAGCTATCTAGCTAGCATATCGGGACAGCTCTAATGCAGGATCCTCACATCAACGCCCAAACATCTCATCACCTGACGGACCTGAAAAAGGGGTCACCAGAGGGTGTGAGATAAAACTGAATGTATCACAGTGGGTATGAGCCGGGGTCCAGCAAGTCGTTTTTACTTGTATACAATAATCGAAAGGTAAAGCATGATCATAAAGCAAGTAATATGTCAGGTAAAAATGCTGGTATGAAAGCAGTAACTGGATAAACAAAAAATAGGTATCTGAACGAAATAACTGTAAGCAAGTAATGCGTCAAGTGTAACGATAATCAAATCAACCCAATTGGGTGCCACCATTGGTCCCTAGGACCTCAGACTAGTGCCTGACCAGAACTGACATATATCCCACACCTGCAGGAATGGCCAAAGCATAGGGCTCAATATCACCCGGGCCTTTCAGGTGCCGCTACATGATGGGCTCACGGGTCAATCAGACCACTCTACCGGTAAAGAACACCATAACGGGGGCCAGTCTGCTGGTATACGTGAAAATGTATAGCTGGTGCATGGCGATCTCAATGTGGATGTGTCACGCCCCGGGTGTAAACCAGAACCCGGGCCCGTCCACAGATCCGCCGTGCACACGAAATTTTTCGCGTACATGAAGCGCCGAAAACCTGCTCAGATATAAGATAAGCAATAAAAGGGCACAAGTACAGAGCTGAACTAAAACTACAACATTTCAGACTGAAACTGGAAATAAAATACAATAGTAAGAAGTACAATAAACTTCCAGCTCACCAAAAAATACAACCAGCTGGCTAAAGCCAGACCCAAAATAAAAGGAAAAGATCACAGTCTAAGAGGAGGCTACATCAACTGTCTAACCAGACTCTCAGCCTCACAGGAGATCTATCTACTCAGCGATCCCCTTATCTCGATCAGCCGCCGATGGCCCAGCAGCTCCCGCCGAAGACTCTGCAAAACAAAGGGGAAGAAAAAGGGAAACAACCATCGGAGTGAGAACCACTGATAAAACCAGTAGCCCCCAGTGGGTAATTCCTCAAGATCCGACGTATCCACTAAGTCTACCAGAGGCAGAAGGAAAGAAAAATGGTAAGCTAAATAGACTGTTGATAAGGAAAACTATCACTACTATGCCTCTAGTGCAGTGTCGAAAGGAATGACTGTATGCATGTATCAGTAACAGTATCTGCCTAAATAAACCCAATCAATGGACCAGTAAAAACCGGTACTACCTGCTTTGCCGTCCACATCGGGTATGCCACCAACGCATAACACCGATGTAATATCGAACTCAAGTACCCAATAACTGACCGGCACCGACCCGGTACAGTCGCACACTCCGGAGTGGCACTCAAGGGGAGCTACCCACACGAGTATAGTAACCATGTCACAAATATCTCAATATAGCAGGACTGGATCACGACTATGCTCAAGTGGAAAAATCCATCCACTAAAGAAACCCCGATCCCCAATTTGATACGAAAGTAAACATCCGGTCAACCGCCCAATATCCGCGGTTGCCGCAACACCCCACAAGTCCAACATCAAGTACAACCTTTCCCCGACTCATCAACCTCGACTACACTATCCCAAACTCCTGCTCGAACCCGAGCAACATGAATCATGTATCTGGATAAAAGGAGAAAAAGAGCAAACATGGTTTCTCCTAAGTCAAGTCCCAATATGATAGTGTAGCGGTAAATAGTGGCCTATCTAGATGTCCATACAAGCATGCAAGTGTTCTCAGGTAGAATAAAAGAAAAGCATCAAGTAGTTCTCTCACATAGGCTAGATCATGATATCCCACAATGATAATCCATTTTGCATAAAAAGCTAAGTACTAACATGGCATGCGAATGAATCCCCACAATAATATCCCCACATAGATAGGCTAAGAATTCATTTTATCATGTATGATTTCCAATAGGGTGACAGACCAATAAGCAATAATTCAGGGGTCTCTCTAATAGTCCTAGTGAGCAAGCCGTAAAAGAGGTATACAACAACCACCCACCTGGAACGCGCAAATCCAACAACAACCACCCTCTTAAGCTATGTATCACGGACACTTCTATAAGTCTCGCATGTCCGTGTCGGACACTCGCGTGTCCGATGTGGACACTTTTTGGATGCGTGTTCAATACCGAACCATAGTACATACAATTAAAAAATTATATATATATTTTTATTTTATTTATTTATACATATATAATGTGAGATGATAAATATTTTAGCTTTTTGATTAGTACATACAAATTTTTTTTGAACAATATAAATTAATTATGTATGATGGAGGATTTTTTTCTTAGAATATATGAATTATCAATGAAAAATTTAATAAACTTTCATTCGTATGAGAAATATAACAATAATTTATCAAAATTTATATTTTATATATAATAAACATATATTATTATATTAATAATATTATATTTTATTATCTGTATTCATGCCGTGTCCGTGTCCTAATTTTTTGAAAGTTGCTGAGTCGTCGTGTCCGAGTCGTGCCGTGTCTCGTGTCCCGTATCGGTGTCCATGATGCTTAGCTCCTAAGCCTTCGGAATCTTACCTGGACCTAATCAAAGTCCAAAATAAAACACTCAATAATTTTACCCCAACTGGCAAATTTAGTGGTCTCGACCACTGTGCCAAAAATCCCTTTTGTCCTAATTTACCAGAATTGCCTCCGGTGTCCGAATTGTCGTACTAATCGATAAACTGATCAAAACTATGCCGTGAACAATTTTACCATTGTTCGGATGTGGACAAACAGTCCACCGGATCTCATACCGCGACAACCGATCACCCGGAAGGTAAAAACACTCTAATAATACTCCTAACATCAACCGAGGAAAAACCGTGTAAAACACAAAATTACCAGAAAAGGAGATTTTACAGTGTACCGTAAGTAATAGACAAAGCCCCGATAGTGAAGAAAAAGACCGAACTCAAAAACGGTACCCCGCTATCCCGAAACAATGAACCGATGAAAAATCCCGCGTTTATAAACTTTGGTCGCCAAACCATCCCCCCGACGCGATCCAACTGTCGACGAGGCAACGGATGGAAAACCGGCTCCTATCGTTGCCTTGATGAAGTTCGCGACGGAAAACGACCAAGCGGAGAATCACCTGACGAAAAAACGAAACCAACTCCGTCAACCCAAAAATCAGCCCAAAGACCTTGTCGGCAGCGGTGGCGACGCAGGCATCCTGGGTGGGCAGCGCGCGGCGCACAAGCGGCCTGGGCGCTGGCGGCGCGACGCGGGCTTGGCAGGGCGCGACCCTATGCGGCGTGCCCTAACAGCGCGCGGGTGGCGCAGCTCTCGGGTAGCGCGCTTGGCAACGCGCGCGGCGGCGCTCCTCAGCAGCGCGCGCGGCGGTGACTGGCTAGGCAGCGAGCGGCGGTGGCGGCTAGGGCATCAAGCGGTGGCGGCGGCTTGGCTAGGGCATCAAGCGGCGCCCGAAACCTCCGTCAACGGCCGTCAAGAACTCCACCCAACGACTCCGCCAACCACCTCTCCTCTTTGACGGTAAACCCAACGAACGAAAACCAACGAATGAACGAACTAACCTCGCTCTGACGGGGAAGACGAAGCGACTCCGATCTCCGGCGGTGTTTTCGGATCCGGTCTCCGGCGATGGCGACGTTTCTGATTTCGGTCTCCGGCACGCACAACGAGGAAGAAGAAAAAATCCGATCTTTAAAAATCTTTGGGAATAAAACGAAAATTAGGGTTCTCTTTTATTTTTGTGTAAGTATGAAAGTCCCAAAACCCGTGATATTTATAAGAGATTTTTACCAGTTTTTCTCGATAAGCGTGTCAAACCATCGAAACGTCCCATAACCGCTAGTACGGATCCCGATGCACCAAAAACCTTAACGGGTATCAAAATCCCGAAACTTATCTTTTCGGACCCGCTAACATCAAAACCACATTTCGGAAGATTCGTAAGTTGGATTTTTATCCGATCGCACTGCCGTTCTTCGTTCAACGAGCTCTACAATGCTACGGCACTAACAACACGAAATTCCACACAAAACCAGAGCCAAGAATTTACCTAAAAACTAACTTTTTTTTTTTTTGGTGTGAACCTCTTCACTCACCCCTCTCCCCCGTGTCGCTCGTGTCTTTTTTTTTTTTTTTTTTTGGTGCGAACCCCTTCACTCACCCCCCCTCTCCTTTCTCTGCAGCTAGGTTTGATTTTTTTTTTTTTTGTTTTGAAGTTTTTTTTTTTTTTTTTTAATCTTTTGGTGGGCTTTTGTGCCCCTCATCTATTTTTTTTTTTTTTCTTTTGAAGGATTTTTTTTTCTTTTGGTAGTTCCTTATGTTGTGGGTTATGGGATCCAAGGATCTAAAATAGGAGAAAAACCACCTAGAGGGGGGGTGAATAGGTGCAAACAATTAAAAATCTTTGCGTAAAAATAACCTAATGCGAAAAATAAAGAGAGTACGCAAGATTTTACGTGAAAAATTCCAATCCAGGAGTAAAAAACTACGGGACCGATCACACGGAAAAATCCACTAAGATTAAACACGTACAAGGTGATATAATGCAATACCACTACTCAACCTTTTCCATACGCTCCAAGTAGATCTTCTCCGCTCGTCCTCAACGCTCTTCGATCACACGAATGCGTCCAACTTCGAATCCACGAAGTCCAACCGAATCCACGGTCTTCAATATAGCACGTACCGAATCCACGAACGCGCCTAACTTCGAATCCACGAAGTCGATAACCTTGAATCCACAAGGCCTTCACCGAATCCACGATCTTCACGTGAATCTACGCGCCGATGTTCCTTCTGCAACTCGTTGAAAGTTTATTTGGTGGTAGTGATTTTTAATGCTAAAAAAATCATAGATAGACAAGAAAAACGCCGTCTAAGCATTCATCAATTTGATTCTTGAAAAAGAATAAAGAGTTGAGAAACTCCAAGAATCAAATCGATAAATTTTCTTGATCGAAAAGACGATCAAGATAATAAAAGAAGAAATCTAGATTGGAACGTGTTTTCCTTTTCTTCTCTATATATGGATTACCCTAAAATAAAATCTCTAGAATTTATTTATAGGTTAGAAGCCATTAGAGATAAGATAAGAATCAAAAACTGTCCATAACAGAATTTTTCCGCATCACAGTCCGGACTGGATTCACGACGGTCCGGACTGTCGTGAAAAATCTAAAAACTATGGTTCGGGGTCCGGACTGAAACCTAGCTGATTCGGACTGGACTTTCGCATGAAGCAACCTACGTTCGGGGTCCGGGCTGAACTCAGTCTGGTCCGGATCCTGAACATACAAAATGTCCAGTTTTTGATTTTTAAGTCATAGAAAATATTCTAAGTGCTTCTAATCAATAGAATGAATTCAAATAACCAATAATATTGATTTATACGTACCTGATTAATATGGATTCATTTTTCTTGAAATTAATGTCATAGTTTTTTAAGTCTTCATTTTCAATCTTTAAGACTCCAACTAACTTCACGAAATTCGCCAATACATATCCGTAACATATGTCCTCTATTCGATTTTTCTTTTGGGTTTGCCCTTTGTATCCCCTACCTGTTTTTTTTCTTTTGAATATTTTTAATTTGTAAATCTCCTTTTTTTTTTTTGAAGAAATATAAAATTAGGCAATTTTTAATCGATAGTTTATAAAAAGTTGAAAATAGATTTACTTGATTTAATTTTTATATAGTAAAATTTTTAATTATTTTGGATTGATCTAGTATTTTATATGAGATTCGTGATAAAAATATTTTTAACTTTGAAAATTCTATTTTTGAATTTAAAAGATTGAAAATACTGATAAAATTAAAAGCTAAATTAAATCAATTGATACTTAAATTTGTTTAATTTATTTGTCTTATAATTTATTGCTAATTTTTTATGTATAGATCTAATAATTTTTCTTAAAAATTTTAATAAAAAAATATTTTTCTTCAAATGTTTAGTAAATATTTTTAAAAGATTCAAATGGAAAGGAATTATTAAAGCAATTACGGTTATATTATAGTTAATCTAAATATTAAGTGGTCCCTCGTCGAATCAAATATGGATCAATCTTACAAATATTTATTAAAATTTTGAGAAAAAAATATTTTTCTAATTTTGTATTTTATATTTTTTTAAAATTTCAAGTAAAAAAAGATAAAATCAAACTAATTTTAAAAGTTAATCAATTCTCACAATATTTCTAAAAGTTTTGAATTTTTTTTTCCTTCAATTTAAGAAAAGTAAAAATGAAAAGAAATTATCGGTATAATTGTGATTCTATTCTGGTTGCTCTAGTCATCATATGATCTCTCGTTGAATCAATATATAGATTTTAAAAAGTTTTGAGAAAAAAAATATAACGTTCTATGATTTTATATTTTATAATTTTTTAACTTCTGAAAAAAAGGATAAAATCAAAAGAATTTTCGTAGTTGATAGATATGATTTTCTCATTATGTTGTTCTTTTTCTAACTTTCTTGAATGGATTTTACTTGTGAATTTTATTATTATATTTTAATTTCTATTCTCTATGAGGTATAATTATTCTTTACATTTAAAAAAAGCTTACCATTGTGTTAATTGATGAGTATAGTAAGCTATATATAGTCAATATTCATAATTATTTGACTAAACCTTTCAAAATAATATTATAAAAGCTTATTGGGAACAATTTTTTTTTTTCAAAAAAAGGTGCCAAAGCGTGTCACTGAGAGGTCATACGTATCCATCGGCATACAAGTGTGCCATGTGTCGGCACGGAGGCGTGCCTGTGCCATATTGTGCCAGGCAATCATCGGCACGCCCCTGTGCAAGGACACTTTAATCCTTGCCTGCCACGTGTGCGCCACGTGAGCGCCAGGGTTGCTTGGTGGGTTTAAGTTGAATACAGTGAACCATTCACTGTGTTTGAACACGGTGAATGGCTAACCACGTTCAAACACGGTTAATGGTTTTTCGTGTTTGGACACGGTAAGTCATTTATCGTGTTCCCTGCAAGCCCTTCTATCAACTTAACTGGATCATGCTAGTTGTTATAAAGAGCACGGTAAATCATTCACTATGTCTAAACATGGGGAATAATTTACCGTGTCTAAACACGTTAAATGGTTCCTCGTGTTTAGACACGGTAAACCATTTATCGCGTTGAGTCTATTTACCAACAAACAACAATTTGATCCTTTAAATATCAAATAAATACAATATTGACCAATATAAATACAACATGAACAGTATGAACCAAATATGAATATAACGTCACATGATATAATATGAATACAACATCACTTTCGATCACAACAGAACATCGATACAATATGAATACAATATCACATCACATCACAATAAAATAATGATACTATGAATACAACATCACATCATATCACAACAGAATATCAATACAATATGAATACAACATCACATCAGAACAGAATATCTATATAATATGAATGCAATATCATATCGGGACAATGTGGGCTAATCAAATGGCTTTATAACTTCTAGCTGATCTAGATGTTCAATAGTAGCACCCTCTGGTTGTGGAGGAGCTGAAAATGAGTGCTGATTTGTGTAGGGAGACCGCAACTGTCGGTGCCGTGGGCGCCTACGATAAACAATATTAGGTCTTCGAGGAGGATCCTTTGGTAATGATACTAGGTGGATCCTCTGCGAGTGGTATTGATGTCGATGAAGATGGCCCTAACGGACTATATAATGGTACATGCCTTGACGTCGATGCTCCACTATGTTCTGCTGGTCGTGGAGGTATAGTGTGTGGAAGTGTCGGTAGAGTCCAAAATTGTCTTCGTTTGATCATTAACTTGTGTCAAGGCCGCTAATGCTCCACTACACAAAATATCTGGTAGGGCACGGCTGATCGTATAGTGAGATCTCTGAATGACATCGATCTGAAATAAAAACAACATTATGAAAATTACACTAACCTTTCTTTGTGTATTAAAATAATTATAATATATCATATATATATGAAAATAATACCAATTCTCTCTCGACATGTCTACGTGGCTGATATGCGAGGGGAATATCCACCTCCTAGTAATTCCCCAATACCACTGCATGTAGACAGTAGTAGCTCGTACAATATCGAAATCTACATAGGGGTCCACCTCTACTATATTCATCAATCGATCATCCCAACGCACCTAATTCTCATCTGCTCTACCTCGTGAAGTGATGCGAGGCAGACCAACTATTGCGTCGGAAATATGCTGTAGAAGTCCAAATTGCCGAAACACCCGATTTGAAAGATGAAGCTCAATAATGTGGAAGCAGACTAAGGTAGTCCTAGCTCGCTATACCGAGAACCCCGCTAGATATAATGCTGGAACTAAAAGTGCCTATAGTATTCCATCTGTGTATGGCCTCAATGTAATCTATTGTGAAAAGTTCCTATGGTTACTAACCTGTTTTAAAATGAAAATTATATTTATGATATGATCGGATTATTTTCATTTACCAAGGACTCTAGCTGCTTATCAAGCTGATCATGATAAAACACAATATCAGTCGTACTGACATTGTCCTCGAAAGCCAATCTAGTATTTCACCTGTTTCATTTATGTAGTATTAGTAATGATAACATAAAATATTAAAAACTTAAAAGGAATATACCTACCTGCAACCTAGTAGCACGTCAATAAGTTCAGGCTACAGTCTGACTATCTCAGGATGACCAATGTTCAGGTGGTCCCATGCCCATATTTATATAAAATTTACTTGGAAACTAAAATAAAATCCGTGAATAAAATTAGTAGTAAAAGAATGTACCTGAAATAATATCCCGAAACAACAACACTCTACTTTTTCCCTCATGCAAACACTTGTTAATGCTCGATAGAGATGAGATAGCGTCACAATATCCTATGCCAACTCACCATAAGCATCAAAATCCTCTAAAAGTGGCAATCACGTCAAATGCACTTTATTCTTGCTTGGGTTTGACATCAAACTACAACCTATTTGAAACAGTATATATGCTTGTGCTGTAGTCCCTATGACAGCAGGAGGTACATCTAAAGCGATATCATGAAATTGATGATACAACCAATCTATCTTTATCTCACCGCCCCTAATATTCTCTGGAATCGCCCCAAGAAGTAGCTTACATAGCTGTGGCCACTGATACGAGGCACCTCGGGCCACAACCCCACCATAGATGCGGAATTTTGTGATAACAGTCACATCCATCAAGGAAACTAGTGTAGTTACCCGCGCGATGCGGCAGGTAGATATTATCGAAATATTTTATTATTATTATTATTGATGATAGATGATAGTGAAAAAATAAGGCTGAAATATGTAGTTCATTAAATATATAGAAGACTATAACTATCAAATGAAGAATGTACACCAATTAAAATAATTTGTAATAGTTGGTGAAAAATTACTGAAAAAGTTAATTAGTTCATTTTCTTCTATATATTCTATGTTTTTCTACTATTAATTCTTTTTTAGATCTATAAGAAAATAAATTTGATGACCTAATGACATCTCTTGCGGATATTTATGTCAAAAAAAATAATAAAAGAAAATATATTTGTGCAAAAAAATTATTGAAAATACTTTTTTGATACTACACTTTTAGAAAACTTTAAAATTATAAGTAAGATAACATTAAATCAAGTGATTCAAAATTTTTATGCAATATTAAAACCACATAAAATATACATGTGTTGAATTATGGCTTACTGGAGAATCGAAGAAATGCACCAGCAGGCAAAGGATAAATCGTTGTAATAAACCGCCGACAGATTCCTGCAAAAAAATAAAATAAAATTGGTAAAAAATTAAAATACGTACATAGTAAGTGATAAAATAAAGTATTAGGTAAAAAAGGTTGCATTAGGGCTTACAACAACACCAAATAGAAAAATCTGATATAGGTTCCTGAGGCAAAAAAAAAAAAAATTGCATGATATTTCTGTAAAGAATTGCTCACAAAGAATCAAAAGAAAGGGGCTGCGATTTTTACCTTTCGAGGTGGCGAAGCACTTGAAGACAGTGGCACGTTCTAGGGCCGGGCAATGTCAGCAACAGGGCGTGAAAAACTCCACCAAGATCACCCCAGCAGAGCCCAAAACCAACCACCAAAACTCTCGATTCAACACTCAAATTGAAAGAATTCTCGAGAGATGATGGAAAAGAAAGAATGCAAGAGAGAGAGAGAGAGAGAGAGAGAGAGATGAAGGTAGAAGTGAACATACAACGGATGAGAGAGGAAGCCGAAGGGAGGAGACATAACGTTTGGTGAAGGAAGATGAAATGTTGCAACGGAGGGGAAGAACGAACGACGCGAAGGGAGGGGCGCGGACGTTTGGGGAAGATGAAAATTTCAGAGAGAAGGAAACAATTCAAATTGATCTAAATCGGTTTGACTGGTTTGGTTTTTTGTAGCTAGTGGTATACATGGGGTAATTAATTAGAGCTAATTAACGTAAATAAAGTATACAATCAGCCAAAAGGTAACCGGCTTGACCGGTTTGGTTTTTTCTAGCTTGGTATACATGGGGTAATTAATTGGAGCTAATTAATGTAAATAAAGTATACAATCAGCCCAGAGGCGCAATTAATTAATTGATTTTTCGTGCACTAATTAATTGAGGATTAATATTTTGTATATATATATATATATATATATATATATATATATATATATATATATATATATATATATGGTATACATGGGGTAATTAATTCGAGCTAATTAACGTAAATAAAGTATACAATCAGCCAAGAGGTGCAATTAATTAATTGGTTTTTTCGTGCACTAATTAATTGAGGATTAATATTTTGTATAGTAGTAGTAGATATATATATATATATAAGGAAGGAAAGAGGGATGAAGGAAATAGTGCCATGTGGCTTTCCATATTGAGGATTAATAGTTTTGTATAGATAGTCATCTCCCAATGTCGCATGTGGAAAGTCTTCATCTCCCTCCTCCACCTCTCGACTAATGACCCTAATAAGGAGTGATCTAGTTGGACGCGGCTTAACCGCGAAACATAATAAAATCTTGTTCGTCGCAATAGCTCCAAAACAGCAGGATGCTCAATCTGCCAATGGTTCAATTTACGGCTATACTCTGTAAATTGAACGGGAGAATAACCCTGCAATATTATAAATGTCACATAATATTAGTACATAAGAATACAAAAAAAGAAAAAAAAATTAAAAATAAACTATGACCTCATCTCTGATGCAAGTGCTTCTATGGTGGGGTTGCTCAGTCAATACAGAGATATCAATCAGTCCTGCCTCCTTGTGATCGTCCATCTGAAATAAAATCAATGAGCAAAAAAAAGATATAATATCAGTTAGTAATGTGAATTAATTAAATAAATTTATAACAATCAAAATATCAAATAAACAACCTATGCGACGACGTCTTTCGGTCATTCATTATTGATTTTTAGGACGTGCTCTTATAATGCCCGTGTTGTTTACACATACTACACTTGCCTCTGCTACTTCTAGCGCCTTCGTCCATAACATTGCGAATGCGAGTAGATTTGGGTCGTCCTTTCTTTTTTCTCTCGCGTGGTGGAAGTAGAGGTGAATCATATGACTTAACCCTGATCAGGAATCAGATGGAACTGTGGTTCATATGTCTTCTGGTAGAATTCGATAGTATACCAATGAGAACATAAAATATAATAATTTATGTTCATGTAACAGGAACTATAGCATGATAAAATATGTGAACAAGAGATTTCCGTTAGTTGCAAACACAAACATAAATATATAGAATCTGTCTCATTGATAATCATTTGGTATTGCAAATCCCTTCCAGTAAGTACGTCAAACTCTTGAGCTCCAAATTGCCGAACTGTATGCGCTCTAGCACATGTCATCCGGCTATTGATGGGCTTATCAACAGTCGATACAAATTGAGTAGACATTGCTGCTTCCTCCTCACGATATTTTAGAAAGAATTCAACTACTCGATGAAATATTGTCATTACAAAAACTGTAATTGGTAAGCCACGAACTCTCTTTAACACCCTATTTAAACTTTTCGAACGGTTGTCATAATGGCGAATCATCGACCACCATCTAGAGCTTTAGCCTAATATGTCCTATCAGCGTGAAGTTTGTCAACCCTAGCTAATCATTTTCATCTATTGCCTTCGATTATTCCTTTAACGTGTAATATTCTCGTTCTTCTGAGGCACTTTCGATAACATAAATTTTTTTTAACTAGGTGTTTTGCTTTAAAATGAACATTCATATTAGCCTTCATATATCGCAAACACTATCGATGAGTATGACCTTCTAATGGTGGGAATACAAGTGCAACAAGATTCGCTAGCTCTTTAAAACGATTTGAAATTAATGTAATAACTCGAGATTGTGTTATGTACCTCCGTAAGCAATTTAGAAACCATTCTTAACTGGAGCCATTCTCTCCCTCGCGTATTGCGAATGCTAGCAGGTATTAACCACCATTGGCATCAACACCTGTGGCAATTAATGCATGGTCTTCGTATTTTCCGTACAAATGTGTAGCATCGATACAAAGAAATGCCCGGCAATACGCCCAACCATGAATTGAGGGTCCAAAAGCCCAAAAGGCTTGTGCAAACATTTTTGAAGCACTTGTCACTTTTATATACTCAATTTTCGTAATAGTTTCGGGGTTTGTTGTTTCTAACATTGAGAAATATCGAGAAAGATCACAATATGATTGCTTCCAACTGCCGTATATAATTTGTAATGCTTTATTCCGCGCCCTCGAAGCCTTACTATATATGCTAACCTAGAACTCACTCTGCACTCATGTTTGAATTTCTGAGCCTTGCCTTCACTATGGATAGTTTATGTTAACATACAAAAGAAGATATACAATTCCGATGATGGACCTTAATATAGATTATGACGGATAGTTGACCTGCAAAGATATTTAAGATTAACTATTCACATGGATTCAAATTTCGTATAACTAAATCATACAATCACTTACCACTAATCAAGTCCAACCAATGAAGATGGACAATACTATATGGCAATGATGCACTCATTGGCATATATGAGACTTCAGACACTCTGTAACACTAAAAAGTCCAAATTATTAATTTACCGCACCTAGACTAATAAAGGAGAAAGTATGAAACCAAGAATTTGAGTATCTATTGGTACGGTCCGTATCCACCGTGCCGTATCGTGCCAATAAGATATCGGCACGATACAACCCCGTGCCAATGACACAGTTGAAAACCCTATTTTGTTTAAATTACTAAGTAATTTTCTTAATAAAGTTCAAATGATTTGATAAAGATACATAGTAAGCAAGGTTCGAAGTGCCGTGGCACGGGGGCGTGCCGCTTGCCGCCTGGCACGGTACGGTACCGGCACGCTTGCGTGCCGACACGTGGCACGCTTGCGTGCCGATGGATACGCATGACCTCCCAGTGGCACGCTCTGGCACGCTTTTTTTTTATTTTTTTTGTTCCCAATAAGCTCTTATAATATTGTTTTGAAATGTTTAGTAAAAAAATTATGAATATTGGCTATATATAGCTTACTATACTCACCAATTAACATATTGATATTTTTTTTTATATATAAAGTACAATGGAGTTATTTTTCAAAATAACCTTCTAAAATTTTATAATTTGTGAAATAATCTTATCAAAATTTTATTTGTAAAACTAACTCTATTTTTGCCATATCAGCTTGCCATATCAGCGCCACATACAGAAGGCTCACCGCCTTCTAAAGACGGTGGAACGACTTTAGCTATAGTTTTTATGATTAAGTTAATTTCAAACAAAATTATAGAGAGATACGTAAATAAAATGAAAATGTGGGTACGAGTCAGATTTTTAAGAGATTTAGGTTGTTATTGTAGAAAGATAAGATAAAATGAGAATGTGGGTACCGATTAGATTTTTAAAATATTTAGATTGTTATTATTTATTAACTAATATAAGAAGGAAAAGAGATAAAAAATATTTTTAATCATAAAACCTAAATCTTTAAAAGATTTAGATTGCTATTAGTTAGTAAATAATAACAACTTAAATCTTTTAAAAATCTGATTTATAACTACATTCTCATTTTATCTTTATCTCTTTACTTTTTATAACCTAAATTAGTTATAACCTAAATTAGTTATAACTACCTAAATTATTAACAACCTAAATTAACAACCTAAATTAGTTAGTGAACAAAATAACCTAAATCTCTTAAAAATTAAAATAAAAAATATGTACCGTACAATATGTGATTTTTTTTAAAAATAATAATAAAAAATATTCTACGCATGTGATTTAAAAAAAAAAAAAAAAAAAAAAAAGGGAAAAAAAAGGCCGTGCCGCTCGGCACGGCACACGATACCCAACAGGGTATCGCTCTGTCTCGAGCGATACCTTTGGGTATCGCTCGAGACGGGAGGGGTGCGAGACCCCCCCCTGTACCGTGCCCCTCTTTGAGGGGCACGGTACGTGCCGCCCGTGCCGCCGCGGCACGGGCGGCACTTAATTCCTTGATAGTAAGTAATTAAAAAAATTTGTTGCTAAAGAAAATAAATATTTCATGTCATTTTTGTGACCGACACTTACCGGCATGTGCCGTGCCGTACCATGCTGGCAAGTTTTCGGCACGACCCCGTGCCACGTCACTTAAATTCTTATATGAAACACAATTTTAATGACCAGTACTACATTTCTTGATGTACGAATTTGTTCGAGATCGACATAATTTCTTTGGTAATCACTATTGCACATCCTCATGGAGTAAACAGAGGTTGGACGGTCTTGTGTCGTCAGCACTTACTTCTTCACGTATACTTTTATACAATCATGAAATGGGAAAAAACTCATCACGCCTATAATTCCATTGTCACTTGATATGACAAATAATTTTCATTCATTAGCTCCCATTGGACATCGAACTGTTATGCGGAGACGGGTTTCCGCTCGATCATAGTTAATAACCTTATATATTTCTATTTCAAAATCCTAAAATGTGATATCGCGTCGGATGCCGATCAATTCTTTACGGCCACTAATATATTGTGGTATATTATCGGTCACGACTAAATTTTCGTCCCAATGGATGCAAAAGGAAACAAATTCACCAGACTTAATGTTTTAATATAAACAATATTACACAACATTACAACATTGCAATGCGTTTATAGAATTTACTATTATGTGAAAAATAAATTATCCAATTTGCGGACAACGACGGCGTGAGTTCTGTGTCGATTGAGGGCTTTAGAAGAGGGTGATGACAACGAGAGAGAGAGAGAGAGAGAGAGAGAGAGAGAGAGAGAGAGAGAGAGAAGGCTCTGGAGGTGGGGTGATGAGAGAGAGAGAGACACTGAGAGATAGAGAGAGAGTGAGCTCTCTCTTACTGTGTGTGTGAGAGAGAGTGTGAATGCGTACCGAAGGCGGTGACAGCAGGGCACAGAGGTCAGAGAGAGAGAGAGAGAGAGAGAGAGAGAGAGAGAGAGAGAGACGATGCGGGTCGGGGAGGCGGCGGGTGCCAGCGGCGGCGACGACAGCGGGAGATCACCGGAAGCTCGGGCATGAGAGGATTAAGAGCTCGGGAAGGGAAGCTCGGGAGGGTGTATAAAAGAAGGAACGCGGTAATTGGTTAACCGCTTCCAAACACAGTGAATAGTTTACCGTGTTCAACTTAAACACCTCAGATTCCCCTGGCGCTCGCGTGGCAGGAATAGGGCCATTTTTGTAATTACAGGTTTTAGGGGACTATTTGTAAAAATAAAATTTGTTAGGGGGCTATATGCAAAAAAAAAACCCTAAATAAAATGTGCTCTTCACTTTTTTAATGTTCCTTTTGTTTTGTTTGCTCTTGTAGATTATACTAGCAAGAATGGTAAATGCTCAACCTATTCTTTTCTATATTGGCCTCTAAACATTTTCGAAGTGATGCTTGCTGCTTTATTTGGGTATATGTAAAGTTAAACATGTAATTTTGTTTGTGTATCCTTTTTCTTTTAGCTCGTAGGTTTTCATGTCTGATTGATGTCACTGATTGGTGCTTTGAAGTTATTGTGTAATATTTATTTTAGAATGTCCAAACTAGTTTGGACAATTATTTTGGCTATGTTTTACTAACTAAAGAATAGAAATCTGATCTATTTGTGCAGATGAAGTTGATGTTGCTGAATTTCGTCAAGAGTTTGAAGAATCAAATCAAGTAATTTTGTGTTTAATTTTTGCTCATCAATGCCAATCATGTTGCTTTCTAGAACTTTGCTTGAATTTTTTTCCTCGTGTGCTATCTAAGATGACACTATGATTGCTTGGTTGGGCATTGTGCAAGCAATGCTTCTCTTCCCTGTAGAGCTAACAGCTGTACACCTATGGAAAAGGTCACTACAGGTGTTCACTCCAGTAGAATAAGTGACTGGTAGTTACCACTTACCTATGGAATTCATTGGAAGCCTTCTATGAGCTACACTAATGGTTCATTTGGAGTTCAATCATTGGTCATGACGCAACTGCCATTGACCTCTAATCATTATTGTTCTTTGGCGAACTTATCTGATACGAATAAATAAGATAACTTTGTTATTGTGAGACTTCTCTGACCACATAAATGAGCCAAGACAAAAAAAATAAAAGATAAACTTGCAGTAGAACACTGAAATAAGGAATCATCGTGACTTGATGGATGCCATTTCTACTCTTGTTAAAGCACCTCTCCAAATTTCTCATCTACTTGTGGTCGTTGCTTTCCTCTGATCTCTACTAGCTCCCACCATGAGACACTATCTAAAGTGTTACGACGAGTGCATAAATAGAAACGAAAAATGGCGATCGCAAAGAAAACAAACCACAAAATGCATGAAAGAAAGTGAAAACACAAGGATTTACATGAAAAATCCTTTGCAGGGAAAAACCCACCGGCAAAAGAGGAGATATTTACTATATGATAAAAGGGAGTACAATGTTGTAAAAGTTCTGTTCACATATCACCTCTAGGGCAAAAAGAAGGAAAAAAGTTTCTTAATGCGCTCGGGCTCCACTTCCACCACAAACATGCATTTTTTCTTTCTCAAATCGTTTTCCAAATTTTGTCACATCGTGAAGCGGTCGGCGAATCGTATAAATCGAAAACGATAACCAAATTTCGATGCACATCTAACATAAAGGTTGGGATAAGAGGAGATTGGATAACTTTCAAACTCTCCTTAACCTGTGGTTTGAATTTGCATAGTGAATTAATTACACAATTTGACTTTGAACTAAATTCAGCACCAACTTTAAATTTGAATTCAAATTAGTAATTTCGAATTAACTATCAAAATTTGCATTTAAATTCAAAATTTAAACCTAAAATCAAATTCAAAATTTCAATTTAATTTTCAAATTTGAATTTTTATTCATATTTGAACATTGAATTCAAATTCAAATTCAAATTTTAAATTTGAAATTCGCATTCAAATTTGTAATTTCAAATTTTGAATTCTAATTTGAAATTCAAATTGGTATTCTAATTTCAAATTAGATTCCAAAATTTGAATTCAAATTCAAATTCCTATTCTAATTTTGAATTCCAATTTCAAGTTTGAATTCAAAATTTGAATTCGAATTTAATTCAAATTTCAATTTCAAATTCAAAATTTGAATTTAATTCAAATTTCAAAGTTCAAATTTTAAATTCTTCCTCAAAATTTAAATTCAAATTCAAACCTTTTGAATTCTTAAATTTTGAGTTCAACTACAAATTCAGATTGAAATATATCAATTCAAATTCATAATAATATCTAAATTTGATTCCAATTTAAAATTTGAATTTCATTATGAAGTCTGAATTCAGATTTAGCTTTTTAGTTGAAATTCATGTTCAAAATCACTTTGAATTTAAATTTAAAATTTTAATTTAATTCAAATCAAAATTTAAAATGTAGATTAAAATTTTGAATTGCAAAAATAAATTTAAACTTTTATTACATGGTCAATTCCAAGGTTCTATCCTGGAAAAACTAAACACTAGATAGATTTGTCCAATCCAATACTAGTCTCATTTGTCACGCCCCAAGCCCCGCCCATTGGACTCGTTCGGGCACGTGCAACAGAGTTGCCGAACGGGCAAGGTTTTTCCTACCCGCGCGAAGCGGAAGTATACACCAACCTGTACAACACATATATGATATGGGTACAATAGAGCATCAGAGTCAATAACTTCTAAATTAAAAACCATTACAAATACATCAAATTAAAAACCATTACAAATACATCACTCATGAATGGATCCTGAAGGATACAAAAAGGATCATACATGGAAATATGCACGTTTAAAGGATCCCAACAATAGAAATGGTGTGATATGTAATTTTGTGAAAAAATAACAAAAGGGGGCATTTATAGAGCCAAACAACATATTATTGGTGGTTTTCAAAATGCAAAAGAATGCTCAAGATGGTTGCCTCACGTCTGTGAGGAAATTAAGGAGTTTATGGTTAATAACGAAGCGGCAAAGGAGAGAAATCCTTTGATGCCTACGTTTGATGCAGTAAAGGGCTACGGTGATGACGAGGATGAAGGTGATACTGGAGAATTTAATTCTCTTGGAATTTCTTTTAAATGTTTTAAAATTCAAATGTTTTAAAATTTTCTTTTTAATCCTCTATTGCTTGGTGAATTCTTCTACTATTGATGCAATTTCTGGTTTCTACTTCACACACCTCTCTTCTGACGTTGGCTTTTCTATTTCTTCTTTGATTGTACTTTCTTTGTCTCTTTCACCGGCTGAGTCTTTATCTCAATTTTCTACCATCTTGAATCATGATACCACCCAGGTTAGAAATAAGCATGATGCCGCTGCAGTCGGTCAACCAGCACTACGGGTTTACACCAGACGGAACACCTTTCGGCATGTTGTAACCACTCCACTTACTGATTCGGAACCTTTCCCATCTGACCCTTTATCGTCCATTCAGCCTGCCACCGCTTCCTCTTCTTTACCTACTGAACCCTTTTTACCTTTCCTTACATATTCTATGGTCACCCGATCCCTGATTGGGGGTTTGCCTGAGTCTACCGTCTTCTTGGCTTCTACAAGTTCAATTCTTTCTATTGAGTCTAACTCCTTTATTGAGCCTTTTGAGGATGCAGGTTGGCGTGTCGCCATGGCTAATGAGTTTGATGCCTTATTAGCTAATTCTACTTGGGATCTTGTTCCTTCTTTATCTTCCATGAATCTAATTGGCTGTAAGTGGGTGTACAAAGTCAAGAAGAAAGTAGATGGTTCTCTTGAGCGTCTCAGAGCTCGGCTTGTGGCTCAAGGCTATAAACAACAACAGGGTATAGATAGTGTGGATCCGTCGTCTGCCGGTGATCTTGGTATCTTCTTATGGCTCTCCATTTGCAATTATTGTGATAATCTTAGCACCTCCTATCTTGCGGCCAGTCCTGTTCTCTATCCTCATATGAAGCACATTAAATTGGATCATCACTTTTTGAGGGAAAAAGTCTAATTTGGTGACTTGGAATTGGTTTATATCTCTTCTGATATACAACTTGGTGACGTTTTCACCAAACCTTTATCCTCTTTTCGATTCTTAACATTGCGGCTCAATCTTCGCATCCGACCAATGGATGCTTAGCTTGCGGGGGGATGTTACGGTATATTTAGTATGATTATAATATATTTAGTATAATATGATATATTGTATACTACTGCCGTATATAGTTTGCCATGTATGGTATTGGTCTATATGACATTCTAGTTGTATTATTGTTATAATAGGTCTATCTCATTGTGGTTGTATTATTACTATAATAGGTTTACCTCTTGTACTATATATTATCATCAATTTAACCTTAGAGGGTAAGCTCTTTTGCTCCTTTTTTACCGGTGGAGCCCGTGCTTCGCAGTGGATAAACATCAAAAGAAAATATAAAATTTTATATTCAAACATAAAATCACAATATTATTCTAATATAAATGTAATGCTCTCAGACAAATAATTAAGTAAAACCGTGAAAAATAGTTTTCTTTGGAAAAAAAAATATTGCGTAAAACCATGAAAAATAATTTTCTTTGGGAAATTTTTTTTAATGTTTTGTAGTGTTCGAATTGTAAGAAAAAAAAAGTTTTCCATCAACATTTGTTTGGTTGAAAGGAAAAAAAATTCACATTTATTTGGATTGGTGAAAAAAAATGAATGAAAACAATTTTTACGTGGCTTGAGTTTTTATCAATTCTAATATAAAAGTCACAAAAAAATCTCTCAGATAAAAAGAAAATAAAAGAAGGAAAAAAATATAAAATTTTATGTTGTAGAAAAATAAAATGAAAAATAAAAAAGAAAGATACTTATATCTCTTTTAAAGTGTTGAAAAATAAAAGTTTTACGCCGTGTCTGTTGCTGTCGCTGCCCAACCTGCCGTCGTCAGCGCCTCCCCCATTTTTCCCAATTTCATACTCACACCCACACCCACACACCCAGGCAAGAAGAAGGAAGAAGCAAAAAAAGAAGAAGAAGGGAAAAGGAGGGTATAGAAAAGAAGAAAAGGGGAAGAGGGAGAAGAAGGACGCTGTCGTTTCTTTTCTTTTATCCGAAGTCGTTGCCGCTAACGTCGCCTAAACCACCGCCGTCGCTGTGTTCGTTGCTGATGCTGCCCTAGCCGCCATGACTGCCAGTGTCGTCGCCCAAGCCATCGCCGCTATCGTGTCCACCGCTTCACCGCCGAAGCCGGCTTCAAATCCCCTTACAAAAATAGGATTTTGATGAGAGGGCGAGGAGAGGGAGAGAAGAGAGGGGGGTCATTTTAGAGAGAGAGAGAGATAGAGAGAGAGAGAGAGAAGGATAAGATTGAGAGAGGGGGAGGGGAATAGGATTGGGGAATAGGATGCTTGAGAGAGAAAAGGGTTTGGTCAATAGAGAGAGAGCGAGCCAGAGAAGAAAGAGAGAGGGATACGTGGGCAAAGATTATGGTAACACGTGGATTGAAGGAACTCTCAATTCATGTATTCTATGAATTGTATATGTTGAGGCATTGTAGTTGTATTTCGATTCTTACATTCCTATAATAGAGATAGATGTATATTATCCTTATCTACTAATGTCTCTTATGGATTGAGTGAGTGTAGACTTTCGGCGGTTGCACCCATTGGATATTTAAAATTCTCACCCTTTTGTGGTTGTTGTTTTTCAGATCCTACCATGCTGGTAGGGCACGGGACTGCGGCGATGGCTTTGCGGAGTAGTTAGACTGCGAGAGAGTTCTAGTGTGTTCCCATTTTGGTAAAGGAAAAACATTGTAACATTTTGGATGAAAACAAATATTGTAAACTTTCAAGAATTAAAGTTGTAATGGTTTCATTTAGTTTTAGTAGTATTACGCTCTGAAGCTTCATGTATCCATATCATGTATGATTTGTACATGTTGGTATATGTTCCGCTTCGTGCGGGTAGGAAAAATATTGTCCGTTCGGTGGGTCTGTTGTACATGCCTGAGTGGGCCTATTTGGCGGTGTCGGGCATGACATCTTGATTCACTGTGTTGATCGTCATTTAAAGTCAATTGAATTTTCGTCTGTTGAATTATTTTTCACCCCTTCCTAAAAGGATTTAGCTAAGTTATTTGTGCCATTAACTGAACATGAACTGTAGAATCTGCCTATCATCGTTTATGATTGTATTCTCATTGGATCTTTCATTGCTGATTCTCAGTTGATTTTGAAGGAAGAATACAACTATTTTATATAAAGAAAACTTGAACTATTGTATGTCTTCATAATTTTGCTATTTTACTTTGCATTACCCTTCTTTGCCTACAATATGTCAATCATTTTTTCATGCAGTTATATCAAACTGTCTTAAATAGAATTATGCATTGAAAGGTGATTGTGTTTTAGTGCTTCATATTTATCTGTATGATTGAGTGACAATTTTCTTTGCAATTTTTTTGACTTAACAAAGTGCTTAAAGGCATTTGTTTGACTATGTTGTAAGGGAAAGAAACCAGAGCAACCTAAAGAAAGCTTGGAGGGTTCAAACGCCATCATCTCCAGAAGTGCGACCAAACTTGCTTTTGAGCAGTTGTTGATGAAGGAAACGTTTTCGAGGTATTAAAGGATCATTTAGTGATGTTCTATTTCTTCTGGAGTTGTGCTAATTATTTCTTTTTTTCGCTCTTTACATTAAAATGAACTTGTGCCTCTACATTAATGTATAGTGGACTGAGTCAGCTGACTCTATATCTCTATTGTCGCTTAGAAGCTTAGGTCTGTCACTTCAAGTCCACTAACCTTTGCAGGTAATGTTAGCGTGCTGGTCCAAATATTCTCTTTCAGCAAGATGCCTACTATAGGACGGAATATGAAGCCTAGATTTTTTGGGCTCCAAAATATGATTTATAATTTTTTTTTAAAGCTTTTGAACATTTGGAAATGTTTGAAATAAATTTTTTTTAATTTTTAAAGTTTTTCAAAATATAAAAATAATAAATTATGTAAATTACAAAAATTAAAGAGAATAGAAGAAAATTCAGAAAAAAAGGAAAAATAATATAGAAGATAATCAGAACTCACTCCGTAGCCAAACTCTCTTTGGGGTTGGAATAAAAGTGCCGAATCATCTTTTTTTAATTTGTTAATAATAAACTATCCATCATAGTCATACAATGAAGCTCTATGCCCTATTTATACTATTCTTAGCCTTAGCTACGCTCTACGCCCTATTTATACTATTCTTATCCTTAGCTACACATAACCAAATTTAGATTTGAACTTATCCCAGATAACCAACTAAAGCAACCTCTCTTAGTGATTAACTAAACAATAGAAATCTAAAAATAAATACAGATAAGACCAAATAAGATGATAGCTAAAAATCCTCATTTAACTAACTAAAAGATACGATTAGAAATGAGGATTTTTAGATATCATTTTATTTGGTCTTATCTGTATTTATTTCTAGATTTTTATTGATTAGTTAAATCTCTAAGTGAGGTTGTTTTAGTTGGTTATCTGGGATAAGTTCAAATATAAATTAGGTTATGTGTAGCTAAGACTAATAATAGTATAAATAAGGCCACATGTTATCATGAATTGAGAGTTCAATTCATATTTTTTGAATTTTTGAAATTTTTGCTCGTGCACCAAAGATCTGAATCATCTTCTTTTTTTTTTTTTAATTTATTTATAATAAACTATCCATCATAGTCATACAATGAAGCTCTATGCCTTATATATACAGCCTTAGCCATACATAACCAACTTCAGATTTGAACTTATCCTAGATGATCAACTTAAACTGTAGTGAACCGGATTTTCGTAAAATGGCAAAATTTTGGTGGAACTCAGCTTAGGGAACTATTCCTGTAGTTTAGGCGAAGTTTTGAGTGAATCTGAGTGTATTTGGCGCAAACTTGTCTCGAAAACGAACTCGGAGAATTCAAATCTATTAAGTTGCGGATTTTGTATAGAGTACCAGTACTAGGAATGGGGTATCGGAACTCTGTAGTGAGGTGAGGAAATCAAACCTTATGGTTTTGAAGAACCAGGTTAGGGTTCCGGTACTACCGTGTACCAGTACTGGAGATCCTGTACCGGTACTCAATAGAAAGACTGGGATTCTAGCGTTTGGGTTTTACTGAATTGGCGCGTGTACCGGTACTCAATGTTACGGATGCCCAGAAAAAAGGCATTTGTGTAATTTCGGGTGGGGGGGTTTCTTTAAAAGAGGACCCAATCGCCCTTCTCTCCTTGTACACATAACACACACACACAGAGAAGGAGAGAAAAAGCTCTCTCTTCTACCTCACTTTTTTCTCTCTTAAGAAATCTCTTCTAAAGAAGTGGGTTAGGAGAAGAAAAACTTGGAGAAGGGAGGATCAAGCTCTAGCACGCGTGGAGGCTTGAAGATCTTGGAGTTTAAGATCAAAGCGCCTTACGACTAAGTGCAAAAGAGAGGCAGAGGTTCTGTGGAAAAACTAAGTACTTCTATTACTTAGAAAAGGGCTTTTTTTTTTTACAAATAGCTCCCTAAAATTTGTAATTGCAAGTGGCCCTATGCCTGCTACGCATGCGCCACGTCAGCTCTAGGGGTTGTGAGGTGTTTCAGTTGAACACGGTGAAACATTTACTGTGTTTGAACGCGGTGAATAGTTCACCGCGTTCAAACACGGTGAATGGTTAATTGTGTCAAAACACGGTCATCCGTTCATCGTGTTCTATTATTTCCGCCACTCCAAAGCCGGGGGGGAAATTTATATAGAACATTGTAAACTATTTTCCGTGTCTAAAAATGGGGAATGGTTTACTGTGTCTAAACACGGTTAGACACGGTAAACCATTTATCCTGCTCTTCACATTTACCCACCAACTATAATTAATCTTTTAAATATCAATTAAATACAACATTACAAAACCATTTACCGTGATCTTATTTTTTATAGTATAATTTTTTTTTTTTTTTTTTTTTTTTTTTTTTTTTTTTTTTTTTATCAAAATGCCACGTGATTTGGACATTTCTACACCGTTAAACTTGCAAACGGCTCACCACAATCATTAAAATTATTGATTTTGAGCCCCTTTGATCATTAGGCAAATGATATCGAAAAATTGCTAAATTTATTTTCTAGCTATTTCAAATACTCTAGATCAAGTCTAACGGAGCCGATCGTCGATTCGGAAGCCCCAATATCAAAAACGATTTATAAGCACGGAAGGCTCCGTGCTTCTATATGCATACCAGCCTAACTCTCTCTCTCTCTCTCTCTCTCTCTCTCTCTC
>CM054935.1:6129528-6464976 GCA_029168755.2 Tillandsia fasciculata | reverse complement strand
TCCCACAAGTAATACTACATCACTGTCATCCAACATACCCGCCATATAAACCGGTGCAAACAACCCCAATCGCAATAGCCGTGATATCGCGATGTCCGCAGGGGGGTCGCCTCACGCGATAGGCGCGTAGGTATTGTCATAATCCCACTCAATAACCGGTGCAAAACAACCCTAATCGCACTAGCCGCGAAACTGCAATAGTCGCAGGGGGTCCCCTCATGCAATAGCCACGTACAGATCACGGGTCAATCAGACCACCTCTCCGAAAAAGTACACCCGTGAGGTGGCCAAACCGCTGGTGTGCGTGACAAGCGCCATGAGCATGACGATCACATAATCAAATCCAAATCCTCGTCCCGCGACCAACAGTTGTCCAAGTGATGTATAGAAGAAACCGACCCACAGGTCAAAAACAGTACTAATATAACAATTTACCCAAAAATGTCCTTTGACCTATTGCAATATGACATGTATTGTTTAACTACCGAAAAGTACACCTTTTCCGCTTATGCCGCCCAATAGACGGGTAAACCACACAATGTCCGTATTTAGTGCACACCCTTCGATAGAGAAAGTATCATGATATACTACATCGTCACAATAATCGTGACCGACGACCATCCTATTGACACACATTATTCATAAGGGAACAATAAAGAGCAAGAGCAAGGTTAGATGTTACCAGTTTGCCAGTGTTCCCGACTCGAATCGGGGTACCCACCTCTACCAAAAGGTCATCCTGAGTACGTGACTCCTTTACGAACTCTTGTAAAACATTCGGACCTACCCAAGGTTCACAAATAGCAAATTCCTAATTTTACGTTAGCCGGCAATTTAGTGGTCCCAACCACTGTGCCAAAGTTTTCTTTGTTCCAATTTATCGGAACCACCTCCCAACTTCCGAATAGTCGCACCGATCACTGTACCGATCATAAATATGCCCCGAACAACTATACCATCGTTGGGATAGGGACGAACTGTCCACCAATTCTCTTACCGCGACATTCATCCGTCCGGAGGTCTAAACACATGTTATAACACCCGTAACATTCTCCGTTACCAGAAATCTTGCAAAAATAATGAAGTAATCAACAAAGGGGTTCTAAAGATGTACCCACTTCAATCGGAGATAATCAACCACGCTCGCAACCCTGCTAAGCCTTTAAAATCTTATCCGGACCTATCCAGAGTCCAAAATATAACAATTAATAATTTTACCTCCACCGGCAATTCAGTGGTTCCGACCACTGTGCCAAAAATTCTTTCTGTTCCAAATTGCCGGAACTGCCTCCGATGTCCAAATCGTCGCACCGATCGCTTTACCGATCAAAAATATGCCCCGAACTACTCTACCGTTGTTCGGATGTGGACAAACAGTCCACCGGATCTTTTACCGCGACACACGATCATCCGGAGGGTAAAAGCACAATAATAATACCCCTAACATTAACCGATAGGAAAAATCGTGTAAAAACACAGTTATGGGAAAAAAGGATTTTACAGGTGTACTGTGATCAACAGACGATGATGGAGAAAACCGAAACGAAAAACGATGTACCGCTGTCCCGGAACGCCTACTCGACAAAGAACAGAACGTCCGACGACGATCTCTACCGTTGCTACGACGACGATCGTGACGAAAAACGGCTAGGCGGACCCATGAACGTCGACGACCGAAACCAAAACCGTCAAGCGAACCGACTCCGTCAAGCGAGACCAACTCCATCCCATCGACGACGAAAACCGGATCTCGCGGCGTGGCCCACGGCACAAGCGGCGCGGCGACAAGCGAAAGGCGCAGGCGGCACGCAGGCTGCAGGACGGGGGCACGCAAGCTGCAGAGCGCGCGGGCGTGGGGTGCGCGGCTGCAGGCTGCAGGGCGCGCGGGGCGCGGCGGCTGTGGGCTGCAGGGCGGCGGTGGTGCCAAGACAGCAGGGCGACGACGGCGCCCAACCCTAGCCTCCACGGTTTCAGCGACGACAACGGCGACGACGTTAGAGAAGGAAGAGGGGAAAAACTAGGGTTTCCTTTTTTTTGTTTCTTGTGACAAGGGAGGAAGAAGATGGATTAAGGATTAATTAGGATTTACCCAAGCCTTAATCCTTATACCTCTGTGGACCCCTCACTTAAAACAATAAATAAGTTCAAAAAGTCTCCTCAAGACAAATCTCTTTTTCCTCAAAAGAAATCGTACCACGGATTCCAAAACCTTAAAAAGCGTGCCAACCACTTTTCATTAGATTTCACGCATTCCGATGCATTGATACACCTTAACGGGTATCCAAAATGCCCGAAACTGTACTTCGGATCCGTTACGGTAAAAATGCATTTTCGGAAGATCCGTAAGTCGGATTTGGAATCCAATCGCACCGTCGTTCTCCGTTTGACGACGCCGACAGAGTGACGACCTTCGCTTTTGAAGATCTCACCCAAAAATCAGCTCGAACAATTACGAAGAAAATCTGCATATTCGTCAAATCCCCTTTTTCCACGGTTTTCGGTGCAATCCGCACCCCGGATTTAAAAATGGGATTGACCATTCCCTTAAGCCACATTTCACCAATAACCCGGTGAAAACCACTCCGAGGAATAAATCCTCAAGAAGCTAATAACAACACCCTCTTTAAATTCCGGAAGAAACCAATTTCATTCCAATTACCGAGATTCTATACAATTCCGAAATTCAAAAATTGTTGTTATCACACAGATCCCAAGGAAGCAGCTTCGGCTAGCAGGGTTATCCAAAATCCTCGGTTGTGACGGTCAAGCGGCAATCCCACTCGAGATGGAACCAAATCCTCCATCAAACATCTTGCTTGCAAGGTTAATTACACTATACCACCCAATAGAGATTTCCATTTACTTAAGCATCATCAACCCAACTATAAATGTTCCAAGTGGAGGGATTAAGTCACTGATTCATTGCCTAAACCAACTAGTTAGCCTCAGCATATAGCATAATTGGCCCCTTGATTGTCATTATAGCCAGTAGAAATAGGGACGAAGAAAGGGAACCGATTCAAATACTGCAATAAGAAACTGATAGAAGAAGCAGAAATGGGACTTGCCTGAGCCATGCGCTAGAAGAGAGGGTGTAGCAACTCGCATGAGAGTACGATGATGGAAGAGAAGCTACAACAATTTTGTGATGATTGCAGCAAAAAGATTGGACTCTTGGCACAGCAATTGGGTGAGCTCAAGTAAGATGATTAGCATAGATATGAGGCCTTACAACTCGAGGCTGTCAGGCGACATGAAGAGAGTGTCCACAGGCATGAACAATTGCTTAAACTCTTGACCACCCAAGCACAGGCACCTTGTCCACCGTCCGTAAGCAATTCTTCTATAATGAATACCTTAGTAATTATCAGAGAAGGGAAGCAACCTACGGGTAGCCAACCAGGAGGGAGCACCAACAAGGTATTGGGGGAAGACAGAGGGAAGGGATTGTTGCCTAGCCCTCACAGATACCATGAGAGGATGGAAGAGCACCCGGGCAGGTCAACTCACCACGTTTCGTATCCAAAATTAGAATTCCCAACATTCAATGGGGAAGAGCCCAGAGAGTGGAGTAGGAAGTGCGAGCAATACTACAGAACTTCAGTGGGTAGATATAGCAACAATGCACTTTTCGGGCAGAGCTCATAAGTGGAAGGAAGGATACCTTATTGATAAACCAAACATCAATTGGGACGAGCTCGTAGAAGTGACGTGCAGAAGGTTTGAAGGACCTGAGGTAAAGAGATTGGTCAGAGAGTTCAATAAGCTAATGCAGACAAGCACCGTAGAGAGATATCAAGAAAAATTTGAAGAACTAAGGGTGAGAATGCTATATCTCAACCCGGCGGTTAGTGAACATCATTTTATAGAGAGCTACATCAGTGGCTTGAAGGAGGAGTTAGTTTTGTTTATCGACTTATCTCAACCGACTACACTTGAGGAAGTGTTCGAGCAAGCCAAGCTACACGAGCAAGCGTTATCCATCATAATGAGAAAGAGTAAAGCAATCTACAGACCTCTGGGGGCCCAACAGCAAGAAAGCAGTACCGCCAAAGCTACCCTACCAGGAGAGAGATAAATCCAACTACCAGCGACCTGTCCAACAATCACAAGGGTCAACCGACAGCTGTTTGAGCAAAGGAGAGCAGCAGGGTTATGTTGCCAGTGCGGTGAGAAGTATCACCTGGGCCACCAGTGCCAGGGAAGAACCTGCACAATATGAATGCCTATATGGAACCGGACGAAGTGCTCGACGAGCAATTGTTGTAGCAAGGGGATGAAGAAGAGGAAATACCAGTAGAGGAGGAAGGTGGGGAAATAGGTGTCACGCTTCGGGGTCAAAATTGCGACCCGGGCTCGCCAACAGATCCGCCGCCCATATGGGAAACCCCGCATAGATGAAGCGTCTAACCTGGAAAAGATAATACTACAGTTATATAGATATCAGAGCGAGAAAAATAAACTGTTGTAAATAAAATCCAAACCACTATACAACTGGAATAAAGTACAAGATCCATCTCTCTAATATAAATAATATATAATCTGATCCACAAGAATAGTATAAGTAAAAATCCTCCTATACATCATCTATGAATCCAAAAAGGGAGGTAAACTAAAACAAGAATACATCAGTGTACAATGGAATCCCATAATCCGGGATGGTATATCTATCTCACCAAAATGAACTACACTGGTAGGGATCTATCTCGTGGCTCCCTATCCTCGGTCCGTCACGGCAGCTAGAGCAGGAACGGAGGGAAAGGTTTCAGCAAACCTGTCACTGACAGAGGGTGTGAGAACTACATCCTACAGTAGTTCTCAGTGGGTACCGTCTCCAAGACCAACGGTCTGCCCACTAAGTCTACTAGAGGTATAGGATAACAGGAAAACTGTAATAATGAAAAAATAAGCTGGAAAGAAATCTACAGCTATCATGCCTCTATCTACAATGCTCAATGGGTGAAACAGATGAAAATGATGCATTGACTCTAACCCAGTATACTCAATCAACCCAATCACACTGACTGCCACATAGGGTCCAGTCAAACCTGCGCCCACCTACTGCCATTACATCCACGGAGGACTGGACTTACGTAGGGCGTCCCACACGAACTGCGCCGACAAGTCGCGATAGCAAAGTAACAGGCCCAACTCCGGAGCGGTACTTGTGGGGAGCGACCCCACCGACGAAAGTATCCGCGCATCTCTGTCGAGCTCCAAACGGCTCATGCAGGCTATAATCCAAATTCACGATCAATCAGATCGGAAACAATAACTCAACCCTAACAACATCTGCCGGAGACACTCAACAGCTCGGGACCACCGTCAACCCAAACGGCTCCCAACACAAAACACCCAACTCACAGATGAAAAAGAACTGACCGACACCGTAAGGGTCCGAGAATCCCGATGGGCCGGTGCCTAGAACCCCAATCAAACAAGAACAGACTCCAGACTCAGCCTTTCGAAGTTCTCGACCCCTTACAGTTCGAAAAACCAGCCCTCGGGTAAGACATCCGAAGGGAACCAATCAGGGTCCGAAAGTTTCGGGAGACTAGCACCTAGAACCCTATCAAACAAGAACAGGTTCTAGGCACAACCCCCGTAGCTTTCGTCCCAAAATATGGAAACAATCCCTAGAATCCAGATCACTCGAACTCTTTCGGGTGAGAGAGTTTATAAGAAAAGATTACATTTATTACCGAAAACCGTTTTGATTTAGGAAACCCAATTTAATGAATTTTAGTTTTTTAAGAAAACTAGTTAAAACAAGTTTTATTTTCCAAACCCCGAAGGGCTAATGCCTTCACCCAATCAAACAAGAACAGGCTCCGGCGACCCTTCGAAATTCGGAAGGAAAACATCTGTTTACTAAAATCATGTGTGTCCAAAAGTGTCTGGATTCAGGGTCTTGCTATCACCAATACACTACTGCCACGAACACAGTGACGACAAATGGATCAGAGAAAACTCGACGACCCCGGACCATCGTTTACCCAAACGGCTCTCGACATTAGTACAAGACTAGTTACAGCCACCAGACTCCACTCGACCCCCAAACACGAGTGCAACATGCATCCTACACTAAAAGAAATCCCGACCACTCGGCCCACTATCCGGGCGAGGAAAACACTGTCCAGGGATAGAATGTAAAGTGAGGATGTCCAAAGCATAAAAGAATCTAGCCCAAGTGAGGGTTCTCTACTAGTCTGGTTAAATACATGCAACATATGGTGGGGTGCTAGTCAAGGTTCCAATATTTTATTATCACAAGAAATAATCAATTTGCTAATTCTATCATACATGCTTGCATCTCGGTCCACAAAAGGGGTACTCTACTTATCATGCATGCACACTACGACATAGAATTAGTACGCCGCCCGCTAGTTTTGGAGGAAAATCCAACCCACCTGAAAACTGTTGATCCAAAGCCCGATCAAGCTGAATTTTGGCGTGAGTAATCCTTATCCTCTCTGGAATCCGGTGCCGCGAAAATCATCTAAATCCGCCACACGGATTGGGCGCAATCACTGAAACAATGCACGCTGCGCGGTTACATTCCAGAATTTCAGCAAGTATGCATAAGCTAAATAAAATGCGTAAGTAACATCCAATACCTCCAATTAAAGCTTCCATCATAAAAAATGAAGTGTTCTTAATCATATTAACATCTTTAAAACTCCAAACATCCATCAAAATTCCCTTTAATAAATAAAACATCCAAATATTACATGCTGTTCCAAAAACTGCTAACATAAACTTTGCTTGAACTTTCAAGCTTATTGGAGGCTAATCCAAAGGAATCTCCTACAGATTTCAAAAGAGAAAATGCTCACCATTAAGTTAAAAAGAAGTTTCAACTTAAAATTCCGAAAAAGACCCAATATTCCCAAAGATATCTGCATTCCAAGGTGCAATGCTCGATTCAAAATCTAAAACAGGGACTGCAGTAAACCTTAAAACAGAGCTTGGAAGATCGTTAAATTTACCTAATCAAATGAGTTCCAAATCCAGCAAGAGAGGTGCCATTGGATTCCTTATCGAGAGTAGATATAAATCGAGCTAAAGAACTCCAAAATCCATGCACGGATGAAGAAGAAAACCCATAAATACTATGAACTATCCAACAAGTTCAATCTGTACACGAATGCAGTAAGGTGTATCAAAGATGATAAATAAACCCCAATAAAAACTCAGATTCAGGGGAGATGATACATACCAATATTGTAGATCTTCGAGTCCTGGAGGTTTCCCCACAAAAATCATCCCAAAACTCTAATCCTACTGTCCAGAAAAGCCAAAACACCAAGGACTGACCAAAACTCTAGGCTGAAACAAAGGGTCCCAAAGATGGCTTAAAAATTCTGTAAAATCTAATGATCCAAGGGGAGATTTGAATACCAAAGTTGTAGGTCTACCTCTTGTGAAGACGCAAAACCAAAAACCAAGTAAAAACTCCAAGAAATGAGCTCTGGGGAATTTTTGCACTGAAACGCGACGGAGACGATCACAAACTGCAACAATGGTGGTGCTTGCTTCTTGAAGAAGATGGAGATGGAGCTTCTTGGGTCCACTTTTTTGCTGATTGGAGGGGAAAAGGGTGTGAATCCTCTGTAAGAAGCTCAGGGGAGAAATCCTTCAAAAGGGGGAGAAGGAGGAAGAAGAAGATGCTAAATAGAAGAAGGAGAAGAAGAAGAAGAAAAAAGAAATAAGGACGGGGGGGCTCGGTGCTACAGTAGTAGCCCGGCCCACCCTGGCCCGCCTCCCAGTGCCACGTGGCGGCCATCCTGCTGCCCCCCGCAAAACGGGAGGACGGCCCGGATGGCGCCGCGTCGCGCCATGTGGTTGGCGGGCACCAACTACTGGCGTGACGCCACGCGGCTCACGCGGGGGGATAGCGCGCCTTGCGCCCACGTGCGCGCGCGCTGCCCAACGCGGGGACACCGCGTGGCTGGGGCGCCCACTCCCCTACTGACGCGTGCCGTCGCGGGGATTCGGTGCTCCCGGTGCACTGCAGTTGGGCCGTGGACCGGCCCGCTTGGAAAATCAGTCCGGTAAGCCCAAAAATTCGGAAAATAGTCATTTTTGACTGTTTTCGCTCGTTGAGTCCGTTTTTGGCATCCGTTTGATGCACAACGCACTCGCTACACCAATAATAGGTGTTTTCTCACCGCCAAACACGCGATCAAGCCACACGGGCAACCGGGATACCACAATAGACCTATCAGTTCATGCCCTCAGTGGGTAGGATCCTCATGACACAATCAAGGTGTAAGGGGAGGTGGGTAACAAAACAGTCACCATCTTGATAGATACGGAAAGCACCCATAGCTTCATAGATTTTCAGGTAGCCAAAGAAGTAAAAGCCCACATGACAGCAGTCACACCCCTCATAGTTTTCGTCGCAAATAGCCACAAAATTATGAGTAAGCTCAAATGTTCTAATTTTCAGTGGACCATGCAAGGGGAACCATACCAATCGGAGTTGAGGGTCATCAGGTTAGACGGATCGAGCATCATCCTGGGTATCGATTGGCTAAGGGCATACGGAAGAGTCACTTTCGATTACAATGACTATGCAGTGACATTCGTGAAGGAAGGAAAACAGACGAGCCTCAAGGGGATAACTGAGGGGTCTAAGGTGAGATATGCCACTGCAGAACTAAAGGCCATAACTGCTACCCAATGATATAAGGCTAGTTTGGAGGGGAACTGTTGTGCGATAGGCCATTACTATCCAACAGAGATAGCCAAGGAAGGAAGCATAAGCCTAGAGATACAAGAAGTATTGAACCAATATGAAGAAGTGTAGCCGAGGGGACTGCCACCAAGTTGAGCGCAAGATCATAGAATCCCTTTACAAGCTGCGTCCCGACCAATTAACATTAGACCTTACCGGTACACTCACAAACAAAAAGACAAGATAGAAAGGCAAATTAAAGAGATGCTGCAAAACTCTATCATACAGCACAACACCAGCCCTTACGCGTCCCCTGTACTACTAGTCAAGAAGAAGGACAGTAGTTGGAGGTTCTGTGTGGACTACCGGCAGTTGAACAAGGCTACAGTAAAAGATAAGTATCCCATATCCTTAATAGATGATTTATTGGATGAGTTGGAAGGAGCTCAGTTTTTCTCCAAAATAGATTTGAGGTCGGGGTACCACCAGGTGAGAATGGATCCGAGGGACGTACCAAAGACGGCCTTTAAGACTCACAGGGGCCATTACGAGTTTCTTGTGATGCCCTTTGGGCTAATGAACGCCCCGACAACTTTCCAAGCCATTATGAACGACGTGTTCAAGCACTATCTTAGAAAGTTCATGTTGGTATTTTTCAATGACATACTAGTGCACAACAGGGAGAGGAAGGAACACGCGGGACATTTGGCTAAGGTGCTCGGTGTGTTGAGGGAGAATCAATTGTTTGCTAAAAGAGCTAAATGCTTCTTTGGGCAGGAGCAGGTGGAATACTTAGGGCATATAATATCTAGAGAAGGGGTAGCCACAGACCCAACAAAGGAAGAAGCTATGGAAAAATGGCCCACACCTGCCAACATTAAGCAGTTGAGAGGATTTTTGGGGCTCACAGGGTACTACCGAAGATTCATAAAAGGCTACGGAGGGATCAGCAAACCCCTGACGGAACTACTTAAGAAGGATAATTTTGCATGGACCATTGAAGCACAGAGGGCATTCGAGAAACTGAAGGAGGTAATGACCAAGGCACCAGTCCTAGCCATGCCTAATTACGATAGGCCATTTGCCGTGGAGATGGATGCTTACGGAAATGGGATAGGGGCCGTGCTCACGCAGGAAGGGAAACCCATAGCTTACCTTAGCAAAGCAATCAGTACAAGGAACATGGGGCTGTCCATGTACAAGAAAGAGTTTCTGGCCATATTACTGGCGGTGTCGAAGTGGAAACACTACCTCGGGTCCCGACCTTTCCTTATCAAAACCGACTATAAGAGTTTAAAATATCTACTAGAGCAAAAAATAACCATGGCAGTCCAGCAAAAGGGGATGCTCAAGTTAATGGGACTGGATTACACCATTCAGTACAAGAAGGGAAAGTAGAACGTGGCTGCTGATGAACTCTCAAGGAGGAGAGGAGAGGAGAGGAAGGCCACAGCCGAGCCCTCATGGCCATTATACCCACATGGGTCCACGAGGTGGCAAAAAGCTATGAAGGGAATTCTCAAATACAACAGATCATCGCCAAACTGCTCTTAAACCCAAGTTCCCAACCGAATTACTCTTACAAGCGAGGGGTGCTCAAATATAAGGGCAGAATTTACGTAGGGGGGACAGGAGACTTGAGAGTAAGGTTGATAGAGCAGATGCACGGGCATTCTAGAATGAACCACACATATCGAAGAGCTAAACAATTATTTTACTGGCCGGGTATGAAACAGGACATAGGGAAGAGGGTCAGGGAATGTGAAGTATGCATCAAGAACAAAGAGGATGGAACACCATACGCCGACTTGCTACAACCCTTACAGATCCCTACTTAAGCTTGGCAGGAGAACAGTATGGATTTTATAGAAGCTCTCCCCAAATCCGAAGGTAAGGATACGATTTTAGTGGTAGTGGACAGGCTCACCAAATACGCGCACTTCATTCCCTTAACTCACCCTTACACTACGCAGGAGGTAGCAAGAGCCTTTCTGGATATAGTTTACAGACTACATGGGCTTCCTAGTAGGATAGTGTCGGACCGGGATAAGGTGTTCACCAGTCAAGTATGGCAAGACTTGTTCAAGCTATTGGGAGTCAAATTACAAATGAGTACGGCTTACCACCCGCAGACGGATGGCCAAACGGAGAGGGTCAACAGGTGTGTGGAAACTTGCTTACGCTGTATGAGTTTTCAATATCCGCACAAGTGGCACAAATGGTTAGCCCTGACAGAGTGGTGGTACAATACCAACCATCACTTCTCCTTGGGGATGACTCCCTTCTAATCTCTGTATGGTTACCCACCACCGGCATACAACAGTAACCAACATGGGAATGGGCACCGGACAAGGATTTAAGTGTCGTGGCACGGGGTCATGCCGAGAACTTGCTGGCATGGTAGGGCATGGTGCGTGCCGAGCCGTGCTGACGAGTGTCGGTCACAAAAATACATGTGTGCCGACACATAATGGCATGAAATATTTACTTTTTTTAGCAACAAAATTTTTTAATTGCTTTTGTATCATTATTGAATATTTTGAATTTTATTAAGAAAATTACTTAGTAATTTAAAGAAAAAAAGGTTTTGAACTGTGCCATCGGCACGGGTATGTATCGTGTCGGTATTTTGTTGGCACGATACGACACGGTAGAGACGGCCCGTGCCGATGGATACTTAAATCCTTGGCACCAGACCATCCATAGAGGAATGGAATCAAGAAAGGGAGAAAGTGATACGGGTACTGAGAGAGCGGTTAGGGGAAGCACAGAACAGGATGAAAAAAACGCGGATCGAAGGAGAGTAGACAAGGAATATAAAGGAGAGATGGTATACCTTAAGCTTCAGCCTTACTGTCAAAGCATCATTGCCCTAAGGCGTAACATCAAGTTTACCTCGCGATACTACGGGCCGTTCAAGATTCTGACTCGGATTGAACCGGTAGCCTACTGGTTACAACTTCCAGAAGGCTCAAAGATACATCCCGTCTTCCACGTTTCTCTTCTAAAGCGCGGGGCATCTTCACCAGCGCAGGTCTCACCCGCAGTACCTCTAGTCGGCGAGGAGGGCCAACTGCTGGCACAGCCGGAGAAGATATTAGGCCACAGAGTGGTCCGGAAGGGAAACAAGGCCGCCACTCAAGTGCTAGTTAAATGGAGTAACTTGGACGAAGCAGAGGCCACTTGGGAGGATTACTGGAACCTCAAGAACCAGTACTTGGACTTCGACCCTTGAGGACAAGGGTCGACTTAAGGGGGAGGGAGCTGTAATGGCCAGCGACGACTTCCCCTAAGAAAGAGAAGAAGACGAGGGGATTAGGTGGAAGGGAAAGTGAGTTCCAGCAGTATCCAAGAGAGAGAGAGTATCTCTGAGTAATGATGGCATGGGGAATAGAGCGGGTAACCAGGGGCATTAGCCCGATAACACAAGAGTGGATCCGGGGAGGCTTGTATCTCAACACCGGCCCAATTTTGGGAAGGGGTTCTACATGGGGGGCCCACGTTCGTGACCGGACCAGGATAGGAATAGGCCCACGACGGCCCATATATTGTTATTTTCACATTTTGCTATATACTACTTTACTTCTGCAAAATTACAAGTTAGTACCATATATAGGGGATATAGTAGCAATGTAGAAAGTGAGGATTATTATGGAATAGAACAGTATCTTATTGCCCAATTCTCTTTCTTCTTCCCTATTCTCTTCCTCATCTCAATTTTTCTTCTCACTTCTCTACTCTCTCCTCACCCAATCCCTACTCTAATTTCCCTCAATTGTTGAGTTTGGATTACCATCATCCTTGTCGCCATCCTCGGCTCAGCGAAGTCTCATCCTCTCCGGGTTGCAACAAGTCAGGGATACTACACTTTGGTGTTACTACTATTATTGCATTTTCTATTTGTGCCTGACTGACAAGTTTTCTTGCTGGAGTTGAGGGGATGTTTGGTTCGTTGTAAAAGTGAGCCGAAAAATATTTTCAGCCTGGAAAATAAATTTTCAAGCGTTTGGTTGCTTGTAAAAAAAATTTCGCGTAAAAGTTTTTTACAGATTTTGCAGAAAATTCAACTTTTCGCTTTCCGCTTTAAAATGTCGGAAAACGAAAATGGAAGAGGGGAAAAATGCGGCGCACATACTTGGAGCGCCCACGCGTGGGTCCACAAATGCTAGTGACGCCTCATGGACCATGTGAGGAGTGCACGTGTGGCCTCATGGGCCACGCCCAATTTTGTATAATATGTAGTATAATATATGCATAAAGCATAGTATAAATATAAAAGTAATATATATTTAAGTTTTTAATTAATATAATTTTAAGTAATAATTTAAAATATTTTTTAAATAATCAAATAATAAAGAGAGAAAATAAATCCTCAGTTTTTTTTTCCTACAAACCAAACACGTGGTATGAAATTTGTTTTTCTTTCACAACAAACCAAACATCAAAAAGCATAAAATTTGTTTTCCTTTCAACCAAACAACTGTGATGGAAATCTTTTTTTCTTTTCCTACAAACCAAACAATAAAGAGCATAAAATTTGTTTTCCTCCGAAAAAGTTTTTTCCACCAAAATTTTCTTTTCACAGTTATACAGGGAACCAAATACACCCTGAGCTGCTTCTATATGATGTCTCCCTTTTGGCCTTTGTGTCATTAATATGACACCTTATACACAAATGAATAACTTTCTAGAAACTGAAATTTCTGTTCCATGCAATTGCACCTTGTAAAGGCATGGGAACGTATGTTACTACGACAATTTTTTTTTCTTTTTGAACTTAGTAAGTAATTTTCTTTTATTACTGTAAGTAAATGGTAAACTTATAGTCGTTGGAGTTAGTTCGAGAACAATCTTCTTGTGGAGTATTATATTGCATGATTTTATCAAGATTTATTGTTGTTGTAGGATATTGGAGGCGAAGTGGGGTCACCTGTTGATTTGGCTAAATCGTACATTCAGTCCTTGCCTCTGTGGAAGTCTCCATACTTTTGTAGTACAGGGTTTAAGACACCATTGCCAACTAGGATGTGCAACAAGGATGAGATCACCCATGAAACTGTTAATCGTTCTTTGCCGTCATCCCAGGTACCTTTAATCAGCCATTCCAGGAAGGGATGATTATTGAATTCAGTTCATTTTATTCCAGCATAAGATAGTTAATGTCTTTTCATCCAGTGAGATAAAAACTGCAACATCGTCTCAAGAAAAATTAACTTGTGAAGTTTTGGTAAAAGTGTACGGTGATTCCCTTCAATTATGGGCCATTTTGAAGTTGGCCTGAGCTTTTTTTATTTTGATTGACACTGCCTCAGCTTTCATCTGTATTGATTTGAGTTTTTTAGTCAATTGATTGGGAATTTTATTAACATATGTTATCTTTATGTTAGTGCAGCACTTATCTTTTTTACTCTGTTTTTTCAACGAGTATTTTTCAACCTAGATAATCAGCCCTATACTGATTCTTTGTCGTATCTGCTCGAACGTGGTTGCAGTTTCTGCATAGGAACTATATTTCCACAGGACCGTTTGAGACTATGAAAGAAACTCGGAGACTTTGTGCAAGATCACCAGGAAATCTAGGAGATGACATCCCTAATTTCCAACTGATTGGCTCTTCGACAAGATATCTTGAAAACATCAAGTCAAAGATCTCCTCAACAGCTATTGAGAAAATTCGAGTTTCAAGCACTTCCAGTGAAACTGCCAAGCCCTCAAACAGAAAATCAGTTGAGATAAATGCTCCAGAAATATACAAGACTACTATCATTAACACAGTTTCAGATCATGAAGGAGCTTTTTGTACAATACAAGAAAACTGTGACAATATTGTAGGTAGACTTTTCTTATTTCTTCTATTCCTTTCAAGCTTTATTCATAGTGTTGTTTAAAAAGGATTGAAATAGATTAGACAGAGTAACTAAAAGCCAATCATCCATCTTGTAATTGCCAGAAGGATGTGAGAGAGACTTTGCAAACCAGGGAACAAGATGGCGATGCCAGTGCTCATTGTGATTCTTTTGCTTTGAAGTTCCCAGTGGTTGACCATGGTGGTGCATTATCTTCTCCGAGTGTACCTCTACTGTTGTGATGTTTGTAGACTATAAGGCTGAGTGGCTCCTTATTATTTATTAATATCAGATCTGCATTCATTTCAGGAGATGCCTTGGCTGAGGCAAAAGGAGTCACAGATGAGGCCCTCAAATCTATGACAACAAGGTTAGTGGGATATGCTGTATGTAATATATCACTAACTATATCTCCTCATAATTCTTATTATTTCTAATATCGTTAACTATTTCTCCTCATTATGCTTATTATTTCTTGGTAGCTTGCATGCGCACATAAATGCATAATAAAGTATTGACTTGGAAAGGGATGCAAAGAAGTTGTGATATGGATAGCAGCAGTAATTATCACCGCATATTATGTATGCATCTGTCTCTGCCAAAATTGCTTGTTTTGCTTATAAGAGACCTAGTTTCCAATTAATATATTCCTGCTTAAGGGCTACTTAAGTTACTGTATCCGTTTTTGAAGTCCATTATGTAGGGACCCTTTCATCTCTAGATTTTAGACTGTAAATGACTGGGGTTTGTTTTTCATAATAGGCTACTGTCGGGCAATATGAACTTTCAATGCGTGATTAAAATACTAGCTGGACTGATTTTATTGGATTCTTAGTACTTTATTAAAACTGTGAAATTATATGAAACAACCATTGTGTTCTAAAAGCTTAAGTTTTTAGAGAAAGATATTTTATATATTTTATATTCAACACTCCACCTCACGTTTAGGCTCGAGACCTTTTAATAGACCCAACACGTGGACTTAGTTAAATGGGAGGAAATTAAATAACACTAGGAGCTTGGCATGACTCGAAATCAGGACCTCCTGCTCCGCTATCATGTGAAATTATATGAAACAACCGTTGTACTCTAAAAGCTTAAGCATTTAGAGAACGATGTTTTATATATTTAATATTCAACAAAAGCCTTCGTGGTATCCCTGTTTACTTGACGGTCAATGTCACTTTTGTTTTTCTTATTGTGGTTATAATTCATGCTGAATAATGAAATACAGATCTTAAGTTTATTGGGATTTCTTTCTCTTTTTCATTTGATTTGCCAGTATTTTGGAATATTATAGAAATGTAACCCTATCTCATCACATCCATGTATTTCCAAGTACTAATTGATCCACAGAGACGGTCCTCCAATTTTATGCATGGGTTCTACTCTGATTCTTTAATTTTCTTTGTATGTTGAGTTATCACTTTTAGGCATGTATTTTATTCTTGCATCTACTCCTTTTTTTCTTTTTTCTTTTTTTTTTTTGTTTCTTGTAGTAACTTACACTAATGTTCACTGTCCATAAACTGAAATTTCATTTAGATCACTGAACTTTAATTTGTTTCAGTTAAGCCACCAAAGTTCAATATCTGTTTCAATTGGGTCACTTTTTTGTTAAATTTCGTTTAATTTGTCACACAAAAGAACAGACTGTAGCTAATGTAGTTGCCACATCATCTTTTGGCAATGACACAACTGCTAAATATCACTTGGATGTGATTAGACTATTCATTCAGTAATCAATAATTTCCTTGAGGTGATATAGTAGATTAATTATAATAGACTTGAGATGATTTGGCAATTAAATCTACTTCGTAAGGAGAATCACTTGCGGTTCCACAGTGACCCAAATGAAACAAAAATTAAAGTTTGACACCCTGATCAAAACAAATTAAAGTTTTCTGACCTAAATGAAATTTCAGCACAGGTTTAGCAACAAAAAGTGTTGTTTACCATCTTTTTTGGATTCTCAACCATTACTAATTCATAAGATTACTTTATATTCTCAAGTTTCCATTGTCCTTGAAAGGTATCAAAGCTACATCATGAGAATTGACCCCGACAAGAAGGATATTACTGAAGTAATCTTGTCTTATTGCAGATTAACTCGTGCTGTTAGAATATTGCTGCTAGCACATGGTTTATTTCATTAATTATTGTTCTTTTCATATTCTGAGTATATTAAAGAAAGATTATATTTTTGATGCTTGGCTGGAAGCTCTATCAACCGTACACTTTATGAGGCTACAATTAATGTAATTTTTCTATTTTCTATGCCAGTAATTTCTATGCTGTCAAGAATAACAAAATTCAAGCTTTTGATGGCCAAGAAATTTCTGATGCCAGATGTAGGTTGGAAGCAAATGGCAAGGAAACACATTTTGTTGCTGGTAAGTAAATAATGGCAATAAGTCATTCCGATCTACCATTTTTTGCCTTTTCCTGCTCGGTTGCTTGCTTATTTCAGTTCTTACTTTTTGAAACGTAGTTTACATGAAATTGAATAACATTCTTCTAATATTTGCACGGATGCGAAGATTAGTTCGCAAGATTAAAAAACGGGAAGTGGACAAGGGCTTGGTGAAGATGTTAATCAGCTGCTTATCAGAAGAGATATGGACCAAATTCAAGTCTCCCAACTGAACTCTCTCTCAAAAAATGATGATTAAGCTCAATATGCTTCATACGAGTATGTAAGACAGGATTGGCAGCAAGATATGTGGTACTAAAATTGTCACAATAGATACAAATAGATCGCCAGAGGGAGATTCCAAGATCACGAAGGAGACACTGGATCCAAACAGTCTCAATAAGCGCATAGGCCACAACGTGATACTTTGCTTTAGAACTAGAGCGGGAAATAGTAGGTTGCTTCTTTGTCGACCACGAGATAAAATTAGGTTCAAGAAAGATACAATAGCCGAAAGTGGAGCGCCGTGTATCTGGACAAACAGCCCAATCAGCATCAGAGAAGACAACGAGTGAGAGATTACCGCAGCGGGAGATAGAAATGCCATAAGATAGTGTCTCGCGAATATTACGAAGAAGTTTGACAGCTTGCATGTGAGGCTCGTGAGGTGCATGAAGATATTGAGTAATTGTATTGATGGCATAGGAGATCCGGCCGTGTGAAAGTAAGGTATTGTAATGTACCAACCATCTTGATGATAGATGTAGTGATCATCAAGAGGTCGCCCCTCATACGAGCTGTAGGTGAAAGAGTAGAGACTAGCTTACTAGCAAGAAAACCATGATGCTCAAGTAGTTGATGTGCATATTGCTGTTGAGTTAGAAAAAGACAAGAAGGGGTGCGCATGACTTCAATGCCCAAAGATAATGTAAAGATCCTAAGTCCTTCATCGCAAATGTCTGTTGTAAATTACTGACAAGAAACGCAACCAGAGTAGTACCCCTAGTGACAATAATATCATCAACATATATGAGAAGAATGAGTTCTAGAAGGTGAGTGGCAAGTGAATATCTAGGGATCTGCAGTGTTGCCAATAAAACCAATCTTTGAAAGAAGGGAGGTAAAAAGCTGAAACCAAGTTCGAGGTGTCTGCTTGAGTTCATAGATAGTCTTCTTCAGTCGACAGTCATAATTAGGAAAGGAAGGATGTACAATGCTAGGCGGTTGTTTCATATAAACTTCCTCAAAAAGAGAGCCATGAAGAAAGACATTCTTCACATTAAACTGTCGAAGTGTCCACCCAAAAGAGAAAGCAGTGGAAAGAATAGTACGAATAGTAGTCGGCTTTACAACCGGAGAAAATGTTTCATTAAAGTCAACAGCCTGTCGTTGCTTGTAGCCCTGACCTACCAATCGAGCTTTAAGACACTCTAGATAACCATTCGCCTTCTGTTTGACCTCGTATACTCACTTGCAACCAATAAAATTGATTGATGGTGGAGAGGGAATAAGGTCCCAAGTAGAATTTTTCAATAGGGCATGAAACTGCTCGGTCATAACTGCATGCCAACCTGCATCTTAAAGGCATCAGTAAAGGAGTTAAGGCTCGTCAGGACGTAATGACTGCTTAGAAGCTGGGAGTGAGGTAGATGCAGTCAAATCCTTTGTCATGGATCGAGTGAGCATAGGGTGCATGCGAAAAGGGATAGGTGGAGCTATAGGTGAATTAGGTAAGGTAGAGGACGAAACAGGTGATGCAGTATCTGTATAAGTGGAGGCTGAAGGGTCAAATGGTGGTGGAGCGAGTTCGGTAGGAGGATTGGGTGTTGTAGTCCTGGAGAGATGTCATCGGGTATAGACACGTAGCTCTTTGTGATTAGAAGCAGAGATATCATTTTCATCTCTAATCTGTGCTCCATTAGAGTTCTAGTTGATAGGAAATTGAGATTAGTACTTGGATGCTGGTGAGACGGGCTGAGGAAGGTGATCAGTACAAGAAGCACTAGTACCATCTGTAGTGTTGGAACGTGTGAAACTAGAGCAAGAGATGGCATCAATAAGAGACCGACTCTCGCTTAGTAAAGGAGGATTAGAGAGAGTTTTGAAACAGTTGAAAGTTTGAATTCACTGGCACTGAAAATTTAGAAAATTTTGAAAGATAGGAAAAAAGAAAAATTGTTTCAACAACGATAACATGCCGAGAAATAAAGATTTTATCAGTGCTTGGGTATAGGCAGCAAAACCATTTGCCTATCAGACGGTTTTAAGAATACACAAAGAAGGGATTGGGTGGAGAGCTTATTATTAGCAATATCTTGCAGGTTGGGATAACTCAAACACCCAAATACCCTAACAAATTGCAAGTCAGAGGGAGCACAATCATACAAAATATTGTATGGTGATTTTCCTTGTAAAATAGTAAGTGAAGGAGTGCGGTTGACAAGAAAAATAGCAATTTGAAGAGCATCGGCTGAAAAGCTAAGGGGCATGGAAGCTTGAAGAAGCAGAGTTCGGATGATGTTAGTTAAATATTTATGTTTCCCTTCTGCTACACCATTTTGTTGTGGTGTATGAGGACAAAAAAATTAATGAATAATCCCATTCTGTGAGAATAAAGTAGAAAATTTATCATTCACATTCTTCGTACCATTGCTGGATTAAAAAGTTTTGATTTTTCGATGAAAAATATTTTCAACCATCACCATGAACTATAAAAATTTTCTAAAAACCTCACCTTTAAATTTTAATAGGTAAAGTCAAGAATATTGAGAATAATCATCTACAAAGATTACATAATACTAATAGCAAGAAACCGAAGAAACAAGAGACTGCCATACATCAGAATGAACAAGTTGAAAAGCAAAAGCAAATTTTGAGTTAGAATTAGTAAAAGATAGTTTGACATGTTTTCCTATGTGACATGCATTGCAGATAGATAACTTTATTGCAGAACTACTATCTGAAATATTATTTGCTTTAACAAACTTTGAAAGAACAGGTAAACTCGGGTGACCTAAATGCCTATGCCAAATATCTCCACTAATCCTTGATGCAACGCAGGCTAACTGTTGTTTATTCCCTATACTTGCAACTCGAGAAGAAATTGGATGAAGTGAAGTGCCCAAACTACGCATCTAAGAAACTCTTTCCCTATTTTCTTGTCCTTCGCAGCAAAACCAGATGAGTCAAATTCAAAAAGAGAGTTGTTATCATGGCAAAATTGACGAAGAGAGTAAATTTTGTTTAATAGAAGAAACAACAAGAACATTCTTGAAACCAAAGGAAGTGGAAGAAGTTTCCAAATGTGTTTCATTTGTTTGAGTGATATTCAACAAATTTTCATTACCAATTAGAATCTTATCTTGCTCAATGTAAGGTTTAGAAGATGAGAGAATACCAGGGTTAGCAGTCATATGATTGGATGCTCTAGTGCCTGGGTACCAAACCTCCTCACCGATCTCATGGAGGCTCATGACAGCGAAAGTTTGTGGGATATCATCTGCAACGAAGGAATGATTGAAATGATATCTGCATTGAAGAGTGGAGATTAAATTTTTTACTGATCTGACACTATGCCAGATCGGGAGACAGTAGACTGTTGGTTAAATTGGTTATGACTAGGTTGGGGATGTGGATATGCTCCATAAGATCCATTCCAGGATTAGAGTTATGTCTACCACTTTGTCCTTGACCTTCGCGATATCTATCCCCACGACCTCTGCGGTTGCCCCGACCATGATTTGCATAGAAAGCTTTGTCATCAGTGGTAGAAGTAATAGGTGGTGTCGTCAAGATAACATGACGTTGAATCTCAGTTTCTTCTTGCACAAGTAGTGGGCGAAGCTGTTCGAAGGCATGTTTTGTCCTGTGTGTATTAAGAGCGCTTATAAAGCCTTTGTAGTCCTCTGGTAGCCCCAAAAAACACTCATGACCAGATTATGATTAGACTCAGGTTCACCAATTACTTGAAGGGCATCACCTATTTTGACTTGACTTTTTGCATATAGTCAGTCATCCCCATTGATCTTTTTTTGATATTTCGTTACTCAGATTTTAGAAAAAATGTCGTAGAAGGCTGTCTTGCCAAGGAAGTAATGACTTTTCACGTATCAAGAGTTGTTTTAGGTGAGCTGGATATGATCATCTTTAGAATATTAAGAGATAGAGTAGCATTAATCCAGGACAGGATATAGTGGCATTAAATCTAGGACAGTATAGTGTTGTTCATCTTCCTCCAAATTAAATATTCAGTATTCATAATTATTTTCTTATTAGTAGCTTCAATAACTTGAGGAGGAATAATACTGGTCCCAGTCACGTGAGATAACTTCATAATTCTCTAAATCATTAAGAAAAATTTGTTTCCGCACTAAATATGTGGACTTAGTGAGTTCTAACGGCACAAAAGTTTTGATGTTAATGATTGGAAGAGTAGAGGTTGATGAAGACATGTTTGCCACCACAAGAGGAAGGAAAAGATTAGAAGTTACCAATACGTGAATGTGATATTTACTAGGGTCAAGCAGGACTAAGATGAACCTAGCAGCACAAGAGGAACCACCGGCACCAAGGAAGCAACATAGAAGTGGAGCGCCCAAGATGAGCCAAGCAGCACCAGAAACACCAGAAAAACAAGCAGGAAGATCACAAAGAGGCTGAAATGTTGTTGTGCTGAAAATACTGTAGCATTGGTACTGTAGTGCTGAAATTACTGTAGAGTTGGTACTGTAGTAGTAAGGTAGATTATTATGAGAGAAGAAATATCCACTCGCAAAGAAGGGAGGGAAGAAAAGGAATGATCGACACCGATAAGATCCGGCGAGGGAGAATGGTGGCACCGGATTGATATACTCTAGAATTAGGGTTTGGCTCTGATATCACGAAAGATAGACTAATTGTTTGACCCTTTAGGGTTTCATTGATGTGAACATATAATTATAAGAGGTGTATACATGACAACATTTATTATCATATAACCTTATATTATATATAGAATATACCATATACTATATATATTTTGTTATATATGTAATGTAATATATACATGTTAAATATATCCTAACACCTACACATGCCTGAAGGTTTTTCTCATTTGAGTCTGGCTGCACCCTGCATAGTTTTGAGGTAAAAAGTTGAGGGTGGATCTAGTTGGTTAGTGCACCCTTGAGGAGAGCTGGTTATATGCTTACACATTTTTTGTTTTCTATCATCTTCATCTAGGTTGGATGTGTATATACGCAGCTGTCTAGAATTTGATAATTCCCCTTAAAACAGCATCAGTATGTTCGCTTTTTAATTTTGCAGATTCAGATCCACAAGATGGGAAATCTCTGAGTCAAGCCTGTACAAATGGATTGACGAAGAAATTTTCTACTAATAGGTATATGAATGAATGCTTTTACCTTTTTAACTTGACATTTGTTTCATGTCTGGTGAGCGTGACAATTTGTTTTGTTGTTTAGTTTGTCTGCACAATCAAATGCCAATTTAGATCTTGAATCCTCATGCAGTGGAGGGTCCACCAGTGTTGGGGCCATTTCTGTGAGTTGCGAGATTTGGAGTAAAGCTGTTTTTGACACCCCCAAAGTTGATGGGACAAACGGAATTACAAGTAGGTCGGATAATGGCAGGAAGATGTGCTCTGTGGAACATGTGCCGAACGAACCTCAGCCTCTTGCCCGACGGAAGAGGAAAACAGTGGTCAAGGTAGGAAGAGGCAGGGGGAAATGAAGGAAGCTTTTTCTACAGCATTTCTTTTGTATAGTAGTTATCCTAAGGAAAGACGCAATTTAAGAACCAGTCTTTCGATCCAATTACGACACCCATTTGCAAATTGGATGTAGGATAATATTGGTCATAAGTGGTTTTATGCATGTTAATGCGACTTCTTGGCTTCATTACTTACTACCAATCTAGCTTTAGTTTCATTACTGGCGAGCCTCTTTTTCTTTCCTTGTCATTTTGTACTTGGAATATATAGGAGAATGCAGCTTTTTTATGTGGCTCCCAGAGTTTGTTGCCTTGTATTTGTTGCTGGTAACTGTTGCTACTACTGACTTGGTGCCAATTTCTTCATTGATGTTTATATTTTATGGTAGATTCTCATCAACGTTAGCAACTCGTACTGAAATTCTGTGGAAAATGTCTTGAATGCAAACTTTTTGGGAGATGGAAAATTTTAACAAGTTGTCTTGAATTAAATTCTGGAGGTAATTAATCTACTCTCAGGAAACTGGTGGATATGATATTTTTAGTGGGTGTTTGGTCTAGTTTTTGAATAGTGATTTTGAATTCAAAAGTAATTTTTTGTTTAGTAGAGTGTTTGACAACCTCATTCTAAAATTTAATTTTGAATTTTAAAAATTATTTTTAAAATTTTTGAGGTTTAAAATCAGAAGCGGTTAAAATCTATTTTTTTGCAAATTTAAAATTTAAAATTTAAATTTAAATTCAAAAGTCAAATTTCAAATTTAATTTCAAATTTCAAATTATTTTATAATAAAATTCAGTAAAAAAGTTATTATTTGCAATTAGCGAAATTTCTTTTTGCCAAACAATTTTATAAAATCACTTCAAAAAAATTATTTTTCATCTAAATTTAATTAAATACTTTACCGTTCTTAACTAAAATTAATTTTTTAAATTAAAAATTATTTTGTAAAAATTATTTTTTTAGAATCTAAGTGTCCTTAACATGCAAAAAGTGCAATGTCAATAATACGAGCCTGCCCTTAAATCTTCAAACTTTTTTTCCATTTCTCTCTCGTAGCATTTTTGATACTTTGTTATGTAATTCAAGTTAAGTGTTGAGATGAGAATTGTCGTCATCCAAGGGAGTGACACGTTGCGTCAAACATTGGCTAAAAATATCAGCCGACGGAAGAATGAGTCAACCGAAGAAAGATCCGCGTCCTGATCGGGACCGATCTCAATCGCGTGGGAGTGCAGCACGCGACGTATGCCATCGGCTGAAAGCATCAGCCAATAGGATGAGCAACCAACAAAGAGATTATCGCCTCATCCAGGACCAATTTCGACTGAAAACGGACACCAGACCACTCAGGTCAAACGAAGCTAGAGTCAGCTTCGGTTGCTCAAGCCGAAAGAGGAAAGGCCTTGAAAGGAAGAGGTGCGAGATTTGGGCGCGAATCCCTTAACTGACCCAGAATGGCCAGCAGCGCCCAGCATTGAAATGCGCCGAGGATCACGCTTTGGGGCGATGATAAGGGGATGAACTTGGACGGACAAACGACTATCATCCTATTTGAGGAAGTTCCACTCAAAGGAAAGTGGCTGTGGGATTTACGATAATTCTCCCCAAATCGCACCAATAATTTAAATCGGCGCCTATAAATCTGGTTCAGAAAGTGTATAAATATTCGAACCATCGAAGAAAAAAGAGTCCTGCAACCTTGTAAGCCATGACCACCTCCTGCTTTTCATATCTTTCATATCTGCATTTACTGCTTTCCTAAATAGATTTACCGCATTTCCTAGGAGTAGATTAATTGTAATGTCTACTTGTTACCCTTGTAACCCCCTATTTCCACTCAATGCAATCCATACATTCGACTCATTAGCCATTTGATTTGTTGGCACATCTTTGCCTCTCTCTCTATCTCAATATCCCGATTCGGCTAATCTAAGCGGGACGATCGCGAGAGTTTAAGTGAGAAGAACCCGGCCGAGTAGATCCCTCCTCGGCCCGATCGTTTGATCCATTGGTATACGGCGCATCACATTCAGAGAGTGCGAATGCACGGGGCCGATCGACGACCGACATTTTCGGCCCCAACAATCTTTTTGGCATGCCCAGTGGGACCCTCAGGCAATTCTTACCTCTCATGCCGAAGGATATCCGTGAATAGCGGTATTTGTGCGCGGTCAACCCAGCAGGAGCCGACACTAGCGGAGGAATTCTGGCAAATGACCAAAGCGCTAGATTCCTTCGAGCGGACATGAATGCGCATCGAGAAAAGCAGCCAGGTACGCAATATACGCCTGGATGCAGCGATGGCCGCCATTACGGCCCCAAATGAAAATATCTATCGGCCCGGGCCATTTACTGCCCAAAATAAGCCATACGGTGGAGGGTTTGCCTCCACAGTACCCCAGCAATTGCTATGCAATCAATTTTGATTGCACTGGCAATGCGGACGAGGCAACCCTAGGGAGTTGCACCGTTGGCGGCGACTTATCAAGCGGCGTAGCCGCTGGGGGCAGGACAGCCGCAGTGGACTGCGTACTAGACGAGGATGTGGCCGATGTGGCAGAGCATCGGCCAGCAATTAGACGCCTACTGGGGGATTACTTTACCTCCCCCACCGCCGTTTGTCTAGCTACAGGCTGGGGGCAAGAACGGCGGGCAGGTCCCTCCACGGAGATCGGTTCAGTATTAGACCGGCCAGTACGGGTTGGTTCAGTATCAAACTGGCCATTATGGGCCGCTACCTTCGCCAACACAGCCGGCGACTCCGGTACCCCAGGTCGGGCCCGCCGAAATGGCTGGGGCAAGGAACAACACGCAGATCCCTACGCAGGGACCACCTCAACTACAGGCTGGCCCCTACGAAATGGCGCGGGTCAAACTGCCGAAAATGGCTCAGTCGATCAACGATATCCCACAGCTCATTTGCTGTCAGCTGTCCACCCTGCCTCGGTGCCTCGACACTAATTGACGGCACCGAGGGGGCTGCTCGCTCAATCGGTGCCACTGGATTCACTGTCGCTGGGGATACTGCCTCCAGGGTGGTCTCGACGGGAAGCACTGTCGAGGGTGCCCACTGCTCCAACAACTGTGTCATCCTATCCAGCTGCTCACTCCGCTGCTGGTATACCACTGACAATCCTGCCATCTAGGTCCGGAGCTCTCTGACCTCAATCTGGGTATCCAGCCCAAATTTGCTTACTCTGCCTCCTCTACCAAGACGAGTGCACATGGGTCGGAACACAGCATCGGGGAGGCACCGCTCACCACGACAAACCGCACAACAGAACACACAACAAACACCGACCTAATCCAGCAAAAGTCTAGGACATGTCACCCATTCCATAGCATTATGTTGTCTGCAGCCAACATAATCGCTTAGGAGAATAAACATGGCAATCAATTATCCCGCCTTTTGGGAGAGATATAAAACTCAATCAGGACTCTCGCTATAAATCACGACTCTCACGTAGTCATCCTAGGGTCTAACCACAAGTCTAGGGTTTCTAAGTCCACAATGACCTACATCCTAGTCTCTGATACCACTCTAATCAGTCACATCCCGGGGTCGAAACTGCGACCCGAGCTCGCTAACAGATCCGCCGCCCATACGGGAAGACCCGCATAGACGAAGCGTCTAACCTGCAAAAGATAATACTACAACTATACAGATATCAGAGCGAGATATAAACTATTGTAAATAAAATCCAAACCATTGTACAACTGAAATAAAATACAAGATCCATCTCCCAAATATAAATAATATAAAAATCTGATCCACAGAAATGATACAAATAAAAATCCTTCTATACAACATCTATAAATCCAAAAAGGGAGGTAAACTAAAATAATAATACATCAGTGTACAATGAAATCCCACAATCCAGGCTGGTACATCTATCTCACCAAAATGAACTACACTGGTAGGGATCTATCTCGTGACTTCCTGTCCTCGGTCCGTCACGCCAGTTAGAGCAGGAACGGAGGGAAAAGCCGAAACTGTCACTGACAGAGAGTGTGAGAACTACATCCTACAGTAGTTCTCAGTGAGTACTGTCTCCAAGACCAACAGTCTACCCACTAAGTCTACTAGAGGCATAAGACAACAGAAATACTGTGATAAAGAAAGAATAAGCTGGAAAGAAATCTACAGCTATCATGCTTCTATTTACAATGCTCAATGGGTGATACAGATGAAAATGATGAATCGACTCTACCTCAGTATACCAATCAACCCAATCATACTGACTGCCACATAGGGTCCAGTCAAACCTGCGCCCACCTACTGCCATTACATCCACGGAGAACTGGACTTACGTAGGGCGTCTATGACTGCCCAAAAAGGGCCCAGTCAATGAGGTCAGCATTGACAAGTCGCGATAGCAAAGTAACAGGCCCAGCTCCGGAGCGGCACTCGAGGGGAGCGACCCCACCGAGGAAAGTATCTGCGCATATCTGTCGAGCTCCATATGGCTCATGCAGGCTATAGTCCAAATCCACGATCAATCAGATCGACAATGTCGAACTCACAACACTACCCACTGGCCGGAGGTACTCAACAACCGGGACCGCCGTCATGTTAAAGATTTTGTCTTGGTGTATTTCGTGAATTTGAAGATTGAAGATGAAGACTTAACAAATCATATACATCAATCTCAAAAGAATGGATTCAAATGTTCAGGTACGGAGGATCGGGAAGCAAATAGATTCATTATTTACTTATACGACCTAAAGCCTAACAAAACATACCGACCGTTTGTTCACTCAGCGACCACGCCTCGCTTCACTCACTCAAAAGTTAAATAATCTTTGATATTTTGAATACATTCTTATAGCTTAGAAACACTTTGGAATATTTTCTATGGCTAAAGAATAAAAAACTGGACATTTTAAGTGTTCAGGATCCGGATCGGTGCATCCAGTCCGGACCCCGAACATGGTTTGTTCATGCGACATTTTAGTCTGGACCATCGTCTTTCTAGTCCGGACCCCGAACGTTGAAATTCCTGTTTCGCATGAACAGTCCAGATAAGACTTATTCCAGTCCGGACCGCCGTCCTGAAAAATCTGTTTTAGGCAGTTTTTGATTCTTATCACTTTCCAAGTTTGTTTCTAGCCTATAAATAAACCCTAATATCATCTTTTAGGGTATCCCAAGGGGGATCAAAGGTAAGAATCCACATAGAGAAGAAAAGGTAAACACCTCGTTATTTTAGGTTTTCTTTCTCTATTGATCGGTTTTATTCTAGGATTTTCAAAATCTATATCTTTTGAAAGAATCAAGTTGATGAATACTTAGAGGGTGCTTCCTTGTTATCTATGATGATCTAAGTATTCAAAATATCATCACCAACAAATCAACGATTTCTGAGAGGACAATCGGCACGTGGATTCGTATGGCCTTGTGGATTCAAGGTGCTACCGCTTTCGTGGACTCAGAGCGAGGCGCGTTCGTGTGATCGATACGTGCTATATTGGTAAAGACCGTGGATTCGGTTGAACGTCGTGGATTCGGCGTTGGACGCAAATCGTGTGATCGAGGCGCGTTGCGGAGCGAGCGGAGAAGATCTACTTGGAGCGTACGGTAAAGGTTAAGTCGTGTGTGTGCGTTATATCACCTTGTACGTGTTTTAATCTTAGTGGATTTCACCGTGTGATCGGTCCCGTGGTTTTTTACTCCTGTGATGGAGTTTTTCACGTAAAATCTCTGTGTGTTATTTACTTTTCCGCATTGGGTTATTTTTACGCAAAGATTTTGGTGTGTTTATTGTTTATACCTATTCACCCCCCCCCCCCCCCTCTAGGTAGTTTTTTTCCTATTAAGATCCATTATCCCATAACCTGCACGTCAACCCAACGGCTGCCAAAACAGGACATCAAACTCAACATGCTAAAACTCACTGGCTGGAGATACCCTACAACCGACGACAACGAAGGGTCCGAAAACTCCGAAAGACTAGTACCTACAATCCAAATCAAACATGAACATGCTCTAGGCATAGCCTCCCGTTGTTCTCGATCCAAGGAAGAAGACAGCCCTTAGAACCCAGATCATTCGAACCCTCTCGGGTGAGGAAGTTTAGAAGAAAAGATGATATTTATTACAGAAAACTATTTTCACTCGAACCCTCTCGAGGTGAGGACCGAAAATAGTTCCTTTTTACAAAACCATCTTGATTTGAGAAAAATCCATTTTTAATGAATTTTAGTTCTTTTTAGAAATTCAGTTAAAACAAGTTTTATTTCCCAAACTCCGAAAGGCTAATGCCTTCGCCCAATCAAACAAGAATAGGCTCCAGCGACCCTTCGACATTTGGAAGGAAAATATTGGTTTACTGAAATCATGTGTGTCCAAAAAGATTTTTGGTTCAAGGTCCTGATAGCACAAGCACACTACTGCCATGAACTCGGTGGCGACAATAGATCGGAGAATACTCGACGACCCGGGACCACCATTTACCCAAACAGCTCCCGACACTAGTACAAGACTAGCCACAGCTACCAGACTCCACACGGCCCCCAAGCATGAGCGCAACATGCATCCTACACTAAAAGAAATCCCGACCACTCGGCCCACTACCCGGGCGAGGAAAACTCTATATCCAGAGAATAAGAATGTAAAGTGTGAGGATGTCTAAAATATAAAAAAACCTAGCCCAAGTAAGGGTTTTCTACTAGTCTGGTTAATACATGCAACATATGGTGGGGTGCTAGTCAAGATTCCAATATTTATTATTAAGAACAATAATTAAACTACTAATCCTATCATACAAGTTTGCAACTCAAACAGCATGAAGTGAGCATTTTCATGCAACCTATTCTCAATCAAACTAGTGTGTAAAACATAATCATGCAAGCTCTCAATCGCATAGGGTGAACACTTCCATCACGAAACTCTCAATCACATAACATGGATCATCTTAACATATAGCTCTCAATCATATAGCAAAAATCATCTCAACATATAGCTCTCTATCACATAGCATGTATAACTTATCATGTAACCTTCAATCAATAATATGGATGACTTTAACATGCAAACTGTCAATCCACAATAACATGTACAATTCATCATGTAAGCTTCAATCAACATAATTTAGACCATTTCTCATGCTTACATCTCAATCATAAAGGTCGTACATTAAATCATGCATACATACTAACAAATAGAGTTAGAGAACCGTCCGCCGATTTTGGAGACCAAAACAACCCACCCGAAACTTGTCGATCCGACACCCGATGTGGTGGCCCAAATCCCCGTGTAACTTGCCCACGTGGTCCGCAGTGAGAAAACACCTATTATTGGTGTATCGAGTCCGTAACGCGTCAAACGGACGCGAAAAAGGACTCAGCGGGCGAAAATACTGAAAATAGGCTTATTAGGCTCAACGGGCCCAATCCGGTTGCGGGCTGGTCCACGGGCCCGGGCGCGTGCACCAGGCGCAGCAGGCTGAGGCGGTGGCCACGTGGCAAGCGCGGATTGGGCAGGGGCACTGTGCGGGTGGTTGGCGTGGCAGGCGGGGCAGGCGGTGGCAGGCAGGCAGGTGGAGCGGCACGCCCGCAGGGCCAGATGGCACCCCGCAGTTGGCTGGCGCCAACCGCTCCGCCTGGCGTGCGGGGCCACGTGGCGCGGCCCGGGTGGCCGAGGCCTCGCTGTTGCGCGGGGCGGGACACGCAGCGCGCCCGGGTTAATCCGGGCGCTACCTCCGTGTGTGAAAATGCACCCCAAAACCCGAAATTGGGTTTTTTTCAAGATTTTGCCTATAAATAGGCTTTTGTGTGCCTCATTTCTTCCTTTGGTGAATTTTTTGGGGACCCTCTTTTGCTGAGCACTTCCTCACCCTGTCCACCACCTATTGAAGGATCTTGGGCATTTTAGGAAGCCACAGGATCGATGTTATCCCCGACTCGGTGCACTTTGGCGCTTCTCCGATTGCGGCTTTTTCCGTCGACGCTCCGTCCGCGGGCTCCCCCCAGCTGACCCAAAAGAGTTTTTAGCCCATTTTTGCAGCAGCATTTCCACGAGAGGTAGATCTTCGACTTCCGTATTTACTGCTCCTCTTTATTTTGAGTTTTTACTAGGTTTTTCGGAGCTTCTTTAGACCCTATTTTCTACAGCAATTTTATGGACATAGGTGGAGTAATCTTACTTTTACTCGGCCTATGGTTGTTGAAACTAGGAGTATAAGGACTCGATTGACATCTACACTTCGAGAGGAACGCAACCGTATTTTTCTTGAATTTTTCTGAGGGCTCGTCGCACGTTAGAATTTTTATTTTTGGGGACTGTTGCGCTGAACAATAAAATGCAGATTTTGTGATGGTAATTTTTACGGCGTTCGGCTTGTGATATAGTTTTCGCTGAGATTTGGAGTTTTGTGAGGAAAGGGGAAATTGGAACTTTTCGTCACGATCGTGGTGAGCGTTTTTCTTTTTAGCCCTGGTTGAAAATTATGTGCGAATTTTCTTCTACACTCGTGCGACGCGCTCGCTGAAATTCGTTAACTTGTTAGACAACACTTCAGTGTTTTGCTTGCCGCCCCGATCCGGGAGCAGTTTTTGGGAGTTCTTGGATTCATTGGAACCTTAGGAGCGGAGGGAACACGCATACCAAATTTTAGCCCGATCGGATTCCGGATCTGCGCGTTCCAGGTGGGTTGTTGAGCACCCCTTTCTACGGCTTACACACTAGGACTATTAGAGTGATCCCCGACTTGTTATTTATCATTTCTCCACCCCCTTGGGAATTATGCGTGAATAAATTATTTTGATTAATTCGTAGCCTATATATGTGAAATTGGTATGTGATGGTTATGATATATTAACATGCATTGTTAGTACTTAGCCTTCCATGTATAGTTGATACCTGTTGCGACGTATGATCTATCCTACGTAAAATTGCTACTTGATGCTTTTCATTTCACATTACTTGAAAACAATTGCATGTTTAAATGGACATCTAGATAGGCCATCTTTTATCGCTACACTATCATATTGGGACTTGACTTAGGAAAAATCATGCTTTTCCTTCTCTTCTCCCTTTTACATATACAGTTGATTCATGTTGCTCGGGTTGTGAGCAGGCGTTTGGGATAGTGTAGTCGAGATTATCGAGTTAGGGTGGAATTGCGCCAGATTGTGGACTTATGGGGTGTCGCGGCTACCGTGGATATTGGGCGGTTGACTGGATGTTGACTTTATCATCGGATAGGGGATCAGGGTTTCATTAGTGGACGGAGTTTCCCACTTTGAGCATAGTTGTGATTAAGTCCTGCTGTATTGTGATACTTTTGGCTGATTACTTTACTCGTGTGGGTAGCTCCCTTCGAGTGCCACTCCGGAGTAGGCGTTATGGCCGAGCCTTGTGCTGGTCAGTTTGTTACTTTGAGATTGAGCCGTGTGCCGGTCAGTTACTGGGTTCTTGAGTTCGACAGCAGGGCAGGCGGCACCAGATTTCATACCGGTCCATTTGATTGGGTTACATTGGCAAATACTATTCGCTGATGCATGCATACAGTGGTCTTATTCAGTACTGCATTAGAGGCATAGTAGTGGTAGTTTTACTTATCAGCTGATTATTTTTAGCATACCACTGTACTTTCTTTCTTGCCTCTGGTAGACTTGGTGGGTACGTCAGAGTTTGAGGATTTAACCACTGGGGGCTACTGGTTTTACTAGTAGTTTTCATACCCGTTGTTGTTTCCCCTGTTCTTTCTCTTTGTTTTGCAGAGTCTTCTGCAGGAGCTGCTGGCCCTTCGGCGGCTGATCGAGGTAAGGGGATCGCTGAGTAGATAGATCCTTTGCTAGACAGTGAGTGGGTAGCTAAACTTTTGATGTATCCCTTTTACTCAGACTGATGTACTTTCATTTTGGGTCTGGCTTTTGCCAGCTGGTTGCATTATTTTGGTGTGCTGGGAGATTTTTTTGTATTTATTACAGCTGTATTTCACTTTCAGTTTCAATTTCAGTCTGAGATGGTATAGTTTTTAGTTTCAGCTCTATACTTGTGCTCTTTTATTGTTCATCTTATATCTGAGCAGGGTTTTACGCAGAAAATTCCGTGTGCACGGCGGATTTGTAGACGAGCCCGGATTCTGGTTTACCCCCGGGGCGTGACAGATTAGGTTGGTATCAGAGCTTAGGGGCAGGTCAGTTGGGACTTAGAAAATCCTAGATTTTTGGCAGCCCCTAGGATGATAGGGCGTGAGAGGCGCGATACTTTACGAAAGTCGGTGATTTGTGTATTTAACTCTTCCAGTGAGTGGAGAGAGATTGACATACCCTATTTCTGCTGGGCAATTATGTTGGCTGCAGACAACATAAAGTTACAGAAATAGGGGGATGTCTTTGACTTTCGCCAGATTGGGTCGAGTGTGTTTGTGTTTCTAACGCGTGGTTTTCTTGTGACAGGATGCCTCCCCGACGTCGTGTCCCCACCGGGGGTACCCCCATACCCTCCGAGGAGCCGGAGCAGCCGGGATCGGCAGAGATGAGAGAGTTGAGGGCTTTGGTGGCCCAGTTGGCTGAGAGTACTCGCCGACAGGAGCAGCGGATAGATCAGTTACTGGCGCAGAGAGAGGTGCCACCCCCGACTATTACAAAGGCTCCTGCACCTCCGGTTGTACCTCGTGTGCCGACTACACCGTCTTCGAGTAGTGGAGCCCAGGGAGCAGCCCAGTCGATGACACCGACCGAGGAGAAGATGGTTGCTGAGAAGTTGGCCAAATTCTGCCAATATGGCCCGCCAAGGTTCTCGGGGCGAAATGCTGAGCCATGGAAGGTGGAGGCATGGATAGCTGCGATGGAGAAGTTGTTCAGCGATTTCTTCATTGATGAGAGGTATAGGGTTCATATGGCGGTTCACTGTCTGGATGGAGATGCTGATGCTTGGTGGCGTCGGGTGGAGCCAGTGGAGTTCCAGACCACCTGACAGCTGCCCTGGCCTGAGTTTCGTCGCATACTGCTTGGGACTTATTTTTCAAGCAGCGTGAAGCAGAAATTGGAGGATGACTTGAAGAATTTACAGCAGGACAGTAGGTCAGTGCAGGAGTACCTCCAGGAGTTCACGCAGTTGCTTAACTGCGTGCCCTTTGTCGCCCATGATGAGCCATACCCGGTTCTTCTGTTCAAGAGTGGCCTCCGCGATAAGATTTATACCCTAGTGCATGCTCAGAGGCTTCAGACCCTTGATGAGGCCGTTGTGTTACGGCTTTTATGTTGGCATATTTCGTGATTTGAGTCGGAGTCTTGAAGTGATCAAATTGTCAAATCAACAATCGAAGACTCTATAAAGATTCAACAAAGAGCTCAAGTTGACACTCAGATATGATTAAAGTATTCATGGTGATTTAAGTTTATTAACAATCTTTGGAATCATGAATTTATTGAAACCGGATTTAGAAGAGGTTTTGGAAATTTGGTTTTTAACTCATAACTTATTTTAAGTTTGGTTTTCGGTACATGATTTGTTTTATTAAACTTATCTTTGAAAAATTCAGTATTTTACATTGAGTACCGGAATCATACTTAGAGTTCCTCAAAACCCGTCACAAGATTTTCTGGAATTTGCCTTGGGTACCGATACCTGACTTTGAGTACCGGTACGCAATAAAAAATTTTGTCTGTTGCGTGATTGAGTACCGGAACCTGCCTTTTAGTACCGGTACGCAATGTTAAATTATGATAAGTATGCTAAATCGACTTTGATTGAATTCCAAAAGTTATAAATAGATACTTAGGGTTTCTCAAGAGGTACCGACCAACTCAAAAACACTTGAGAGCAACCCTAGAGGCTAGGTTTTTATCGTTCTTCTTTGTAGCCTCTCTTAGGTCAATTCGATGGTTCTTTGACGATATGCTTTTTATCGAATTGATCTAATCTTTGCTTAGAGATTTCATCCATGGTTCTCTAATGTTATTCTAAGCAAAGAATCACCATCGAAGCCTATACTTTCGTTACGGTTGAGATTGCGTCAAGAATTTGACGTGGCATCGTGGATTCGATGTGTTGAAGCCGTTTCGTGGATTCGAAACGTGTTGCTCATGGATTTGAGTGGCGTTCGTGGATTCGGACGTGTGCATTGGACCTGCAATCGGTGAGTGCAAGATCCAAAGAAGTTGAAGGAGGGGTTGGAGTCCGTGGAGTCGGTAATCACCTTGTTATCTTTCTATTCTTAGTGGATTGTTATTGCGTGTTGGTCCCGTGGGTTTTTTACTTCTGGTTGGAGTTTTCCCACGTAAATCTCGGTGTGCTGTGTGAGTTATGTTAATAATGGATCTGAATAGGGGAAAAACCACTTAGAGGGGGGGTGAATAGGTGTAAATAATAAACACACCAAATCGTTGCGTAAAAAAATAACCCAATGCGGAAAATAAATAAAATACACAAGATTTTACGTGGAAAACTCCGTCACAGGAGTAAAAAACTACGGGATCGATAACATGGCGAAATCCACTAAGATTAAACAAGTACAAGGTGATTTACCGTAACACTACGACTCAACCTTTTCCATACGCTCCAAGTAGATCTTCTCCGCTCGCTCCACAACGCTCCTCGAATCCACGATTTGCGTCCAGTGCCGAATCCACAACGCCCAACGTCGAATCCACGATGTCCAACCGAATCCACGGTCTTCACCAATGTAGCACGTATCGATCACACGAATGCACCTTGTTACGGAATTTGAGTTGGCGTATTTCGTGAATGTGTTAAGTCTTGAAGATTGAAGATGAAGAAATTTTGGATCGTCTACCTCAATCTCAAGAAAGAAGAATTCAAAAGGATCAGGTACGTTTAACTAAAGAATTTTGATGATCCGAATACTTCTTATAGTGTAGAAACACCTGGAAGAGGTTTTAATTGCTTATTCATCAAAAACTGGACATGGGACATGTTCAGGATCCGGATCGTGGCTTTCAATCCGGATCCCGAAAGGTGTTTGTTCATACACTGGTTCAATCCGGATCGCAGCACTCTCTGATCCGGATCCCGAACACTAGTTTTACCTGTGTGCTTCTTCGATCCGGATCAGGAATTGCAATCCGGATCCCGAACATGATGTTCTGGTAAAACTGTATGAACGATCCGGATCGGTGACTACGATCCGGATCCCGAACAGGCAATTTTCTGGAAATCGTGGTTTGTGCTTCTGCAATCCGGATCGCCAGATCTGATCCGGATCGCCGTCGGTAAAACTTTCCAGAAAAGGCTGTTTTTGATCCGAATATTCTTCCTAGGGTTTCTAACCTATAAATAGCCCTTCCATTTCATTTCTAGGGCATCCGCAATAGATCGGCTGGTTAAGAAAAGATAGCCGAAAAGAAAAATCCACATATATAGAGAAGAACGGAAATCATTAGATCTATTCTATGGTTCTTCATCTATATTGATTGATTTGATTCTAGGTTTTCCATACTCACATTTTGAGTAGAATCAAATCAATGAATACTTAGATGGTATTTCCGATCTATCTTTAATCTAAGTATTCGGCGGATCATCACCACCCAAACAAACAACGATTTATCCCAAAATCGGCGCGTGGACTCGCGTGGCCTTGTGGATTCAAGGTGTTATCGCTCTCGTGGATTCGGAGCGAGGTGCGTTCGTGGATTCGAAGCGTGCCATTGGGTGAAGACCGTGGATTCGGTTGGACGTCGTGGACTCGACGTTGGACGCTGTGGATTCAGCGTTGGGCGCGGATCGTGGATTCGAGAAGCGTCGTGGAGCGAGCGGAGAAGATCTACTAGGAGCGTATGGTAAAAGGTTGAGTCGTCTGTGAGTACGTTATATCACCTTGTACGTGTGTTAATTCTAGTGGATTTCGCCGTGTTATCGGTCCCGTGGTTTTTTACTCCGGTTTGGAGTTTTTCCACGTAAAAATCTTGTGTGTTCTTTTATTTTTCCGCATTGGGTTTTATCGCACAATGATTTTTTGAGTGTTTATTGTTTACACCTATTCACCCCCCTCTAGGTGTTTTTTCCCCTATTAGATCCTTATTAACCTAAACCCAACAAGTGGTATCAGAGCGGGAATAGGGTTGTAAACAATGGTTGAAGGTGGAAACATCAATCGACCCCCTTTCTTTGATGGAACTAATTATGCGTACTGGAAAGTACGGATGAAAGCTTTCTTAATTTCCATCGACGAAAGGGTGTGGCAATCAATTGAATTAGGATGGTCTAATCCAACTGAAATTTTAGATGATGTTCGCACCTTAAAACCTAGGTCGAAATGGACCAAGGAAGAGATAGACTTATCTTCTTACAATGGCAAAGGGATTAATGCTCTATTTAATGCTTTGTCACAAACTGAGTTCTCTCGCGTCTCGGCATGTGAGACTGCGAAAGAAATCTGGGATGTTCTTCAAGTTACGCATGAGGGAACTAACTTAGTGAAGATTCAGAAACTGCAAATGCTCACGAGCAAGTTTGACTCTATCTCTATGGCAGAGAATGAATCCTTCACTGACTATTACACACGATTGCAAGATATCGTGAACTCATGTGCTAACTTGGGAGAGAAGATTCCAGAATTTAAAGTTGTAAGAAAAATTCTAAGAACTCTTCCTGAACGATTTCGCCCGAAGGTCGCAGCCATTGAAACAATTAAACACCCGGACGAAATGCGTGTAGAAGAATTAGTAGGTGCTTTACAAACTTATGAAATGACTTTTCCTACTAACTATTCTTCTGGAAAGGCATCCTCTTCTAAGTCTTCAGGTTACGCATTGAAATCAACTAAAGAAGAAGACGCGGATTCATCCTCCTCGGACGACGACGAGAACATTTCTATGGAGGACTTTGAGAAGCAGCTCGCTCTCTTGACAAGGAAGTTTCGCCGCAACTTTCGAAGGGGAAATTCAAGCAAACCTCAATCCTTCGGAAAGTCGAAGAAAGGCAAGGGTCCTTCAATCACAAGTCAAGAAAGCAAGAGAACTTCTCAAAGGATAAGAAAAGTTCTGAGGGACAAGTTCAGTGTTTCAAATGTCGAGGCTACGGCCACATTGCAACGGAATGTCCCAACAAGAATCCGGCAAAGAAGAAAGCGATGCAAGTAGTTACTTGGGATGACAACTCCACGTCAAATGAGTCATCGTCAAGTGATGAAGAAGACAACGCGACAGCTTTCCACGCGTCCACCACATCTTCACCCTTCATGTGCTTAATGGCAAGTACATCCGACTCACTGTCCAACTCCACTGTTGAAAAGATTGCAACGGACGATGAATCAGATGATTCGGAAGGTGAAGATTTTGTTTTAGCCTACCATAAGCTTTTGAGGGATTCAAAGAAACTGGCTAAGCAAAACAAGGGGTTGAAAGAGAGATTACAGGATCTTGAAGATGAAGTAAAAAGGGTAACCTCTATCTCAACCGATCTTGAAGTGGAAAGGGACAATCTGATTAAGACAAATGTTTCCCTTCAAGAGTCCAATGAGCAACTCGAGAAGAATTATATGGATATGGTGAACAAAGCGAATTACTTCTTGAAGCTCAACGGCGAGGCTCGACAGGAAAAATTGGAAATGACGGAGACCATACGCCAACTAAAGGATGACTTAAAGAGATTTTCTTCTGGAAGGAGTAAGTTGGACAGACTTCTTGGTCTCGGTCAAAGAAATAAGTTCGGCCTCGGATACACTCAAACTGGAGACATTCCAAGTTCGAGTGGTACAGTATTTGTGCCTCAGTCGGTATCTCCTCCTCCGACACCGGTGTTCACGACAAGCAACGACAACGAACCTACTACATCTTCCTCGGAATCGACAAGAACCAAGGTATGTTTTCGTTGTGGCATTTCAGGGCACATAAGAAGAAATTGCAAGACGGAAGCCAAACGCACACCTCAAGCACATCTTGCAACGACTACCAAAAGGGCTATTCCTCGGAAAACAAGTTCAATTCATTCAAAGGAAAAGAGCCTTGGTAGCACATCTCTCAAGACGACATCATCAAGGAGCAGCAATTCTTCAAGCAAGACGCCCTCACCTAGGAAATCAACTTCACGACCATTACCGACGCACTTCAAAAAGGTTTGGGTGCGCAAAGGTGAGATCTTTCCCTGTCTTGCTACCAATGTTTCTTTGCATGCATATGATAGTTCGTCTTGGTACCTGGATAGCGGGTGTTCCCGTCATATGACCGGCGATAAAAACTGTTTTCAAACATTTGAGAAAAACTCCGGAGGACTTGTTGTTTTCGGAGATGGTCGGTCTTCCAAAATTGTTGGAAAGGGAACGGTAGCTATTCCAGATGGCCCGGTTCTAGATAATGTATTATTTGTTCATGGCCTTAAGACTAACCTCATAAGCATAAGTCAACTGTGTGATAGTGGTTATTCAGTTAATTTTTCATCTGATAAATGCACTGTAACTGACATGAACCATGCTTTCTTTTTAAAGGGGGTTAGATCAGAAAACAACTGTTATGTAGTTCCTTCTAAGATTTCTGAAAAATGTAACCTAGCATCTTTGAAAAATGAAACACTTTGGCATGAAAGGCTAGGTCACATAAACTTTAAGGAACTTTCTAGAATTTCAAATAAAGATGTGGTCAAGGGGGTTCCAAAACTTTCTTTTGAACAAAACCTTGTGTGTGGCGGTTGCCAAAAGGGAAAACAGTCTAGGACTGCACACAAGAATTTGAACCACATAGGTACAAAACGGCCTTTGGAACTTTTGCATATGGACTTAATGGGGCCAACTCGTCAACCATCTCTGGGAGGTAAATGGTATATTTTCTTGTTGGTTGATGACTTTTCTAGATATACTTGGGTAGCCTTCTTAAAAGAAAAAGCTGATACCTTTGATTCTTTTCTCGAAATCTGCAATCGTATTATGATAGAAAAGAATGATAGGATTACTCGAGTTAGGAGTGATAGAGGTGGTGAATTCATAAATTCCAAATTCATTGATTTTTGCATTTCTAATGGCATTAAACATGAATTCTCCGCACCTTACACACCTCAACAAAATGGTGTAGTCGAGCGCAAAAACAGGGTCGTACAGGAAATGGCACGTGTTATGCTTCACAGCCGGAACTTACCTTTTTACTTTTGGGCTGAAGCGGTGAACACTGCTGTTTATGTTATCAATCGCGTGTATTTGCGCCCGGGGACCTTGAATACACCATATGAACTTTGGTTTTGTAGAAAACCTAACATCAAATATTTTCGCATCTTTGGGAGTCGGTGTTTTATTTTACGTGATCGTGAGAATCTTGGAAAATTTGACTCTCGAAGTGACGAAGGGATTTTCTTAGGTTATTCTACAAACAGCAGAGCATATCGAGTTTTTAACTTAGAATCTAAGACGATCGTAGAATCGATAAATGTTAAGGTAGATGAAGCTTTTCATTTTGAATCTGAAAAATCTACCCTCGATATCTCTCTTGATGATGATACACCTGCTAATGCATCTTCTTCTAACAATTCTTTCGATAATAACGTTGATGCATCTAACGGTTCTTCAAGCTTATCTGATGTGCAGGAATCATCTCGTGTACCTCCGCCTACTCCTCTACCTCAAACGTTACGCATCTCCAAGGATCACCCTGAATCGAACATAATTGGAGATCCACAAGAAGGAGTTAGAACACGGAGACAATTGGTTTGCGGATTTGCATGCTATGTATCACAAATCGAACCAAAGAATGTTGATGAAGCTCTCCAAGATGATTATTGGATTAAAGCAATGCAGGAAGAGCTCCATCAATTCGAGCGAAACAAAGTCTGGGAACTGACGAAGCCTCCGAAGCAACACAATGTGATAGGTACCAAATGGATCTTCAAGAACAAGAAAAACGAAGAAGGTACTATCATCAGGAACAAAGCAAGGTTAGTTGCTCAAGGCTATTCTCAAGTAGAAGGTATAGACTTTGATGAAACTTTCGCCCCTGTAGCTAGACTCGAGTCCATTCGTATATTGTTTGCGATCGCTTGTCATTTTAAAATCAGATTATTTCAAATGGACGTTAAGAGCGCCTTTTTAAATGGATTTTTAAATGAGGAAGTTTATGTAGCTCAACCGAAAGGTTTTGTGGATCATAAACTACCTAACCATGTTTTTCGACTGAAAAAGGCTCTTTACGGTCTGAAACAAGCACCGCGAGCATGGTACGAAAGGTTGACAAAGCACCTTTTGGAAAAGGGCTACACTCGAGGGGGAGCTGACAGGACTCTCTTTGTGAAGCATTATCAAAACAATTTCATAGTTGCTCAAATCTATGTTGATGACATTGTTTTTGGAGCAACAAGAGATAATGATGCTTCTAAATTCGCGGAGACCATGGAAAGCGAATTTGAGATGTCCATGATGGGCGAGTTGAACTATTTTCTTGGATTACAAGTTAAGCAAAACGATGAAGGAATTCACTTGTGTCAATCCAAGTATGCACTGGAGTTGGTCAAAAAGTTTGATCTTGAAAATTCTAAAGATTTTCCGACTCCAATGGGAACTAGCCATAAGGGACTTGGAAGTGAATCACAAAGTGAGAATGTAGACGAGAAACTGTACCGCAGTATGATTGGAAGTCTACTATATCTCACGGCTAGTCGCCCGGATATATCCTTCAGTGTTGGGATTTGTGCGAGATATCAATCAGCACCGAAGGAGGTTCACCTGAAAGCGGTGAAACGGATCATCCGGTATATCAAAGGTACAATCAATTTCGGAATTTGGTATCCTATGGGAACGACTTTGGATATTGTTGGATACTCAGATGCCGATTGGGCTGGATCGGTGGATGACCGGAAAAGCACGAGTGGTGCATGCTTCTATCTCGGCCACTGCCTTGTTGCATGGCACAGTAAAAAGCAGAACTGCATAGCACTCTCGACTGCCGAAGCGGAGTACATTTCTGCAGGAAGTTGTTCAACCCAATTGATTTGGATGAAGAGCGTGTTGAGCGATTTCCGAATTTCAACATCTTCGGTAACCATTTTATGTGACAACACTAGTGCTATTAACATTTCTAAAAACCCTGTGTTGCACTCTAGAACAAAACATATTGAACTTAGATATCATTTTCTTAGAGAGCTAGTTGAATCAAACATTCTTCAACTGTCATATATTTCAACTGAGGATCAATTAGCCGACATCTTAACAAAACCTTTGGATCAAAAACGTTTTATTCACTTGCGTAAAGCAATTGGCATGCTTTCCTTGAAATAAACTCTTTTGAAACCTTTGCTTAGATTAGGTTTTGTTTTTGTTTTTGTTTTGTTCTTTATCTATGTTCTGTACATAGCACACTAATTGAGCATAAATCATAATTGACTTTAATTGCATCCTTTTATGCATTTAGAAATTTATTATGTTTTGATGTCATAATATTTCAATGTTGCAATGATCATTTACGTTAATTAAACCATCTTTTAAGTGATCAAAGTCAATTTCTCTCTCAATGATCTCTTGGTATAGTCATTATCATATTTGATTGCTTAGTCGAGTATGAATTCGAGATCAATGGTTTGGTTGAATACCTTATATATTATATAATTGATAGCCAATTGAGGGGGAGTCAATGAAATGTGAAATGCTCAAAAGATGTGGAAAGAGTTACATCCCAATGAGGAGTGTGAAAACTACCACCACATGGAGAAAATGAAAGAAAAAGATACTCCATGAATGAAAAGCAAATTTTTGTTTGAAAAATTGTTGATGAAATTCATATTGAAATATTTGACTCAGTCGTATTTCATGGTTGGTATAAGGTGGGATTTTTTTAAAGATGCTCAAAGAGCCACTCCTTCAACAGATTGTCTAGATATATTATCTAACTTATCTGGGATTTCAAACATCTATTGATCTTGGTACTTCATTTTCTTTACTGAAATTGATGATTTGATAAAGACATTACACATAGGATCAGGATAGATGTAATTGAAGTTGTTCAACTTTAAGTGTTTTAACTTTCGTAAATCTTCGTTTCATTTTTGGATATTTTTGATAGATTTTGCATAATCTATTTCTTGTTGTATGAAACGATGCCATTTGTTTAAAGTTGACATGGTAAAGTGCTTACATACTTTTTCTGGATTTTATTGTGTTTTTCTAAATTTTTCTGAAGAAAAAGGTGTAGCCGATCCGGATCGGGCAAGTGATCCGGATCCCGAACGCAGGATTTTTCCTGCGGGTAGCCGATCCGGATCACATTCTCGGCCGATCCGGATCACGGCTAGGGTTTTATATAGAAACATACAGATTCTTGATTTCTTTACCCTAATCTCTGGTTTTCAAGCCTCTAGAGTTTCTCTCTCTAGATTTCTTGCTTCTTGGTGCTTCAAAACTCAAAGTTCTTCGGATTCAAGTAAGTTTTCATGATCAAAACTCGGTTTTTCTCAGTTTTTATGGTTTTTCATCAAACGTGAGTTGAAAAATTGGAACTTTTTCGTTTGTGAATGGTTTTTGATCAAATTTCTTTTGAAATAAGAACTCTGGGTCAATTAGTTTTGCTTTTATGCTGGGATTTTACTTGATTAACGAGTTTTTAGGCTTCGATTTCTAAAAATTCGGTTTTAGGGCATAAAAGAGGAATTTTTGTAAATCATGGAATTGATCTATTTTTAAAATTCTTTTTGGAAAACTAATTTGATTCTTGGCTTCTCTACATGATTATGATTGTCTAGGTACAATGTTTTCAAATTTTTCAAAATTGACAATTTTTCATATGTTCTTGAGTTGGTCTTCACAGGACACTTTTCGAAACTCAAAGCACTGTAAGCAATGGTGATCACCTGGATCATCTTCCTACTTGCTGCCATGGTCCACGTAAAGGACACTGCCAAGCCAAAGAGGACCAAAAGGACGAAACGAGCTAAAGCTGACTCCGATACTGAATCGGAAACAGAGTCAATTGATTGGGACAACATCGAAATTGAAGCACCTGTCCCAACTGTCGCAAAAGGAAAGGCTCCTGCTGAAGCCCCCAAAACTAAGCCTCCTCCTACAGCAGCTGAGAAAGGGAAAGCACCGATGGAACCCACACAAACTGGAAAAAGGATGAAAACTAGTGCAAGGAAAAGAGGTAGTGCTCAGGGCATTTCAATCAACGAACCTATAGCCACCCAGCCACCACCTCAGGGATTCATCAGCTCCACAAGAATCAAAGATTTTGAAAAGAGGGAATGTATAGGTGAAAGACATGTTAATGTACAACAGATGAGGAATCGATCTGCAGAGTTTGGAGCTCTGTTTGACCAAGTTGGTCTCGCTCCAATTTGCAACTTTCCTGAAAAAACTGGGTATTGCCCACACTCAGTTCGGATTTTCTATCAGAATGCTGCAAGTCTTATTGATGATGTTGACGGACGCCGGGAATTTCATACCTTTGTAAAAGGTATCAAAATCAAAGTCACTCCCCAACTGATTGGAGAGGTGCTTGGCATGACAGCCATCTCAGATGGACTTCATTATTTGAAGACTCAAGTCTTCACGGAAAACTCTTGGAGAATTGTAGTCAATGGAATTTGCCTTCCGGATACTCCGTCTACCGGAAACTCCGTATTTTCTAGAGAGCTTCGGAAAGAATATAAGTATATCAACTTCATTGTCTGCTACAACATTCTTCCAAATATGAATACAAAAGTGCTTCGATGGGATAGGATGTTATTTCTTTATCTTCTTGGGAACCCAACAGCTGCAATGGGAGCAAACTTGAACATCCCTTATCTCATTTGGAATAGGATGACGCGGTATGTCGAACACTCTCACCCAACAGAGCGACTACCATATCCAATGATTATCATGCGCATCCTTAGGAGATTTAAAGTGGATACAAGCGCGAGCTCTTATATGTATAGTTTGGGGACAATCAATGAGACAACCATTGTCAAGTCTCTACAACAAAGCAGGATGATCCCCCCTCTCCTCCGATTGGACAACGAGCTCGACCACATGCAACTTCTTCCACAGCCTCAGTTCCTCCGCAACAGAAGACACCTCCATCTCCCTCTGACGATGATGCCTCTGTCACCTCCATCTTTAAAGAACAACAGCGGCTTTCGAATGAACAGGAACGGATGTCCGCTGAATTCACTGAAATGAAAGGCGATCTTCACGTCATGAAAAATGAGATGGAAATTATCACAGCTTCTCAGGTTACTTTGACTAAGTCAGTCTCATCCGTGAAGAAACTTGTGAAGAAGCTGTTCGCGAAAATGGGGTGCACGACATCTGATGACTCCGACTCTCAGGAGTAGTTCTTTGCTTTAACTTCTGTTTGTTCTAACTTTGCAGGTTTTTCAATTTGATCCTTCGTTTGTTTTGCAGGTTTATAATTTTTGTTACCTCTCCTTGTTTTTGTAATTATTTGGCTTTGTTTTGTGACAAAAAGGGGGAGAGAGTGAGAGAGTTAGAAAGAACTCTGAACAATGAATGATTGTGAATATCGATGATATCAAGGTAAGTATGAACCTCAACTCAACTTTGGTTTTTCTTTTGTGATTTGTGACATGCTTCTATACTAACTATTCGACTAACTATTTGGGCATGTAATATGACTAACAAGTTGATGTTGGACTAACATACTTTGACATTTGGTTTTCAACTGCTTAGAAGATATGTTGGTTTTTAACTATGCTTCTTTCACATATCTGATTTTCTTTCAAATGTCATGATGAGACTAAACTCTATCTCTGTATTTGGTTTTGTATGTTCCAATTCTTGAGGTATCTAACGAATTTGTTTGTCAAGAATGTTTTCTGTGTGCAGAGATTACAGATGTCTAAGTCTAGAGTCTGTTCTAGGAGTTTATCTCATGTTTTTAATTTCTGGAACTCTTTTGTAAATTTTTGTTGTATGGTGATAGCAACAAAAATATCTTTTTGAATTTTCTTTGTGGATTTGTGTTTTGTCACGAAACCGCCAAAGGGGGAGATTGTTACGGAATTTGAGTTGGCGTATTTCGTGAATGTATTAAGTCTTGAAGATTGAAGATGAAGAAACTTTGGATCGTATACCTCAATCTCAAGAAAGAAGAATTCAAAAGGATCAGGTACGTTTAACTAAAGAATTTTGATGATCCGAATACTTCTTATAGTGTAGAAACACCTGGAAGAGGTTTTAATTGCTTATTCATCAAAAACTGGACATGGGACATGTTCAGGATCCGGATCGTGGCTTTCAATCCGGATCCCGAAAGGTGTTTGTTCATACACTGGTTCAATCCGGATCGCAGCACTCTCTGATCCGGATCCCGAACACTAGTTTTACCTGTGTGCTTCTTCGATCCGGATCAGGAATTGCAATCCGGATCCCGAACATGATATTCTGGTAAAACTGTATGAACGATCCGGATCGGGGACTACGATCCGGATCCCGAACAGGCAATTTTCTGGAAATCGTGGTTTGTGCTTCTGCAATCCGGATCGCCAGATCTGATCCGGATCGCCGTCGGTATTTCTTTCCAGAAAAGGCTGTTTTTGATCCGAATATTCTTCCTAGGGTTTCTAACCTATAAATAGCCCTTCCATTTCATTTCTAGGGCATCCGCAATAGATCGGCTGGTTAAGAAAAGATAGCCGAAAAGAAAAATCCACATATATAGAGAAGAACGGAAATCATTAGATCTATTCAATGGTTCTTCATCTATATTGATTGATTTGATTCTAGGTTTTCCATACTCACATTTTGAGTAGAATCAAATCAATGAATACTTAGATGGTATTTCCGATCTATCTTTAATCTAAGTATTCGGCGGATCATCACCACCCAAACAAACAACGATTTATCCCAAAATCGGCGCGTGGACTCGCGTGGCCTTGTGGATTCAAGGTGTTATCGCTCTCGTGGATTCGGAGCGAGGTGCGTTCGTGGATTCGAAGCGTGCCATTGGGTGAAGACCGTGGATTCGGTTGGACGTCGTGGACTCGACGTTGGACGCTGTGGATTCAGCGTTGGGCGCGGATCGTGGATTCGAGAAGCGTCGTGGAGCGAGCGGAGAAGATCTACTAGGAGCGTATGGTAAGAGGTTGAGTCGTCAGTGAGTACGCTATATCACCTTGTACGTGTGTTAATTCTAGTGGATTTCGCCGTGTTATCGGTCCCGTGGTTTTTTACTCCGGTTTGGAGTTTTTCCACGTAAAAATCTTGTGTGTTCTTTTATTTTTCCGCATTGGGTTTTATCGCACAATGATTTTTTGAGTGTTTATTGTTTACACCTATTCACCCCCCTCTAGGTGTTTTTTCCCCTATTAGATCCTTATTAACCTAAACCCAACACACCTCGCTTCGAATCCATGAAAGCGGTCACCTTGAATCCACAAGGCCACGCGAATCCACGCGCCGATTTTGGGAAATCGTTGTTTTCTTGGTGATGGTAATACGCCGAATACTTAGATCAAAGATAGATAAGAAGTTACCATCTAAGTATTCATCAATTTGATTCTACAAGAAATAAGAGTTTGGAAACCTTAGAATCAAATTGATCAATATAGATGAGGAAACATGAAATTAATCGTGTTTTCCTTTCTTCTCTATATGTGGATTTTGATTATCTCCGTTATTTGGATTAACCCTAAAAGATGAAAATAAGGGTCTATTTATAGGTTAGAAACCTTTGGAAAGATATAAGCATCAAAAACTAACTTAACAAACTTTTTCCCGCACGGCGGTCCGGACTAGATTTTGGCTGATCCGGACTGTCGTCTTTTTTCACCAAATTTTCTGAAAAAATAGTTCAGGGTCCAGACTGGATGTGGCCTGATCCGGACTGTTCATGCGATTTCAGCAAACACACGGTTCGGGGTCCGGACTGACTGGAGACTGTTCCGGACTGGAATTACGCATGAACTCAACTCTGTTCGGGGTCCGGACTGGAATGCCCTGATCCGGATCCTGAACATCCAACTTGTCCAGTTTTTGATTTTTATGCGATGAAAAATATTCCAAGTGTTTCTAAACTACAAGAATGTATTCGGATCACCAAAATTATTTAGTTAAACGTACATGATCCTTTTGAATTCATTCTTCTTGAGATTGATGTATATGATCCATAATTCTTCTTCTTCAATTTTCAAGACTTAGAACACTTCACGAAATACGCCAACACAAATTCCTTAACAATCTCCCCCTTTGGCGGTTTCGTGACAAAACAAAAATCCATTTTAAAAAAAATTCAAAAAGATATTTTTGTTGTTATCACCATACAACAAAAATTTACATGAATGATCCAAATGAAATGAATACAAGAGATAAACTCTTAATACAAACTCTAAACTAAGACGCTTGTACTCTCTGCAAAAAAAATAATTCTTGACAAAAAAAATCTTTAGATACCTCAAGAATTTAAACATTCAATAAGCAATCAGAGAGATAGTTTATACTCCTTATGACATTAATTATCAGATATGTATAAGAATAAGCAATCAAAATTCACATATCATCTAATCATTAAGAGTTCAAATGTCATATCACAACAATTAACAAGTTCAAAGTTATGTCAATTATCAAGCAACTTGTTAGTAATATTACATACCCAAATAGTTAGTCAAATAGTTAGTTGTGGCATGTACAAGTTCAACCTACCTTCAACTTACCTTCAAAGTTCAATGGTCAAGGTTTCAAGTTTCAAGTTCAAACTTTGCTCAAAGTTCTATTCTATAGTTTCTCCTCTTTTTTGTCACAGAAATTCAGCCAAAATGAAAAAAAAGGGAGTGCAAAGTTCACAAATATTAAGAACAAAAACTAAAAACCTGCAAAAGAAATCATTAGAACAACAAAAGAAAAAAATCAGTCGGAGTCGGTGTCGTCAGAGCTGCTACAACCAAGCTTGAGGAAAATTTTCTTGACCAATTTGGCAAGAGATTTGTATTTCTTCTTCATTTCCCTTTGGGTGGCAGTAATCGCGGCAAGGTCTGTAGAGATCCGCTCTTGTTCATTTGCAATCCGCTCTTGTTCAGACGATAAACATTGTTGTTCTCGGTAAATTGAAGTCACTGAGGCTTTATCCTCTAAAGTATCTAAAGGTCTATGACCTGAAGCTGTCCTTGCTGCTGGTTCTGTTGTTGCTGCTGATGGTCGCTTGCCTCGAGGAGGTGTTGGTGTATCATCTGGCTTCTTGGGGAGTGACTTCACAACCGTTGTGTCGTTGATGGTCCCCAAGCTATGCATGTAACTTGACGATCGAATATCGACGTCAAATTTTCTCAAAATTCGCATAATGATCATAGGGAAAGGAAGTCTTTCCGTTTGATGAGGATGCTCTACGTAGCGAGCCATCCTATTCCAAATGATGTATGGAATGTTGATGTTCAATCCTCGAGCTGATGTGGGATGTCCTAGTAGATACAAAAATAGCATTCTATCCCAACGCAAGACCTTCATTTGCATGTTCGGCAAGATGTTGTAGCAAACGATGAAATTCAGAAACCGGTATTCTGGTCGAAGTTCTTTTGAAAATACCGAATTTCCAGCCGATCGAGTTTCCGGCATGCAGATGCCATCCACAACTCGTCGCCAATCTAAGCTTGTCATAGGGCAACCCTTCAAATAATGAGTTCCCTCAAGATTAGTACCCATACACAAAACTTCTCTAGTAACCTGAGGTGTTATTGTAAGTTTGGTATTGCGGACCGTTGTCTTAAACTCCATTGGTCCATCTTCAACATCCTGAAGCTGATTCGCACAAAGGTAGAAAGTTCTAACCAAATGAATGCAATAACCTGTGGTTTCAGGAAACTTACAGATTGGAGAAAGACAGGCTCGATAAAAAAGAACACCAAAAACTGTGGATCGGTCTCGTAGATTCCCAACATTCACATGTCGTTCTCTAATGCATTCGCGGTTGTCAAATGCTTTCATTCTATCCGTGCTGATATGAACAAAATCCTGTGGAGGTGGCTCACTCGCAAGTGGCTCGTTAATTTCAATTCCACGTGCTCGACCTCTCTTCCTTGCAACACTCTTCCTTTTCATGGAAGTTGATTGCATGGGAGCTTTTCCTTTCTCGGCGGCAGTAGGCGTAGTCTTCGCCTTCTTTGAAACTGGGGCTTTTCCCTTTGATGCAGAAGATGCCTTTGCTGCAGCTTCAGTCAACTGCTCCCACTCCTTGGACTCAGTTTCCGATTCGTCCAAAGAAACTAACTCTCCCTCGGTTTGAGTCTTTCTTGCTCTCTTAAGTTTGTTGGTCACACGAGTGCTGACCATTGCTGTGATGAACACAATCAACCAAGCAAATTCCATTTGAAAATTTTTTAAAGATCAACCTGTGAGCAAGAACTCAAAAACATGGAAAAAATTGTTTAATTTCAAAAATTTGAAAAATTATACCCAAACAATCTTTATCATGTATAGAGATTAGGAATCAAGATAGATTTGCAAAAAGAATTTTTAAAATAGATCAATCCCATGATTTTTAAAAATTCTCAAAAATTATCTCAAAACCGAATTTTCAGAAATCGAAGCCCAAAAATCGGTTTATCAAATGAATATAAAGCATAGAAACAAATCTAAGATATCCAGAGTTCTTATTTCAAAAGAAATTTGATCAAAAATCGTGCAAAAATGAGATTATATCATGAAATCCCTCACGTTTTGATGAACATACATAAAAACCGTGAAAAACAAGAGTTTTGATCATAAGAACTTACTTGGATCGAGTGAAAACAAGTTGCAAAAGATCCAAATGCCCTTGATTCTAGAGAGAGAAACTCAAGGAAGCAAGAAACAAAAGTTTAGAGAGAATAGAATTCGAAAAACCCTTCGTTTCTATTAAAACCTAGCCGCAATCCGGATCGGATTCGAGTTTAGTCCGGATCGGCTTGGCGCAGGAAATCCCATCGTTCGGGATTCGGACTAAACAATCCAGTCCGGACTGCCTGCAACTTTTTCTTCAGAAAAATTTGTAAAAATTTTAGAAAATCCAGAAAAAGTATGTAAGCATTCTTGCATATCAACTTTAAACAAAAAGTATCGTTTCACATCAAAAAAAAATAGATTATGCTAAATCTATCATTAATACTCAAATAATGAAACGAAAATTTATAAAAGTTATATCCTCTAAAGTTGAGCAAGTTCTAAACATCAATCACGATCTAATGAGTAATGTGTTTATCAAATCATCAATTGAATAAAAAAAATGGCGCACAAAGATCGATAGATGTTTGAAATCCCTAATAAATTAGATAATGCTATCTAGTCAATATGTTTTAGGGAGTGACTCTTTGAGTATATTTTAATTTGAAATCCCACCTTATACCAACCTTGAAATTTGACAAATTCAGTCAAGTATTCCAAAAAGGCATTTTATCAAGTAAACAAGAACACCATGCTTGGTAAACATGTGGTAGCTGCACACAGTACTCGGACGACCGAGGTGGTAGCTCTTACCTCCATGTGTTGGTAGTTTTCACACTCCACTAAGGGATGTAACTCTTTCCACATCTTTTGAGCATGAAACTTTAAATAATACTCCCCCTCAATTGGCTATCAATTATGTAAAATATTAAGTATTCAACCAACTATTGATCTCATGTTCATACTTAACTCGATTATCAAATAAGATAAAAACTATACCAAGAGATCACTGAGAGAGGAATTGACTTTGATCAAATAAAGATGAAATAATTGATATAAATGATCAATGCATCAAGAGAGTTATAATGATATCCAAATCATAATGAATTTCTCTAAACATGAAAAGATGCAATTAAAGTCAATTATACTAATGCCCAGTTAATGTTCTATATTACAAACAAAAAGAACACAAAACAAAACCTAACCTAAGCAATGGTTCAAAAATTGTTATTTCAAAGAAAGCGTTCCAATTGCTTTACGCAAATGAATAAAACATTTTTGATCCAAAGGTTTTGTCAAAATATCGGCTAATTGATCTTCAGTTGAAACATAGGAAATTTGTAAAGTACTTGATTCAACTAGCTCTCTAAGAAAATGATATCTAAGTTCAATGTGTTTTGTTCTTGAGTGCAATACAGGGTTTTTAGAAATGTTTATGGCACTAGTGTTGTCACAAAGAATTGTTACCGAAGTCGCAGGAATGCAAAAGTCGCTCAAAACACTTCTCATCCAAATCAATTGAGTCGAACAACTTTCCGCTGAAATGTATTCTGCTTCGGCTGTAGAGAGAGAAATGCAGTTTTGCTTTTTACTATGCCATGCAACAAGACAATGGCCAAGGTAAAAACATGCACCACTCGTGCTCTTCCGATCATCCACTGATCCAGCCCAATCGACATCCGAATATCCTATTATATCAAGAGATGTGCCCATAGGATACCAAATTTCGAAATTGATAGTACCTTTGGCGTACCATATGATCCTTTTCACCGCTTTCAGGTGAATTTCCTTCGGTGCTGATGTTACGGCTTTTTGGTGTTGGCACATTTCGTGAGTCAAGTCAGTAAGTTGAGTCGGAGTCTTAAAGGGATCAATTTGTCAAATCAGCCTTCGAAGACTCGTTGAAGATTCAACATGAGCCCAAGTCAACTCTCAGGTATGATTAAATATAGCTCATGGTGATTAAAGTTCATTTATAATCATTGGAAACAGAAAATTAATGAAAACCGGTTTAGACTTGGTTTTAGGAACTTGGTTTTAACTTATAACTTGTTTTAAGTTTGGACTCCGGTACTGGGTTTGTTTTGGATAAAGTTTATCTTGGAAAAATCAGTTTTTACATTGCGTACCGGAACCACACTTGAAGTTCCTCTAACCCGACACAGAATTTTCTGTAAATTGTATTGCGTACCGGAACACGGACTCACGTACCGGAACACAATAGAAAAATCTGTGGTTTGCACCATTGCGTACCGGAACACGATATTTGGTACCGGTACACAATGCCCTCTCGGGAAAAGTTTCCTAAACCGACTCTAATATGTTTCCAAGGGCTATAAATAGACATTTAGGGTTTCTCAAGAACTGGGGTTCAATACCGATCTTTTACAAAACACTTGAGAGCAACCCTAGAGGCTAGGTTTTTATCGTTCTTCTTTATAGCCTCTTTTAGGTCAATTCGACGGTTCTTCCAAGATCTATCTTTTGTCGAATTGATCTAATCTTTGCTTAGAATTTCTTTCTACGGTTCTTCAATGACAATCTAAGCAAAGGATCACCATCGAAGCCTATATCTTTCTATCGGCTGAGTTTGCGTCGTGGATTCGACGTGGCACCGTGGACTCGGTGTGTTGAAGGCGTTTCGTGGATTCGAAACGTGTGCTCGTGGATCCGAGTGGCGTTCGTGGATTCGAACGTGTGCAGTGGACGTGCAAACGTTGGAGCGCAAGGTCCGAAGAAATTGAAGGAGGGGTTAAATCCGTGAAGACGGTAATCACCTTGTTATTCTTCTTTTCTTAGTGGATTGTTATTGCGTGGACATCCAACCGGTCAGCGCAAGGTCCGAAGAAGTTGAAGGAGGGGTCGAGTCCGTGGAGTCGGTAATCACCTTGTTATTCTTCAATTCTTAGTGGATTGTTATTGCGTGTTGGTCCCGTGGTTTTTCTCCTGGATTGGAGTTTCCACGTAAATCTCGGTGTGTTGATTTTTATTTTCCGCATTATTTTTATTTTTGCACTGAGATTGGTTTTTATAATATTACACCTATTCACCCCCCTCTAGGTGTTTGATAGTACCTATTTAGATCCTTGTGGATCCTAAATAACTCTACAATTGGTATCAGAGCGGGTTTTAGGTTTATCTATCATAATGGGTGAAAGTGGTAATATTTTTAGACCTCCTCTTTTTGATGGGACCAATTATGCATATTGGAAAGTGCGGATGAGAGCTTTTCTCATCTCTATTGATGAGCGGGTATGGCAAACCGTGGAATACGGTTGGGTGCATCCGGTTGAGGAAGTAGGAAATTCTACTACCCCAAAACCTCGCTCTAGATGGTCCAAAGAGGAAATCGAAAGATCTTCTTACAATGGGAAAGGTATGAACGCTCTATTTAATTCTCTTTCCTCGACTGAATTTTCGAGAATTTCCGCGTGTGAAACCGCGAAGGAAATTTGGGATATTCTCAAAATTACACATGAAGGTACTAATCTTGTAAAAATTCAAAAGCTCCAGATGCTTACAAGTCAATTTGACTCTATTCATATGGAAGAGCATGAATTGTTTACAGATTATTACACTAGACTTCAAGATGTAATTAATACATGTGCTAATTTGGGAGAAAAGATCCCGGAGTCGAAAATTGTAAGAAAGATTCTTCGGACTCTTCCGGAACGGTTTAGGGCAAAGGTTACCGCCATTGAAACCGTTAGTCATCCGGATGAGATGAGTGTAGAGGAATTAGTAGGTGCTTTGCAAACTTATGAGATGACTTTTCCTACTAATCAAAATTCTTCCAAGTCTTCTTCTAAGCTTACAGGTATTGCATTCAAATCAACAAAGGAAGAAGATGACGAATCGAGTTCCGACGATGAAATCTCTTTTGCCGATTTTGAAGAACAACTGGCGCGGATCACAAAGAAATTTCGTCGGAAATTTTGGAAGAATCGAACCGATGGATCTTCATCCACAAATTCATCTAAAGGATCATCGGGTTCTAAATCCTCTAAACTCAAAGGCGTTGCAAAACCTTCTAAAGAAAAAGAAAAAGATGATTTCGAAGGGGAAATCCGATGTTATAGATGCAAAGGCTACGGCCATATTTCAACGGATTGTCCTTCTCCGAAATTATATAAAAAGAAGGCTTTGCAAGCAAAAACTTGGGACGATTCTTTTTCCAATGAATCGACCTCAAGTGAAGAGGAGAAAGAAAATTTTGTTGCTTTTCATGCCTCTCAAACTCCCTCTTCTAATTTGTGTTTATCATCTTTAATCACTGACTCTATTCCTTTAATTTTGCATGAAACATCAACAACCGGCGGAGAGTCATCAAGTGAGGGGGAGTCGGACGAAGAAGAACTCATTGAGGCATACCAACAACTTCTTGCGGAATCAAAGAAGGTGGCCAAACTTAACAAGAAGTTGAGGAAGCAACGACAAGAAGTTCAAGACGAGAATCAAGCTTTAAAGATCAAACTTAATGATCTCGAGGAGGAAAAAGGACGGTTATTGGAGAATAATAAAATCCTCCAAGAAAAGATAAATCAATCGGAAACAATTGTTAATTCCCATATTAACAAGATTGATTTTCTTGAAAAACAGTTTGAAGAGATTCATGTCACCAACCAAGCTTTGACCAAGCAAGTCCATCAACTTAAATCCGACATACAAAGGCTTTCAATGGATTCCAAGAAACTAGAAAGTATGTCCGGATTAGGTCAAACAAGCAAGGTTGGTTTGGGATTTAAAAAGAACCAAACTGTGAAGGCTTCAAGTTCCACAACTAAATTGAAAGGAAGAACATGTCACCTTTGTGGACTTGAAGGACATTTGGTGAAGGTTTGCCCGAAAAAGAGAAAGAAAAATTCTTCGGCAACTTCATCTACGGAGCGGACTCAAAGGATTCAAAAGACACATCAAGTCAATGGAGTTCACTCAACCCACCAAAGGTCCGAGCCACAACTTCGATCATACAAGTGGATCATCGCGAGGCAAAGACCTAAGGTGGATCAACAGTCAAAGCGGACAACCCCCGGCCACAACGAATCAAGACAACCCAAAATCCAGCGATTTTGGATTCGGAAAGGTGATATCTTTCCTTGTCTTAAGTTCTAATTAGCTTATGACTGTATGTAATGCTTTGATTGGTTTTTCCTTCATATTTTTCTTAATCTTTGCATTACATGTTTTTCAATGCTCTTGGTTTTATATTTCTTTTTAAACAAAAGGGTTTTAACGAACAAGTGCATTGAATAAAAAGGGTTTCACTTTCAATCACTCCAATTTAATTTTATATGAATTATCAACTTTACTCCATAATCATAATTCTTGAAGATACTTCATTATAGGAGTTTTTGATATTATAAGCATCAAATTTTAGAAATCTTGTGTGATCTTTAGATGCTCATTCTATCTCGGTTGTGTGAATTCATTGTGACAAATGTGAGACAACCGATAGACTGAAATTTGGGATTTAATTCTTTCACGTAAGAGATTGCCTTCTTACAAGGGTAAATAAATGAATTGTAAAAGATGTGGAAAGAGTTACATCCGAAAGGAGTGTGAAAACTACCACCACATGTTGGAAAGAGCTACCACATGTTATGGATGCCTGAAAAATATTTTATGAGATTTTTTAGTTGAAGCATTTGGAGATTTATATTCAAAGTTCTTATTTTGAACAATCTCCTGGTTGGTATAAGGTGGGATAGTTAAAAAGATGCTCAAAGAGCCACCCTTAGGTATTTTAGTGCTTATCTCAAATTTGAAAGGGTAGAATTCAAGATTGATGTCATTTGGAAAATCTCCGTAAGTCATCTTTGTAAATCCGTTACATCTTGATAGAGTTTGGATCTCAAGATTATTTTTGATGACTTGTGTTTGATGAATATAACATGAAAAACGGTTTATAATGTTTTACCTTCATTTTTCATGATTTTGGAGTAAATCTTTTTAATTTTGTGAAATTAATTGGATTGAATGACATCTATGTGAATTCATTGTTTTTCAAAGCACTTAAATGGATTTCTTGATGGTATACAAATCGGTATTTGAAAAGATATCAAAATTTGGATTTGTTTCAAGAAATTTTGCTTTTTGGCTCTGTTGTTCCGGTACCTGTTTTTTTTTGTACCTGAAAATTCAATCCGGATTAGAAAATCCAATCCGGATCCCGAATGTGAATTTTTCTGGTTTTTCACTGGCGTACCGGTACTACTCTTTTAGTACCGGAACTACATTGCGGATCCGGATGACCCCCTGTTTTTCAATCCGGAACCCGAACGAAGAATTTTCGGTTTTTACACTACGTACCGGTACGCGACTTCTTGTACCGGTACGCGATCTGGGATTCTTTATATTCCGAAACAACTTGGTTTTATTTCATCTCTCCCACTTCAAAACCCTCCCTCTCTCTCTCTAAAACACCTCTAAGGGATTTTTCATCAAGTTTAAGAGATTTGTTGCTCTCATTTGTAAGTTTCTACTTAAATCTTGGTTTCTTGAATTTCAAAACCCTAGTTTTAGGTTTTGATGTTGTTTTTAGATATTTTTTGAGTAGATCCTTGCTTCAAATGAAATCTCTTGCTTAAATCACTCTTAATTCATGTTTAGAACATATTTGGTTGCTTTTTATCTAATTAGATTCATGTTTCCATGCTTATTTGATTGAATCTAACATTTTCATGTGTTCTTGACATAGAAAATTGAGAATTAGGGCTTTTTGATGTAAATGAATTTTAAATGATGAATGATCACTTGTGACATGTTTAGAATGTTTCTTAGACATGTTTAAGCCTTTCTATAAGATCAAATCATAGTGCATTGTGTTCTTTGTAGGAAATGGCATTTTCATGGCTTCTTGCACTAGTGATCTTTATGGCCACTGGAAGTGGACGTGGTCGTGGTTCTGGAAAGAAGAAGACTACTAAACGATCACGAGAGGAAGGTTCGACAAGCTCAGATTCTGAAAATTCCTCAGAATATGAAGAAGAAACAGTTCAAGGAAAAGGGAAAGCACCTATGGCTCCAAGGAAAAAGAAAGGTGCGGATTCTCCTCCGCGTAGAAGTACCGGTGGACCGGTAATACGCGACCGCTCTCAACGGAGATCTAATGTTGATGAAAGTGAACCGCATGTGAGTGCAAAACGCCGTGCTAGATTTGCAAACCGCACATGCATTGGAGAGCGACACGTGAACTTTAATGAGCTATGTCGTGAGGTGCCAGACTTTGCAAGGATTTTGGAACGAAGCCATATTCGGCCACTTGGCAGCGTTCAACCTAAGATGGGTTTTTGTGTGGAGATCATCAGGGAATTCTACATGCAAGGTAACATACTTCAAAAAGACCATGACACCGGGGCCTTCGTCTTTGAAACAACAGTTAGAGGCGTCAAGTTTGACATTACTCCAGCAGTAATTGGTGCAAACCTTGGATTAGCTGTTGACACTACTGGTCTTTATTATACTGATGGAAACTTCCTACATGATACCCATTGGGATATGGTTGTGGACTCTATTTGCAAGACAGGGACGCACACGAACAGATCATATGTTGAATCAAAGGACCTAAAACCAGAGTATCATATTTTGTCCTTAATCGTATGCTACAACCTATTGCCCACACTGGGGACCAAAAGGATTCGATGGGATCGATTGTTACTTCTCTTTCTCCTTGGTCACCCGGAAAGTGCAAATGGAATTAACACCAACATTCCATTTCTCATTTGGCAGCAGATGGTGCATGTCATTGAAGGATCTAGACAACGTGACCTTCTACCGTATCCGATCTTGATTACGCGTATTCTGGAAGATCACGGAGTGGACATTACTTGTGCCAAATATGATTATGGCTTGGGGGCAATTGATGGAATCACTTTAGCCAAGTCAATTAGCACTTTGAAGACTTTTGGGCATACAAAAGCCTATGCAAGTGAAGCGACAGTGAGTGCACCACCTCGTCAAGAATCTCCTGAACCAGATGAGGTTGTAACTCTTCAAACCCTGCATCGGGATGTTCGTTCACTAAAGAAAAGGATGGAGCAAAGGATGGAGCGAGGCTTCAAGAAACTTGAGGATAGCTTAAAGAAAATCTTCGATATCCTTGGATGCAAACATGATGATGTGGTCACTGGAGCAACTGCACCGAGTACATCTCACGGACCTACATCACATGAGGACGATGAAGATTCAGATCAGGATGAGTGATCTCTTTACCTTCTTGTTTTTGCTTTTTAGTTTCTTTTCACTTTGTGTTGAACAAGAACTCTAATGGGCATGTAACTAAGAACTTATCCTTCTAGTATGTTCTCTTTTTGTTTCTATTAACTGTTTGACAATTTGTGACAAAAAGGGGGAGAACGGAAATGATCGTAGGGGAGAACACGATCACAAGGGGGAGAACATGGAGAACATGTGAACACGATCACAAAGGGGAGAACATGGAGAACATGTTGGAGATGCTCAAAATAGGGGGAGACATTGAAAGAGCCGAAAAAAAAAAAAAACAAAAGAACCAAAAGGAAGACGGATCAAATGTAGGATTTTAATTTCTAACGACTAACATTTGATTGTGTTTGGAGTTTTGTTTTGCAGGAATTACATCACTTTAAGACTCCAAGTCCTAAGTCATAGAGTTTGTTCTAGGACTGTTTGGTTCAAATGTATTTTGTATTTATTGGATCTTTCACGCAAAGAAAATCAATGTTCTGGTGATGACATTGAATTTCGATCTTTTGGTTTAAGATGAGTGACTTGAGAGTTTTTATGTATTTTTGGGTTTTGTCACGAAATTGCCAAAGGGGGAGATTGTTACGGCTTTTTGGTGTTGGCACATTTCGTGAGTCAAGTCAGTAAGTTGAGTCGGAGTCTTAAAGGGATCAATTTGTCAAATCAGCCTTCGAAGACTCGTTGAAGATTCAACATGAGCCCAAGTCAACTCTCAGGTATGATTAAATATAGCTCATGGTGATTAAAGTTCATTTATAATCATTGGAAACAGAAAATTAATGAAAACCGGTTTAGACTTGGTTTTAGGAACTTGGTTTTAACTTATAACTTGTTTTAAGTTTGGACTCCGGTACTGGGTTTGTTTTGGATAAAGTTTATCTTGGAAAAATCAGTTTTTACATTGCGTACCGGAACCACACTTGAAGTTCCTCTAACCCGACACAGAATTTTCTGTAAATTGTATTGCGTACCGGAACACGGACTCGCGTACCGGAACACAATAGAAAAATCTGTGTTTTGCACCATTGCGTACCGGAACACGATATTTGGTACCGGTACACAATGCCCTCTCGGGAAAAGTTTCCTAAACCGACTCTAATATGTTTCCAAGGGCTATAAATAGACATTTAGGGTTTCTCAAGAACTGGGGTTCAATACCGATCTTTTATAAAACACTTGAGAGCAACCCTAGAGGCTAGGTTTTTATCGTTCTTCTTTATAGCCTCTTTTAGGTCAATTCGACGGTTCTTCCAAGATCTATCTTTTGTCGAATTGATCTAATCTTTGCTTAGAATTTCTTTCTACGGTTCTTCAATGATAATCTAAGCAAAGGATCACCATCGAAGCCTATATTTTCTATCGGCTGAGTTTGCGTCGTGGATTCGACGTGGCACCGTGGATTCGGTGTGTTGAAGGCGTTTCGTGGATTCGAAACGTGTGCTCGTGGATTCGAGTGGCGTTCGTGGATTCGAACGTGTGCAGTGGACGTGCAAACGGTGGAGCGCAAGGTCCGAAGAAATTGAAGGAGGGGTTAAATCCGTGAAGACGGTAATCACCTTGTTATTCTTCTTTTCTTAGTGGATTGTTATTGCGTGGACATCCAACCGGTCAGCGCAAGGTCCGAAGAAGTTGAAGGAGGGGTCGAGTCCGTGGAGTCGGTAATCACCTTGTTATTCTTCAATTCTTAGTGGATTGTTATTGCGTGTTGGTCCCGTGGTTTTTCTCCTGGATTGGAGTTTCCACGTAAATCTCGGTGTGTTGATTTTTATTTTCCGCATTATTTTTATTTTTGCACTGAGATTGGTTTTTATAATATTACACCTATTCACCCCCCTCTAGGTGTTTGATAGTACCTATTTAGATCCTTGTGGATCCTAAATAACTCTACAGCTGATTGATATCTCGTGCAAATTCCAACACTAAAAGAAATATCCGGGCGACTAGCCGTAAGGTAGAGTAGACTTCCAATCATGCTTCGATAAAGCTTCTCGTCTACACTTTCTCCGTGAGATTCACTTCCTAATCCCTTATTGCTAGTTCCCATAGGAGTCGGAAAGTCTTTAGAGTTCTACAATCCGAACTTATTGGCCAACTCCTTCACATACTTGGATTGACATAAATGAATGCCATCTTCACTTTGCTTAACTTGCAATCCAAGAAAATACGTAAGCTCGCCCATCATGGACATCTCAAATTCGCTTTCCATCATCTTGGCGAATTTCGAAGCATCATTGTTCCTTGTAGCACCAAACACAATGTCGTCCACATATATTTGTGCCATAATTGTTGGACAGCACTTCAGTGTTTTGCTTGCCGCCACCGAACCGGGAGGAGTTTTTGAGAATTCTTAGATTCGTTGGAACTGTAGGAGCTGAGGGAACGCGCACGCCAAATTTTAGCCAGATCGAATTCCGGATCTGCGCGTTTCAGGTGGGTTGTTGAGCACCCCTTTCTATGGCTTACACACTAGGACTATTAGAGTGACCCTCGACTTGTTATTTATCATTTCGCCACCCCCTTGGGAATTATGCATGAATAAATTATCTTGATTAATTCTTAGCCTATCTATGTAAAATTGGTATGCAATGGTTATGATATATTAACATGCATTGTTAGCACTTAGCCTTCCATGTATAGTTGGTACTTGTTGCAACGTATGATCTATCCTATGTAAAATTGCTATTTGATGCTTTTCATTTCACATTACTTGAGAACAATTGTATGTTTAAATGGACACCTAGATAGGCCACCTTTTATCTCTACACTATCATATTGGGACTTGGCTTAGGAGAAACCATGCTTTTGTTGGGTTATAAGTAATTGGATCTAAATAGGGGAAAAAACACCTAGAGGGGGGTGAATAGGTGTAAACAATAAACATTCAAAAATCGTTGCGCTATAAAACCCAATGCGGAAAAATAAATGAACACGCAAGATTTTTACGTGGAAAAACTCCAAACCGGAGTAAAAAACCACGGGACCGATAACACGGCGAAATCCATTAGAATTGAAACACGTACAAGGTGATATAACGTACTCACAGACGACTCAACCTCTTACCATACGCTCCTAGTAGATCTTCTCCGCTCGCTCCACGACGCTTCTCGAATCCACGATCCACGCCCAACGCTGAGTCCACAGCGTCCAACGTCGAGTCCACGACGTCCGACCGAATCCACGGTCTTCACCCAATACTACGCTTCGAATCCACGAACGTAGTTGCACCTTGAATCCACAAGGCCACGCGAGTCCACGCGCCGATTTAGGGTAAATCGTTGTTTGTTTTGGGTGGTGATGATCCGCCGAATACTTAGATTAGAAATAGATCGGAAATACCATCTAAGTATTCATTGATTTGATTCTACTCAAAATGTGAGTATGGAAAACCTAGAATCAAATCAATCAATATAGATGAAGAAACATAGAATAAATTCTATTGATTTCCTTTCTTCTCTATATGTGGATTTTTTCTTTTCGGCTATCTTTTTCTATTTGTGCCGATCAATGCGGATGCCCTAGAAAATGAATACAGGGCCTATTTATAGGTTAGAAACCATTGGAAGAAGATAGGGATCAAAAACTGCCTTTTCTGGAGATTTTACGACGGCGATCCGGATTGGAATTGCACGATCCGGATCGCAGAAGCAAGAAAGACGATTTCCAGAAAAATGCAAGTTCGGGATCCGGATCGTAGTCCCCGATCCGGATCGTTCATACAGTTTCACCAAACATCACGTTCGGGATCCGGATTGCAAATCCTGATCCGGATCATGCAAGTGAAAAGGTAAAACCAGTGTTCGGGATCCGGATCATGAAATGCTGCGATCCGGATTGAAACAGTGTATGAACAAACACCCTTCGGGATCCGGATTGCCGAGCACGATCCGGATCCTGAACATGTCCCATGTCCAGTTTTTGATGTTTATGCAATAAAACTTTCTTCCAGGTGTTTCTACACTACAAGAAGTATTCGGATCACCAAAAACTTTAGTTAAACATACCTGATCCTTTTGAATTCTTCTTTCTTGAGATTGAGGTATATGATCCAAAGTTTTTCATCTTCAATCTTCAAGACTTAATACTTTCACGAAATACGCCAACTCAAATTCCGTAACAATCTCCCCCTTTGGCGGTTTCGTGACAAAACACAAATCCACAAAAGAAAATTCAAAAAGATATTTTTGTTGCTATCACCATACAACAAAAATTTACAATGGAGATCCAAAAATTAAAAACATGAGATAAACTCCTAAAACAGACTCTAGACTTAGACATCTGTACTCTCTGCACAAAGAAAGCATTCTTGACAAACAAAAGCGTTAGATACCTCAAGAATTGAAACATACAAAACCAAGTACAGAGATAGAGTTTATTCTCATCATGACATTTGAAGAATTCAGATATGTAAGAGAATCATAGTTAAAAACCAACATATCTTCTAGGCATTCAAGAACCAAATGTCACAAACTGTTAGTCCAACATCAACTTGTTAGTCATATTACATGCCCAAATAGTTAGTCAAATAGTTAGTAGGGACATGCAACCAATCAATGAAAGAAAAACCAAAGTTGAGTTGAAGTCATACTTACCTTGATATTGACAATGTTCATACATTTTCGTCATTTGTTCAAGTTGCATTGTCCAAATTCTCTCTTAAACTCTCTCCCCCTTTTTGTCACAAATAAAGCCAAAAACGTAGCAAAAGCTACAAAATATAAGGAGAGTTAAAAAAGTTCTATTAATATGCACAATCTGAGAACTAAACTACAAGTTAGAACAAAAACTAAGTCCTAAAAATCCTGCACAAAAAAAAGAGTCAAAAGTAATCAGTTGTCAGAATCCGAGTCTTCAGAGCTTGTGCAACCCATCTTAGAGAGTATCTTTCGCATCCGCTTGTCCATTGAATTGATCTTCTTCGTTATGGTAATATGAGCTGCCGTGGTGATCTCAAGCTCATTGGCAATTCTTTGTTGTTCCTTCAAAATTTGTTCTTGCTTAACAGATAGTCGCTGTTGTTCCTTGAAAATCGATGTTAGTGATGCTTCATCATCTGTGTCAGGTGCTTGTCGAGATGGTGATGCAGCAGTGCTTGTTCCGGGCTTCGTTCCAGATGCAGGAGCTGGAGTGACATGTGGCAACTTATGGAGAGATTTGACAATGGTAGACTCATCTATCATGCTCAGACATTGATGATAAGTTGTTGAAGTAATGTCAACCTGAAATTTCTTTAAAATCCTCATTATAATCAATGGAAATGGAATTCTCTCAGTGGGATGAGGATGCTCAACATATCGCGCCATTCTATTCCAGATAATGTACGGAATGTTGATATTCAATGCCGTTGCCTCTGTTGGATGTCCTATGAGATACAAAAACAACAACCGATCCCATCTCACAACCTTCGTCTGCATATTTGGAAGTATATTGTAACATGTGATGAAGTTTAAGAAGCGATATTCAAGACGAAGTTCTTTAGATCGAACAGATTTTTCGGTTGATTGTGTTCCCTCGAGACAAATTCCCTCTATAACTTTTTGCCATAATGTGTTTGTCAAATTTACTCCTTTCAAGTAGTGAACTCCTGTCTTGCTGGCTTCCATTCCCAAAACCTCGCCAATCAATTGTGGAGTAATCTTAAACCTTGTGCCTTGGATATTTGTGTAGAACTCCATAGGACCGTTCTCAAACTCTCGAAGATGCCGTGCATTGGTATAGAAGGTCCTCACATGATGCAAACAGTAGCCAAGGGTTTCTGGGAAACGACATACTTGAATAAGGTTAGCTTGTTCTATCAAAACACCAAATTCAGGGGAGTGACCTCGTAGAGCCTCAATGTTAACGTGCCTTTCGCCAATGCATTCGCGATGTGCAAAAGCTCGAAGACGATCAGTGTTAACGAACACTTCTTCAACACGTGGCGGAGAGTCAGGAGCTATTGGCGTGTCAACATTAGTGTCTCGTCTTAGTCCAAAACGTCGAGCAAGTCGTTTCCGTTTCACAGAGATAGTTGGTGCAGACATAGGAGCTTTCCCTGTGTCCAAGGATGCCTTTCCTTTTGAACTACCAGATGCCTTTTGTTCAGGCAAAGAATCATCATCATCATCTGTCAATGCAGCCCAATCTACCTCATTACAATTCACTTCTGTGTCACTGACCTCAACAAACTCACCCTTTTGTTGTGTTTTCTTAGCTCGCTTTAATTTGTTCGTGGCTCGAGTATGTACCATAGCAACCAGGAGAATAATGATCCAAGAGAATGCCATTGAACAGTGCTTTGAGTTTAAAAGGTGTCCTGTGAAAACCAACTCAAGAACACATGAAAAATCGTCAATTTTGAAAAATTTGAAACATTGTACCTAGACAATCATAATCATGTAGAGAAGCTAAGAATCAAATTAGTTTTGCAAAAAGAATTTTAAAAATAGATCAATCGCATGATTTACAAAAATTCCTCTTTTATGCCCTAAAACTGAATTTTTAGAAATCGAAGCCTAAAAACTCGTTAATCAGGTAAAAACCCAGCATAAAAGCAAAACTAATCGACCCAGAGTTCTTATTTCAAAAGAAATTTGATCAAAAACCATTCACAAACGAAAAAGATCCATGATTTCTACTCACGTTTGATGAAAAAATATAAAAACTGTGAAAAACCGAGATTTGATCAACAAAACTTACTTGAATTGAAGAACTTTGAGTTTGGAAGCTCCAAGATGCAAGAAATCTAGAGAGAGAAGCTCTAGAGACTTGAGAACAAAAGATTAGGGTAAAAGAAATCAAATCCTCTTTGTTCTTATAAAAACCCTAGCCGTGATCCGGATCGGATCGAGAATGTGATCCGGATCGGCTACCCGCAGGAAGAATCCTGCGTTCGGGATCCGGATCACTTACTCCGATCCGGATCGGCTTCAACTTTTTCTCCAGAAAATTTTGAAAAATTCCATAAAATCCAGAAAAAGTATGTAAGCACTTTAGCATATCAACTTTAAACAAAAATCATCGTTTCATACAACAAGAAATAGATTATGCAAAATCTATCAAAAATACTCAAAAATGAAACGAAAATTTACGAAAATTAAAACACTTAAAGTTGAACAACTTCAATCACATCTATCCTGATCTTATGTGTAATGCCTTTATCAAATCATCAATTTTGGTAAAGAAAATGAAATACCAAGATCAATAGATGTTTGAAATCCCAGATAAGTTAGATAATATATCTAGACAATCTGTTGAAGGAGTGGCTCTTTGAGCATCTTTTATCAAAAATCCCACCTTATACCAACCATGAAATACGACTGAGTCAAGTATTTCAATATGCATTTCATCAACATTTTTAAAACAAAAATTTGCTTTGCATTCATGGAGTATCTTTTTCTTTCTTTCATTTTCTCCATGTGGTGGTAGTTTTCACACTCCTCATTGGGATGTAACTCTTTCCACATCTTTTGAGCATTTTACATTTCTTTGACTCCCCCTCAATTGGCTATCAATTATTTAATATATAAGGTATTCAACCAAAAATTGATCTCGCATTCATACTCGACTAAGCAATCAAATATGATAATGACTATACCAAGAGATCATTGAGAGAGAAATTGACTTTGATCACTTAAAAGATGGTTTAATTAACGTAAATGATCATTGCAACATTGAAATATTATGATATCAAAAGCATAATAAATTTCTAAATGCATAAAAGGATGCAATTAAAGTCAATTATGATTTATGCTCAATTAATGTCCTATGTATAAAAACATAGATAAAGAACAAAACAAAAACAAAAACAAAACCTAACCTAAGCAAAGGTTTCAAAAAGAGATTATTTCAAGGAAAGCATGCCAATTGCTTTACGCAAGTGAATAAAACGTTTTTGATCCAAAGGTTTTGTTAAGATATCAGCTAATTGATCCTCAGTTGAAATATATGACAGTTGAAGAATATTTGATTCAACTAGCTCTCTAAGAAAATGATATCTAAGTTCAATATGTTTTGTTCTAGAGTGCAACACAGGGTTTTTGAAATGTTAATAGCACTAGTGTTGTCACATAAAATGGTTACCGAAGTTGCTGAAATCCGGAAATCGCTCAACACGCTTTTCATCCAAATCAATTGGGTTGAACAACTTCCTGCAGAAATGTACTCCGCTTCGGCAGTCGAGAGTGCTATGCAATTCTGCTTTTTACTGTGCCATGCAACAAGGCAATGGCCAAGATAGAAGCATGCACCACTCGTGCTTTTCCGGTCATCCACTGATCCAGCCCAATCGGCATCTGAGTATCCAACAATATCCAAACTTGTTCCCATAGGATACCAAATTCCGAAACTGATTGTACCTTTGATATATCGGATGATCCGCTTCACCGCTTTCAGGTGAACCTCCTTCGGTGCTGATTGATATCTCGCGCAAATCCCAACACTGAAGGATATATCCGGGCGACTAGCCGTGAGATATAGTAGACTTCCAATCATACTGCGATACAGTTTCTCGTCTACATTCTCACTATGTGATTCACTTCCAAGTCCCTTATGGCTAGTTCCCATTGGAGTTGGAAAATCCTTAGAATTTTCTAGATCAAACTTTTTGACCAACTCCATTGCATACTTGGATTGACACAAGTGAATACCTTCATCGTTTTGTTTAACTTGTAATCCAAGAAAATAAGTTAATTCGCCCATCATGGACATCTCAAATTCGCTTTCCATGGTCTCCGCGAATTTGGAAGCATCATTATCTCTTGTTGCGCCAAAAACAATGTCATCGACATAGATTTGAGCAACTATGAAATTGTTTTGATAATGCTTCACAAAGAGAGTCCTGTCAGCTCCCCCTCGAGTGTAGCCCTTTTCCAAAAGGTGCTTTGTCAACCTTTCGTACCATGCTCGCGGTGCTTGTTTCAGACCGTAAAGAGCCTTTTTCAGACGAAAAACATGGTTAGGTAGTTTATGATCCACAAAACCTTTCGGTTGAGCCACATAAACTTCCTCATTTAAAAACCCATTTAAAAAGGCGCTCTTAACGTCCATTTGAAATAATTTGATTTTAAAATGACAAGCTATCGCAAATAAGATACGAATGGACTCGAGTCTAGCTACAGGGGCGAAAGTTTCATCAAAGTCTATACCTTCTACTTGAGAGTAGCCTTGAGCAACTAACCTTGCTTTGTTCCTGATGATAGTACCATCTTCATTTTTCTTGTTCTTGAAAATCCATTTGGTTCCTATCACATTGTGTTGCTTCGGAGGCTTCGTTAATTCCCAGACTTTGTTTCGCTCGAATTGATGGAGCTCTTCCTGCATTGCTTTAATCCAGTAGTCATCTTGAAGAGCTTCATCAACATTCCTTGGTTCGATTTGAGATACGTAGCATGCAAATCCGCAAACCAATTGTCTCCGTGTTCTAACTCCTTCTTGTGGGTCTCCAATGATGTTCGATTCAGGATGATCCTTGGAGATGCGTAACGTTTGAGGTAGAGGAGTAGACGGAGGTACACGAGATGATTCCTGCACATCAGTTGAACTTGAAGAACCGTTAGATGCATCAACATTATTATCGAAAGAATTGTTAGAAGAAGATGCATTAGCAGGTGTATCATCATCAAGAGAGATATCGAGGGTAGATTTTTCAGATTCAAAATGAAAAGCTTCATCTACCTTAACATTTATCGATTCTACGATCGTCTTAGATTCTAAGTTAAAAACTCGATATGCTCTGCTGTTTGTAGAATAACCTAAGAAAATCCCTTCGTCACTTCGAGAGTCAAATTTTCCAAGATTTTCGCGATCACGCAAAATAAAACACCGACTCCCAAAGATACGAAAATATTTGATGTTAGGTTTTCTACAAAACCAAAGTTCATATGGTGTATTCAATGTCCCCGGGCGCAAATACACGCGATTAATAACATAAACAGCAGTGTTCACCGCTTCAGCCCAAAAATAAAAAGGTAAGTTCCGGCTGTGAAGCATAACACGTGCCATTTCCTGTACGACCCTGTTTTTGCGCTCGACTACACCATTTTGTTGAGGTGTATAAGGTGCAGAGAATTCATGTTTAATGCCGTTAGAAGTGCAAAAATCAATGAATTTGGAATTTATGAATTCCCCACCTCTATCACTTCTAACTCGAGTAATCCTATCATTCTTTTCAGTCATAATACGATGGCAGATTTCGAGAAAAGAATCAAAGGTATCAGCTTTTTCTTTTAAAAATGCTACCCAAGTATATCTAGAAAAATCATCAACCAATAAGAAAATATACCATTTACCTCCCAGAGATGGTTGACGAGTTGGCCCCATTAAGTCCATATGCAAAAGTTCCAAAGGCCGTTTTGTACCTATGTGGTTCAAGTTCTTGTGTGCAGTCCTAGACTGTTTTCCTTTTTGGCAACCGCCACACACAATGTTTTGTTCAAAAGAAAGTTTTGGAACCCCCTTGACCACATCTTTGTTCGAAATTCTAGCAAGTTCCTTAAAGTTTATGTGACCTAGCCTTTCATGCCAAAGTGTTTCATTTTTCAAAGATGCTAGGTTACATTTTTCAGAAATCTTATGAGGAACTACATAACAATTGTTTTCTGATCTAACCCCTTTTAAAAAGAAAGCATGGTTCTGTCAGTTACAGTACATTTATCAGATGAAAAATTAACTGAATAACCACTATCACAAAGTTGACTTATGCTTATGAGGTTAGTCTTAAGGCCATGAACAAATAACACATTATTTAGAACCGGGCCATCTGGAATAGCTACCGTTCCCTTTCCAACAATTTTGGAAGACCGACCATCTCCGAAAACAACAAGTCCTCCGGAGTTTTTCTCAAATGTTTGAAAACAGTTTTTGTCACCGGTCATGTGACGGGAACACCCGCTATCCAGATACCAAGACGAACTATCATATGCATGCAAGGAAACATTGGTAACAAGACAAGGGAAAATTTCACCTTTGCGCACCCAAACCTTTTTGGAGTGCGTCGGTAATGATCGTGAAGTTGATCTCCTAGGTGAGAGCGTCTTGCTTGAAGAATTGCTGCTCCTTGATGATGTCGTCTTGAGCGGTGACTACCAAGGCTCTTTTCCTTCAATTGAATTGCAGTTGATTTTCGAGGAATAGCCTTTTGGTAGTCATTGCAAGAGGTGCTTGAGGTGTGCGTTTGGCTTCCGTCTTGCAATTTCTCCTTATGTGCCCTGAAATGCCACAACGAAAACATACCTTAGATCTTGACGATCCCGAGGAGGATGAAGTAGGCTTGTTGTCGTTGCTTGTCGTGAATTCCGGTGTCGGAGGAGGAGATACCGACTGAGGCACAAATACTGTCCCACTCGAACTTGGAATGTCTCCAGTTTGAGTGTATCCGAGGCCGAACTTATTTGTTTGACCAAGACCAAGAAGCCTGTCCAACTTACTCCTTCCAGAAGAAAATCTCTTTAAGTCATCCTTCAGTTGGCGAATGGTCTCCGTCATTTCCAATTTTTCCTGTCGAGCCTCGCCGTTGAGCTTCAAGAAGTAATTCGCTTTGTTCACCATATCCATATAATTCTTCTCGAGTTGCTCATTGGACTCTTGAAGGGAAACATTTGTTTTAATCAGATTATCCCTTTCCACTTCAAGATCGGTTGAGAGAGAGGTTACCCTTTTTACTTCTTCTTCGAGATCCTGCAATCTCCCTTTCAACCCCTTGTTTTGCTTAGCCAGTTTCTTTGAATCCCTCAAAAGTCTGTGGTAGGCTAGAGCAAAATCTTCACCTTCCGAATCATCTGATTCATCGTCCGTTGCAATCTTTTCAACAGTGGAGTTGGACAGTGAGTCGGATGTACTTGCCATTAAGCACATGAAGGATGAAGAGGTGGACGCGTGGAATGCTGTCGCGTTGTCTTCTTCATCACTTGACGATGACTCATTTGACGTTGAGTTGTCATCCCAAGTGACGACTTGCATCGCCTTCTTCTTTGCCGGATTCTTGTTGGGACACTCCGTTGAAATGTGGCCGTAGCCTCGACATTTGAAGCACTGAACTTGTCCCTCTGAACTTTTCTTATCCTTTGAGAAGTTCTCTTGCTTCCTTGACTTGTAAGTTGAAGAACCCTTGCCTTTCTTCGACTTTCCGAAGGATGGAGTTTTGCTTGGATTGCCCCTTCGAAAGTTGCGGCGAAACTTCCTTGTCAAGAGAGCGAGCTGCTTCTCAAAGTCCTCCATAGATAGGTTCTCGTCATCGTCCGAGGAGGATGAATCCGCGTCTTCTTCCTTAGTTGTTTTCAATGCGTAACCTGAAGACTTAGAAGAGGATGCTTTTCCAGAAGAATAGTTAGTAGGAAATGTCATTTCATAAGTTTGTAATGCACCAACTAATTCTTCTACACGCATTTCGTCCGGGTGTTTAATTGTTTCAATGGCTGCGACCTTCGGGCGAAATCGTTCAGGAAGAGTTCTAAGAATTTTTCTTACAACTTTAAATTCTGGAATCTTCTCTCCCAAGTTAGCACATGAGTTTACGATGTCTTGCAATCGTGTGTAATAGTCAGTGAAAGATTCATTCTCTGCCATAGAGATAGAGTCAAACTTGCTCGTAAGCATTTGCAGTTTCTGAATCTTCACAAGGTTAGTTCCCTCATGCGTAACTTGAAGAACATCCCAGATTTCTTTCGCAGTCTCACATGCCGAGACGCGAGAGAACTCTGTTTGTGACAAAGCATTAAATAGAGCATTAATTCCTTTGCCATTGTAAGAAGAAGAATCTATCTCTTCCTTGGTCCATTTCGACCTAGGTTTTAAGGTGCGAACATCATCTATAATTTCAGTTGGATTAGACCATCCTAATTCAATTGATTGCCACACCCTTTCGTCGATGGAAATTAAAAAGGCTTTCATCCGCACTTTCCAGTACGCATAATTTGTTCCATCAAAGAAAGGGGGTCGATTGATGTTTCCACCTTCAACCATTGTTTACAACCCTATTCCCGCTCTGATACCACTTGTTGGGTTATAAGTAATTGGATCTAAATAGGGGAAAAAACACCTAGAGGGGGGTGAATAGGTGTAAACAATAAACACTCAAAAATCATTGCGCAATAAAACCCAATGCGGAAAAATAAATGAACACGCAAGATTTTTACGTGGAAAAACTCCAAACCGGAGTAAAAAACCACGGGACCGATAACACGGCGAAATCCACTAGAATTAAACACGTACAAGGTGATATAACGTACTCACAGACGACTCAACCTTTTACCATACGCTCCTAGTAGATCTTCTCCGCTCGCTCCACGACGCTTCTCGAATCCACGATCCGCGCCCAACGCTGAATCCACAGCGTCCAACGTCGAGTCCACGACGTCCGACCGAATCCACGGTCTTCACCCAATACACGCTTCGAATCCACGAACGTAGTTGCACCTTGAATCCACAAGGCCACGCGAGTCCACGCGCCGATTTAGGGTAAATCGTTGTTTGTTTTGGGTGGTGATGATCCGCCGAATACTTAGATTAGAAATAGATCGGAAATACCATCTAAGTATTCATTGATTTGATTCTACTCAAAATGTGAGTATGGAAAACCTAGAATCAAATCAATCAATATAGATGAAGAAACATAGAATAAATCTATTGATTTCCTTTCTTCTCTATATGTGGATTTTTTCTTTTCGGCTATCTTTTTCTATTTGTGCCGATCAATGCGGATGCCCTAGAAATGAATACAGGGCCTATTTATAGGTTAGAAACCATTGGAAGAAGATAAGGATCAAAAACTGCCTTTTCTGGAGATTTTACGACGGCGATCCGGATTGGAATTGCACGATCCGGATCGCAGAAGCAAGAAAGACGATTTCCAGAAAAATGCAAGTTCGGGATCCGGATCGTAGTCCCCGATCCGGATCGTTCATACAGTTTCACCAAACAACACGTTCGGGATCCGGATTGCAAATCCTGATCCGGATCGTGCAAGTGAAAAGGTAAAACCAGTGTTCGGGATCCGGATCATGAAATGCTGCGATCCGGATTGAAACAGTGTATGAACAAACACCCTTCGGGATCCGGACTGCCGAGCACGATCCGGATCCTGAACATGTCCCATGTCCAGTTTTTGATGATTATGCAATAAAACTTTCTTCCAGGTGTTTCTACACTACAAGAAGTATTCGGATCACCAAGAAACTTTAATTAAACATACCTGATCCTTTTGAATTCTTCTTTCTTGAGATTGAGGTATATGATCCAAAGTTTTTCCATCTTCAATCTTCAAGACTCAATACTTTCACGAAATACGCCAACTCAAATTCCGTAACAGCTTTTCCTTCTCTTCTCCTTTTTACATAGACAGTTGATTCATGCTGCTCAGGCAGCGAGCAGGGGCTTGGGATAGTATAGTCGAGATTATCGAGTCAGGACGGAATTGCGCCAGATTGTGGGCTTATGGGGTGTCGCAGCTACCGCGGATATTGGGCGGTTGACCGGATGTTGACTTTAGCATCGGATAGGGATCAGGGTTTCATTAGTGGATGGAGTTTTCCACTTTGAGTATAGTCGTGATTAAGTCCTGTTGTATTATGATACTTTTGGCTGATTACTTTACTTATGTGGGTAGCTCCCCTCGAGTGCCACTCCGGAGTCGGCGTTATGGCCGAGCCGTGTGCCGGTTGTTACGGCTTTTTGTGTTGGCATATTTCGTGAGTTGAGTCGGAGTCTTAAAGGGATCAAATTGTCAAATCAGCTTTCGAAGACTAATTGAAGATTCAACATGAGCTCAAGATAACTCTCATGTATGATTAATTTAATCATGGTGATTTATGTACATTTATAATCATTGGAATCAGGAAATTACTGAAACCCGGTTTAGACTTGGTTTAGGAACTTGGTTTTTAACTCACAACTTATTTTAAGTTTGGATTCCGGTACTTGGTTTGTTTTGGATAAAGCTTATCTTGGAAAAATCAGTTTTTACATTGAGTACCGGAACCACACTTAAAGTTCCTCAAACCCGACACAGAATTTTCTGTAATTTGCATTGCGTACCGGAACACAGGCTTGCGTACCGGAACACAATAGAAAAATCTGTGTTTTGCACTATTGAGTACCGGAACACGTTATTTGGTACCGGTACACAATGTCATCTCGGGATAAGTTTGCTAAACCGACTCTAATTAGTTTCCAAGGGTTATAAATAGATATTTAGGGTTTCTCGACAATAACGGATCAATTCAGAAACACTCGAGAGCAACCCTAGAGGCTAGGTTTTTATTGTTCTTCTCTTTAGCCTCTTTTAGGTCAATTCGACGGTTCTTCCAAGATCTATCTTTTGTCGAATTGATCTAGACTTTGCTTAGAAATTCTTTCTACGGTTCTTTAATGATATTCTAAGCAAAGGATCACCATCGAAGCCTACATTCTGTATTGGCTGAGTTGCGTCGTGGATTTGACGTAGCACCGTGGATTCGGTGTGTTGAAGGCATTTCGTGGATTCGAAACGTGTGCTCGTGGATTCGAGTGGCGTTCGTGGATTCGAACGTGTGCAGTGGACGTGCAATCGGTGGAGCGCAAGATCCGAAGAAGTTGAAGGAGGGGTTTGAGTCCGTGGAGTCGGTAATCACCTTGTTATTCTTCAATTCTTAGTGGATTATTATTGCGTGTTGGTCTCGTGGTTTTTCTCCTGGATTGGAGTTTCCACGTAAATCTCGGTGTGCTGTTTTTATTTTTCGCATTGGTTTTTATTTTGCACTGAGATTTGTTTTTAAATATTACACCTATTCACCCCCCCTCTAGTTGTTTGATAGTACCTATTTAGATCCTTGTGGATCCTTTAAAAACCAACACCGGTCAGTTGGTTACTTTGAGATCGAGCCGTGTGCCGGTCAGTTACTGGGTTCTTGAGTTCGACAGCAGGGCGGGCGGCACCGGGTTTCATACCGGTCCATTTGATTGGGTTACATTGGCAAATATTGTTCGCTGATGCATGCATACAGTCGTCTTATTCAGTACTGCATTAGAGGCATAGTAGTGGTAGTTTTTCTTATCAGCAGATTATTTTTAGCATACCACTGTACTTTCTTTATTGCCTCTGGTAGACTTAGTGGGTGCGTCGGAGTTTGAGGATTTAACCACTGGGGGCTACTGGTTTTACTAGTAGTTCTCACACCCGTTGTTGTTTTTCCTGTTCATTCTCTTTATTTTGCAAAGTCTTCTGCGGGAGCTGCTGACCCTTCGGCGGCTGATCGAGGTAAGGGGATCACCGAGTAGATAGATCCTTTGCCAGATAGTGAGTGGGTAGCTAGACTTTTGATGTACCCCTTTTACTCAGACTGGTGTACTTTCATTTTGGGTCTGGCTTTTGCCAGCTGGTTGTATTATTTTGGTGTGCTGGGAGATTTTATTGTATTTATTACAGCCGCATTTCACTTTCAATTTTAGTTTCAGTCTGAGATGGTATAGTTTTTAGTTTCAGCTCTATACTTGTGCTCTTTTATTGTTCATCTTATATCTGAGTAGCTTTTTAGCGCTTCGTGTACGCAAAAAATTCCGTGCGCACGGTGGATCTGTAGACGAGTCCGGATTCTGGTTTACCCTCGGGGCGCGACACCCGATCTAGCTGAAATTTGATGTACAGAATTCTCAGCCTCTCAGAAATCCAATGCCATCCACCTCTCGGATTGGGCGCAATCGCCGAAACAATGCATGTTGCGCAGAAATTCTAGAATTTCAGCAAGCACCCGTATGCTAAATAAAATGCTTGTATAGCCTCAAATATGTAGTTGCCCCGATCCCCGTGTTGCTTCTCCCATGACCCACGATGTGGAACACCTATTATTGGTGTGTCGGACCCGCAACGCGTCAAATGGACTCGTTGGACTGACTCTGTGAGGCCTCTGGATTGAGCCTGCCCTTCAGCTATTTTTTCTGGAATTTAGAAAGGGCTTTAGGCTAATCCGAGGTCATATTTGGATTCAGCGTGGAAAAACGTCGAAAATCGGCTATTTACTTGTCTTTTTCGGAGTCCGGATGCCCAAAAACAGACTCCCGAAACTTTTCTGCGCATTTTGGTGCATGGGAGAAGCCGTGGACCAGCCTTGTGCCACGTGGCAGCCTCGGATTGGCTGGCGGACGCGGCGCGGTGCACATAGTGTTGGCGCCGGTGCATGGACCGGGCGCGGGGGACACGTGGCATCCTGCGATTGGCGGGCTCTCACGACGCGGTCCACGGAAACGCAACGGCTGGCGCATGGACCAGGGCGGGCCACGTGGCGGCCTAGGAGTGGCCGGCTCACGCGCGCGCGGTCCACGCGCCAGGGGGAGCAGGCGGGGCAGGTGGGGCAGGTGACCGACCGACGTGGGGGCGCCACGTGGCGCCCTGCGATTGGCGGGTGCCACCGCCCCACGTTCGGCGGTCGGGGCCACGTGGCCCACGCCTGCTGGCTCCGCACGCGCTGTCCGCTATTCGGGACACGTGTCGGAGCCAGGAGGATTCGGGCGCTGACTGTGGGCCGGGCCGGGGGTACTGTAGGGCGCACTGTAGGTGCCCGAAAGTTCCGGGCGCCCAAAAATTGGGCCCAAAAGCCCAATAAAGGGGGATTTTGTGGGCTTTTGGGTGAGGCCTATAAATAGGCCGTGTTCTTTCGCCTGTTACCCCTTTTTCCCGAGCTTCTCTGCCTTTGAGCCCTCTACTAACTTTGATCTTCATCTTGTTTTGCATCTTACGAAGGAGTTTCGAAATTTTTGGAAGCCGCGGCATCAACGTCTTCGGCGAGTTAGCGCAGTGCGACGTTCTTTCGTTGGTGGCCCATTTCCGTCGCGTTTCGGTCCACGAGGTCCACAGAGCTACCCCGACGGAATTTTTGGACGATTTTCGCGGCGTCGGATTCACGAGAGCACCTTGTTGGATTTTTATCTCTGCACTCCAGTATCGGAATTTGATGTTTAAGGACTCAATTGACATCTACGCATCGCGAGGGTCGCTGTCGTATTTTTATTAGAATTTTTGGAGTTTTTCTCGTAGGAGGAGTTTTTGAGTGCTTTTCGACCCATTGGAATTGTGGGAATTGGAGGATTACTCCCGTGTAGTTTCAGCTTTTTGGCCTTTGGACAGCTTTGCACTTCCAAGTGGGTTGCTTCGTCTTCAAAACTGGCGGACTGATCAGTAATTCTATATTGTAGGAATCATGCATGATTGTGAGTGTATTAGGGAGCATGCTAGAAAGAGAGAATTGATGTTACTTGTGTTGCTATGATGATCATATTGATTTATTGCTTCCTAAATCTATAAATTAAATGCTATCGTTGAAACTTGAGCTAGCACCCCGTCATATGCTACATGTTTAATCAGACTAGTAGAAAACTCCAACTTGGGCTAGGTTATTTGTGCTTTAGACATTCCCACACTGTTATCTATTATTTTACCTGGACTTAGAGTTTTCTCGCACGGATAGTGGGTCGAGTGGTCGGGTTGTTGTGGGATGCATGTTACACTCGCGCCTGGGGGTCGAGTAGAGTCTGGTAGCAGTGTTAGATCAGTGTTTTATTTTTGGGAGCCGTCTGAGTCGACGGTGGGTCCCGGCTGTGTGGTTTTTCAGCCTATGAGTGAGAGTTGGTGTTGTTGGTTACTGTCGATCTTGTTGATCGTGGATTTGGACTATAGCCTGCATGAGCCACATTTGAGCTCGACAAAAATGCGCTGATACTTTCCTCGGTGGGGTCGCGCCCCTCGAGTGCCACTCCGGAGCTGTGCTTGTTACTTGCTATCGCGACTTATCGACGCAGTCCCTCTGGCTGGGCCAGTTTTGGCAGTCACGGATGCCCTACGTAAGTCCGGTCCTCCATGGATGTAACGGCAGTAGGTAGGCGCAGGTTTGACTGGACCCTATGTGGCAGTCAATGTAGATTGGGTGATTATGTTTGAGAGATCGTAGATGCATCATGTTTTCATCTGTTCCACTTCTTGAGCATTTAGATAGAGGCATAGTAGCTGTAGAGTTATTTTCCAGCCTTTACTTTCAGTACTGCATTTGTTACTTTATACCTCTAGTAGACTTAGTGGGCAGACCGTCGGGATTGTTGGCGGTACCCACTGAGAACTACTGTGGGATGTAGTTCTCACACCCGCCGTGGTGATTTTTCCCTAGGGACCTCTACTCCAGTTCCTGTTGCTCCAGTTGTTGATCCTGCTGATCGAGGTAAGGGAGTCGCGAGCTAGATCCCTACCAGTCTTCTTCCTGTAAGAGTAGATGTACCCTTTTGGTGATGTACTAGTACTGTCAGTGATTTTGGGATGTATCATGTATATTTTACTTTTGAGAGCTTTAGTTTTGGAGTGACTTATGTATTGTGAGGACCTGGCATGTACTATTTGAGGATTTGTATATTTTTTATTTTTTTATTTATTTCAGCAGTTTACTTTTCAGCTCTGATATCTGTATAGTGTAGTTGATCTTTTGCAGGTTAGTCGCTTCATCTATACGGGGCTTCCCGTATGGGCGGCGGATCTGTTGGCGAGCCCGGGTCGCAGTTTCGACACCGGGGCGTGACAGATTAGAGTGGTATCAGAGCCTAGGATGTAGGTCATTGTGGACTTAGAAACCCTAGGCTTGTGGTTGGACCCTAGGATGACTCACGTGAGAGCCGTGTTTTTTAGCGAGAGTCCTGATTGAGTTCTTAACTCGCCCAAGAGATGGGATGAGTGATTGACATGTCTTCTCTCGGTGGCAACTATGTTGGCTGCAGACAACATAGTGCTACAGGAATGGGGACATGCCTTTGACTTTCGCTAGATTGGGTCGAGTGTTGTTTTAGTTCTGACCGATTTTTTTGTTTGTCTCAGGTGTGAGCGATGCCCTCGCGGCGCAGGAGAAGTCGGTCCAGGGCCAGCAGAGTGAGGTACAGGAGCTTCGTGCCCAGATGGCCCTGATGTCGGAGGCCATTCGGCGCCAGGAGGAGGCTTCCCGGCGCCAGGAGGAGGCCATGGACCGGATGATGCATATGTTTGAACAAAGGGCGCAGCCTGTTGTAGCACCCCCAGAGAGTTCTCCCGTACCTTCTTCGCCGGTTGTGGCACCCCCTGTTGTACCGATGACATCGACAGTCCCTATTACGCCGGTTACTAGCAGACCGCCGTCTGTGTCGGCGGGACAATTGACCCCTGTTCAGCAGCAAGAGGTGGTAGATTTGTTGATGAGGTTTCGTCAGTTTGACCCGCCTCGTTTCTCGGGGCATAGTTCGGAGCCGTGGGAGGCAGAGTCATGGATCACGGCGATGGAGCGACATTTCGAGAGTTTGTTTATCGAGGAGCGGTTTCAGGTTCTACTGGCGACGAACTTCTTGGAGCGCAACGCCGAGGCCTGGTGGCGGCGTGTTCGACCTGTTGGTCCACCTGGGACTCAACTTCTTACCTAGGCGGAGTTCCGTAGTCTACTTCTTGGAGCCTTCTTCCCGAAGAGTGTTAGGCAGAGGTTGGAGGAGCAATTGAAGAATCTCCGACAGAGAGATCGTCCCGTGCACGCGTACTTCGCAGACTTCAACCAGTTGTTGGCCAGTGTACCGCACGCGGCTAGGGATGAGGCGCATCGGATCTACATGTTCGAGCGAGGGTTGCGCCGTGATATTTATCAATTCGTCCGTTCGCGCAGATTGTAGACTTTGGATGCCTCTATGGAGCAGGCACTCTATGTAGAGCGCGGGGAGGCAGTGATGGACGAGGTGGCTCCAGCTCCCGCAGTAATTCCGGGGGCGAAGCGCCCAGCACTGGTTGACGAGGGACATTCGAGTCGTCAGGGACCCCCGAGACCTCCACGATTCTATCCTCAGGGTCGTGGGTATCACGGGCGCCAGAGGTCAGGTGCACCCCGTCACTCTCAGCAGCAGTAGCAGCAGCGTCGACCGCCTCGGCAGCAGCAGCAGCAGTCCCAGCGGCAGTTGCGCCAGGACAGATGTGTTATCTGTGGAGGACCGCATCTATCGAGACAGTGTACTCGGAGGCAGGGTCGTTGTTTCCGTTGCGGGTAGACTGGTCACTTCCAATCGTCGTGCCCCACAGCAGGCTTCCCTGCACCTTCGACGGCCTCAGCACCCTCTATTCCTCTTCAGACGGCTGGACCTTCTGCGACCTATGGTAGGCCTGATCATGCTTCTTCCTTGCGACAGCCGGAGCGACGACCACCAGCACCGAGCGGGCGAGTTTATGCTGCATAGGTTGAGGATGCTTCAGCGGCCGACCATGTCGTCGCAGGTATTATTTTGATTTCTGTAGTTCGTGCTCGAGCTCTTTTTGATACCGGTGCTTCACACTCATTCATCAGTAGAGCATTTGCATCCCTACATGGTATTAGAGATAGTTTCATTATCGCATGCATTAGAGGTTCAGATTCCAGATCATGTTTTGCATGTCGAGGAGTGTTGTAGGGCTTACCCTGTACAGTTGGGATCTTGGATCTTGCCGGCAGACTTGCTTGTCTTGCGGCAGCTCCAGGATTTTGATGTTGTACTTGGTATGGATTGGTTGTCGTAGTATTTTGCCACCATCGACTGCAGAGAGAGGACTGTGACCCTCTGCGAGCCTGGACAGGAGGAGTTCGTCTACAGAGGCTGCCAGGGCACACTGTTCGCAGTGACTGTTTCTTCGGCGAGGGCTAGGCAGATGATGAGCAGAGGTTGTACCGCTTTCTTGGCGACTATTGTCGAGGTGCCTACGGCGGCACTGGGACTCGAGGATATCCCTATTGTCCGCGAGTTTCTAGATGTGTTTCCCCCTGAGTTGACGACTATGCCGCCGGAGAGGGAGATAGAGTTTGTGATTGACGTGGTTCCGGGAACCGCGCCAATCTCGAAGGCACCTTACAGGATGGCACCTGCTGAGTTGAGGGAGCTGAAGGCCCAGTTACAGGATTTGATGGATAGGGGTTTTATTAGACCCAGTGTATCTCCGTGGGGAGCGCCGGTGTTGTTTGTGAAGAAGAAGGATGGGTCGCTTAGATTATGTGTGGATTACAGAGAGCTGAACAAAGTGACCATCCGGAACAAGTATCCTTTACCACGGATTGATGATTTGTTTGATCAGCTGCAGGGAGCGTCGGTGTTCTCGAAGATTGATCTCCAGTCCGGTTACCACCAGTTGAGGGTGAGGGCCGAGGACATCCCCAAGACGGCTTTTAGATCCCGGTATGGGCATTATGAGTTCACAGTGATGCCATTTGGTTTGACTAATGCCCCTGCTGCATTTATGGATTTGATGAACCGGGTATTTCAGCCGTACTTGGACCTGTTTGTTGTGGTATTCATCGATGACATCCTGATTTACTCCCGGAGTGATATGGAGCATGAGGAGCACTTGAGGATAGTGCTGCAGCTTCTGCGAGAGAAGAAGCTGTATGCCAAGTTTAAAAAGTGCGAGTTCTGGCTTCGGGAGGTTGCATTTTTAGGCCATATTGTATCAGCCGCAGGAGTGGCAGTGGACCCGACGAAGATTGATGCTGTTCGGGATTGGCCTAGACCGACGACGGTTACTGAGGTCCGGAGCTTCTTGGGCTTAGCAGGTTATTACCGTCGGTTTGTGGAGGGCTTTGCGAAGCTCTCTACCCCTCTGACCAGTTTGACTAGGAAGGGGACAAAGTTCATTTGTACCGAGCAGTGCCAGCAGAGCTTCGAGGAGCTGAAGAGGAGATTGATTTCAGCACCGATTTTAGCATTGCCAGTGATGGGTGATGGATTTGTGATCTACAGCGACGCCTCACACAGCGGATTGGGTTGCGTACTGATGCAGCATGGTAGGGTAATTGCTTATGCCTCACGACAGTTAAAGGATTATGAGAAGAATTACCCTACGCATGATTTGGAGCTTGCAGCCGTTGTGTTTGCTTTGAAGTTGTGGCGGCATTACCTCTATGGAGAGCACTGCGAGATTTACACTGATCACAAGAGCTTGAAGTACTTGTTTACTCAGAAGGAACTGAACTTGAGGCAACGCCGGTGGCTAGAGCTACTGAAGGATTATGATGTGAGCATTTTGTATCATCCCGGCAAGGCCAATGTAGTGGCAGATGCTTTGAGCAGGAGGACAGTGCAGAGCTTGAGTATGATGATTACACAGCAGGCACCGCTAGTCGAGCAGATGAGGCGCTTACAGATTGAGGTTGTATCCCCTGGGGTCTCTGCTAGACTTATGTCTATGGTCGTGCAGCCCACTCTGTTGGACAGGATTAGAGAGGCACAGAGTGAGGACCCCCACTTGACGAGGATCAGAGGGCAGATTCAGACAGAGCAGATAGGGGATTTTTCAGTGGATACCTCGGGAGTACTTCGGTACAGGGACCGAGTGTGTGTGCCTATGGATTCTGAGATTAGAGACCAGATTATGAGAGAGGCCCATTATACACCTTATACCATTCATCCTGGTGGTACTAAGATGTATAAGGACATCAAGGCACACTTTTGGTGGTCTGGAATGAAGCGGGATATTGGGAGATTCGTGGCTCACTGTTTAACTTGTCAGCAAGTGAAGGCTGAGCACCGAGTTCCTGCTGGCAAGTTACAGAGTCTCGCAATCCCCGAGTGAAAGTGGGATCACATCACCATGGATTTCGTCACGGGGCTACGGAGGGCGCAGAGTGGAGCCGATGCGATTTGGGTTATCGTGGATAGACTCACCAAGTCTGCTCACTTCCTACCTGTATAGGTAACTTCGCCATTGGAGCGACTTGCGCAGTTGTACTTGGATGAGGTGGTGAGGCTTCATGGTGTACCCGCCTCGATTGTATCTGATAGGGACCCGAGATTTGTATCGTATTTTTGGGGGAGTCTACAGACAGCCTTGGGGACACGGCTCCGGTTTAGCACAGCATTCCACCCACAGACCGATGGACAGTCTGAGCGCACCATACAGACCATTGAGGACATGTTGAGAGCGTTCGTCCTGGATTTTGGAGGAGGGTGGTACCGGCACTTGGCATTGGTTGAGTTTGCGTACAACAACAGCTATCAAGCGAGCATTCAGATGGCTCCGTTTGAAGCGTTGTATGGACGCAAGTGTCGGTCGCCCTTATATTGGAGTGATGTGGGTGAGAGGAGAACTTTGGGACCTGATTTACTGCTGGAGGCTGAAGAAAAGGTCAGATTAGTTCGCCGACATCTCGAGACAGCCCAGAGTCGACAGAGGAGCTGCTGATACTCGGCGGCGAGACCTAGAGTTCCAGGTGGGTGATCATGTCTTTTTGAAGGTCTCGCCTTCGAAAGGGGTCCAGAGATTTGGAGTTCGTGGGAAGCTCAGTCCCCGTTTTATTGGACCCTTTGAGGTACTTGGGAGAGTAGGCCCTGTTGCATACCGTGTTGCTCTCTTTCCACGCCTGGCCGGAGTTCATGATGTTTTCCACGTCTCAGTTCTGAGGAGATATGTTTTCGATCCTTCGCACGTGATTGACTTCACTTCCCTGGAGATCGGCGAGGACCTTGGATATGAGGAGCGCCCGTTGCTGATTCTAGCTCGTGAGGTGAGGGAATTGTGCAACCGGGCTATTCCATATGTGAAGATTCTGTGGAGCAATCACGAAGAGCGTGAGGCCACTTGGGAGCTAGAGACGGTGATAAGAGATACCTATCCTTTCCTGTTCAAGGCTTCGATTGAGGTACGTCTGTTTGTTTTCTTAGTTTCGAGGACGAAACTTTCTTTTAGTGGGGGAGGATGTAGTAGCCCCGATCCCCGTGTTGCTTCTCCCATGACCCACGATATGGAACACCTATTATTGGTGTGTCGGACCCGCAACGCGTCAAATGGACTCGTTGGACGGACTCTGTGAGGCCTCTGGATTGAGCCTGCGCTTCGGCTATTTTTTTCAGAATTTAGAAAGGACTTTAAGCTAATCCAAGGTAATATTTGGATTCAGCGCGGAAAAACGTCGAAAATCGGCTATTTACTTGCCTTTTTCGGAGTCCGGATGCCCAAAAACAGACTCCCGAAACTTTTCTGCGCATTTTGGTGCATGGGGGAAGCCGTGGACCAGCCTTGTGCCACGTGGCAGCCTCGGATTGGCCGGCGCACGCGGCGCGGTCCACTAAGTGTTGGCGCTGGTGCATGGACCGGGCGCGGGGGACACGTGGCATCCTGCGATTGGCGGGCTCTCGCGACGCGGTCCACGGAAACGCACCGGCTGGTGCATGGACCATGGCGGGCCACGTGGCGGCCTAGGAGTGGCCAGCTAACGCATGCACGGTCCACGCGCCAGGGGGAGCAGGCGGGGCAGGTGACCGACCGACATGGGGGCGCCATGTGGCGCCCTGCGATTGGCGGGCGCCACCGCCCCACGTTCGGCGGTCAGGGCCACGTGGCGCACGCCTGCTGGCTCCGCACGCGCTGTCCGCTGTTCGGGACACGTGTCGGAGCCAGGAGGATTCGGGCGCTGACTGTGGGCCGGGCCGGGGGTACTGTAGGGCTCACTGTAGGCGCCCGAAAGTTCTAGGCGCCCGAAAATTGGGTCCAAAAGCCCAATAAAGGAGGATTTGGTGGGCTTTTGGGTGAGGCCTATAAATAGGCCATGTTATTTCGCCTGTTACCCCTTTTTCCTGAGCTCTTCTGCCTCTGAGCCCTCTACTAACTTTCATCTTCATCTTGTTTTTCATCTTACGAAGGAGTTTCGAAATTTTTGGAGGCCGCGGCATCGATGTCTTCGGCGAGTTAGCGCAGTGCGACGTTCTTTCGTTGGTGGCCCATTTTCATCGCGTTTCGGTCCACGAGGTCCACAGAGCTACCCCAACGAAATTTTTGGATGATTTTTGCGGCGTCGGATTCACGAGAGCACCTTGTTGGATTTTTATCTCTGCACTCGAGTATCGGAATTCGACATTTAAGGACTCGATTGACATCTACGCATTTCGAGGGTCGCTGTCGTATTTTTATTGGAATTTTTGGAGTTTTTCTCGCAGGTGGAGTTTTTGAGTGCTTTTGGACCCGTTGGAATTGTGGGAATTGGAGGATTTTTCCCGTGTAGTTTCAGCTTTTTGGCCTTTGGACAGCTTTGCACTTCCAGGTGGGTTGCTTCGTCTTCAAAACTGGCGGGCTGATCAGTAATTCTATATTGTAGGAATCATGCATGATTGTGAGTATTAGGGAGCATGCTAGAAAGAGAGAATTGATGTTACTTGTGTTGCTATGATGATCATATTGATTTATTGCTTCCTAAATCTGTAAATTAAATGCTATCTTTGGAACTTGACTTAGCACCCCGTCATATGCTACATGTTTAACCAGACTAGTAGAAAACTCCAACTTGGGCTAGGTTATTTATGCTTTAGACATTCCCACACTGTTATCTATTATTTTACCTGGACTTAGAGTTTCCTCGTCCGGATAGTGGGCCGAGTGGTCGGGTTGTTGTGGGATGCTTGTTACACTCGCGCCTGGGGGCCGAGTGGAGTCTGGTAGCAGTGTTAGATCAGTGTTTTATTTTTGGGAGCCGTCTGAGTCGACGGTGGGTCCCGGCTGTGTAGTTTTCCAGCCTGTGAATGAGAGTTGGTGTTGTTGGTTACTGTCGATTTTGTTGATCGTGGATTTGGACTATAGCCTGCATGAGCCACATTTGAGCTCGACAGAGATGCGCTGATACTTTCCTCGGTGGGGTCGCGCCCCTTGAGTGCCACTCCGGAGCTGGGCTTGTTACTTGCTATCGCAACTTGTCGATGCAGTCCCTCTGGCTGGGCCAGTTTTGGCACTCATGGACGCCCTACGTAAGTCCGGTCCTCCATGGATGTAACGGCAGTAGGTAGACGCAGGTTTGACTGGACCCTATGTGGCAGTCAGTGTAGATTGGGTGATTATGTTTGAGAGATAGTAGATGCATCATGTTTCCATCTGTTCCACCTCTTGAGCATTTAGATAGAGGCATAGTAGCTGTAGAGTTATTTTCCAGCCTTTACTTTCAGTACTGCATTTGTTACTTTATACCTCTAGTAGACTTAGTGGGCAGACCGTCAGGATTGTTGGCGGTACCCACTGAGAACTACTGTGGGATGTAGTTCTCACACCCGCCGTGGTGATTTTTCCCCAGGGACCTCTACTCTAGTTCCTGCTGCTCCAGTTGCTGATCCTGCTGATCGAGGTAAGGGAGTCGCGAGCTAGATCCCTACCAGTCTTCTTCCTGTGAGAGTAGATGTACCCTTTTGGTGATGTACTAGTACTGTCAGTGATTTTGGGATGTATCATGTATATTTTACTTTTGAGAGCTTTAGTTTTGGAGTGACTTATGTATTGTGAGGACCTGGCATGTATTATTTGAGGATTTGTATATTTTTTTATTTTTTTTATTTATTTCAGCAGTTTACTTTTTAGCTCTGATATCTGTATAGTGTAGTTGATCTTTTGCATGTTAGTCGCTTCGTCTATACGGGGCTTCCCGTATGGGCGGCGGATCTGTTGGCGAGCCCGAATTACAGTTTCGACGCCGAGGTGTGACAAAATATCTCTAATTGAAGTTCCCAACTGCAAATCAAAGGTGTCCTCTATCATAAGAACATCTCCAAGTCTTCAAAAATCCATCTTTAATTCCCTCTAATAATCAATTAAAGCAAAGGGTGTAATGCTGTCCAAGAACATATTGAAAATTCAGCATCAACTTCCAAAAATTATAGGGATCAATCCAAATGGAATTTGCCACTAAAATCAAAAGAGAAATTGCTCACCTTAAACTTTAAAAAAATGCTGGAACTTTAAAATCCCGAAAATAACCAAGAATTGCATCAAAATTTGCATCCCGAAAATCAAAATATCAAAACAACACTCAAACTGAAATTTGCTATAAACCTCATCACAGAGGTTGAAAGATTGATAAAGTTACATGGGCAAACGAACTCCAAATTCAGCACAAGAACTCCAAAATTCATGCACGAATCACTGAGAAAATACATAATTACTATTGACTATCCAAAACTTAATATTAACTATCCAATACTTAAACTAGTGCACAAGAACTCCAAAGATGATAAATAAACTCCAAGAAAACCTCAGATCTGGGTGAAGTGGTACATACAAATGTTGTAGATCTTCAAGTCTTGAAGATTTTCACACAAAAATTAGCCCGAAACTCCAATCCTATTGTCCTGGAGGTGGAAAATACTGAGGGCTATCCAAAACTCTCAGGCTGTGCACAAGGGTCCCAAAGATGGTATAAAAACTCCATAAAAACTCAAGATCCAGGGGAAGCGTTGAATACCGAAGTTCTAGACCTACCTATTGTGGAGATATTCTCCAAAAATCAGCCAAAAATTCCAAGAAATGAGCTCTGTAGGATTTTTGCACTGAAACGCGATGGAGTAGGCTGAGAATGCAGCAATTGTGATGTCCTCCAAAGTTGATGAAGAAGATGATCAAAGGGTCTTCAAAATCCTCCAAAAAATTCAAGAATTGTAGAGGGGATGTAGGTGGAGCTCTGGTAAAAATCCCCCATAAATCTAAGTTCCAAAAGAGCTCCAATGGTGGAGAAAGAACCCTTTTAAAAACCATGGAGAAGAAGAAGGGGGAAAAATTCCCCATTCTGCTACAGTAACGGGCCGGCCTGCGGACCACAATCGGGCCGCCACGCGGCACGCATCCAACGGCTACGCCAACCCGCGCCCGCGTCTGATCGGCTACCACGTGTTGCGCCCCGACAAGGCGATCGGCTCCGCCAATGGGAGCGCGACACGTGGTCGCCCTTATCCACTGCGCCCCGATGCTGCCCACTTGCCTGCCCGGCCTGCCCGCAGCTCCTGCGTGGACCGCGACCACTGCGCCGCCCTCTCCCGCACCGCTACGTGGTCGTACGGTGCCAATGGGAAGCCGCCACATATCCTCCTCGGTCCACAGCTCCCCTGTGCACCCGAAAACACTATAAAAATTCCGGTTGTCCGTTTTCGGGCGTCTGGACAGAGAAAAATACATCCAAATAGTCAATTTTGATCGTTTTCTCGTGCTGAATCCAAATCCGGTATCCATTTTGCATGAAACCATTTCTATTGTTCGATGAACGCATCCGAATAGGCAATCTTGATCTATTTTTCACGCTGAGTCCATTTTTTGGGTTCGATTTGCGCGCAACCAACTCTATCAAACAAAAATGAGTCTCCACAAACTGCTGGTTGTGGATTATGTTAATATGGATCTGAATAGGGAAAAAACAACCTAGAGGGGGGGTGAATAGGTGAAAATAATAAACACACCAAATCTTTGCGTAAAAAGAAACCCAATGCGGAAAATAAATAAAGTACGCAAGTTTACGTGAAAAACTCCATCACAGGTGTAAAAAACCACGGACCGATAACACGGCGAAATCCACTAAGATTAAACACGTACAAGGTGATTTACCGTAACCCTACGACTCAACCTTTTCCATACGCTCCTAATTGATCTTCTCCGCTCACTCCGAACGCTCCTCGAATCCACGATTTGCGTCCCAATGCCGAATCCACGACGTCCAACGTCGAATCCACGACGTCCAACCGAATCCATGGTCTTCACCAATGTAGCACGTCTCAATCACATGAGCGTGCCTCGCTCCGAATCCACGAGAGCGGTAGCACCTTGAATCCACAAGGCCACGCGAATCCTCGCGCCGATTCTTGGTAAAATCGTTGTTTTTGTTTGGTGGTGATCCTCCGAATACTTAGATCAAAGATAGACAAGAAATACCATCTAAGTATTCTTCAATTTGATTCTACAGAAAATAGGAGTTTGGAAACCCTAGAATCAAATCGAACAATATAGACGAAGAAACATGAATTTAATCGTGTTTTCCTTTCTTCTCTATATTTGTAGATTTTTCTCTTTCTTAAAAGAAAATCTTTTTCAAGAAATCAAATATCACTTTTTACGATGAATAAAAAGTCTATTTATAGATTAGATACCATTGGAAAGAGATAAGCATCAAAAACTTCCAAAACAGAACGGCGGTCCGGACTGGATTAAGTCTGATCCGGATTATCGTCAATTTTCAGAAGATTTTTGAAAAAACGCAGTTCGGGGTCCGGACTGAAACAGGGGAGGTCCGGATTGTTCATGCAATTTTTGCAGAATTTAAGGTTCGGGGTCCGGACTGAAACATGGGTGGTCCGGACTGGAAAATTGCATGAACCAAACAATGTTCGGGGTCCTGACTGGATGTGGCTGGTCCGGATCCTGATCTTCCAAAAAGTCCAGTTTTTGATTTATGCATCAAACCATATTCCAAGTGTTTCTAAACTACACAAATGTATTCGGATCACCAAAATTATTTAATTAAACGTACATGATTGTTCCGAATCCATTTTTCTTGAGAATGATGTATATGATCCACAATTCTTCATCTTCAATCTTCAAGACTCAAAACACTTCACGAAATACGCCAACAAAATCCTTAACACTCGTCAAGCTATAATCCTCCGCAGGAATTCGGGTCATCACACCGAGCCCCTTGAGAAAACAAAATTTGAAGCATGTTTCGGCTTTGCGTTCGCTGCAAGACCGAAATGACGGAGAAAGATTGGGATGCCCTCCTCACTGACATGCCCGAGGAAGAAAAGAGGTGGTTTGCCTTCATCAGCGAAGGCGCACACCACCACGACCATGGGCTGAACCCGGGTTCGGCCGAAGGGTCCGGCAAGTGGTCCTCCGAAGAAGAGGACGGGGAATAAGAGCAAGACTGTCCCATCCGACGGGTTTTGCGAGAGTTCTCCGGCCGAGAAAGGCCGGGGCCTACCCCAGGCGGCCATAAAGAGCCAGGAGCCCCACATCAGCGGCAGGGTTCCTACAGTGGCTATAACGAAAGCCGGGTCCAGGGGGCACCTCGTAGACTTTTCGGCCAACAGGCCGAAGGAAGGCCGGCGTTTTGGTCCTCACAGTGCCCAGAACGGAGCGGGCCACACCAGAGGCTCTGACCGGTAAGGACACATAAGGGCCAAATTGGCCATTCTGGATGGGGGCCAACACCACGGTTTTCCTACCACAGGACGTCGAGGGGAGAAGAGGTCTTTCTCCCTCCGAATGTGAAGTTTCCTTGGCTTACAAGGGGAGAGGTGGAGACCTTGGGCATTCAGCCGGCCCAGGAGCTTAGGATCCAGCCATGGCCCAAGCCATGGCAAAGAAGGGTGATCCTCAGGGAACACCTGAGAAGGATCAACTCACCGGCAGACGCGCCGGTGGAGCATTGGTTTACTTCAAGAGGACCGGCCCAGTGGCAAGGGCCGGTCGTGTCAAAGACGCAGAAGTGTCGCATGCAGCGGATAGAGGCCAACGCCCGCAATAATGGCGTCAAGGCCCAAGGGTCGCGGCCGAACCCGAGGCGGGAATGGCCCGTGCATTGGCACCCAGTTGCATCGATGTGGCATGATCATGAAGTGGGAAGTTTTGCCACACCTCTTCAAGGGAAGACACCGATGGTCCAATCGGTGGTGGTCAAGCCAATGGATGAAGCTGTTCGGTTGGAATTAGAAGCTCATTTGAAGGCCCTAGAGGTCGCTGTGAGGCGCAACCAAGAAGCACCGGAGGAGCGACATGAAGCAGAGGAACCCGTAAAGCGGGCCTTCGGAAGGGTGGCCCGGCGTGAGAGGTGGCCACCAAGGGATGACATAGGAATTTTGACCCCGTCTTCGGCCGAAACAGAGGCCGAAGAAAAGTAGGCGAAAACCGTTGCCATGACGGTCGATGAAGGCCCGGACCATACTACATTTGTCTGGGCACCCAAGGAGGAAAGAGAAGGAAAACTCCTCAGGGGAACCGACCGAAATAACGACTGGTGGTGGACCCCCGGCCCAGATCAAGGGGCATATCGTGGGCCAGAAAGCAAGGTCGCAACAGGTGTTACGCCCCGGGATCGAAACTGCGACACAGGCTCGCCAACAGATCCGCCGCCCATACGGGAAGCCCCACATAGGCGAAGCGTCTTACCTGCAAAAGATAGTACTAACAGCTATACAAATATTAGAGCTGAAAAGTAAACTGCTGAAATAAGAAATACAACTCAATAATACATGTTAGGTCCTCACAATACATAAATCTCTCAAAATAAAACTCTCAAAAGTAACAAATTATACAATAATCCAACTGACTGTACTATAAAACTCAAAAAAAAGGTACAGCTACTCTCCAAGGATAGGTAGGGATCTAGCTCGCGACTCCCTTACCCCGATCTGTAGAATCAGCAATAAGAGTAGGAACTGGAGTAGAAGTCTCTGAAAAATGGTCACCAACAGAAGGTATGAGAACTACATCCAATAGTAGTTCTCAGTGGGTACTGTCTCTAAGACCAACGGTTTGCCCACTAAGTCTACTAGAGACATAAGATAATAATGCAGTAAGAAAAGATAAATAAGCTGAAAATAAACTCTACTGCTATCATGCCTCTATCTACAATGCTCAAAGAATGGTACAGATAATAAAATGAATCTATTCGATCTCAATATACTTAATCAACCCAACCATAATGACTGTCCAAAAAGGGGCCGGTCAAACCTGCACCCACCTACTACCACGCATCCACACCGGGACGGGAATTACATAGGGCATCCCACAAGGACTACATCGACAAGTCGCGAAAGCAAAGTATCTAGCCCAGCTCCGGAGAGGCACTCGAGGGGAGTGACCCCATCGAGAAAATATCCGCGCAGCTCTGTCGAGCTCAATATGGCTCATGCAGGCTATAGTCCAAATCCACAATCAACTAGATCGACAATCCGCTCAAATACACGCTCACGATATAAGAAAAATGGTACTAACAATATCCTCAGTCTAGAATGAATCAAACAACAACAACTACGGGTCCAAAAATTTTGGGAGACTGGTGCCTAGAATCCCAATCAAACGAGAACAGGTTCCAGACTCAGCCTCCCATAGCTCTCGACCCAAAAGTGCAAACAACACTTAGAACCCAGATCAACTAAACCCTCTTCGGGTGAGGAGGTTTATATGAAAAGGTGGCATTTAATCTTGAAAACTATTTTCACTAAAACCCTCTCCGGGTGAGGAGAAAAGTTAGCTATTTTTAGAAAAACATCTGGATTTGAGGAAACCCCTTTCAGTCAAATTTTAGTTTTTTGGAAATTAATTAAAACAAGTTTTATTTTCCAAACTCCGAAAGGCTATAGTGCCTTCACCTTAATCAAACAAAAATAGGTTTCGGCGATGTAGTGCCCACGGTTTTCCCCTTTGAGTCACTCTCGGTGTGTGTGTGTGTGTTATTTTGCTTATTTTTCGCTATTGTCGATTTCATTGGTTTTGGCTTTTATGTTGTAGAACTCATTAAACGGAGAACGGTGGTGCGATTGGCTCGAAAATTTGACGAACGGATATCCCGGTATAATTTTTCGAACTTAATGGGTGGAAAAGATTTTTTAAATACCCATTAATATTTTATGGTGCTTTAAAATCCGTGCTGATGCATGAGGGGCATTTCGGTAAATTTGGCATGCAAATCGAGAAAGAAACGGTTGAAAAATGGTTAAAACGGTTAGACTCTCTCTTATAAATACAAGGGGGATCGAGGATCGGATTATTTTACACATTAGAAAGAGAAACAAGAAAATTCTCATTTCCCATTTTTAAAATAGAGCGATTCATTTTCTTTCTTGTTGTGTGTGCCGGAGATCGGAATCGGAAACGCCGTCATCATTGGAGATCGGGTTCGTGAGTGTCATCACCGTCGGAAACCAGAGATCGGAGAACGGGGTCCGGGCATGTCACGCCCCGGGTGTAAACCAGAACCCAGGCCCGTCTACAGGACCGCCGTGCACATGGTATTTCCCGCGTACACGAAGCGCCAGTAACCTGCTCAGATATAAAAGATAATAAAGAGCATAAAACAGAGCTGAACTAAAAACTAATACATCTCAGACTGAAGCTGGAAATAAAATACAATACATCTGTAAAAATAATACATCTGTCTCTCCCAGCTCACCAAAAAGATACAAACAGCTGTCTGAGGAAAAAAGGTAAAGTACAACCGTCTGAGGAAAAAAGGTACACCAACAGTCTGGCTAACTCGCTCATCCTACCTCGAGATCTATCTACTCAGTCGTCCTCTCTCCTCGACCCGCCGCTGAAAACCCATCAGCACCCGCAGAAGACACTGCAAAACAAAGGAGAAGAAAAAGAGGAAAGAAGAATGGGGGTGAGAACTACTAGTAAACCAGTAGCCTCCTCTAGCGGGTAAAGCCTCAAACTCCGACGCACCCACTAGCTCTACCAGAGGCAAAAAGGGGAAGAAGAGTGGTAAGCAATGAAACTGCTGAAAAAGGAAACTATCACTACTATGCCTCTAAATGCATCAATAACCAAACTGTCCCGGTAAAAACTGGTACTGCCTGCTGCTGCCCTCATCATCGGGCATATAAAGCCGCGCCGATGTGATAGCAAAAACTCTTGCTGCCGCCCTCATCATCGGGCAAATAAAGCCACGCCGATGTGATAGCAAAACTCCTGCAGCCACCCTCATCATCGGGCAAATAAAGCCGCGCCGATGTGATAGCAAAACTCAATCACTGTCTGACCCCCACGCTCCGGAGGGGAACTCGAGGGGAGCTACCCACACGAGGAAAGCATCACCGGGCATATAAAGCCGCGCCGGTGTGATAACAAAACTCAATCACTATCTGACCCCCACGCTCCGGAGGGGAACTCGAGGGGAGCTACCCACACGAGGTAAGCATCACCGGGCATATAAAGCCGCGCCAGTGTGATAACAAAACTCAATCATTGTCACAAGTATCATAAAAGCAGGACTGTATCACTATAATGCCTAAGTGGAACAAATCCCTCCACTAAAGAAAACCCCGATCCCAAATCTGATGCATAAATACACATACGGTCAACCGCCCAATATCCGCGGTTGCCGCAATACCCACTGTCAACAATCAAGCCCAACAACCGACACCCGATCAACCACCCAATATCTGCGGTCACTGAAATAACCCACAATCACAATCATGTCCCACATCCGACATCCGGTCAACCGCCCAATATCCGCGGTCGCCGCAATAACCCCCAATCCAAAATCGGGTAAAATAATCTGTATCCGATCAACCGCCTACTATCCGCGGTAGCCGCAATAACCCACAACCCATAATCAAGTACCACCTGTCCCCGACCCCAAGGTCCCGACTACACTATCCCGAACCCCTGCTCAAACCCGAGCAACAAGAACCACCTGACTAACGAATAAGGAGAAAAGAAGCAAACATGGTTTCTCCTAAGTCAAGTTCCAACATGATAGTGTAGCGGTAAGAGATGGCCTAACTACATGTCCATACAAGCATGCAAAAGTCCCGAGAAGATAGAAAGAGTACAGATATCATTTTCTGACTTATGTTAAGCATGATAACAGTTCCTGATATTCAATATAGCATGATATCCCAAGTCTCATACCGTTCCCACATGAATAGCAAATATTAAACATATAAACCGCTATTCGTCACAAATAACTATCCACCTATGCATGTCCAAAAATATCCCCAAGTGGTACCCACCATCCAAGTAAATTACGGCCTCAATATCATAATCAATCCACATGCAAGGTTATGTGCTAACATAGCAATCCACATGTCCAAACCCACATGCATAATCCCAACCACGAGTGTTGATCAATCAATAAGTCCAATAAAAGGATCTCTCTAATATTCCTAGTGAGTATGTCAGAAATAGAGGGATATAGCAACCACCCACATGGAAACGCAAATCCAAGTCCACAAAACCCCCCAACTGAAAGAGAACTCCCTGCTGTCCAACAACTGTCCCCGCAACCTTAGAATCTGCGAAACATTGCAAGATATCCGAACACAGCATTAATGGGCCTTCTCCGGGAACGGCATTTGCTATTTTACAAAACAGCACAGAAAAATGGGATTTTTCACCTGTGTGCGGCCCTCAAAAAAATCCAAAAAAATAACGGCTTCGATCCTTGCGATGAGTAGATCCAAAACGAGTACTTACATGCCCTGATCCAATGCTCGTAGGCCAAGATAAAAATCGAACAAGCCTATGCTGTCCAAAAATCCACCACAGAAAATGGGGTCAAAAGGTGCCTCGGGAACCGTGCCAAAAACCCAAAACGAAGCAAAACGATCAACACAAAAATCGAAGCCTTACCTCTTAGGAACACACTATCGTAGAAATCGCCCAAAAATTCTTCCTGGTTTGCGCACGGGAATTTTCCGACTGAACTGCGACGGAAACGGGCCAAAAAAGGGGAACGTCGAGGCGCACTGTAAAACCAAGATCGCCGCTACCGAGCCTCCAAAAATCCTGGGGATCCACCGCGAGATCAAAAACATCAAGAGGAACAAGTTTTCTAGAGGGCTCTCCCTCTTAATCCCTCTCTAAGTCTCGAAAAAAGCAGAAAGAGAGAGAGATGAGGGGTATAAATAGGCCCAGCCCAGCCCACAAGTCTCCCGGATTCGGGCGCCGGATTCGGGCTCCCGAATCCGGCCCACGGCCCGCTACTGTGCGCGCCCGAAACTGCCTCGGCACGCCACGTCACCCTGCTTTGCGCCCCCCGCGCCCTGCGCCCCGCATGCCCACCAATCGCAGCGCGCCGCGTGGCGACGCGGTCCACGGCGGGAAGCGTGGACCGCGGTTCACGCCGGATCCGCCGGGTCACTGCGCCTGCCAATGAGCGGGTGACACATGGCCCGAGGCGGTCCACCGTGCGCCGCGCCCGGCGCGAATCACACACTGTCCCGCGTGCGTTGACCGATCAATCCCTGCGCGCCACGTGTCACCGCCTCCACTCGCTGCGCCCGGTGCACGCACCCGATGCACTCGCCGAATCCGAAGCCGCCACGTGTCCCCAGCGCGCCCAATGGGGAGCCGCCACATGGCACACCAACCCTGAACACCGCGCCTGCCCGCGCGCCCTGCCCGCGCGCGCTCCCGTGGGCCGAGCCCACTGCGCCGCCTCTCCAGCTCCACCACGTGGCGTACGGCACCACTAGAAAGCCGCCACGTGGCACACTCCCCGGTCCACCGTTCCACCGTGCACCCGAAAATACTGAAAACTTCCGGGTGTCCGTTTTCGGGCGTCCGGACTCAGAAAAATATGTTCAAGTAGTCGATTTCTATCGTTTTTCCGTGCTGAATCCAAATCCGATGTCCATTTCGCGCAAAACCACTTCTAAAATTTCGACGGGTGCCTTCGACTACAATCGGGATCAATTCAACACACTGAGTCCATGTCTTGAGTCCGAAACGCACACAAACAACTCTAACACCCAACAAAGGCCTCCAGAAGCTGTTGATCCAACTGTAATCCTCTTGCGGGAATTCGGGTCCTCACAGGGCATCCATCGTCTTCCCCGTCGTTGAAAGGTCGGTTCTTGACTTTTCGTTAGCTTCGTTTTCGGTTTTGTGGGGTTTTCCGTGCTTTCGTTTGGGTTTCTTGGATTTCCGTCGGAGCAGTAGTTGGGAGCGGGGTCACCACCGCCGTCGGATTAGATGGGAGGCCGCCGCCGCCATCGGATAAGACGGGAGGCCGTTGACGAGGTCGTTAGGCTGTCGCCGCCATGCCGAGCCTTGTTTCGACTTCAACAGGGGGTCGCGAGGTTGCCGCCGTCGCTAAGGACGCTCCGTCGAGCGATTTTATCACCGTGTTTGCCTTCGGAATCCCGGTTTGACCCACGATTTACGGAATTGGTTTTCGGGTGTGTTTTTTATGATGGTTTTGGGTGCGTTTTACCGTCAGGAGGTGTTTTTGCTTATTTTTCATCGCAGGTTTCGCCGAGAGAGCAGTAGGAGCCCGGATTCTTCTTTTGCCACCGAGGGGTCCGTCGTTTTCGTCCGGACAAGGTTACAGAGGCTTTGGAAGGTTTTTACGCTTCGTTTTTATCGCCGGTTGAGGTGGGTAACCAAACCGAGGTTGGGGACGTTGTTGAACGGTGGTGTTCAACCCTCCTCTTCCTCTTGTTATTGTTTTTTGGTATTGTTATTTTAAATGACAGGAAGGACATTATCACGGCTATTGTGACGGAACGGTACATACGTAAAGGGCATGGATGGATTCTTGGACTTATGGTTTATTTTACGAGTATGGGATCGTGAGGTGGACCGCTACTTATTCCCGCATCTTATTCCATGAGTATGGGATCGTGTGGCTCATGGCGCTTTCACGTATACCAACGATTTGGCCACCGCAAGGGTGTACTTTTTCAGAAAAGTGGTCCGTAGGACCCGTGATCCCTACGTGGTTACTTCATAGGGGCCCTTTTGCAGTTATTGCGGTGGGGGTTTGATGTGCACCGAGATATCGAGCAGGTTTGATGTTTTCCCGGGTTCCGTAATAGGAACCGGGGAAAAAGCGATATGGATGACTTGGGAGTTCCAGTTTCCGGTTTGATGTCCTATTTACTTTATCGTACCTCTCTTTTGCACTTGAGCATCGTTTTATTCGTTTTTCTTTCTACGATTTTTGTTTCTGACTCCCACAATGTGACAGGTTCGGGCGGGGACGGGGGTAAAGCCACGGCTTGGGAGTGTTTCGGTTTTCGTCATTCCGGTGACATTTACTCCTCCCTTTTGGACATTATATTTGGTTGATACTATTTGTATGAGATGTGGACATTGTGTGATGTGGACACCTTGTGATGTGGATGTGGGACATGTGGACTCTATGGATGGCCAGTAGTCTTTCGAATTTGGTTTTATCTTTTGTGATTGCATGTGGAATGTGGAGCTTTTCAAAAAGTTAAAAATGTTTGCGAAATCTGTTTTCAAAACTAAGTGTCGAGTAGGCACTGTTTTAAACTTTGTGGTTTTATCCTTTCAACTTGGAGTATATCGTGTGGGCGATATTCTCTTGTATGAATCCAAAAACTAGCTTATCTCTTTATTTAGCACTTTTTGTATGTAAAACTGGTTGTGGTTGATGTATGTATTGTACGACACGGTGCATATACAGGAGAGACTCTGTCCATTTGTATAGAGAGAACTTATATATGTGGCGGGTCTGGGCACGTACCGGAATGAAAGACTTTGAAAAAAAAAATAGTCTTTTTCCGCTTTTAAACCTCTCCCGGTGCGTGACAGGTGACCTATCGAAGTCCGGAGAAAAAATATTGGTTTACTGAAATTATGTGTGTCCAAAAGCATTTTGGGTTCAAGATCCTGCTATCACAATCTCAACGCTGCCACGAACTCAGTGGCAACAAAATCGGTCAGAAAATACTCGACGACTTGGGACCACCATCTACCCAAACGGCTCCCGATACTAGCACAGAACTAACCTCATCTACCAGACTCCACTCGGCCCCCAGGCACGAGCGCAATATGCATTCTACACTATCCCGACCACTCGGCCCACTACCTGGACGAGGAGAAAACTCTAAGTCCAGGAAAATTAAGAATGTAAGGTGTAGGAATGACCAAAATAATAGAAACTAACCCAAGTGAGAGTTTTTTAATAGTCGGGTTATCCAATCATATGACGGGCTGTTAGTCAAGGTTCCACAAATTTTACATTCACCATAAGCAATAATAAAAACACTAACTCTATCTCTATCATACATGTCCACTACAAAATAGAATTAGAATGCAGTTCGCTAATTTTGGATGAAATCCAACCCATCTGAAACTCGTCGATCCGATGTCCGATCTAGCTGAAATTCGGCGTACTTAATTCTCAGCCTCTTAAGAATTCAATAAAGTAAGAATCATCCAAAATCTCCGGTCGAATTGGTCACAATAGAGAAATCAATACACACTGCGCAAACATTTTCAGAACTTTAGCAACCAACTAAGTGATAAAAAGAATGAAAAATCTGTATTAATCACCTCAAGATGAAACTCCAAACTGAGATTCTAACTTGTCCTCTGTCTCATGAACATCTCCAAAATTTTAAAAATTCATCTTTAATTTTTCTTAATTATCAAATTAACCAATCATCACAATACTGTCTAGAATTTGTATAAAAATTCAGCATGTACTTTCATAAAGTGTGGAGACGAAACCAAAAAAAAAAAAAATTTTACTGAAATTAAAAGAAGAATTGCTGATCTTGATCTTAAAAAGATATTCAAATTTTAAAATTTTAAAAATAATTAAGAAATAAAAATTTGCGTCAGATTACGTAAATATTTTTGTCGCAACATAATCTTGGGCGGATTACACAAATATTTTTGTCACAATGTACCATCTTAATTAATATAAGAAGAAAGTATTAGCCTTCCCGCCAGCGCTAAACACTATATGCAGTACGCGAGGGGGTGGGTGTGGTGTAAAGTTTCATTTAAATATCTTATAGTTTGACGTGTTTTCCTACAAAAACTTTTCCTTAAATAAGATAGTTTTTTTAAAAAATCTACTTTGTTATTTTTTTTTTTTCATTTATTTTTTAAATAAACTTAGTTGGAAAATGTGAAGCAACTAAGCTTCGAACTCGAGTCTTTTGTATCAACCACTAAACTTTGCCACTTGCACAAGGGATGGTTGATATTTACTTTGTTATTCTATTTAGAGTTAATTGTATACGACTCTCTGTAAATATATCGAATAACAAATATATTCTTACAAAGTTCAATTTTTTATATTTATTCTTTCAAAAATCCAGCATTATTCATATATATTCCATACCGTCTATTTCTATTAAAAAAATCTAGTTAATTTAAATACTTAATCTTAATTAAGTAGTGTATCTTTTTACACTTTCAGATATTTTTGTATTATTTTAACAGTTAGAATTTTTGGAGAGACATTTTTACAAGTGCAAAACTATCATTTCACATATAGTCTGTTAAAAAATAAACAATGAACTTACGGTAATAAACCGAAGAGATATATAAATAATTTAGAATTTTTTATAAAAATATATCTGCTATTCGATATATTTACGGAGAGCCGTATGCAATTAACCCTTCTATTTAACAGAAAATTATTTTGGTAAAATAAAATTATTGAATAGTTATAGTCAAATATAGTTTTGTAAACTACATGATAATGGAGTAAAACAGTGCTAAACAATTAGGTGGTTAAATAAGAAAAAACGCATCAAAGGTTACGCTTTCTGGCGCGCAGTTGCAGGTGCTGTACAAGCTATTGTTTCTCTCTTTTTTATTAACTGTCAGATTGTGAGAAATTGATTATTGAACAGCTCGTTTGGCTATTTGGAGTAGAGTTTTTGAGACTCTTTCATCGCAAATGGATACATCAAATGCAATTAAAGTTACGCCACGTCCCGGATTTAGGTTAAGCCGAATTTCACTCTATGCCTATAAAGTAAAAAGCACGATATTTTCTTTTTTTTTTATTATTTTTAAAATTAAGAGTTTATTAATTATTATTATTATTATTATTATTATTATATATATATATATATATATATATATATATATATATATATATATATATATAATTGAGCTCATATGCTTGTAAAAGTACTAAATTATTTGTGCTTATGAATTTTTACTCTTGGATGTAGGAATGTGCAGTTAGGATGATGGTGAGTTCCTTGGGTTTAGTGGGTGATTGGTGGAATAGTATGATCTAAAAGGTAAAATTAATAAAAGAGTTAGATCTAACCGTAGAAAATTTACCAGCACCAATTGCCGGGCTATATATATATATATATATATATATATATATATATATATATATATATATATATATATCTTTAAAACATTTTATAAGTTATTATAAATTCACTCATTTGAGCCTACGCCTCTGCTTCTCAAAACTTAACTCTTTTAACACACTCCAATTATTTTATCATTTTTTCTTAAATCTATTGTATTCATAAAATCAATCTAATTAATCATATCATGTTATTTAGAGAAGTAGTTATGATATTTAAAACCGTAGACTGAATCTCATAACATATGTCAATCTTTTACTCCTGTAAATATTATTTCATATAAAATTTAAAAAATCAAAAAATAATTTAATTTGTGTTAATAAAAATAATTAAAGTGTAGAAAAATTATTTAAAAATAGCTTTTAGTTGAGAGGTTTACATATATGTTTGCTCATATTATATATATATTAGTATAATTCAAGAAGCAGATTTTGGACCTCAAAAATTAAAAAAAAAAAATTAATTTTTAAAATCAAAATCAGATTTTAAATTTGCAAAACACTCTATTAAGTCAAAATTTATTTTTGGACCCAAAATCACTTTTCAAAAATTAGCCCAATACCCACTGTGAAGTAATTGAGGATTAATGTAATGTAATAATGTACTGTTATTATGATTATTATTATTATTATTATTATAGAAACTAAAATATTCTAGTTCCTAAACGCCAAATAAAAAAGAAATCTAATACTTTATATAAGAAAATCATTTAATTGTTTAGCCCTAATAATTTACTTACTTTAATTATTTCGAAAATAATTAAACATCCCTGTACAATTTTTGTTTTCCTTTCCTTTACCGGATAGGAACTAAAATGTAATACACGTTACAACTCAGAAACAAAGTTAACTGCTTATGAAACAGAGTGGGCGAGTAGACAGCCAACCACAAACCAAACTAAATAAAATAAAGAAGAAAGTGCTCGTATAAAACTATCATCAATTCTAACTAAATCTGAGGTAAAACTAACTAAATCTGACATCAATTCTACTTTTCATCAAATACGAATTTTACCGGCATCATGATAAAATAACTATCTCTAAACATAACGTTGTAACGCAAAGAACAAAAAGTTGCTAAAATGTTTTTACTTTCTGGCGCCCACCTCACAGCGACCAAAATGCCTCAAGTGTTCAAGGATCAAAAAAGCAAGCTTCAGTTTTTAAGGGCCTACAACCTGAGGCCGCCTTAAGAGTACCGACGACGACTCAGATGAAGTGATAATAATAATCATTAAGCCTCGACCATAGGTTCGGGGCCAGATGAGCCCCTGAGGCTCGGTAGCGTCCTGCTAGACTGGCGGACGGAGTTGAAGAGGATGTCCTTGATAACCTAGTAGATATAAAAGGATATTACAAGAAAAGTTCTACAGCTAGTTGGTCATGTAAGAAAGAATCAAATAATAAGAAACATTATGTTAGGGTCAGGCAACATGCAACATACCTGTGACATGAGACCATGAACTTGTTCAGCAGTAATTTTCGAACTGTCTCGAGTAATCTTTGCCAGCTGCGATTCCTCCTGCTGCAAAAACACCATCCCCGCAAACAGGGAACATGAAACAAACCATGTTATCAAGGAGTATGAAGAGAGTAAGAGCATTATTATGTAACAAACGACAACAAAAGAACTCATTGCCTTCATTAATATGATATTATTATGTAACAAACGACAACATAAGAACTCGTTGCCTTCATTAATATAAAGTGGGACGCAAAGAGTATCGTAGGGTATAGTAGTAACATTTAGACCATACAGGTTTTATTCAAATTCTATCCTACCCTTCGATATACAAGTTTAGCCTACCCTTCCCTAACACAATTTTTAGGTTGATGCGCTGGGCCACCCAAAATTTTGCCCCAGTAACCTACTTTCTGGATGATCAGTAATCTCAACATGCAAGTATATAGTATGATTGACACAAAAAATAAAATAATATTTCCTAAGGTCGAGCAAAAAGATTATATGAAAGAACATTCATCTTAGCAAAACAAACATTCACTATAGTAAACTATAATCATACAAAGGTTAAAACGTAATGTAGAATATTCATATCATAGCAAATGAAGGTTTAAGTAATTGCACTCTTTAACTAGGGCTGGCAGAGTATAGTTAATCATCTTAATTCCGGCGAATCCCAAAACTTAACGAAAAGTCTGTGTTATATTGTTTGGTCATGTGTGAGTTAGTAGGTTGGGTTGTGTGAGACGTGTTCTGACCTCGTGATTTGATATAGGCCCGAGCTGTCGAGATTCCCAAGAGTGCTGAGTTGCGGACCGCGGGATCGTCTTCTTTGAGGCTAGTACTTCAACCCGGGCATTAGTATAGTACAACCTCACTGGGTACCGTATTTGATAGGGTCGAGTTGATAGACATTATAGCCTTGACCTCCTTATGCCATTTCAATATGTATTGACATATATCTCTATTGCCATCTGAAGTTTACTTGCTCTTGCACACCTGGATCTTCATTAGGTATATGAATCAGTTACTTGCTTATGATTATGGTATAGTATTGCTATCTCCTGATTCTTGTATGCTTGATAGAGTAGGAGATCGTCATTTCTTTATATCGCATGAGTTATTGTTGTTGATGTTATGTCCCAATTGGGAGTTCCCGGCTTATTGCCGTATACTAGTCGTTGGACGGCGAACATTGAGCATCCGCATTTGTGATCGCCATGCACCTGCTGTACATGTCACGTACACCAACGAATTGGCCCCCGTTATAGTGTTCTTCATCGGTAGAGTGCTCTGATTAACCCGTGAGCCCCTTTAGCTATACCTGCAGGTACGGGGTATTTGTCAGCTTTGGCTGGGTGCTTCAGCTATGGCATTAGCCTGAGGTCCTAGTGACCAACAGTGGCACGATTGGATATTTAGAGTTTCAGTATTTTGACGCATTCATATCATAGCTGCTTTCATTACTTGCTTTATTGCTTACTAACACTCTATTACCTTGCTCATTATTGCTTACTGATTATTACCTCATACCTGCTCATTATATTTGTTTTCCCAATTATATCTGCTTTCATATCTGCTGATTTTACAAACCTGTCGATTATTATATACCAGTAGGTACAGCTTGCTGGTCCCCGGCTCGTTGTACCCACTGCGATACATTCAGTTGTATCTCACGTCCCCCTTGTTGATACAGGTACTTCGGACGGTGAGGTTTGGAATGTTGATGTGAGGAGCATCCAATAGTGCCGACCTTTTTGTTTATTGTTTAGATATTTGCAAGGATTAAAGTACTGTGGCCCGAGAGTGTGCTGACGAATGCCTGGCACGATACGGCACAGGCAAGCCTTCGTGCCGACACGTGGCACGCTTGCGTGCCGATGAATACGCATGACCTCCCAGTGACACATTCCGGCACGATTTTTTTTTTAAAGGCTTAGTGAAATAATTATAAATATTGACTATATAGCTTGCTATACTAATCAATTAATATAGTGGTAAGTTTTTTTAAATGTAAAAAAAAAAATTATACCACATAGAGAATAAAAATTAAAATATAATAATAAAATTCACTAGTAAAATTCATTCAAGAAAGTTAGAAAAAGAACAAGATGACGAGAAAATCATATCTATCAACCTTGAAAATTCTTTTGATTTTATTATTTTTCTCAGAAGTTAAAAAATTATAAAATATAAAATTATAAAAAGTTATATTTTTTTCTCAAAATTTTTCAAGATCCATATATTGATTCGACTAAGGATCATATGATGACTAAAGCAGCCAGAATAGAATCACAATTATACCGATAATTTCTTTTAATTTATACTTTTTTAAATTGAAGAAAATAATTTATTTTAAAACTTTTAAAAAAATTGTGAGAATTGATTAACTTTTAAAATTAGTTTGATTTTATCTTTTTTTTCTTAAAATTTAAAAAAATATAAAATACAAAATTAGAAAAATATTTTTTCTCAAAATTTTAATGTATAATTGCAAGATTGATCTATATTGATTCGATAGATTAACCATAATAGGACCATAATTGCTTCGATAAATTCCTTTCCATTTGAATCTTTTAAAAATATTTATTAAACATTTGAAGAAAAATATTTTTTTATTAAAATTTTTAAGAAAACTTATTAGATCTATCCATACAAATAAATTAAACAAATTTAAGTATCAATTGATTTAATTTAGCTTTTAATTTTATCATTATTTTTAATTTTTTAAATTCAAAAATATAATTTTCAAAGTTAAAATTATTTTTCTCACAAATCAAATATAAAATACTAGATCTATCCCAAATAATTAAAAATTTGACTATATAATAATTAAATTAAGTAGATTTATTTTCAACTTTTTATAAACTACATATAAAAAATTACCTAATTTTATATTTTTTTAAAAAAAGGAGCTTTACAAATTAAAAATACTCAAAAGAAAAAAAAAAATCACGTGGGGGATACAAAGGCCAGCCCCCTAAAAAAAATCACCAAAAACAAAATCGGATGGGGGACATAAGGACCTACCAAAAGAAAAAAAATCCACCCAAAAAAAAAAACCGAATGAGAGGCACAAAAGCCCACCAAAAGAAAATAAATAAATCTTCAAAAGAAGAAAAAACCAACAAAAGAAAAAAAAAAAAAAAAAAAAAAAAAATTAAAACTACTTGCAGAGAGCAGCCGGAGGGGGGGGATCGAAGGGGTTCGCACCAAAAGAGGAAAAAAAAAAAAAAAGGCACAAGTTGTACCGTGCCGCGATACCCACGCGGGTAGCACGCTGTCTCGCGCGATATCCGCAAAGTATCACGGCACGGGGGGTGCTTTGGCAACCCCCGTGCCGTGCCCCATATTAGGGGCACGGTACGTGCCGCCCCATGCCGTACGGCAGGAGGCGGCACTTGAAATCTTGGATAGTTGGACCCTTTCATTTCAGTTTATTATGTTATTTATCGATTACTGCTATCTCTCTATTATGCTTGTTTGCTTGGTTGTTATGTAGAATGAATTTAATAAAGCATGAACCTGGTTTTATTCATACTTGTACTTTTGGGTTTTCGATCATGTTTTCAAAATAATTTTTCACAAACGGATATATGGCAGTGATTTGTTTTATGATTGCGGAGATATGGAGGATTGATTGTTGTATGCGAAGATATGGCGAGATGATGTGAGTCGGCAGGTGTTCGAAAGTATATGCCATCACAAGTTATTAGACTAGTGTGAGTCTTAATTGTCTGCTTGAGTTGTACTTAAACTTTGTGATTGTATGCATGTAGGAACGATTATGTATATTGCCTAGCCGTGCGTGTATAAGGGAGACTCCATCCATTTGGACCGAGAAACCTTATGCGCGTAGCGGATCTGCTCACATCCCAGGGAAATGTTTTAAACTCTGATTTACAACAAAAAAAAAATTGGTCCACTTTTTGACCCTGGAGCGTGACAATACAGGCGCACTGATGAAACATTCTTCTTGCTGATTGTGTCCCAAGAGAGAGAAAATGCAGTTAGAAAAAGGATCGTCATAAGGAGACTAAACAAATTTTCTAAGAAAAGAGTTTTCCATAAGCTTAAGCAAGAACTGAAGAGAACCAAGATATTATCTATCAAAATGTAATTAAAGAAAGAAATGAATCAATCATTCCTGTCTCTCAGGCAGGATTTTTTGGGCAAGTTTCATTAAGCAAAACTCTAGACTATTATAATAACAAGAAGATAAAACTTCCACCTATTGTAAAAACAATTATTTTCTCTTTGAGCAAAATGCTCGAAAGAAAAAACTAGTTAATCATAACAACTGAATGGCATCCTTCACTATGATCACTCCGGACAGAACCAATCTAGAATTTTAACCAGGCTGCAAATACTTTTGCCTCATCAATCTTGCTATTTATGGTGGATGAAACTTATAGGTTCTGACAACAGCAGGGCCGCCATCAGGCCATCCCCCGGTCATGGGAGGACAGGCGCCACAGCGGCGCTGGTGTCACGTAGGATGTGTATTTTCTCTCAAAGAAAGAAAAAGAAAGTTGCAGATTGTCTTTCATCATAAATTTCTTAACCCAGAAGATGAGAGATCATCTTATTGTCCTTCACAATTGTCATGACAAATCATGACATATTAATGAGTTCCGGTGATAAGGACGTGACATATTAATTAGTTCCAGTGATCCCCCTATCACACCCTAATTCAAGACCCAGAATTCAGATATCAAAAGGATATGAGGAAAAATTCCACGTCCTGCAGGAAAATTCTGAACCTTTGAATGTCAAGCATCAATTTAGTATTAGAGGTTTGTTCAGATCTCAAAGTTTGAAAGAGTGGAGCACATATAATGGAAGTGAAATCAGAAGCTCGGAAGCAAAATTATTTTGGACTCACAGTTCTATTAACTCAGAATCCTTACTAAAGTAAGAATCATGTTCCTATAGCTGACATCCATTTTTATTGTCAATCAGATTGAATAACTTCATCAGAAGTGAATCCTTTTTCAAGATGAGAATAGCAGCCTATCACCAGCAAGCTTAAAATAAAACAATTGAAAGAACAGCAGAAAACAGTAACCCGTTTTGGATGAGAACTGGCTACATGAATCTTTTCTTCTCAGGAACCATGAAAAGAAAAGCAGGCCTTTCTTACTGCTTTTGGTGCTGTGATGTCAAGATATATTGTAGAGTACTAGATTTGTGTATAGAGCACCGACTCCGCAGTTGAGTTTGAAGAGTGGAAATTACTTGGGACATGTGTATTTTATGTTTACAGTGGAGTTCGGGAGGTTTCGGAGTAATGCGGGAGCTTCCGGGACGGAAAGTGAGTAGGCGGCGACGGAAAACCGAGCTTCAGCTGAATTTTGGTGTTTTGAGCATTGGGTTCCGGAACCAGCTGCTTGGTTCCGGAACTGCCTATTTGGTTCCGGAACCAGCAGCTTGGTTCCGGAACCGAAGGGGGGGTACCGGTACCCAGCTTGTGGTACCGGTACCCAGCCTCAAGGGAACCCAGGAATTGAGCTATTTCTTGATATTTTGGAGGGGTACATTGGTCTTTTCACTCTCCCAGCTGCATTGCACCACGCCACCTTCTATATAGAGCCATTCTAACCCACCTTCTTCTCCACTACAACCAGAGGAAAAAGAAAAGAGAAGAGAAGAAGAGAAGAAGAAGAAAAGTGAAGTGAAGAGGGTGGCAGCTTGGTGTTATCCTGCTACTTGGTGTGGAGCGGAGTCGCGCGCGCGTTGAGCTACGTACAAGGTAAGCCGGCAGATTTTCTAAGTTTGGATTTTTGATTTCTTAGATGGATTTTTAGAGAGATTTTTAAGCTTGGTTTTGGTTGTCTTCTATCTCCGAGGAGCAGCTTGTGTGCTGTTTGGCTGCATGTTTTGGAGTTGCACTGCGCGGAGCCGAGGTACTTGCATGCATGCGCACAAGCTGGGAGCTGACAGAGCGTGAGCCGGAGCGTGCAGGATTTTTGTAGAGGACTCGGGAAATTTGTTTGAGCTTCCGGAAATTTTTCCGAGGTACGCGACAGTGTGCGCGCGCGGCGTGGTTTTCGGAGTTTCGGTAGTTTGAGGATTCGACGCTTCACCGACTTCGGCTTTGCCTAAGGAAAGTATTTTAGATGGGTTGGAAATTCTTCCAAACTGTATGAAATGCCCTCTAATGCTTCTGTATGCATTTTGATCATGTCTAGTATGTTATTTTTATTGTTGGTAAATCTGATAGTTACCTAGAAAATTACAGAAAATTCGGTAGAACCCCAGATTATTTTTAGTATACTCCTGATACTGTATGACACTAGTTTTCATGGTTAGTTGGCATTATATTCGCACCTGAATCGTTTTAAAAATCAAGAAACCCGTTTTAAAGAAAAATCGGCATTTTTAATGTGGTTTTTAAAGGGTGCGATCGCCAAAGGGATGGCATGGGTTCAGGGTGCATGTGGTCTCGTGCCTGGGGGCCGAGAGAATTTTATTTGATTTAGAGGATGTGTTACTAGTGTCTTGGGGTTTGTGAGGGCTTATCAGATTGAGTCGTGGAGTGTTCTCCGACCTAGACATGAGTGTGGGATGTTGGTATTTGAGTTTTCCGATTTGTTTGATCGTGGATTGTAGCCTACAGATGCTGCTTTTATGCCTGATGAGGCACGTTTGAGCTCGGTGGGGTCGCTCCCCTCGAGTTACGCTCCGGATGCGATGATGATGATACGCCTAGTTGTTACAATAGAGATCGCTTTGGGTGATACTGAGATAGTCCTATGGGACGCCCTGGTTGGTACACCAGGGGGCGCAGGCTTGACTGGACCCGATGTGGCAGTCACTGAGATTGGGTTATGTGAGCGAGTGGGTGCATAGCATGTTCTTAGATGTGTTTTTCCTTTGAGAATGATACTTGAGGCATTTAGCTGTAGTTGATTTCCAGCTTTCATTTTGTCTATCTGCAGATCGATCTGTTTTGCCTCCAGTAGACTTAGTGGGCATACCGTGGATATTGGCGACGGTACCCACTGAGAACTACCTTTTGTAGTAGTTCTCACACCCACTGTGGTGACAGGTTTTCCTGAGGCGGCTGTTCCGGGTTCAGTTCGTGCGGAGACAGCAGACCGAGATAAGGGCGTGGCCGACTAGTTTCTTACCCGAGTCTGTCTGAGTCAGAGGTAGAGTGACCCTGTATTTTGAGTTTTCACTTTTGTACTGGACGGGTGATTGTTTTATATGTTCTTAGTGAGAGTTTTTTGTATTTTGGATCTTTGGATGTATATGATTTCAGCTGTTCTGTTTTGTTTCTATAGCTTTAGTTTCTTTTCAGCTCTGATATATGTGTAGCTATAGATCTTCTTGCAGGTTAGACGCTTCGTCTGTGCAGGAAGTCCCGTGCAGACGGCGGATCTGTTGGCGAGCCCGGGTCGCAGTTTCGACCGCGGGGCGTGACAGATTGGGGTGGTATCAGAGCCTAGGAATATAGGTCGTTGAGGACTTAGAGACCCTAGGCTATTGGTTGGACAGTAGGATGACTGTCGTGAGAGACGTGACTTTAGCGAGAGTCCTGATTGAGTCCATAACTCCCTCAGGGGATTGGAGCGAGTGACCTTACATGTTTATTCTCTAAAGTGGTTATGTTGGCTGCAGACGGCATAATACTTTAGAATGGGTGACATGTTTTAGACTTTCGCTTGATCGGGTCGAGAGATTTCTGTTCTCTGACATAGGGTTTTTTTTGTTGCAGTTGCCTGCGATGCCTCCGAGACGTCGTGCAGCGACGATGGCGTATCCTTCGTCAGATGAGGAGCCCGAGCAGCGGGAGGCCGAGCAGAGTGAGGTCCGGGAGTTACGGGCCCAAGTAGCCCAGATGTCTGAGGCGTTACGGCGCCAGGAGGAGGCGACCAAGCGCCAGGAGGAGAACATGGAGCGCATAATGCGGTTGCTTGAGCAGAGGACATCTCCTGTAGCACCACCAGTAGTACCTCCGGTTGCGACATCGTCGACCTCGACTCAGATCGCTCCGTTGACAGTGCTGGAGCAGAGTCACTGACCGATTGTCATACATCAGCCAGTTTCATCCCCCACAATTTTCAGGGCAGAGTTCGGAGCCTTGGGAGGCAGAGAACTGGATTGTAGCACTGGAGAAGTTGTTCGAGAATCTGTTTATCCAGGAGAAACATCATGTGCATCTGGCCACCCACTTTTTAGAAAAGGACGCCGAGACTTGGTGGTGTCGAGTTCGTCCAGTGGGACCACCGGGAGTACAATTGTTGACTTGGGCGGAGTTTCGTGCTTTGCTACTCGGGGCCTATTTTCCGGACAGTGCAAAGCAGAAGCTGGAAGGGGATCTGCGACGCCTTCAGCAAGGGAGTCGGCCTCTTCATGAGTATGTTCGTGAGTTTCAGCGGCTGTTGAGCAGTGTACCCCACGTTACCCAGGACGAGGCTCAGAGGGTTGATCTTTTCGAGAGAGGTCTACATCAGGACATATATCACCTTGTGCATTCGCATCGATCGCCGACTCTGGATGCGGCTATAGAGCATGCTCGGTGGGTTGCCCGAGGATCGGTGATTATGTCGGCGAGGGATGGAGCGCCAGAGACCAGCTCCGGGGAGAAGCATCCAGCGCTATCGGATTTTGGACAGCCGAGTAGGCCGAGACCATCGAGACCCCCACGATACCAGTCTCAGGGTCGTGGGTCTCAAGGGAGACAGAGGCCTGGAGGTTTTCGGCCGCCTAGACAGCATCAGCCGCAACAGCAGCAGAGGCGTCCCGACAGATGTGTTATTTGCGGCGGACCCCATACACCCCAGCAGTGTGAGCAGCGACAAGGCCAGTGTTACCGTTGTGGACAGCCGGGACATATGGTGTGGTCTTGTCCGAGAGCAGGGTCGCCAGTACCATCGACAGCATCGACTCCTCCTCCACCTTTGTAGATAGTAAGAGCTTCGCCGAGTTTTGGCCAGGGGGATCGGGCCACTTCGTCGCGACAGCCAGATAGGCGACCACCTCCGAGCGGGCGAGTGTATACCGCTCAGGTTGAGGATTCTTTGGCAGCTAGCCAGGTGGTAGCAGGTATTGTTCTTATCTCCTCTACTCGAACTAGAACGTTATTTGATACCGGAGCATCGCATTCATTCATCAGTAAGGCATTTGCATCTTTGCATGGGCTAGAGATAGGACTGTTAGCTTGTGCTCGTGAGATTCAGATTCCAGATCACGTGTTGCACGTAAACGAGTGTTGTCGGTCCTGCCCAGTGCAGTTAGGACCCTGGATTTTGCCTATTGATCTGTTGGTCCTTCGTCAGCTCCGAAATTTTGATGTAGTGTTGGGTATGGACTGGTTGTCCCAGTATTATGCTACCATTGATTGTAGAGAGAGGACAGTGACCCTCCATAAGCCGGGTCAGGAGGAGTATGTTTATAGGGGATGCCAGAGTACTTTGTTTGCGGCAACAATATCTTCCGCCAGAGTACGATAGATGCTGAGTCGTGGTTGTGTTGCCTTTCTAGCGACTGTGGTAGAGGTGCCTACGGAGATGCCCGGACTCGAGGACATTCCTATTGTCCGAGAGTATCCAGATGTGTTTCCCCCAGAGTTATCTTCTATGCCGCCGGATCGAGAGATAGAGTTTGTGATTGATAGTCCCTGGAACTACACCAATCTCCAAGGCACCCTACAGGATGGCACCTGTAGAGTTGAGAGAGCTGAAGGCTCAGTTGCAAGACTTGATGGATCGAGGGTTTGTCAGACCCAATGTTTCTCCGTGGGGAGCACCGATCCTGTTTGTGAAAAAGAAAGATGGGTCACTCAGGTTGTGCGTCGATTACCGAGAGTTAAATAAGGTGACCGTCAGGAATAAGTATCCCCTCCCACGGATTAATGATTTGTTTGATCAGCTTCAGGGAGCTACGGTCTTCTCGAAGATAGACCTCCAGTCCGGTTACCACCAGTTGAGGGTGAAGGCCGAGGATGTATCCAAGACGGCGTTCAGGACTAGGTACGGGCATTACGAGTTCACGGTGATGCCATTTGGATTGACTAATGCCCCTGCCGCCTTCATAGATCTGATGAACCGAGTATTCCAGCTGTACTTGGACCGATTTGTAGTGGTGTTCATTGATGACATCTTGGTGTATTCCCGAAGCGACATAGAGCATGAGGAGCACTTGAGGATAGTGCTGCAGCTTCTGAGAGAGGAGTTGTATGCCAAATTGAAGAAGTGCGCATTTTGGCTTCGGGAAGTGTCATTTTTAGGCCATGTGGTTTCAGCCGCAGGAGTGGCAGTGGACCCGACGAAGATTGATGCCGTTCGGGATTGGCCTAGACCTACGACGGTGACAGAGGTTCGGAGCTTTTTGGGCTTAGCAGGATACTACCGTCGGTTCGTAGAGGACTTTGCGAAGCTCTCTACTGCCCTCACCCGTTTGACTAGAAAGGGGACGAGATATATTTGGACTGAGCAGTGCCAGCAGAGCTTTGATGAGTTGAAGCTGAGATTGATATTAGCGCCGATTCTTGCGTTGCCAGTGATGGGAGAGGGCTTGTGGTTTATAGTGATGCCTCCCACAGCGGCTTAGGTTGTGTGTTGATGCAGCGTGACAGGGTAATTGCTTATGCGTCGCGGCAATTAAAGGATTATGAGGAGAATTACCCTACGCATGATTTGGAACTAGCCGCTGTTGTTTTTGCTTTGAAGCTGTGGCGACACTATCTTTACGACGAGCACTGCGAGATATTTACCGACCACAAAAGTCTGAAGTATTTGTTTACTCAGAAGGAGTTCAACTTGAGGCAACGCCAGTGGCTAGAGCTGTTAAAGGATTATGATCTGAGCATACAGTATCATCCCGGCAAGGCCAATGTGGTCGCGGATGCCTTGAGTCGGCGAGCGGGGCAGTCCTTGAGCTTATTGATTACTCAGCAGATGCCACTGAGGGAGCAGTTGAGGCGACTGGATATTGAGATTGTGTTCCCTGGGGATTCTGCAAGACTTATGTCTTTGGTCTTGCAGCCCACTCTGTTAGACAGGATTAGAGAGAAACAGAGTGTGGACCCCTATCTTGAGAGGATTAGAGACCAGATTCAACATGGTCAGGATAGGGACTTCTCTGTTGATGCAGCGGGAGTACTTGATACAGGGACCGCTATTGTGTACCCGTGGACTTGGAGATTAGAGAGCTGATTTTGAGAGAAGCTCACTATACACCTTACACCCTCCACCCTGGGGAAACTAAGATGTATAGAGATTTGAGGGCAAAGTTCTGGTGGAACGGCATGAAAAGAGATATTGGAAGGTTTGTTGCCCATTGTCTAACTTGTCAGCAAGTTAAGGCCGAGCATCAGGTTCCAGCTGACAAGTTACAAAGCCTTCCAATACCTGAATGAAAATGGGATCGAGTGACCATGGATTTTATTGTTGGATTACCGAGGTCACAGAGTGGAGATGATGCTATTTGGGTGATTGTGGATCGATTGACCAAATCAGCCCATTTTCTGCCGATACAGTCGAGTTGGACTCTGGAGAGATTGGCACAGTTGTACATGGACGAGATTGTGAGGCTGCATGGAGTACCGGCTTTGATTGTGTCAGATAGAGACCCGAGGTTTACTTCGCACTTCTGGAAGAGCCTGCAGACAGCCTTGGGGACCCAGCTTCATTTCAGCACTGCCTTTCACCCACAGACCGATGGACAGTCTGAGCGGACCATTCAGACTTTAGAGGATATATTGAGAGCTTGTGTCCTGAGTTTTAGCGGCAGCTGGGATCGACATTTGAGATTGGCTAAGTTTGCTTATAACAATAGCTTCCAAGCGAGCATGCAGATGGCGCCCTACGAAGCATTGTATGGACGGAAATGTCGATCGCCATTATTTTGAAGTGACGTGGGTGAAAGAAAGACCTTGGGGCCTGACTTGCTTATGGAAGCGGAAGAAAAGGTCAAGGTCATTCGGCGACATTTGGTGACCGCCCAGAGCCGGTAGAGGAGTTATGCCGATAGGAGGCGGCGAGACTTAGAGTTCCAGGTTGGGGATCATGTTTTTCTGAAAGTCTCGCCATCTCGAAGGGTACGTCGTTTTGGAGTGCGCGAAAAGCTCAGTCCGCAATTTATTGGTCCGTTTGAGGTGTTAGAGCGCATTGGACCCGTTACTTATCGAGTTGCGTTACCGCCACGTTTAGCAGGCACTCATAATGTATTTCACGTATCCGTCCTGAGGAAGTATGTTTTTGATCCCTCGCCTGTTTTGGACTTCACTTCCTTAGAGTTGGACGAGGATTTGAGCTACCAGGAGCGCCCGATGCGAATTCTTGCGCGGGAGACAAAAGAATTGCGTAATCGGATTATACCTTTTGTGAAGGTCCTATGGAGCCATCATGATGAGCGAGAGACCACTTGGGAGCCTAAGGATGAGTTGAGGATTTCCTGTCCCTATCTATTTGAGACACCCTCCTGAGATTTGGATTCATTTTGGTTTCGAGAACGAAACCCTTTTTAAGGAGGGGAGAGTGTAGAGTATTGGATTTGTGTATAGAGCACCGACTCCGCAGTTGAGTTTGAAGAGTGGAAATTACTTGGGACGTGTATTTTATGTTTACAGTTGAGTTCGGGAGGTTTCGGAGTGATGCGGGAGCTTCCGGGGCGGAAAGTGAGTTGGCGGCGACGGAAAACCGAGCTTCAACTGAATTTTGGTGTTTTGAGCATTGGGTTCCGGAACCAGCTGCTTGGTTCCGGAACTGCCTATTTGGTTCCGAAACCAGCAGCTTGGTTTCGGAACCGAAGGAGGGGTACCGGTACCCAGCTTGTGGTACCGGTAGCCAGCCTCAAGGGAACCCAGGAATTGAGCTGTTTCTTGATATTTTGGATGGGTACATTGGTCTTTTCTCTCCCAGCTGCATTGCACCATGCCACCTTCTATATAGAGCCATTCTAACCCACCTTCTTTCTCCACTACAACCAGAGGAAAAAAAAAAAAAGAGAAGAGAAGAAGAGAAGAAGAGAAGAAGAAGAAAAGTGAAGTGAAGAGGGTAGCAGCTTGGTGTTATCCTGCTACTTGGTGTGGAGCGGAGTCGCGCGCGCATCGAGCTACGTACAAGGTAAGCTGGCAGATTTTCTAAGTTTGGATTTTTGATTTCTTAGATGGATTTTTAGAGAGATTTTTAAGCTTGGTTTTGGTTGTCTTCTATCTCTATTTTCCATTTGCACCTTGAGGAGCAGCTTGTGTGCTGTTTGCCTGCATGTTTTGGAGTTGCACTGCGCGGAGCCGAGGTACTTGCATGCATGCGCACAGGCTGGGAGCTGACAGAGCGTGAGCCGGAGAGCGCAGGATTTTTGTAGAGGACTCAGGAAATTTGTTTGAGCTTCCGGGGATTTTTCCGAGGTACGCGAGTGTGCGCGCGCGCGCGGCGTGGTTTTCGGAGTTTCGGCAGTTTGAGAATTCGGCGCTTCACCGACTTCGGCTTTGCCTACGAAAAGCATTTTAGGTGGGTTGGAAATTCCTCCAAACTATATGGAATGCCCTCTAATGCTTCTGTATGCATTTTTATCACGTCTAGTATGTTATTTTTACTGTTGGTAAATCTGATAGTTGCCTAAAAAATTACAGAAAATTCGGTAGAACCCCAGATTATTTTTAGTATACTCCTGGTACTGTATGACACTAGTTTTCATGGTTAGTTGGCATTATATTCGCACCTGAATCGTTTTAAAAATCAAGAAACCCGTTTTAAAGAAAAATCGGCATTTTTAATGTGGTTTTTAAAGGTGAGATCGCCAGAGGGATGGCATGGGTTCAGGGTGCATGTGGCCTCGTGCCTGGGGGCCGAGGAGATTTTATTTGATTTAGAGGATGTGTTACTAGTGTCTTGGGGTTTGTGAGAGCTTATCAGATTGAGTCGTGGAGTGTTCTCCGACCTAGACATGAGTGTGGGATGTTGGTATTTGAGTTTTCCGATCTGTTTGATCGTGAATTGTAGCCTGCAGATGCCGCTTTTATGCCTGATGAGGCACGTTTGAGCTCGGTGGGATCGCTCCCCTCGAGTTACGCTCCGGATGCGATGATGATGATGCGCCTAGTTGTTACACTAGAGGTCGCTTTGGGTGATACTGAGATAGTCCTATAGGACGCTCTGGTTGGTACACCAAGGGGCGCAGGCTTGACTGGACCCGATGTGGCAATCACTGAGATTGGGTTATGTGAGCGAGTAGGTGCATAGCATGTTCTTAGATGTGTTTTTCCTTTGAGCATGATACTTGAGGCATTTAGCTGTAGTTGATTTCCAGCTTTCATTTTATCTATCTGCATATCTATCTGTTTTGCCTCCAGTAGACTTAGTGGGCATACCGTGGATATTGACGACGGTACCCACTGAGAACTACCTTTTGCAGTAGTTCTCACACCCGCTGTGGTGACAGGTTTTCCTGAGGCGGCTGTTCCGAGTTCAGCTCGTGCGGAGACAGCATACCAAGGTAAAGGCGTGGCTAACTAGTTTCTTATCCGAGTCTGTCTGAGTCAGAGGTAGAGTGACCCTGTATTTTGAGTTTTCACTTTTGTACTGGACAGGGGTGATTGTTTTATATGTTCTTAGTGAGAGTTTTTTGTATTTTGGATCTTTGGATGTATGTGATTTCAGGTGTTCTGTTTTGTTTCTATAGCTTTAGTTTCTTTTCAGCTCTGATATATGTGTAGCTATAGATCTTCTTGCAGGTTAGACGCTTCGTCTGTGCAGGAAGTCCCGTGCAGACGGCGGATCTGTTAGCTAGCCCGGGTCGTAGTTTCGACCGCGAGGCGTGACATATATGGGGCCATGAGGCGGCTGTGGTGACAGGTTTTCCTAAGGCGACTGTTCCGGGTTCAGCTCGTGCGGAGACAGCAGACCAAGGTAAAGGCATGGCTGACTAGTTTCTTATCCGAGTCTGTCTGAGTCAGAGGTAGAGTGACCCTGTATTTTGACTTTTCACTTTTGTACTGGACAGGGGTGATTGTTTTATATGTTCTTAGTGAGAGTTTTTTGTATTTTGGATCTTTGGATGTATATGATTTCAGCTGTTCTGTTTTGTTTCTATAGCTTTAGTTTCTTTTCAGCTCTGATATATGTGTAGCTATAGATCTTCTTGCAGGTTAAACGCTTCGTCTGTGCAGGAAGTCCCGTGCAGACGGCGGATCTGTTAGCTAGCCCGGGTCGCAGTTTCGACCGCGAGGCGTGACATATATGGGGCCATGAAATTTGAAAGTGGAAAGCAGGAGAGTTTAACAAAACGCACACTTAAATCTCATTTTATTACATGACTTGATTCATCAAGCTTAACATCCACCTTTCCAAAAATTCTCACCCATTTAAGGACCATCACCATCATTGAAACTTAATAAGCAAACAAAAATTGGCACAATATTTTTTTTTCTAATAATTTATATCTCACGCCAAAGCTTTTACTAGTTAGCAACTAAAGAATCCAGTTGCCGTGTATATAAAGGATATTAACTTGTTCACAATTCTGAAATCGTGTCTTTGTTTTTTGCCTTGAAAGGTTGGAAGTAGGAAGTAACCAAGAGCTCTATTTGTTGTATACTTTTCAAGAAGGTAAAAGTCTCTACAATTTGAATTTAATAATAATTGTTTTTATTCATAACTTGTCTTTTAAATTTTTTTCAGGATGCTGACAATCTTAACAATCATTGAAAAGCAATGGAATGAATGAATTGTAACAAGGACTGCACAATTTCCATTTCATTACCAACTAAAAAAACATGAAACATATTTTAAACTGTTTGACTGTGGTTTGTATTACTATTATATTAGGATTTGCAATTCTATGATTTTGAATGGTGGATTTTGATTTGTTGAGTTGTAAGTTTATTTTGGTAATGTGTTAAATTTTGATGAATTTTGAAATATGGTATTGCCATTTGCCATAGATTGGTTTCTTTGTGCCTATTCTTTGTTGTTAATGTTATTTATTGTAAAATATATTTTAAATTGTTGTGTGGTAATGCCTTTTTATTTGGACAATATGTTATATAGTAAAGAAGTTTACATTGTTGTGTTTACTTGTAAATTATTGTGATTTGCTGTAGATTAAGATTTTTCAATCTATTCTTTGCTATTAATGTGCCATTGTATTTTAATTTCTATTCGAGCTAACGAGTCGAGTCACGAGCTAACGAGCTACTTCTGAATTGATTAATCGAGCTAACGAGCCGAACACGAGCTAGCAAGAATACATTGCGAGCTGATCACAAGCTGGACTATTCGAGCTCGTCACGAGCTCAAGCCGAACACGAGCCGAGCTTTGAGAGTCTCGAGCCGAGCTCGAGCTGACTCCAGCTCGCCCATGTTCGGCTCGTTGACAGCCCTACTGACATCATTGTCAGGCTCGAGCACACTAACAAGCACTAGGCGATGTGAGACTCGTCTCGCTAGTCTTAGCAAACCTTGTGTAGAGCGCCAGTCGAAGAGCCGCACTCTACACGCTATATGACCCTAACTCAGTCGAGACTCATCTCATACTTCCGGCTGATGATTGGCTCTGATACCGACTGTGACGCCCCACTTCCTATGGGATCACCCATCCTAGAATTACTCTCGTAACCTCTTGAGCCTAGCCTGTAACACCTGGGAGATAAAAAGAGAAAATAATATCAATAGATGTAGATTAGGGAGGAATTATGAATAGAAGAGAAATAGGAGAATACTTAGCTTCAGCCTATGGTGGTGCTCCGGTTGCTCCTCAAATAGTTCCTTCGACTCCGTAATAAGGTGATATGGGTTACAGAAGAAGAGGAGGTTCAGCTAAAGAGAGAATTGTAGAGTTCTGTAAACTACAGAGAAGAAGAAGCATGAGATACTGTATAGGGCGCAGAGAAGGAAAGGAGAGTGTAGTCCAGATGGAGAAGAAGAAGACTCCGGAAGCTCGTCTTACGGGGTGTAACAACGGGTCGAGCTAAAGGATTGCAATCCGACCCGTTGCGCATGGAGGAGTTGCAACCCAGACCCAAGCGGTCTTGCGAGGATATCAATTCTGAGTGTGATGGCATCGATGATGATCCGAATGCAGCATCTCAATCCCAACTCCACACATTGTTGCAGCATAGAATCAAGATTCCGAGTTCTTGGGGAAATTGGATTGATACAAGTAAGATGAAGAAAAGGAGAAGAGAAAAGAGGAGAAGAGAAAGAGAGAGAGAAAGATGGAAAATAGAATTGTAACTATATTCAACTTAACTCCGTTTTCAGTTACACTATCCCTATTTATAGGTGAATTATGACTAAAGTGTCTTAAGAGTTTACTATGTAACAACATGTGTGATGGAATTTACAAATTGGCTGGATGGACTCAATTCCTTGCTGAACTCGACCTAAGCTGTCGGGCTCTTATCCTCGCAAGAACGGTTGGGCCTGGGCTGCAACTCCTCCATGCGCAACGGGTCGAATTGCAATCCTTTAGCCCGACCCGTTGGTACACCCCTCAAGACGAGCTTCCGAAATCTTTTTCTTCTTTTCCAGCTGGAGTACACTCTCATTTCCTTCTCTGCGCCTTATACAGTACCTCATGCTTCTTCTTCTCTGTGGTTTACAGAACTCTACAATGCTCCCTTTAGCTGAACCTCCTCTTCTTCTGTAACCCATCTCACCTTATTACGGAGTCGAAGGAACTATTCGAGGAGCAACCCAAGCACTACCATAGGCTGAAGCTAAGTATTCTTCTATTCATAATTCCTTCCTATTCTACATCTATTGATATTATTTCCCTTTTCTTATCTCCCAAGTGTTACAATCCACTCTCCTTAAGATGATCCCTGTCCTCAGTGATCAAATTCTGGAAACCTTTTCCTGAGGGCCTTACAATCTTCCCACGTGGCCGATTCCCTCGGAAGATTACTCCATTTAACGAGTGCCTCCTCTACCACCGCTCGTCCGCGCCTGATCGTGCGATGGTTTAATACTTCCTCGGGTTCGGCTAACAGTTGCCCTTCAGGTCCTGTCAGCGGCGCCGTAGGTATGATCTTGCTATTGGAGGAGGGAATTTGCTTGAGCTGTGATATATGGAACACTTAGTGTATCTGAGACCCTTCAGGTAATCTCAATCTATATGCCACTTGTCCCACTCTGTCAAGAATCTCAAACGGTCTATAATACCGGACCGACAGTTTGGGATTTTTTCTTGCGGCCAACAATACCTGCCTATACGGTTGTAACTTCAGGTATACCCAACTCAATACCGAGTACTCCTTCTCTATCCTATGTTTATCAGCTTGTTGTTTTATACGGTTTTGTGCCACTTGTATCCTATCCTTCAACTCCTTGGTTAACCTGTCTCTTTCCTTGGCCCATTCCTTAACATCTTGTGGGGTATCTATACCCGCAACAGCCACCAGGGTATCAGATGGGGTTACTCCATAGAGGGCCATGTAGGGAGTAGTACCCAAGGAAGAATAGTAATTGGTATTATACCACCATTCGGCTAAAGATAGGTATTTGCCCCACTGTTTGGGATGCTGGAAGCAAATACACCTCAGATAAGTTTCCAAGCAACGATTAACCCTCTCTCTATTTGCCCGTCAGTCTTGGGATGATAGGAAGTACTCATCTTGAGCTATGTTCCTAGCCATTTGAACAATTCACTCCAAAAATGGCTGGTGAAAATTTCGTCTCTATCGGTCACAATACTCTTGGGGCACCCGTGCAATCTAAATACCTCATCCATGAATACCCGGGCTACATCATTAGCTGAGAATGGATATGCTAAGGGTAAATGAGCATATTTCGTTAGCCTGTCAACCACTACTAAGATGGTGTCCTTACCTGCCGGTCTAGGCAGGGCCTCAACGAAATCCATACTTATATCCTCCCAAATCTAGCTGGGTATAGGCAGGGATTGAAGTAATCCTTTGTAAGCTTGCGGATCCACCTTATTCTGAGCACAAATTTCACAGCTACGGACCTGAGTTTCTATCTGTTTCTTCATTCCAACCCAATGGAAATGTCCTTCGATCCTCGGGTAAGTATGTAACACCCTCGAATGTCCACCTAATGTTGAGTCATGAAATTGTTTTATCAACTTACTTCTTATGTTTCCTGCACTGCCCACACATACCTTTCCTTTGTATCTCAGTACCCCTTGTCCACAAGCATAGTAGCCATAGTCTTCAGAATGTAGAGCTATTCCTTTTATGATTTGCTCATAATTTGGGTCTCCTTGGTAACTCTCCTGCAATTCTGAGGTCCATGCAGGGGCTACAACAGTAACAGCCAGAGTTTGGCCCTTACTCCAACCCTGCCTAGACAATACGTCTGCGGCAACATTCTCTTTACCTTTCCTGTATGCTATAGTATAGTTAAAACCCATAAGTTTTAGCATACCCTTTTGCTGCATGGGGGTAATTATCTTTTACTCCAAGAGATACTTGAGACTCTCGCGATCAATTTTTATAATGAAACTTCCCGTCATCATATAGTGTCTCCATTTCTGGGTAGCCATCAAAATGGCTAAAAATTCTTTTTCATAAGTGGATAGGTCCACATTCTTCCCTTTGATAGCCTTACTGAGATAGGCTATTGGCCTTCCCTCTTGTGACAGCACAGCTCCTATTCCCCTCCCACTGGTATCCACTTCCAACACAAATGGTTTTTCAAAGTTAGGCATACACAATACCGGTGTTGTGGCCATAGTTGACTTTAGTGCCTCGAAAGCTTGTTGAACTTCTTGTGTCCAACGGAATTGATCTTTCTTAAGTAACTCCAGTAAGGGGTCTACTAATGGCCCCATAATTTCTGACAAATTTTCTGTAGTAACCTGTTAAACCCAGAAAACCCTACAGACTTTTAACTGAATTGGGCACGTGCCATTGAGTCATAGCTTCAATTTTAGCGGGGTAGGTTGCCACTCCTTCTGCGGATATAATATGCCCTAGGTACTCAACCTGCTCCTTTCCAAATGCACATTTGCTCCTTTTAGCATATAGTTTATTACTTCTCATCACTCTCAGTACCACATATAAATGCTCCAAATGTTCCGCAAGGTTCGTGCTATATATCATAATGTTATCAAAAACTACTAGCACAAATTTCCTCAAATAAGGAGCAAAAACCGTATTCATTAGCGCTTGAAAAGTTGCAGGAGCGTTCGTTAATCCAAAAGGCATTATCTTAAATTCATAATGCCCTTGATGAGTCCTAAATGTCGTTTTGGGTATGTCCTCTGTGTGAACTCGGATTGGTGGTAACCTAATCTTAAAATTAATTTTGAGAAAGCTTAGATCCCCCCAACTCATCCAAGAGGTCATCAATAATAGGAATCGAAAACTTATCTTTGATAGTGACCTTGTTTAGTTGCCGATAATCTATGCACATCCTCTAGCTACCGTCCTTTTTCTTCACCAACAACACTGGTGACGCAAAAGGGCTATTACTGGCTTATATCACCAACGTTGCGAGCATCTCTTTGATTTGCTTCTCTATTTCTCCTTTTTGTTCATAAGAGTGCCTATACAACCTAAGGTTAACTAGATTTGCACCAAGCTGCAAGGGTATCCTGTGATCCGTAGACCTTTTTGGGGGTAACTCCTTAGGATTCCTCAAATATATCTAAGTATTGCTCGATAACCTGCAACAACACAGGAGGTAATTCTAGATTCGGCTCATTGTCACTACTCACTTGACAGTGACTTAAAACATAACAATTATCCCAATGCAGTTCTCGATACCATTGGTTGGCTGTAATCAATTTTAGTTTAGCACCTTCATTTATTCCTTTTAAAACCAATGGTTGTCCATTCTTCATGATATTTAAAGAATTTTGTTGGAAATCAGAGGTAACCTTTCCATATGATCTCAACTAATCAATTTCCAGCACTATACTAGATCCCTCTAGTCTAATAATCCTCAAATCAGATTGAAACTCGTGCCCTTGCATACCCCACTGGAAACTTGGGCACTGCAACTTACTAATTACCTTTTGGCCGTTTGCCACTGTGACCACCAAAGGAGCAGCCATCACCATACGGGATTTGATGCTCTTAGCTGTTTGAAAATCCATGAAGCTATTAGTGTTACCGGTGTCCACCAATATTATCAATGTTTGCCCTTTAACTTCTCCTTGTATTTTAATGGTATCTTGTTGCTTTTCTCCACCCAAGGCATGCACGGATACTCCCACCTCATGTTGGACCAACTCCTCCTCCTCCTCCCCATCCTCCTCGGGTATCACTTCTCGGAGGCAATCTTCATCTACACTTCTATAATATCCTCCACTCCTTGCATAGTGTGGAGAGGCTTAAACATGCAAGTGTGCCCCGGGTGATATCTTTCCCCACATTAAGAAACATTGTCTCGCCGCTCGTCTTTGCTCCATTGGTGATCGGTTATTGGTCAATTGATTCCCATTGGTCCCTTGATGAGGCATAGAGACTCTGTTGTGGTCACTTCCCAGATTTGACTTTAGATGATTAGGAGTTGAATACGGTACTCCTAGGGGTCTGGTACTAACCTTAAATCTCTTGTTTATAACTGACAAAGCTCTCTCATGCAGCTTAGCTTGCTCATAAGCTTCGTCAAGTGTGTTTGGGTGAGCAATATCCAAGAAGGGAATCAAATCTTCTCGTAATCCACTAAATATAGCATGATATAAAGTGTTCTTTAGTTAGGTGAAGATTGTAGAAAAGAAGTTGAGTTCGGAGCTCCTCAAACTTCTCCTGGTATTTTTTCCACTGAACTCACTTGTTTGAGATTCCCGAATTCTCTTACTAAATATCTCTCGCCATTTTACTATTGCTTGGTATAAATCTGAATCTGTTTTGATCCTTCTTCCCAATCTTGTATACCCACAATGGTTCGAATGTCCAATCCTTCCAAGAACGGCTTCTAGGTCTCAGTGAGGTTAAAAACCTTCCCCACAGAGTAACACATACCCTTCTATTGATCTACAACAATGGTTTAATGCTACTAATACGGTAATGCTGGATTGGAAAGTTACCTGGTTCTGCACTTGGAAAAAAAAATTTCCAACGTTTACTCCTCGCCCTGGCATCGAGACTGCTCCGATACCACTTGTAACACTCAGATCTGAGTTGCAACCGACTTCGGTAATCTTCCACGGTTTTGGACGGCGACGATGATGATCCTTGGTACAGTAATTCGGGTCAGAGGCGCAACACACGAGGATGATATCAATTCTGAGTGTGATGGCGTCAATGATGATCCGAATGCAGCATCTCAATCCCAACTCCACACATTGTTGTAGTGTAGAATCAAGATTCCGAGTTCTTGGGGAAATTGGATTGATACAAGTAAAAATGAAGAGAGGGAGAAGAGAAAAGAGGAGAAGAGAAAGAGAGAGAGAAAGATGGAAAAGAGAATTGTAACTATATTCAACTAACTCCGTTTTTAGTTACACTATCCCTATTTATAGGTGAATTATGACTAAAGTGTCTTAGGAGTTTACTATGTAACAATATGTGTGATGGAATTTACAAATAGGCTGGATGGACTCAATTCCTTGCTGGACTCGACCTAAGCTGTCGGGCTCTTATCCTCGCAAGACCGCTTGGGCCTAGGCTGCAACTCCTCCGTGCGCAACGGGTCGGATTGCAATCCTTTATAGCCCAACCCGTTAGTACACCCCTCAAGACGAGCTTTCGGAGTCTTCTTCTTCTTCTCCAGCTGGACTACACTCTCCTTTCCTTCTCTGCGCCCTATACAGTACCTCATGCTTCTTCTTCTCTGTGGTTTACAGAACTCTACAATGCTCCCTTTAGCTGAACCTCCTCTTCTTCTGTAACCCATCTCACCTTATTACGGAGTCGAAGGAACTAATCGAGGAGCAACCGGAGCGCCACCATAGGCTCGTAAGTTTTCTACCATTAGATCTATCCCTTTAACTAATTTCACTCCTTAGATCATGCTATTCCACCAACCACCCACTAAACCCAAAGGGCCCACTATCATCCTAACCGCACATCCTTTCATCCAAGGGCTAAAAACCTACAAGCACCAATGACTTGGTACTTTTAAAAGCATAGGAGCTCAATTATATATATATATATATATATATATATATATATATATATATATAGAACGAGGCTACTATACTATCTATAGTACCGGAGCTCCGGTATTATAGTCCCATTTTTTATCTTAGTGTGTTAAAATCAACGATCCACACCGTTAAAATTGATCTAAGGTATTTAAAGTTCTTAGAAAAAAATATATATATTTTTTCGACATAGTTTACTTTATGATCAAACTATTTCAAAATTATTAATTTTCAATGGCTACTATGGCAAGTTTGTAGTGTAACGGTGTAGAAAAATCTAAATTTATTCAAATTTTGATAAAAAAAAACTTTTAACTATTTAAATCAAGATCAGCATCCTTGATCTTAAATTCAAAAGTCTCATCCTCAAATTTTAAACATTGCTCAATTTCGACCGTTCATTTTGACATGATTACTTACCAACAAGGATTTAAGTGCCGTGGCACGGAGTTGTGCCGAAAACTTGCCAGCACGGTACGGCACGGTGCGTGCCGAGCCGTGCCGATGCGTGCCGGTCACAAAAAATACATGCGTGTCAACACATAATGTCATGAAATATTTATTTTTTTTAGCAACAAAATTTTTTAATTGCTTATTATGTATCTTTATCAAATATTTTGAACTTTATTAAGAAAATTACTTAGTAAATTTAAGAAAAAATGGTTTTGAACTGTGCTATTGGCACGGGGGCTATATCGTGCCGGTATCTTGTTGGCACGGTACGGCACGGTGGATACGGCCCGTGCCCATGGATACTTAAATCCTTGCTTACCAAGTAAATGATGTCGAAAAAAATTAAAATTGTATTTTTAAGAACTTCATATACCTAGATCATATTTAACGGTGTGGATCGTTGATTTGAACACCCTAAGATCGAAAACAAGATTATAGTACATGAGCTCCGATATTATAGATAGTATAAAAGCCTAGCTCATATATATATAGGGTTCGTCTACTATACTCTTACGAGTATGATTGTCTTCGTACTCATAAGTTGTTTTCGATGATAGAGCTTCCAAGTCGACGATTCATACCGTTAAATATAACTTAGAACAATTGAAAGTTCTAGAAATCAAATATCATAATTTTTTGACATCATTAATGGATGGTTGGTGGAATAGTATGATCTAAGGAATGGAAATGGTCACAGGGGTAGATCTAACGGTGGAAAACTTGGTAGCACCAAGTGCTTGGTGCTATCGATAGCATAGTAGCCGGACTCTATATATATAGATATATAAAGAGAGAGAGAGAGAGAGAGAGAGAGAGAGAGAGAGAGAAAGAGAGAGAGAGAGATATGGGATTATGCTGCTTGTCCATCCATCCACACAACTAGTGGCATGGCATAGGTAGCTTCCACCCTAGCAAGATGGTCAAAGCGGCCATCTTCTACAGCTGAACCAAATGCTTATACAAGACCATTCTTCCAATACAACTGGTTGTCCCTCACTTCATTTGGAATAAAATGAAATTTGTTGGTATGGGAAACCATAGGTTGTGACAATTCTATACCCGATTATACAAACTTTCCAGTGTCAGATGACCAGATTTGATAGGAACAAGATGACAAGAGACCTCATCCTTTATACCACTATCTAGTGGCAAACGGAAATAGACTAATGCCTAAATCCAACTAACTTTCTCATACAGCCCAATGTATATAGTAGGATCCCTATAAAATGATTGGCCAAGATGCCAAGCGCCCGTTTACAGTTGCAAATATTTCTATATAGTCAGTCTGACAAATCTGTGCAAATAGTAAGAGTTTGATTCCTAAAACTATGTACGATCTGTCAAGTAGGGAATTTGCTTCCCCTCGCCCTTCTATAGGAATTCATAACTAGCAAAATCATTCAATATATTTTGAATTGGCAGAAAATTCTGAATAAAAAAATATACAAAATTAGCATGGCATTTTTATGAGGAAATATATGAAACTTTCTTATAAATAAGATATCGACTTCAAGTGGCGAAAGCTTATAAGAACTTGTCTCTTACCATACGCTCCCTCATAAAACTTCCTCTTAATTCAGAAAATTTGTTGAAGCATAATCACATGTCAAATAAGACCTTACAGCAAGTAGCATACACAATCAAGAACTTTACACTGTTAGAATGGAATGAACCCATGCCTTAAGTTGCCTTCATGTTAATTAGCATACAATGACTTCATAGAGCTATCCGTTCGGCAAAAGAAACGATACTAAACAACGACTTTTTCTTTAGTAAAAGACACAATTCTCTCAGCTAACAATGTGAGAATCACTGCATAAAATCTCTGGATAATCATTATGTCCTAACCACAGGCTTGTAATTCTTTTTGCCTCATGATAAATGAAATCTATAAAGAATATTGATGCTTTCCAATAGAGCCTTTTGTTAATAAGCCATTACCCATTCCATCAATGTTAATGAAAAATGCACATGTATTCTGAGACTTTTCTCACCTAAATGCTACATGGTTTATAGACCAAAAACTTAAAAAAGAGCAAAGTCAATGGTAAAAACTATTCCTGATAGTAATCTAGCTCCTTCATCGAATGCAATTCTTTATGCTTACCCTTGCATACTACAAAAAATGTGGATTTATTAGTAAAAAGGATGCAATGGTAAAGATAGACATAATATAAAAAAATGTTAAGGGCTCGTTTGCTATTGTTGAAATTTTTTTCTTTCTCAAATCACACACTTTTAAGTTACACACTTCTAACACCAGTTAAAATATAATCATAAAAGTTTCAAAATGAAGATCTAAACCATTGAAAGTGTCATAATTTTTGAAAACCTACATATTGAGTTTTCAGTATTGTCCTTTCATGAAGATTTTGGATTTTAACATCACTTGATGGATAGAAAATCAATTTCCAAAACTTGTGAACCTTTATAAGTATGCATTTTGCATTTAATGGTTTAGATCTTAATTTTGGGTCTTCTTAATTTGAATTTAGTAATTTACACTTGTGTAAAAGCTTGAGTAACTTACACATGTGTAATAGGATCCCTACTCATATATGTATACATATATGTATATTTATATATAGAACTAGGCTAGAATACTATTAATAGCACCAAGTCATTTGTGCTTTTAGGTTTTCGGCCTTTGGATGAAGGGTGTGCAGTTAGGATGATAGTAATCCCCTAGGGTTTAGTGGGCGGTTGGTGGAATAGTACGATCTAAGGGGTGGAAATGCTCAAAGTGGTAGATTTAACGGCGGAAAACTTGGTAGCACCAAGTGCTTGGTGCTATTGATAGCATTGTAGCCGGACTATATATATATATATATATATATATATATATATATATATATATATATATATATATATATATATATATATATATAGCGAGAGAGAGAGAGAGAGAGAGAGAGAGAGAGAGAGAGTAGGGCTACTATACTCTTATGAGTATAAACCCCTTCGTACTCATAAGTTTTTCGCCCTTGGATGAAAGGATGTGCGGTTAGGATGATAGTGGTCCCCTAGGGTTTAGTAGGTTGTTGGTGAAATAGTATAAACCACATAGAGGACTACTATACTCTTATGAGTATAAACCCCTTCGTACTCATAAGTTTTTCGCCCTTCGATGAAAGGATGTGCGGTTAGGATGATAGTGGTCCCCTAGAGTTTAGTGGGTTGTTGGTGAAATAGTATAAACCACATAGAGGACCACTATAATCTTAACCGCATATCCCTTCATCCAAGGGCTGAAAACTTATGAGTACGAAGGGGTCTATACTCATAAGAGTATAGTAGCCCGACTATATATATATATATATATAATTGAGCTCCTATTCTTTTAAAATTACCAAGTCATTGGTGCTTGTAGGTTTTTAGTCCTTGGATGAAAGGATGTGTGGTTAGGATGATAGCGGGCCCCTTGGGTTTAGTGGGCGGTTGGTAGAATAGCATGATCTAAGGGGTGAAATTAGTCAAAGGAATAGATCTAATAGTAGAAAACTTACAAGCACCAATTACTTGGTGCTTTTACAAGCACCAATCACTTGGTGCTTTTACAAGCATAGTAACCGGACTCTATATATATATAACGAGGCTACTATACTATTAATAGCACCAAGTTATTGGTGCTATTAGGTTTTCGGCCCTTGAATAAAAGGATGTGCAGTTAGGATGATAGTGGTCACCTAAGTTTTAGTGGGTGGTTGGTAAAATAGTATGATCTAAAGGGTGAAAATGGTCAAAGAGGTAGATCTAACAGCAGAAAACTTGATAGCGCCAAGTGCTTGGTGCTGTTGATACTTGATAGTATAGTAGCCAAACTCTATATATATATCTATATCTATATATATCTATGTATATATACATATGCATTCCTATCATACACATATACATAGATGAATGTATATGTGTGTATACATTATGTATATACATACATGTATGTATATGTATATATAGCAAGCTGTCACGAATACAGGCACAAGACACGGAACACAACACGATCAGACATGGTGACTCGACTGCTTTCAAAAAATTAGGACACAAATACAACATAGACATCGAAAATTAAATATGATAGTATTAATATAATAATATATATTTATTATATATAAAATATTAATTTTGCTTAAATATTATTATATTTCTCATATGAATGAAAGTTAATAAAATTCTCATTAAGTTGATATACTTTAAGAAAGGAACTTCTCCACTCTACATAATTTATTTATATCGTCCAAAAAAAGTTTGTATGCATTCATGCATTGATATGCGTTCAATGCAGGTCCATGACGCATCCCGTTAAAAAAAAAGTATATATCTTTTTATTTTACTTTTTTTTATGCATATATAATGTAGGGTTAAATATTGGTGTACCCTTCTATAGTTTAAAAATAACTTATATATTCCTCCATATTTTAAGTCAACTTATATATCCCTCTAAACTTCTAATACCTTACAAAAATACCCTTCCTGTTAAATTTTTATCAATTTTTTAAAAATTTTCTTTAATTTTCCCTCTTCTCTCTCTTCTCTTTCTTTTCTTTTCTTCATCTAGAAAATCACTTTATTTTTCTTTCCGAGCAGGCCGATTACTTTACCTTTTAATAACCTTAGCATTTGATGTATAGCACAACTTTTCTAATAGCAAAGAAGTTATATTTTCACAAAAGATTCTCTTCTCAATGAGAAATAATTTGGAATCGAATAAAAATGAGATATGTAATTTGGTCAAAGATGATTTTCTCATTTGGAATTATTTTTTTTAGTTAGCCATAGAAACGACTGACCAAAAATTAGCAACGCCGTACCTGAAAAATGGCATATTCTTCAAAAGAATTTATTAGTGAAAAAAGTTATTACGAAATTCTTGTTTTATGTTTCCAAACCAACCCCTTACGTGATAATGAAATTTATCTATTGGGTATTAACAACCTAATGAACCTGCATTCATAGTGATGGCAGATGCCCCACCAAAAATAGCAAGTTTGACTCCAAATCAAACAAAAGTAAAAGCAAGTAACATTATAACTTGTTAATAACAAAAAAATCATGAATAGTAAATTCTTGTTTTATGTTTCCAAACCAACCCCTTACGTGATAATGAAATTTATCTATTGGGTATTAACAACCTAATGAACCTGCATTCATAGTGATGGCAGATGCCCCACCAAAAATAGCAAGTTTGACTCCAAATCAAACAAAAGTAAAAGCAAGTAACATTATAACTTGTTAATAACAAAAAAATCATGAATAGTAAATAATAGATGCTTCGATCAGTTGCATGAGTACACTTTCCCCTTCAGCCCCCTCTATACTGTGTTCTCTACCAATTTATGGGTTATCAACCATTCCTTTCTACGAGGCTTTTATTAAAGATACAGAGTCCTATCCTCTATAGCACTTCCAATTCAATTGACAAATTTTGTTAATAACACATACCCTAATCAACCTTTTAGGGCGTTTTCTAGAAGATCTTGAGTAATTTTTCTAGCATCAAACATCCATGAATAAATAAGCCATTGTCATATAAACTGTATTGCTATTACGTGGAGTCTGAGCAACAAAAAACCTTAGATAAGGAAATTCTAACCTCCTTTTTCCGTTGTGATGGCATGAGAAACGTGCCCAAGCGTGAATGAGCCATTTGATTTTCTGCTTGCTCCAACTTTTCAGCTGCAGCAGATAAGTATTACAAGTATTAGATATTGAAGAATTGGACTGAAATCTCAAAAGTAAATCATGTATGTAACTATATACAATTGTAGAAGGGCGAGCAATATCCAATGACATAATAGTTCAGTGCATGTCATGTGCTAATTTTGTACTTCCATCTTCAAAATGCGTAATTAAAAGAACTTGACCTTCCACGTTACACAATGCTCCTAGGAAAACAGGTTGTGAGGTGGTCCATATGTACAATCCTGCACTTATAAAAGAAGCTTCTTCTGGTGCTCATACTCACGCTACCATTGACAAGTTGGACAACCTTAAGTGACACACCGTGCAGCTAAAATAGACTTCAATTAATACTAAAGTTTGAAGCCTCACCGAGATCAGAAATCTGTCCAGCAACATAGTCCCGGTTGCCTAAAAGTGGTGACGAGGAAAGCGTATTCACCCAATATTTATTCCATAGTAGATCCAAGAGGTGGGAGTCTAAGGAGGACTTGAAGTAAGTTATGTCCAATGCATAATACTGCCAAAAACCCACAAGTGAATTTAGATGCCAATGAGACAAAAAGGAAGATACAAATATTTCGTAAGTACCTGTTTGCAGTGAACGCCAAAATCTTCAATCTTGTTTAGCGGTATTGTTTGGTACTCAGAAACAGGCTCATCTGGTGGTTTGTAACCCTGAGGGTATGTCCTAAATGCACCGATCTCCACCTTTCCTGCTGAAACTGTTCTTGTGGGGTCAATTACGACAGCCAAGAAAGGCTCTTGAAATTGTTGATTAAGCATTTGGGTTGACACATCAATGCCCGATAACCAGCATCCATAACCAGGGTGCGAGTGGTACCAGCCAACCACATTTTCCAACCTCCCAGCCTATAAAGATAAAAATTAACTAGAATCAGGAATATCCAATTTGGCTACTATATACCATCCCTGACACGTTGTACAGTTGTTACTAACATCATGCTTGATTAACAAGAAAAATCAGAAATCTGTCTTATAAGTTGATGTAGAATTTTTAGTTGGATCAGCATGGAAGCCATCACCGTAAAACTAATAATGAATATACAATTGCACAGCCTGACCCTTGATGATGGCAAGCTATCTTATTGAGCACATCAGAGATACTACAGAATACAGATCATATTAAACATAATTAAAGGAAAAGCTGTGTTCCTATTTTCTATGCAGATGGACATGCAAGACACAGATAGTCGCAGAGTTCTTCCAATTATTGAAAACCAGAGTTCTTCCGATTATTGAAAACCAACTTGAGAAGATTGAAGCATCTGAAAAAAATTTCAGAATAGTGAAACTTAAAATCCAGGGGGACCTTAACCTACAAGAGCACAAATATATCAGCTGGAAATCATGTTGTGTCAGGGTCTAGGCGTCACGGATGCAGACACGGGATACAGAACACGGCACAACTCGGACACAACAACTCAACAACTTCCTAAAAATTAGGACACGGACACAGGCACGGCATGAACACCACTAGTAAAATATAATATTATTAATATAATAATATATATTTATTATATATACAAAATATTAATCTTGCTAAAATATTGTTATACTTTTCATACGAATGAAAATTAATAAAATCCACATTGATAGTTCATAAATTTTAAGGAATAAAAATTCTCCACCATATATAATTTATTTATATTGTCCAAGCCAAAATATTTATTATCTTATATTATATATGCATAAAAAAAGTAAAATAAAAATATATAATTTTTTTACGGAATGCGCCATGGACCCACTTCGAACTCGCATCCGTGTCTGACACGGACACGCGAGATTTATAAAAATGTCCGTGATACATAGGTCAGGGTACATGCACCACGAAGAGAAATTAGCACAACTTGCAGAATTAAATGTGTCCCTTCACTGACCAGTTTAACCCTGCTAGAGTTTCTCACGAATTGACGGGTGAACGGAGCTGTTAAAAGAAGCCCTAATAACTTTTCCACCAAATACCCCTGAAGCTAAAAGCATAAGCTTAATAATTGAAACATCTGCTTCCCATTTTCACTTTTATCAATCACCAGGCCAGAAACTCTAGATTGTTTGTAACTTTTTGTATACCAAATGCCTGGGTTTTTGCTTCGCGCATAGAGAAGATAAGGCCTAACAGCCGCAAACTAAACTGAACAGCAACAGTAAGCTATTTATTCTGATCACACAATCAAACAAGTTTTTAGCAGATATATTTCTATCGCAATATCCAAGCTACACTCAAGACACAATCAAGAAGAATAATTCAATTTACAAACCAAGAATCATAACGCAAGTACGTGTAGGATTATTAGGGTTAGGGTTTAGAGGTGACCTGCTTGTTGGTCTGGGAGTAGTCGACCATGTACTCGTAGGCGTCGGCCTGGGCGTTGACGCGGGTCTCGGTGCCCTCGACGGGGAGCGCGAAGGCGTCCATGACGACGATGGCGTCTCCGTCGGTCTTGCCCTGCATGAGCCCCATGACCTCGATGTTGCCGCCGGAACGCGCGTGGGCCACCATCTTCAGCAGGGCCAGTGCCGACACCCGCACCCGCCGGAAGTAGTGCGGGTCAGCCTCCCACGGCTTTTCCTGCTGCACCCGCCCTTGCACCGCCTCGTCGTACCGGTAGATCGCGTCAGGATCTTCCCCACCGACGCCGCCGCCGCCGTCCACGGACACGATGTTGTTCTCCAGCTCCCACGTCTGCCGCGCAATCGACGCCGACGACTCCATTGAGCCTTGCGCTGTCTCTCTATCTCTCTCCAGTTGCCGCCGCTTCTTTCTCTTGTTCTTCTTCCCAGAATTCTTCTTCGCAGAATTCTCTAGAAGAGGAATCGCAAGAAGGCCGGAGGGAGGAAGCGCCCGGCGTTCATAGTTAAGCCCTAAAAAGCAGGAATTTAATCAAAAAATATAGAGGCTTTTCTTTATTTTGTCTTGGTTTTTTTTTTTTTTTTTTTTTTTTTTTTTTTTTTTTTTTTTTTTTTTTTTTTTTTTTTTATGTAGTTCACCTCATTTTCACTTTATTACATTATAATTTAAAAAATTTAAAAAATTATACTTAATTATTTTATAATTTAAAATAATTTATTTTATTACTGTCATTCAAAATATAATACTTGATTATTTAAATAAATTGCATCTATCTTACTATTAAAATTATTTATATAGCATTACAGATTATGTCTACATAACTAGTTATCTGAGATTTCTGAATCGAATTACTATTAATCTTATATTACCGTTTTTGATTTAATATAGTAATGTAATGTTACATTACAATGTATATAGTATTATTATATTTTGTTCAGTTTATAAAATTCAGTAATATCTACAGTAAAATTAGTCTTTTTTTTAAAGGAATAATTGCCTGTGTAATCCTAAAATCTGAAGGAATATCTGATTTACCCCTTTTATTTTTTTCTTTCCAATATACTCTTCATACGTTCCACCGGTTTTTATTTGTTAAGTTAACTAGGGTTAAACTAGAGTTAAATAATAATCGGAGTTGAAAACTATCAGATATACCTATTTTGCCCGGGTTTAGGGTTTAGGATTTTTTATGGTTTTAGGGTTTAGAGTTTAGGGTTTTAGAGTTTAGGGTTTTTTAGGGTTCTAGGGTTTAGGGTTTAGGGTTTTAGGGTTTAGGGTTTAGGGTTTAGGGTTTAGGGGTTTAGGGTTTTAGGGTTTAGGGTTTAGGGTTTATGGTATATTTGAAAGGGCAAAATAGTAATTACACATAGATAACGGCAGTTCCAAACGGTACACTAACAAAGTTTAACTTCATGGGTATTTTGGAAAGAAGTTGGAACGTAAGAATGGTAGTTTTAATATTAGCCTTCTAAAATGGGTAAATCTGAAAACAGGAAAATTTTTAGTGGTATATAGAAAATTACCCCTTTTTAAAATTATCCTTTATGGTCATATTTAGTTTTTTATTTACTAAATCATAATAAAATATAATTCGTATTTATTGAATTAATTCTAAGAAATAAAAATAAAATGACCAAATATAAAAAAAAAATTATAAAATAAAAAATTAATTTAAACCATAAATAAATAAATAATTATATTACGTTATCAAAGATCATATTACATTATCTTGTTGATAGGATTGGGTGAAGTTGGAGGGTAAAAAAGTAATTTTACATAATATACAACATTGCCCGTTATCGGTAATTCAAGATACCCTCATCCCTAGGTAATATTTTTGGAGTAATCTTGCACCGTCAGTAATATTACATTACCAAACAGATTACAGACCGGATGAACCAAACGTAATAATCCTGAGCCTGTAATCTTGGTAAGATAATCTGAACCAAAAGCTTCCTTTACTATCTTATATTTTTTAAAAAATAATACTTTACTATTTGACTACAGATTTTTTTAGTAAAATAAAAAAATTATAAAATAATTAATTGCAAATTAAAGTTTTTCTTATTTTTTAATACGTGTACATCCCAAAAGACGTATTGTTGGAACTAAGAAAATCGCCACGTGGCAAGAGGTACGGTCAATATGATCGGACCGGCTAAACAGAATCAAAAGATGGCATCTGGTAGCGCGGAAAGTGGAAGTCAATCAACGGGTCAAACCAACTTGGATGAATCGAAAGAAAACATGAGCCGAGAAAATGCGCCTAAACCTTGACAAAGGATAGGCAGGAATCGACCGTCTAAGTAGGAAATCGGTCATCGGCTTTATAAGACGATTGGAGGTAGAGATTGAGATGAAAGATAATTAGAGGAGTAACGCTTAAGATCAAACAAGCGAAATCATAGGGTGTGACACCTGCGGCCAAAGCAATTTCGGCCATAACATACTTCAGCAGCCACAACCGAGGATCGCACCCTATTACTCACAATGGTGAGCGATTTTTGGAGGGAACGTGGCTGAGGATTACCCCATCACCCCAAGGAATTAAGTGTCGTGGTACGGGGGCGTGCCCTCTCCGCCTGGCACGGTACGGTATGGGCACGCTTCCGTGCCGACATGTGGCACACTTGCATGTCGATGGATACACATGACCTCTTAGTGGCACGCTCTAACACGATTTTTTTTTTATTTTTTTTCCCAATAAGCTCTTATTATATTATTTTGAAATGTTTAATCAAAAAATTATGAATATTGGCTATATATAGCTTATTATACTCACCAATTAACATATTGATAACTTTTTTTTATATATAAAGTACAAATATACCTCATAGAAAATAAAAATAATAATATAATAATAAAATTCATAAATATAATAAGTATTTACCTATGTGTTTACTGTAAAACCATGTGTAAAAAAAAAAAAAAAAAAAAAAAAAAAAAAAAAAAAAACTTGGCACGCTCGGCACGGCACGGGCAATACCCATTGGGTATCGCTCTGTTTCGAGCGATACCCAATGGGTATCGCCGAGAGGGGAGGGGGGGTAGATACGCCCCCCCCCCCCCCCCCCCCCCCCCCCCCCTCCTCCCCTCCCCCAATACTGTGCCCCTATTGTAGGGGCACGGTATGTGCCGGCCTGTGCCGCTCGGCACGGGCGGCACTTAATTCCTTGCATTGCCCATAATGGCGAGCGGTTACCAGGATAAACATTGCCAAATAATGTGTCACTTCCCAGAATATAGCAAGTAATCACAAGGGAAGTTCGTACCAATATAAATAGGCGAACTTTCCTCTGAGAGGTAGTCCTACAATGGTGTAAGCTAGAGACCACTGCTTTTCAATTTCTTTCAATTTTCGTATCTACAGCTTTCTATACTAGCTTTCTTGCTTTTCTAGAGCAATTTTACTACTTTTCTAGTGTAGTTCTATAGCTTTTGTAGTACACCAGTTTTCGCTAAAGTGGTATGTCACGCCCCGAGACCGCCAATTTGGAACAATTCGGACATGCCAACAGACCCACCAATCGGGCATGATCTCTCTATACCCGAATGAAACGGAACAATCATCTCAAGGATTACAATGAGTATGACGAGATACAATATCAAAGTAAAACTACTGCTAAATTAAGCATTCAACTTTAAACATAATTACAACTGAATAAAGCTAAAATACAATGTCGAAATGAACATTTAATATATAACATTTAGTTACAATTTTCTCTTGATTAATCTCACCAAATACAAAATTCACTCCAAAATACAAAATGGTAATAAACCGCTAGACCCTCTAGGTCTCTATGCTGCTGGGCCTTTGCCCCTGTCGTGTGTCTTACCGGTTGTATCTAAACCTGTAAAAATGATCACCAACAGGGTGTGAAAACTATGAATAGTTCCCAGTGGGTTTATCCACAAAGGAACATACTCTACACCTTCTGGTCCAATGGAAACATTAGTACCAAGATAATAAAAAAAAGCTGTAAATACTATACTAGCATACTGGTATAAAAATTACTACACTACTAGTGTATACTCAATGTCATAAAGCTACCATACTACACTACACCAAAAGGGACTTATGGGGGCAATTTAAATTGCCGGCAAAAGTATAAAAAGTGCCAGGAAATACTTTTTTCGACAGTTTTTAGTGTCACTCACAAGAGCCGGTTAAAAGTTTTTAATTAGATATCCCGACAGAAAAAAATGTCGACAAAAAGTTAAACTTGTGATGAATTATTTAAAATTATAATTAGAAGAATATGAATTCATACATAAACAATAATATGATGATTTTGTTCAGAAAAATAAGTATTTTATATTAACACAAAAGATTATAAAAGATATTTAGACACATGCAAACCATATCTAACATAAGTAATAGTAAGCAAAACAAAGAATAAAATATAACTTCTATAAAGTGTTAATAAGTATTATATATATATATATATATATATATATATATATATATATATATATATATATATATATATATAGCGTAGTGTTACTATACTCTTATGAGTATAAACTCCTTTGTACTCATAACTTTTTTATCCTTAGATGAAGGAATGTGCGGTTAGGATGATAGTGGTCCCCCTAGGGTTTACTAGGTTGTTGGGGAAATAGTATAAATTCTAGGAACTACTATAATCCTAACCGCACATTCCTTCATCCAAGTGATGAAAACTTATGAGTACAAAAGGATTTTACTTATAAAAGTATAGTAGCCGGACCCTATATATATATATATATATATATATATATATATATATATATATATATATATATATATATATATATATAACATTCATAGTAAACCATAATAACAATCTCAAGTACAATTGCTCACGAAAAAGTATTTAAACACAAGCAAATGACATCATGCAACAGATTTTCGCCAAAATCAAGTACAAAATAACAACTTTTTAATGTTTCACAAAAAATCAATTTCGATCTGCATCACAATAAACAAAAAAACTAGTTTAGTCTCATAACAAAGCATGCAGCATTAATATACTCCGACCACATATTTTTTGCTATACAAAATAAAGGGATTGAAGTCTTGTGATCGATAACTTGATTCCTTCACCTTCTCACTAGCTTAACCTGTATTAGAGAAAAAAATAAAAATAAAAATATAAGATTTCAATGAACAATAATTCTAACTATCTTTTCAGCAAATTGTTAAAATATGCAACACTAATATATATACTCCAACTATATATTCTTTTTCTATTCAAAATGAAGGAAATATATACTTGCGATTGATCAGTAGATTGCTTCATCTTCCCACTGGCTTAACCTGCATTAGAAAAAAAAAAATAGAAGTACTAAATATATGGTCAACTTTTATATTTCTATCCATCAAAGGAAAAATATTATTGAATTTTGGTAATCAAACATGACATGGGAATACAAATAGCCATGTATTTTAATTAGTTGCATGTACCAATCATTGTTATGTTGAAGTATGTGGTATTCTAATTAGTTGACAAGTAGATAGCATCATTGCAAGCATACCATATTGGGAACTCAAGCTAACAAGATACTTGGTAGAGCGGCTTGATGCAGCCCTGACTAACAAAATACTTGTTGGAGGGCGGGAATAAAAAAGTGTTAGGTAAGTATGACTTAGGAAAAATGACCAGACTCAGTCAACTATAGGCCATTTTGATATAGACCCTATATTTTCTTTGAACAATATCACCTTTCAACTTTTTTTCCATTTGAGAAAGGGAGTAATAAAAAAGTGTTAGGTAATTACATTTAAGGAAACGCGAACAGACTCTATCAACTTTACCCTATTTTGTGATAAGACTCCTACATTTTCTTTGAAGAATAGCAGCTTTTGCCCAACTTTTGTTCCATTAGATCACAGTTATTTCAATCATTTGAGTAGAAAATTCTATTTATTTTGATGGTCCTGTCACCTATCAGCTGAGCAGTTAAATCTAATAGTTAAAAACACATCCAGAGCAGTTATATCTATCGGAATCCCCACTACAAATGACAAAATAACTTTCCATCAAAACAAACAAATAGTTGAGGGGATGTCAATAAAAAAAAAAAAGTTTTGGGGTACATTACAAAATGTCCTCTATTTAACAGGGACTACAATTTAGCTGTTAATGTCATAATTTATGAAAGGATGCATAAATTAGTATTTGCATACTTTATTTGGTCATGTGCGCCGCCGGAAGTAGCATCTGAAATAGCCCAAGTTGCCTCTTTCTTGATATCAAACTAAGCAGTTTGGAGGAGGTGCACGAGAGGGCCAATTAAACCAACAGCAACACAGCCTATGAACAAACTATAATGCGTCATAAAAGAAGTAAAATGTAACATAAACTATATAGAAAAAAGATCAACTCATTCAATACAGAGTAATTCAATACAAATAAATATCAATTAACATATTAATGTTCATTTTGATGTTGTTATTGAGGAAACCCAGTTTATTACAACAAAATAAAGTTAAAATAACATTAATCACATAGTCTGCACTAGATTTTAGATAATAACAAATGTCAATTTTGTGGCAAATCGATTTTATTTTTTCATAAGTTTCATACAGATAAAAGCATCTAAGGATGTACTTTTGCATTTTTACATCTGTAATAGCCAGTTAGTTTGCAAGTTCACTTTATTTTATAAATATAAAAAATTTAATAACAATTATTTTTCTTTATCAATTCTGAAAAGTAACCAATAATATAGAGTTAAAGCTATTTAACTCCAAGTGCCTTTGGCCTAAAAAAAATCTAACAACAAAAACAAAGGAAGAACCAGATATATAAATAAGCATTTATTACTTTTCATTACCCATACGGCATACTTGATCGCACTACAGGAAAAAGCGCATGTAGAGGCGGTTGCGTAGAGGCGGTTGTTGCAACCGCCTCTATGTTTTACCATAAAGACGTCTTATAGGCGATTTGGCACAACCACCTCTACATGTTAAAAAAAAAAAATTCTGAGAAATTTTCTTTTCCCCCTCTTTTCTTTTCTCCCAAAAAAAACTCTAAGTTTTCCCCCCAAAACCATCTCCTGCCACCCACCCACTCTCCACTCTCCCCTCTCCTCTCTCCCCTCAAACACCCTTCCGCCATCGCTTTCTCCTCACCTGCCCTTCCGCCATCGCTTTCTCCTCCTAGGCCTCCGCGACCCGGCGACGCAGAGGCCGAGCTCCAGCGGCACTCCGGTGCCGCAGCAGGGCACGGCGCCACCTCTGCCTACGCGACCCGACGACGCAGAGGCCGAGCTCCGGCGCCGCCGTAGAGCGCCGACAAGTACTGCCTCCTCGGCCTCCGCCCTCCTCCGCCGCCGCCCCTCCCTCCGCCTCTCCTTATCACCTGCTGGTTTGGATTTTGGATTTTGGGCTGAATTGATTGGGGATTCGCAGGTGGAGGCACAAGAAGCGATTCATCGGAAACTGTTGGAGATCTGGGACTACGCGGAATCGGTGTGCAAGAAGCGCGAAGATAGTTTGGCAGAGTCGCTCATCGAGCTACCGATTTGGGGTACTCCTCATTTTCTCATGGTCTCTTTATCAGATTATTCAATTCTTGTAGAGATTCTACATCTCTGAGATAAATGAATATTGTGTTTTGTAGCTTTTACTTTATTTGGATGATGTATCTATAGCTATGACATAACCTGTGTCACGCCCCGAGTCCGCCAATTTGTACGGTTCGGGCACGCCAACAGACCCGCCAATCGGGTAAGACCTTTTTTTCACCCGAAAGGAACGGTAATATCCATAATAACACAATAAGTGTATGCGGAAGCTGTATATCAGAGTACTAAAAATCACTATAAATTTAAAACTTTCATTCAATAACGAATAGTTAATGCGGAAATGAAAGCATACAAGAGTGAACCATAAATTAAACTTATTACACTTTACATTTCTGAACTTGCAAATAAAACTATTACATTTCCTTTACATAAATTTCCTCACTATACAAGGTTCACTCAAGAAATACATAAATGGGATACCTCTGCTAGACCCTCTAGGTCACTATGCTGCTGGGCCCTTGCCCATGTCGTATGCCTCGCCGTCTGCGTCCGAACCGTCACGATCGCCGCATCCATACCCGAACCTGTGGGGGGAGTCACCCAAGGGGTGTGAGAACTTCATCTGAGTTCCCAGTGAGTTCAACCACTGAGAAAAAGTGTCCTACACCACTTGGTCCAATGGAAGCAATAATAATAGTGCTAGGAAACTAAAATCCTCAATATCAAAATGCAGCTATGCAATATAACATATCACTACACTATCTGTGTATAACCATCTTGTGAGGACCCAAATCCCCACTTTAAGGTTTACTGTTGGTTTGGAGGCTTCAGGGAGTGTGTGTGTGCGTGTCGGGCTCCAGATTTGAGTTACTGGTGAAATTGGAGCTTGTTTCTTCTCTGGGAGTCCATTTTGGGTGTCTGAGGTGTTTGCGCGCTTATTGGAGCCAAGAATGAGACCCGGAACAGAAATTGGATCAAGTTTACTTTTCCGAGAAATTTTGGGAAATTTTAGAAGTGGAATTTGGCCGAACGGACCTTGGATTTGGACTCAGCGCGCGAAAACGAGCGAAATGGACTATTTACTTGATTTTTTCGGAGCCCGGACGCGAAAAACGGCACGAGGGCAATCGAGGCATGGGGTTGCACTGTTTCCGGGCGGGGCGGCCGTGAAGATGGCGGGTTCTGGTGCACTCGGCGGAGCAGTGACGGCTGAGCGCGTGCCCGACCCGGGTCCGGCGGCGGCGCGGCCGCGCACGTCGCGCGACGTGCGCGTTGACCGGGTCGGAGTGGGGGCGCCACGTGGCGCCCCGTGATTGGTCGGGTGCAGCGGTGCACGACGCTTGGTCGGGACACGTGGCGTCGCCGGATTCGTCGGGGTCGTGCGCCGGGTGCAGGAGGCGGACAAGGGGGACACGTGGCGGCCTGAGGGCGTTTCGGGCGCGCACAGTAACGGGCCGGCCCGTTACTGTAGCCGCCCGAAAGTTTTCGGGCGCCCGGAAATGGGCCCGAATTCTGGATAACTTGTTTTTTTGGGCTGCTTTTTGGGGAGAGGCTATTTAAAGGCACCTTGGGCTGGATTTTGGCCACCTTCCCGAGAGCTTCTGCTCAAGAGCCAAATACCAACTTTCTTCCTCTCCCACTTGTGCATCTTCTGGTGAAGAACTTTTAGAAGCCGCGACGACTGTGTTTTCTGCCTCGAAGTGCGGAGCGACGGATTTCTGTTGGAGGCCCGTTATCGTCGCATTTCGGTCTAAAAATTCCACAGAGCTACCCCGACAGCCGAATTCAGATTTTTGCGGCGTTGGATTCACGAGAGGTAAATCTTCGACTTTCGTGTTGAGTGTTTTGCCTAGATTTGGGTTTTTGGCATGGATTTCGAGGCATTACTGAGCCGCTGTTTTGCTGTGAGATTCCTGGACAGCACTCACTTCGCGGATTTTTATCTCCTCATCCGGACATCGGAATTCGACGATTCAAGAGCCTATCGACATCTACACTTCGCGAGGATCGTCGTGATATTTTTATTGGAATTTTGAAAAATTTATTTTCAGGTGAAATTCGCGTGTGAACAGTAACTGTGTATGCAGATTTTTGGAATAGTAGTTGTTGTGTGTGAATTGTGTATAATTGAGATGTGTTGTTGTACCCAGGACTATAGGAGCACTTTTTCTGTGCTCCTTGCTCTGTGGATCTGGGAGATCGTCGATTTCGGGACTGTTTATCTGTACCGTCCCGGACAGTTAGCGCGATCAGGTGGGTGATCCTGCTTTCAATACCTATGGACTGCACTCTAATTCTATGATTATTAAGTGCATGCATGATAGTATGTGAGCTGTTTAATCTGTACAAATTGTATGTTAGTACCCACAGTTGATAGTTGTTAAATCTGATGACCTCATTGAGCCACTTGCACTATTTGAACTCTTACAACATGGAAACTCAACTTAGCTTAGTATACCTGTTAAGTATTACACATCATGCTCCACCAGACTATAGTAAACTTAAACCTGAATTGGATTTATTCATTGCTTAGTTTTTCCCACATTGGTTATTACTCTTGTCACTCTGGACATAGTGATTTTCCCCGAGTCATGGGCTGGGAGGCTTATTAGCTGTGGATGCTTTTGCACTCGTGTCTGGGGACCGAGTGGAGTCTGTAGCAGTCTGTAGACCAGTTCACATTATGATAGTGATAGTGATAGTGATAGTGGATCTGGGATCCTTGGGACATGGTCATAGTGACAGTGTGGATTCTTAGACAGTGAGTGGATCTTGGCCTGTTGTGGGGCGTATCCTGTTAGTGAGTCCGCAGGGTGAGTTGATGGTGAGGCGAGTGTCTCGGGTTTCGTGTGGGCTGGTCAGCTGAGTCGTAGAGTGAGCTCCGTCTGTTGTGAGAGATGTTGAGGGTTGAGTTCATCTGAGCAGAGCGTGAGTGTGGATTTTGACCATAGCCTGCAATGCCACCTGCGCGACAGAGTGCGCGGATACTTTTCCTCGGTGGGGTCGCACCCCTCGAGAGCCACACCCGGGGTGGATATGTTACTCTTGTACCGCGACTTGTCGATGCATTCCCTCTGACTGAGCCAGTTTTGGCAGTTACGGGTGCATTCCCTCTGACTGAGCCAGTTTTGGCAGTTACGGACGCAGTCCCTCTGACTGAGCCAGTTTTGGCAGTCACAGACACCGTCCCTCTGGCTGAGCCAGTTTTGGCAGCTACGGACGTTCTACGTAAGTCCGGTCCTCTAGGATATATCGGCAGTAGATTGGCGCAGGCTTGACTAGACCCGAGGAGGCAGTCAGTCCAGATTGAGTGACCTTACTGTTATGTTAGCGGATACATCATATTTTCATCTGTCCCGCTTTTTGAGCATTTTTAGATAGAGGCATGGTAGCAGTAGATGTTTTACTTTTCAGCTTCTCCATACTGCATTTCTTTTGTTACTTTATGCCTCTAGTAGACTTAGTGGGCAGACCGTCGGGCTTGTTGGCGGCACCCACTGAGAACTACTGTGGGAGGTAGTTCTCACACCCGTCGTGGTGTCTTTTCCCCAGGGACTTCAGCTCCAGTTCCTGCGGTGCCAGTTGCTGATCCTGCTTTTCCAGACCGAGGTAAGGGAGTCGCGAGATAGATCCTTTCTCCCCTTCAGCTTCAGTGTGTTAGAGGTACCCTTATATTTTGGTTGTGTCATGTTTGAGAGTTTATGTAGTGAGGTATCGAGTTGTACTCTTTTGGTTTAAATTGGAGAGACTTCTGTATTCTGTGAGGATTTTATGTATATTTTATGAGAGACTGTTTTACTTCTGTTCATAGTCATATTTCTTTTACAGCTCTGATATCTGTTAGTGTAGATGTTCTTTTTTGCAGGTTAGACGCTACGTCTCTACGGGGCTTCCCGTAGGGGCGGCGGATCTGTTGGCGAGCCCGGGGTACAGTTCCGACCCCGGGGCGTGACAGATTAGAGTGGTATCAGAGCCTAGGTTTTAGGTCATTGAGGACTTAGGAACCCTAGGCTTGTGGTTGGACCCTAGGATGACTCACGTGAGAGCCGTGATTTTAGCGGGAGTCCTGATTGGGTTTCTAACTCTTCCGAGCGGACCGGGATGAGTGATTGACATGTCTTCCTTCTGTGGCAACTATGTTGGCTGCAGACAACATAGTACTTCAGGAAGGGGGACATGCCGTTAGACTTCCGCTTGATTGGGTCGAGTGCTGTTTGGTGTTGTCTTGATGTTTGCTTGTGGATTGCAGGTGGGCACGATGCCTCCTCGACGCAGGATGCAGACACGTTCTCAGTCTTCCTCCTCCCATGAGCCTGAGCAGGAGGAGTCACCTCAGGGTCAGCAGAGTGAGGGGCAGGAGCTTCAGGCTCAGATGGCCCATTTGTCTGAGACTCTCCGACGTCAGGTGGAGATTTTACGGCGCCAGGAGGAGATCATGGATCGGATGACGCGCATGATGGAACAAAGAGTACAGCCGGTGGTAGTACCTCTAGAGAGTTTCCCTGTACCCTCCTCACCAGCGGTGGCACCCCCAGTTGTGCCAGCAGCACAGGCAGCCCCTATTGCACCGGTTACCAGTGGTCAGGCGTCCGGGACGGTAGGACAGTTGACCCCGGCCGAGCAGCGAGAGGTGTTTGATTTGTTGACGAGATTACGTCAGACTGATCCACATCGTTTTTCGGGGCAGAGTTCGGAGCACAGAGAGGCGGTGTTAGCCGGGGTGGCTCTAGCTTCCGCAGGGATTGTGGGGGCAAAGCGCCCGGCACAGTATGTTGAGGGACAGACGAGTCGGCAGGGACCTCCGAGACCCCCACGCTCTCATCCTCAGGGTCGTGGGTTTCGGAGGCGCTCGAGGTCAGGTGGTTCCCGGCAGCAGCCACGGTATCAGCAGCACCAGCCTAGACAGCAGCGCCAGCAGCAGCGACGTGAGTGCGTCATCTGTGGCGGCCCTCATCCACCGTCGCAGTGTGACCAGAGGCGGGGACGGTGTTTTCGATGTGGAGAGTTGGGACATTTTCAATCAGTTTGTCGCCGAGCCGTTCCGTCAGTGCAACCCCTTGCTACAGCACCTCTCTTGCCAGTTCAGGAAGCAGAAGCCACTCCCCCAGGGCACCATCAGACAGAGTGGGGTACGACGTCGGGACAGACGGGACGACGGTCTTCAGCGCCTAGTGGACGAGATTATGTAGCCATGGTAGAGAGCACCCCAGCAGCAGATCCTATCGCCGCAGGTATGGCCTTATTTTCAGTAAAGTTAAGTGGGTTTTTGGACACCGCTGCATCTTTCCGCACATGTTAGTAGAGCATTTGCATCTCGGCATGATTACGGGATAGGAATTCTATTGCTTGCATGAGTGTTTGGATTCTTTCCAGTATCCTACGAGCAGAGGTGTATTTTGGGGCATGATCGAGACAGCTGAGACCTGAAGAAGTGCGCCAGCAGGTGTGACGATCTTGTTACAGCTCCAAGAATTGGTTTGAGTACGTGGGGTGGACCCGCTGGTGCGGTATCCTGCAACATTTGATTGTGGATGGAGTACATTGGCCTTTCCGCGAGCTGGATAACAGGAGATCTTTTCCGCAGGGCACCGAGGCATCTTTCCTGCAGCAGTGGTTTCAATGGCTTCGGGTTAGGTGCGACTGGTCGAGCGTAGGTGACGCCTAGGACTAGAGGGTTTGTCCCTAGGGGTCTCGCGTAGATTTGTGTTTTTCTTTTTAGGGGCACGGATAGACCGTAGCTTCCGTTTTGTTGCCACAGCAGGAACGACATCAACACCTCTCTCCCTCTTTTCTTACTCTTGTGCCGAAATTTGCGAACTTTTCGCTAATTTCAGTTGTTTTCTAAATTGGAGAGTTGAGGGTTGATGACCGTCCTACTGGTGGGACCCTTTCTTTTTCTGTTAAGTTTTGCGGCGTAATTCGAATGGTTTGGACGCGTAGAGTTGGCTGTTCTACCTCGTCCCCAGTGTTTGGGAATTCCTGAGCTTTATCCAGCGGTTGGACTCGCTTTGTGGAGAGGTTGTAGCGACTGGGGAGTTGGAGTTTGTGTTGGTAGATGCTTACCTTTGGGTTTGGAGACTTCCTTTTGAGCCGTGTTTGTTTCGAGGACGAAACTTTCTTTTAGTGGGGGAGGATGTGAGGACCCAAATCCCCACTTTAAGGTTTACTGTTGGTTTGGAGGCTTCAGGGAGTGTGTGTGTGCGTGTCGGGCTCCAGATTTGAGTTACTGGTGAAATTGGAGCTTGTTTCTTCTCTGGGAGTCCATTTTGGGTGTCTGAGGTGTTTGCGCGCTTATTGGAGCCAAGAATGAGACCCGGAACAGAAATTGGATCAAGTTTACTTTTCCGGGAAATTTTGGGAAATTTTAGAAGTGGAATTTGGCCGAACGGACCTTGGATTTGGACTCAGCGCGCGAAAACGAGCGAAATGGACTATTTACTTGATTTTTTCGGAGCCCGGACGCGAAAACACGGAAATCGAGGCATGGGGTTACTGTTCCGGCGGCCGGAAGAGCGCCGGCGGCGGCGGAGCGCGGCGGCGGGCGGCGGCGCAGGCGCGCGGTCCACCGCGGGGCGCGTGCACCGGGCGCGGGCCACGTGGCGCGCTGCGGTTGGCCGGCGCAGCGGGCGCGGTCCACGGGCCTTGGCGGGGTGCACGGTGGACCGAAGGTAGGACACGTGGCACTCCGTGGTTGGTGGGGTGTTGTGCACGCGGTCCACGGATCTTCGGCTCTGGTGCACGGTGAACCGAGGGACACGTGGCGTTGTGTGGTTGGCGGGTTCTGGTGCACTCGGTCCACGGAGCAGTGACGGCTGAGGCGGTGCCTCGGGGCGCGTGCCCGACCCGGGTCCGGCGGCGGCGCGGCCGCGCACGTCGCGCGACGTGCGCGTTGACCGGGTCGGAGTGGGGGCGCCACGTGGCGCCCCGTGATTGGTCGGGTGCAGCGGTGCACGACGCTTGGTCGGGACACGTGGCGTCGCCGGATTCGTCGGGGTCGTGCGCCGGGTGCAGGAGGCGGACAAGGGGGACACGTGGCGGCCTGAGGGCGTTTCGGGCGCGCACAGTAACGGGCCGGCCCGTTACTGTAGCCGCCCGAAAGTTTTCGGGCGCCCGGAAATGGGCCCGAATTCTGGATAACTTGTTTTTTTGGGCTGCTTTTGGGGAGAGGCTATTTAAAGGCACCTTGGGCTGGATTTTTGGCCACCTTCCCGAGAGCTTCTGCTCAAGAGCCAAATACCAACTTTCTTCCTCTCCCACTTGTGCATCTTCTGGTGAAGTTTCGGAACTTTTAGAAGCCGCGACGACTGTGTTTTCTGCCTCGAAGTGCGGAGCGACGGATTTCTGTTGGAGGCCCGTTATCGTCGCATTTCGGTCTAAAAATTCCACAGAGCTACCCCGATAGCCGAATTCAGCGATTTTTGCGGCGTTGGATTCACGAGAGGTAAATCTTCGACTTTCGTGTTGAGTGTTTTGCCTAGATTTGGGTTTTTGGCACGGATTTCGAGGCATTACTGAGCCGCTGTTTTGCTGTGAGATTCCTGGACAGCACTCACTTCGCGGATTTTTATCTCCTCATCCGGACATCGGAATTCGATGATTCAAGAGCCTATCGACATCTACACTTCGCGAGGATCGTCGTGATATTTTTATTGGAATTTTGAGAAATTTATTTTCAGGTGAAATTCGCGTGTGAACAGTAACTGTGTATGCAGATTTTTGGAATAGTAGTTGTTGTGTGTGATTAGTGTATAATTGAGATGTGTTGTTGTACCCAGGACTATAAGAGCACTTTTTCTGTGCTCCTTGCTCTGTGGATCTGGGAGATTGTCGATTTCGGGACTGTTTATCTGTACCGTCCCGGACAGTTAGCGCGATCAGGTGGGTGATCCTGCTTTCAATACCTATGGACTGCACTCTAATTCTATGATTATTAAGTGCATGCATGATAGTATGTGAGCTGTTTAATCTGTACAAATTGTATGTTAGTACCCACAGTTGATAGTTGTTAAATCTGATGACCTCATTGAGCCACTTGCACTATTTGAACTCTTACAACATGGAAACTCAACTTAGCTTAGTATACCTGTTAAGTATTACACATCATGCTCCACCAGACTATAGTAAACTTAAACCTGAATTGGATTTATTCATTGCTTAGTTTTTCCCACATTGGTTATTACTCTTGTCACTCTGGACATAGTGATTTTCCCCGAGTCATGGGCTGGGAGGCTTATTAGCTGTGGATGCTTTTGCACTCGTGTCTGGGGACCGAGTGGAGTCTGTAGCAGTCTGTAGACCAGTTCACATTATGATAGTGATAGTGATAGTGATAGTGGATCTGGGATCCTTGGGACATGGTCATAGTGACAGTGTGGATTCTTAGACAGTGAGTGGATCTTGGCCTGTTGTGGGGCGTATCCTGTTAGTGAGTCCGCAGGGTGAGTTGATGGTGAGGCGAGTGTCTCGGGTTTCGTGTGGGCTGGTCAGCTGAGTCGTAGAGTGAGCTCCGTCTGTTGTGAGGGATGTTGAGGGTTGAGTTCATCTGAGCAGAGCGTGAGTGTGGATTTTGACCATAGCCTGCAATGCCACCTGCGCGACAGAGTGCGCGGATACTTTTCCTCGGTGGGGTCGCACCCCTCGAGAGCCACACCCGGGGTGGATATGTTACTCTTGTACCGCGACTTGTCGATGCATTCCCTCTGACTGAGCCAGTTTTGGCAGTTACGGGTGCATTCCCTCTGACTGAGCCAGTTTTGGCAGTTACGGACGCAGTCCCTCTGACTGAGCCAGTTTTGGCAGTCACAGACACCGTCCCTCTGGCTGAGCCAGTTTTGGCAGCTACGGACGTTCTACGTAAGTCCGGTCCTCTAGGATATATCGGCAGTAGATTGGCGCAGGCTTGACTAGACCCGAGGAGGCAGTCAGTCCAGATTGAGTGACCTTACTGTTATGTTAGCGGATACATCATATTTTCATCTGTCCCGCTTTTTGAGCATTTTTAGATAGAGGCATGGTAGCAGTAGATGTTTTACTTTTCAGCTTCTCTATACTGCATTTCTTGTGTTACTTTATGCCTCTAGTAGACTTAGTGGGCAGACCGTCGGGCTTGTTGGCGGCACCCACTGAGAACTACTGTGGGAGGTAGTTCTCACACCCGTCGTGGTGTCTTTTCCCCAGGGACTTCAGCTCCAGTTCCTGCGGTGCCAGTTGCTGATCCTGCTTTTCCAGACCGAGGTAAGGGAGTCGCGAGATAGATCCTTTCTCCCCTTCAGCTTCAGTGTGTTAGAGGTACCCTTATATTTTGGTTGTGTCATGTTTGAGAGTTTATGTAGTGAGGTATCGAGTTGTACTCTTTTGGTTTAAATTGGAGAGACTTCTGTATTCTGTGAGGATTTTATGTATATTTTATGAGAGACTGTTTTACTTCTGTTCTTAGTCATATTTCTTTTACAGCTCTGATATCTGTTAGTGTAGATGTTCTTTTTTGCAGGTTAGACGCTACGTCTCTACGGGGCTTCCCGTAGGGGCGGCGGATCTGTTGGCGAGCCCGGGGTACAGTTCCGACCCCGGGGCGTGACACATCTACCCAGCACTACTCTGTCTAGCCACACTAGGCTGCTAAGCACCAACTCGGCCACTATGCCGCTGAATACAGGGTCCAACTAACCCGGCCACCTTGGCCACTCTATTTTTCTTTATTCTTTAGATTCTGGTGTTTTAGTTCAAGTTAACCCTCGGAAATTCTTATCCAACGGGCCCGAGCCCTGTAGTCTTGCTACCATAAGATAAGATTTCTAAGGTTGCCGATAACACCCGCAAGTGTTACCCCGCCCAACGGGGAACTTGTCATACGGGTCACTGCCCTGGAGAGGGTCACTGCCCATGGCTCCGACAAGATCTACGTTTCACCCCCGAAGGTACGCCCATTTTATCTTTTTATATTTTCTTTCTTTTCTTTGGCAAATCACTTTCTCTTTTCCTTGAGCATTTAGCTCCTTGCTCTCACTTTTAACCCTTCGAAAGTACCTCGTCCGACGGGTCACTGCCCAGGGAGTCCTGCTCCACTTGACGAGTCTCAAATTCGAAGGCGCCATTTACATTTTCTTTATGCTTTTAGCCACTTTTAGCTTGCTTTTGATCTTTTCCTTTTTGCAACAATTTTTCCTCTTATCCTAGGTCTTGCCATAAGGATAACCAAAGAGTCTCCTGGACTCTTAACATTTCTCTTTTATTTCTTTAACTCAAATTGAAGTTAAAGTTATTATCCATTTGCCCAGACACCCTATGACCTTCTAGGGTTATATTTGATCAACTCTTTAAACTGGGGATCTTATCCTACTTTCCTGATTCCTCACTGAATCCTAGAGTTAACTTAACTCTATTTTCCTGCTCCACTATTAACTTAGAGTTACACTGACTCTAATTTCATGTTCCACTGTTATCTTAGAACTACATTGACTCTACTTTCCTGTTTTCCCTTTCATGTCTCCACACTTGATCCATTTTTCCATACTCTTGATTCCTTACTGAATCCTAGAGTCAACTTGACTCTATGCTGATCTCTAGTTCACCTTAGGTTTCCTTTACCTAAGTTCCATGTCATACTCATTCTAGAGTTCCTTGACTCTATGTTGAACACTAGTTCTCCTTAGGTTCTCTTTACCTAAGTTCCATGTCACATACACCCTAGAATTCTCTGACTCTATGTTGATCACTCTATCCAGTGTCCTTAGGTTATCACCTAAGACCATGCCACTCATCCTTCCTAGGATAACTCCTAAGTTGATGTCACTCGTCAAACCCCTAAACTAGGTTTTCTCATAGTCTTACTACCAACAAGTTCTGTTCCCTTATATCACATGATTCCTAGGGTTGTACCCTAACATGATCACAGTCATCAAGTAATTACTCATTTCTACGCATGCAATTATTTTCGTATCCATCATAAAAATAATATTTATCTTCTAAGTCCTTTTTGCACATAAGAATGAATTATCTCCTTTTGGCAACCGACAGTTGCATTTATCATCTGTGTCCATCTACACATACAAATTTATCCCCTATTGTGGGTAAATCATAAATATCACTTTTCCTCTAAATTTCTCTACACATGCACATATATCATCTGTTATTGGCAACCAACAGTTGCTCTTTTCATCTGTGTTCCTCTAAACATGCAATCTTATTCATAATTACCTAACGCCTCTAACAGGCTACTATCATGCTTCGAATCGAAAAGCAAAGGAGCAAGGGAAGAGGTCACCCAATTTCGGCAGAATTTCCCACCTTGTGGTGTACCCAATTGCTTGTAGACACTTGCAATTGGTCTCCGCGCGATTCTTCTTATTTCCTCGAGCTTGCACGTATAACGATGCGCATCCCTCGAGTCTGCACGCAAAACGATGCACGTCCTCCAAACCTGCACGCAAAACGATGCACGTTAATAAAACTTGCGCGCAAAACGGTGCACGTCATTTCAGCTTGCACGCAAAACGGTGCGCGTGAACTCAATCTGCACACAAAACGGTACACTTACCTCAAATCTGCACGCAAAACGGTGCACGCTTTACTGTAGGGTCGCACGCAAAACGGTGCACGTTTTTCTAGCTCTGCACGAAAAACGATATATATTATTAGAAACTGCACGCAAAACGGTGCGCGATAAAACGATCTGCACGCAAAACGGTGCACGTTTAACTGTAAGGTTGCACGCAAAACGGTGCATATTTTTCTATCCCAGCACAAAAAACGATGTATAATAATAGAAACTGCACGCAAAACGGTGCGCGATAAAACGATCTGCACGCAAAACGGTGCACGTTTAACTGTAAGGTTGCACGCAAAATGGTGCATATTTTTCTATCCCTGCACGAAAAATGATGTATAATATTAGAAACTGCACGCAAAACGGTGCGCGATAAAACGATCTGCACGCAAAACGGTGCACGTTTAACTGTAAGGTTGCACGCAAAACGGTGCACATTTTTCTATCCCTGCACGAAAAATGATATATAATATTAGAGACTGCACGCAAAACGGTGCGCGACAAAACGATCTGCACGCAAAACGGTGCACGTTTAACTGTAAAGTTGCACGCAAAACGGTGCACATTTTTCTATCCCTGCACGAAAAACGATGTATAATATTAAAGACTGCGCGCAAAACGGTGCGCGTTAGTCCAACCTGCACGCAAAACGGAGCACGTACCTCGGGTCGGCACGCAAAACGGTGTACTTTTCTTTTTCAACGTTGCACGCAAAACAGTGCACTTTTCTTTTTCAACGTTGCACGCAAAACGGTGCATGTTTTTCGAATTTGCGCCCAAAACTGTACATTTTTGCCGAATCCGCACGCAAAACAGTGCATTTTTCTACAACTTGCACGCAAAACGAGACGCGCCAAAAATATCTGCGACAGTCTGGGCAGCAACGGCACAGTAGAACTTGGTCCCTAACACGCAAAACGGCACGGGGGATCAAATCTAATGTCTAAAATGACGTTTCAAAACTGTGCCAAAAATACCACAAAATTAACACGCAGGACCTACCTCGACAGTGTTACGCCTCCATCTAATTTTTGGAACACTTCGCGCGTTTTACGAGGTTGCCGACGTGCCGCTTCAACCCACGAGATTTCCTCTCCCTCTCTCCCTCTCCATGCTCGGTTGGGGAAGAAAAGAAAAAAAAGGAGAGGAGAAATGGTGCGGGGGAGGAGGAAGAAGAAGAAGAGAAGAAGAAAAAGGGGAAAAAAAAAAGAAGGATGGTCTATTGGACCGGGTGCACGGGGCACCCAATGGGGAACCGCTGGGTGGCGGTCCACCACACAGGGGCGCGCGCACCAGGTCCAGCGCGCGCCCCCGCGCACTGTGCGCGCCACACAGGCGCGCACCCCCGCGCCTGTGCCGCCCAATGGGGGCCCGCCATGTGGCGGCCCCCCGCTGACCTGCGCAGGAGGGCGCCTGCTGCGCGCCTTGCGCAGCACGCAAGCGCACCTCGAGCCGCGCGCCAACATCTCCTCGAGATCCGTTTTTGATCCGTTTTTGTCTATTTTTCCTTCCGTTTTCGCTCAAATTTGACAGGCGGCTTCGTTTCAGCTTAATTTACCACAGAAAAATTTAAATTTTCACTTTGGGACATTTCTGGGTCCCCAAAAGCCTCCCTATATCAAGATTCATTGGCGGACCTCGTTCTCGCAATCCGGGTATCCGATCAACACGAAATTTTTACCGTGACCTTAAAACATAATTACACAGCTCCCGTAATTTTTTCAAAATTTTTCGACACTGTTGGCGGAGCCCGTTCCCACTATCCGGCCTCCGATCAACGCGAAACTTTTTCTGTGACCTTAAAACATATTTACGGGGCTCCCGTAATTTTTTCGGAATTTTCTGACACTGTAAATTTTCCACTAAAAATCTGGGCCCTCTTTCTCAAATAAATTTTTAGATCTCTCCATTTTAACCCGATTTGGGCCCAACTCGCGTCCAAATGTTCCTTACTTCCCCAACTTTCATAACAATAGTATTTCATACCATCTTTATTTACATTTATTTATGTGCCGAAAATTCAGTACTTTACATTCTACCCCCCTTAAAATAAGTTTCGTCCTCGAAACTTGAATCACATCTCGATTCCTACTTGATCGAGAGGGAGGAAATCTTGCCCTCACTACTGGGCTCACTGTATATCGTTACTGGGCCTCAAATTGCCCGCTCGCCGAACCATACGAGCAACTCATCCATGAATCCCTATCTCAACCCAGGGACGAACTCAGACCCGTTGTCTGGCCACTTTCACTAAGTAGGTGAAAGACACAGTTGAGCACTTGCTCTCTCAATTGCCACGAATGATCCAGTTTTTGCTTGCGAAATTTTCACTTTAATTCCGCCATAATTCTTTTCACAACGAGGTTGCATCTGCAACAATTACATTTACCGCATATTCCGGTCGCTCCACTGCCTAAGGTGGAGGGCAAGGCCAATCCACAAGTCCTCAGCTATCACGCACGCTGCTAGTGCTCTAAGTCCACGGGTTATCAGCTAACCCGATATATCAGACTACTAATAGGTTCACAAACCACGGTCCAACAGGGCCTATAGCCCGAAGCTAGTCCAACACTGTGCAATGGCTCTCGGTAGCACGCAGATCCAAACGTCATACGGGTAGATCCACAGTTAGGATTACCACACCAATACTCCTACCAGGAGCTACAGTACCTCGATCATCATTAGCCCTACGGCCTGATCATATCACACTCTCAGTGTACTATCAGCCTCAATGCTCACACGTGGCACCCCACGTCCCCGGATCATCGCTCGGACTACCGTCCCGACCAAATCTCTATCATGCCCCGCCCTCAGGTCTCGGGCCGCTGTCTCTCACAGCCGACTGCGCCTGCCCACTGGGCTACAGGCCCACAGTCCACAAACATGGTCCAGGCACGAATCGTCCCCAAGCGAACCCGCGAATCGTCGCCACGCGACCACTACGCTCACTGAGCAAAAATCCACTAACTAGTCGTCAATCTACGACCCAAACAATCTATCAACTCTGGCCACACTGGGCAAAAACTAAAGTGCCACCTAATCAGCTCTCTCTGGCTAAACGGTACCTGTGCTCCATGAGCACCTAAACAGTTGGGCGTCCTACGCCCCCACGCTAACTCGCAAGAATCCAGTGTTAAGCGATTTGCTTAAGCACCCCAACGGCTCCTGTGCAACTCTCCCAACTGGGTCGAGGCACCACAATAACTGCTCACCAACTCTGGTGATTAACGCGCGAATCCTGCGGTGGCAACCCTTGCCATTTTACCGATCCATCAGACCGGCGCCACAAAACTCTCGCTCTTTCGAGAGATTCTCGCACCTTGAAGCCTACTCTGGGCCTCACTAACTGCACTATGCGGCAACTCAGCCGCAATCGTCACGCTACACGGTTACTACCGTCATCAGGGGCGAATTCCCCTGCCAGGCCTGCAAATCTTTCTTGTCCTAACCCTCAGGACACATTACTTGGCTCTCGCAACATAGCGATCACCAGTGTTCTATGAGTCGGTCTCTCACTGGACCTTTTTATCCACACTTTGCCAGCAAACTCGCTGACGCAAGCTTATGACACCCTATGCTGAAGGGGCAGGGTGCGCCGACAAAAGTTCGGCGGCCACTGTCACTCTCTCCAATGTCGCCCCCAAATGCGGCGACGCCATATGCTCATGCGTCATTAATACAGCCTCAGCTTGCTGCGCTATCAGCCACTGGAGCCTATCATCTGCTCCGACTGTCACATTGACGCCACACTTAGGCGTTGGAATCCGCCTCCCTGCCGGCGAAAAATTTCCGCCTATCGGCGAGAAGGTTGTCTGCTGCTGGACTACACTAATAAGTGCGGCCACCCTTTATCGCAGCCCGTGTACCTTGTTCTACCCAGAGCCCTCTCGTGGCTCGAGTCGAGACAAGCGCGTCTCCCTATGTGGTGTCATCGCCAATATGCACACCACAACGAAACGATTAGCCCAAATTCAGCCATTTGAGCAATGCGCAATCTATATACCGACAAAAAGGCTCGTCAACCCAATCATGCGAAAGTATAAGAGGGTACTCCTTTTCATCTCCAACATTACGTTGTCGGCCGCCAACGTAATATCCGAAGAATGAAAGCTCGTCACCCTCGATCAGTCCCAACATCCTTTTTGGGAACAACAATAACCAATCAAATACTTTCGCCCAATAATCCACACACTCTCTCGTGCTAATCCCTAGGGTCTCCCTAAGGTTCACTAACCACCTAGGACTATTCCTAGGCTCTGATACCACTCTAATCTGTCACGCCCCGAGTCCGCCAATTTGTACGGTTCGGGCACGCCAACAGACCCGCCAATCGGGTAAGACCTTTTTCTACCCGAAAGGAACGGTAACATCCATAATAACACAACAAGTGTATGCGGAAGCTCTATATCAGAGTACTAAAAATCACTATAAATTTAAAACTTTCATTCAATAACGAATAGTTAATGCGGAAATGAAAGCATACAAGAGTGAACCATAAATTAAACTTATTACACTTTACATTTCTGAACTTGCAAATAAAATTATTACATTTCCTTTACATAAATTCCTCACCATACAAGGTTCACTCAAGAAATACATAAATGGGATACCTCTGCTAGACCCTCTAGGTCACTATGCTGCTGGGCCCTTGCCCCTGTCGTATGCCTCGCCGTCTGCATCTGAACCGTCTCGACCGCTGCATCCATTCCCGAACCTGTGGGGGGAGTCACCCAAGGGGTGTGAGAACTTCATCTGAGTTCCCAGTGGGTTCAACCACCGAGAAAAAGTGTCCTACACCACTTGGTCCAATGGAAGCAATAATAATAGTGCTAGGAAACTAAAATCCTCAATATCAAAATGCAGCTATGCAATATAACATATCACTACACTATCTGTGTATAACCATCTACCCAGCACTACTCTGTCTAGCCACACTAGGCTGCTAAGCACCAACTCGGCCACTATGCCGCTGAATACAGGGTCCAACTAACCCGGCCACCTTGGCCACTCTATTTTTCTTTATTCTTTAGATTCTGGTGCTTTAGTTCAAGTTAACCCTCGGAAATTCTTATCCAACGGGCCCGAGCCCGGTAGTCTTGCTACCATAAGATAAGATTTCTAAGGTTGCCGATAACACCCGCAAGTGTTACCCCGCCCAACGGGGAACTTGTCATACGGGTCACTGCCCGGGAGAGGGTCACTGCCCATGGCTCCGACAAGATCTACGTTTCACCCCCGAAGGTACGCCCATTTTATCTTTTTATATTTTCTTTCTTTTCTTTTTACTTTAGTTCTTAGCCTCTTTGCCTTTGAACACTTGCTTTCCTTTCTTATTCGAGCTTATAGCTTCCTTTTTGCCACTGGCAAATCACTTTCTCTTTTCCTTGAGCATTTAGCTCCTTGCTCTCACTTTTAACCCTTCGAAAGTACCTCGTCCGACGGGTCACTGCCCAGGGAGTCCTGCTCCACTTGACGAGTCTCAAATTCGAAGGCGCCATTTACATTTTCTTTATGCTTTTAGCCACTTTTAGCTTGCTTTTGATCTTTGCCTTTTTGCAACAATTTTTCCTCTTATCCTAGGTCTTGCCATAAGGATAACCAAAGAGTCTCCTGGACTCTTAACATTTTTCTTTTATTTCTTTAACTCAAATTGAAGTTAAAGTTATTATCCATTTGCCCAGACACCCTATGACCTTCTAGGGTTATATTTGATCAACTCTTTAAACTGGGGATCTTATCCCACTTTTCTGATTCTTCACTGAATCCTAGAGTTAACTTAACTCTATTTTCCTGCTCCACTATTAACTTAGAGTTACACTGACTCTAATTTCATGTTCCACTGTTATCTTAGAACTACATTGACTCTACTTTCCTGTTTTCCCTTTCATGTCTCCACACTTGATCCATTTTTCCATACTCTTGATTCCTTACTGAATCCTAGAGTCAACTTGACTCTATGCTGATCTCTAGTTCACCTTAGGTTTCCTTTACCTAAGTTCCATGTCATACTCATTCTAGAGTTCCTTGACTCTATGTTGAACACTAGTTCTCCTTAGGTTCTCTTTACCTAAGTTCCATGTCACATACACCCTAGAGTTCTCTGACTCTATGTTGATCACTCTATCCAGTGTCCTTAGGTTATCACCTAAGACCATGCCACTCATCCTTCCTAGGATAACTCCTAAGTTGATGTCACTCGTCAAACCCCTAAACTAGGTTTTCTCCTAGTCTTACTACCAACAAGTTCTGTTCCCTTATATCACATGATTCCTAAGGTTGTACCCTAACATGATCACAGTCATCAAGTAATTACTCATTTCTACGCATGCAATTATTTTCGTATCCATCATAAAAATAATATTTATCTTCTAAGTTCTTTTTGCACATAAGAATGAATTATCTCCTTTTGGCAACCGACAGTTGCATTTATCATCTGTGTCCATCTACACATACAAATTTATCCCCTATTGTGGGTAAATCATAAATATCACTTTTCCTCTAAATTTCTCTACACATGCACATATGTCATCTGTTATTGGCAACCAACAGTTGCTCTTTTCATCTGTGTTCCTCTAAACATGCAATCTTATTCATAATTACCTAACGCCTCTAACAGGCTACTATCATGCTTCGAATCGAAAAGCAAAGGAGCAAGGGGAGAGGTCACCCAATTTCGGCAGAATTTCCCACCTTGTGGTGTACCCAATTGCTTGTAGACACTTACAATTGGTCTCCGCGCGATTCTTCTTGTTTCCTCGAGCTTGCACGTATAACGGTGCACATCCCTCGAGTCCGCACGCAAAACGGTGCACGTCCTCCAAACTGCACGCAAAACGGTGCACGTTAATAAAACTTGCGCGCAAAACGGTGCACGTCATTTCAGCTGCACGCAAAACGGTGCGCGTGAACTCAATCTGCACGCAAAACGGTGCACGTACCTCAAATCTGCACGCAAAACGGTGCACGCTTTACTGTAGGGTCGCACGCAAAATGGTGCACGTTTTTCTAGCCCTGCACGAAAAATGATATATATTATTAGAAACTGCACGCAAAACGGTGCGCGATCAAATAATCTGCACGCAAAACGGTGCACGTTTAACTGTAAGGTTGCACGCAAACGGTGCACATTTTTCTATCCCAGCACAAAAAACGATGTATAATATTAGAAACTGCACGCAAAACGGTGCGCGATAAAATGATCTGCACGCAAAACGGTGCACGTTTAACTGTAAGGTTGCACGCAAAACGGTGCATATTTTTCTATCCCTGCACGAAAAACGATGTATAATATTAGAAACTGCACGCAAAACGGTGCGCGATAAAACGATCTGCATGCAAAACGGTGCACGTTTAACTGTAAGGTTGCACGCAAAACGGTGCATATTTTTCTATCCCTGCACGAAAAACGATGTATAATATTAGAGACTGCACGCAAAACGATGTGCGACAAAACGATCTGCACGCAAAACGGTGCACGTTTAACTGCAAAGTTGCACGCAAAACGGTGCATATTTTTCTATCCCTGCATGAAAAACGATGTATAATATTAGAGACTGCGCGCAAAACGGTGCGCGTTAGTCCAACCTGCACGCAAAATGAAGCACGTACCTCGGGTCGGCACGCAAAACGGTGCACTTTTCTTTTTCAACGTTGCACGCAAAACGGTGCATGTTTTTCGAGTTTGCGCCCAAAACTGTACATTTTTTCCGAATCCGCACGCAAAACAGTGCATTTTTCTACAACTTGCACGCAAAACGAAACGCGCCAAAAATATCTGCGACAGTCCGGGCAGCAACGGCACAGTAGAACTTGGTCCCTAACACGCAAAACGGCACGGGGGATCAAATCTAATGTCTAAAATGACGTTTCAAAACTGTGCCAAAAATACCACAAAATTAACACGCAGGACCTACCTCGACAGTGTTACGCCTCCATCTAATTTTTGGAACACTTCGCGCGTATTACGAGGTTGCCGACGTGCCGCTTCAACCCACGAGATTTCCTCTCCCTCTCTCCCTCTCCATGCTCGGTTGGGGAAGAAAAGAAAAAAAAGGAGAGGAGAAATGGTGCGGGGGAGGAGGAAGAAGAAGAAGAGAAGAAGAAAAAGGGGGAAAAAAAAAAAGAAGGATGGTTTATTGGACCGGGTGCACGGGGCACCCAATGGGGAACCGCTGGGTGGCGGTCCACCACACAGGGGCGCGCGCACTAGGTCCAGCGCGCGCCCCCGCGCACTGTGCGCGCCACACAGGCACGCACCCCCGCGCCTGTGCCGCCCAATGGGGGCCCGCCATGTGGCGGCCCCCCGCTGACCCGCGCAGGAGGGCGCCTGCTGCGCGCCTTGCGCAGCACGCAAGCGCGCCTCGAGCCGCGCGCCAACGTCTCCTCGAGATCCGTTTTTGATCCGTTTTTGTCTATTTTTCCTTCCGTTTTCGCTCAAATTTGACAGGCGGCTTCGTTTCAGCTTAATTTACCACAGAAAAATTTAAATTTTCACTTTGGGACATTTCTGGGTCCCCAAAAGCCTCCCTATATCAAGATTCATTGGCGGACCCCGTTCTCGCAATCCGGGTATCCGATCAACACGAAATTTTTACCGTGACCTTAAAACATAATTACACAGCTCCCGTAATTTTCTCAGAATTTTTCGACACTGTTGGCGGAGCCCGTTCCGCACTGATAAAACCGGCGGAATTTTCTCACGATTTTCTAAAAACTGGGCGATTTTAACCCTTTTTCCTGTTCCTTACTTCCCCAACTTTCATAACAATAGTATTTTATACCATCTTTATTTATATTTATTTATGTGCCGAAAATTCAGTACTTTACAACCTGTTTCTCATCTCAAGGAACACAAATTGTTTTGAGGTGTTTTAGGTAAATGCTGGTTCATGTCTTTTAGTGCTTTCATTTCTTTTGGATAGCAAACAGATTTAAGACGACAACTTGCTAGAAGGAGCAACATGAATCTATGATACAAACATTATCAACTCTTTAAGGTTAATTGCAGAATTTAGATGTAATCAATATTAGTCTTTCCAATGCTCATGCATATTTATACAATTGATAATTGTTCAAATCAATCTAATAAATCTTCTCAAGATTAGCCTTGTAAAAGAAGAAAGAACTGCGATGTGAAAGAATTTTTTAAGAAATTAAAGGAAAAAAAAGAAAAAAAAGGAGAAAAATGTTTAACCAGTCCTACTTGCACTCTTAATCAGGAATAATTTGTTGGGAGAATAAAACTATTAGCTATTTATAGAGGATCTGATCGAGAACTGTAAAAATTATAAGCTTGTCATCTATAAACCGCAGGCTCACTATCAATCTCCCTTTCTATCTACTGTCTTGTGGCGCACAACTAGCTGTAACTGGTTGAACATAATTTAATTCTCGCTTCTCAAGTAGCTCTACTTTTTATAGTTATTTTTCTGCCGCTCAGTCAACTTTTAGCTCTTTATGCAAAGAACATTAACTTTTTCTAGGTTTTAGTTTATTAAGGACGCATTATTATGTTATTGATTTACAATAAGATGGATGAATATGTTCCTTAGTATGCTATTGATGTATTTAGTTATGCATCAGTGTTTTTTTTTACTGTCAGAAGACTGAAATGACTTATGTCGAATTGTGTCGGGCATACATAAAAATGCTTACTGATAGTTTATACCAATGAAGATGATTCTTTTGCTGTAATGGTAACTGATTGATTTATAATTGTTCGGTAGTAGTTATGAGGCTAACATTTGATAGGTGGGCACCGTGGTGCTATTGTTGGACAATCTCATACAAGAAAGCAGATCAACTATTTGAGTGTGCTTGAAATCATAGATACTAAGGCTAGCCCATGTTCCTAAGGCTTATCAAAATCAATCTTTAGTAGCACAACCTGAATGGCACTTGCCTTGGTAGATGGGGTTCTGTTGATCCTAAGTCTTCTAATTCAAATTGAATGTTTCCTGTTGTTAGTAATTAGTCCGATTTGCATATGCCGTTTGAGAAACATTAAGATTTGCTAATATAAAGGTTGATGATTTGAGCAAAGTTAGAAAGCTTTGGCTTTGATATTGAAATCATAAAATATTTTGTTGTTGTAAAATATGATAATCAATTCCCCCTTCTCAATCACACATCACTCATATGGAAAAACTCTTTTTTATTTAACATTCACAAAGAATTATTTTCTATTGCATTGATAATCACGGGACAACAAATAAGGACTACAGGCCCTACGAGTAGTTTGGCCGGATTGGTATTACCATCTCTCGGAAGTTAGCAATTATATGCAAATAACGATTAATTGCTATTTCAGATACGTAGATGAGATCAGACTTGCCCCCTCATACATCATTTTCTTTTTTTGGTCTTACCTCGTTGTAGTTACTGGTGACAACAAAAGGTTTACTTGGTATATAGATTGTGGGGAAAAGGAATAGCATAAAGAATTTTCTAGGAGAGAGGCAGAGTGTGATCTAGTCTCTCTGCAATCTTGTGGCACATAATATGGCAGCATAACATGTGGTCCGATAGTTTCTGCTTCATGAGATTTCGGCTAAGGATTTATCCTCTTCCTTTTTGTTCTGCCGTGAAATCCTCTTGGCGATTCGTTCTTGATATAAGAAAAATTTATAATTATAGGAAATTGGTAACGACTTAACATTAAAATTTATTTGATTATAAATGATATTTTATCTCTTTCTATTATTACAATTTATTTTTTATAATTATAGAAAATTGCTCTTGGCAAAGAACCTGATCGACTAGCTTTTTGGGAAGTGACCCATAAGAAAAAGGATGAAAATTTTGTTAATAAGGATGTGGAGCATAGTATGGTAAATATAACTTTCTTTCGCATCACTATGTGTTAATATTCATATTATTTGTGGATTGATTACTATTTTATTTCTTCAAATGATTAATTGAAAGCAGCGCGTCGAAAATTTGATGAATTATCGCAAAATTCTGAATCTGATGAAAGCAAGTTAATAGATCAGGCTTTTCTTAGCGCTATGGGTCCCGAACATAATTGGCGTGTGAAAGGTTTAGGCATGGGACCTACACTAAGAACATATTATGGCTTGAAACAAATTGATTTGCTTGCAACGACGGGATCAAGCGGGAGCCAATCAGAGGAGGTAGAAAGGCTAAAAGGGGAATTGGAACGTATGAATGACAAATTCGATGATGCTGTTAGAGAGATGCGAGAGGAAATGCGACGGGAAATGGATCTCTTAAGGACGTCACTACTATCAAATACTCAGGGATATTAATTTGATCACAAGTCATTATTAGTAGTATATTTTAAATATTTTTGTATTTTCATATCATTGACATATATATTTTACATTGTTGGATAGGGTGCGGGTGGCAATATCAATCCGATTGATACATTTTCTCCTAATCATCATCAATCATCGAATGCAAGTCATGAACCTACAAGTGAAGGAAACCGTCGAACAATTTAAATTTTTGTAATGTAGAAAACTCGAATATTGACTACTCTTAAAACTATTTACACTTTTTGTTATTTAGTATCTTGCTATATGCTATTGGATATACATTGAATGAGATTGTGTATTGGATATTTTGATCAAAATTGGAATGTTAATTTATTGTTAAGACTTGTGTTAATGTTTATATTGTTGATGATATATCTTTTCTGTTGTTGTTGAGACTTGTGTTAATTATGTTTTTTGTTGTTTAATGAGAAATGTAATTTTTTTTCTTATATATATTATTAATATCATATTTTATTTTAATTTGGCTGGTAGAGGCGGTTGAAACCGCCTCTACATATTGCCTTTCCATATTAATATGTAGAGGCGGTTTCAACCGCCTCTACAGATTAATATTTGTAGATGCGGGAACCGCCTCTACAGACTAATTTTTGTAGAGGCGGTTTAAACCGCCTCTACAGATTATTTTTTATAGAGGCGGTTTAAACCGCCTCTATATGTTAAAATTTATGAACTGATTATAAATAAAAAATAAATAAATAAAAATATAGGGGCGGTCATAACCGCCTCTACATAACGCCTCTACGCTCCCCCGGCGGTCGCTAAAACCACCTCTACGTTGTAGAGGCGGTGTCTACACCGGCGGTTTAGAGGCGGTGTCTACACCGGCGGTTTAGAGGCGGTTGCGGGAACCGCCTCTACGATTTGTAGAGGCAGTTTAAACCGCCTCTACATTGCCTGAAAATCGCCTCTACGAGCGTTTTTTCTTGTAGTGTCGAATCTGATCCTTATTTTTAGCTGTGATGTTTGATATGGTCCAGCAAGCTTTCTTCTTAATGCTTTTCTTATGATTATGTGTCAAGAGATTCAAAAGGTACGGAAGAGCCTGATGCTCGATCACACACTGCAAGGAAGAAAAATGAGAGCTTCATATAAAAAACAGATTACCAAAAATAGTCATATCTTTCTTCAAAAAAGATAATTGCATCTTCACAAAAGAAAGGGGGAGAAAATTCACATACTTAGTGTAGAACGTTGCAAGAGTAACAATAAGAATACATATAGGGACTCAGAAGTTTAAACATAAGATTAATGGTGACAAGTACTTCCTACTGGACAATATCAAAGGCCCCTCTCGCTCCCTCTGCTGTTGCTTCTTCTTGAGGCCACTACGACGTGAGGGTCTCGACACTAGTGGCAAGGACAGTGGAGGAGCCGATCTCGGCCTGCGCCATCTATGAGGGGGAGACCTCGATGGGATGGGGGTGACGGCGGCAGCAACGGATCCGACGCAATTCATCTATGAGCACGCGCAAAGTAGTAGAGGGGTATGGGAGGCCGTCGGAGGAGAAAAAGGAAAGGTAGTGGATGAGCCGTCGCAGGTAGGCCTGGGCGGAGGGCGCCGGGTCCGAGTTTGGGTCTGGGTCGAGGGGTTCGAAGGACGAGTCGGAGAGGAGGTGGGCGAGGTGGGGAGGGGGAGGGGGCGTCCGTCTCCTTAAGAAAGTTGTAGTGACAATGGGGCAGAGAAGAGAAGAAGAGAAAGTGGAAGGGGATGAGGGAGACGCTTTTTTGAGAAGGTCATCTAGGGCTTTTTATTTTTTCTTGCGCGCCAAGAAGAGGATTGTGGCAAAAAAATTTCTCCTACTTAATACCTAGCAATTTTTTAGTGAAATTTTAAAATAACTATGTAATTTTTAAATAAATAAAATAAAATTTTAAAATAAATTTTATTAAGGGCATTTATTTAAAAGTACCACAAATAATTACTTTTTGCTGGCATTTTTTACAAGAGCCACAAAAAAAGTGTCACCAAAAATAATTTATGGTGTAGTGCGTTTATGAACAACCACTTCCGAATTGAGGCCGGGCATTTCCTTATAAGTCTAGGCAAAACAATCGACAATTTCCAATAGCATAGCTCTCAAAGTGATCTGCTTTTCTTTTGGGAGTAAACCACTTATATAGGTAGGTCGTGGTTCCTCCTCAGTCCCTCAGTTTATTTCCAATAACTTGTCTATAGTTGCTTGTCCTCCATTTTCCAATTGTTGTGGAGCATCTTTAAAATCAAGAGCCTCGCATTCCTCAGCTGGTTTTGTGTTTACAGTGACCATATTGCATGTGTAAGCATGTTGCCATGAAAGATTTTCATAGTACCCCAATCCTCTAGCATGGCTTGTACGCATGTTTGGTAGGATAATTTGATTTTGAGGACTATTCCACATCCTTTGAAATAATTTACGATTTGATCTTGATCTTCTCGTGGGGCATCCTGATTTATAAATTATATTTTTTAGTTTGTCGGAAAAGTATCTTGGTATTGCTATATCTTCAAATGTATCATCATAAAGTTTTCGAGCTTAATGAGGTCAATGGGCATTTCATTTTCTGATTTGTAAAAAAGAATTCCTTCCATGATTTCTTTTTTCCGTTACTAGTTTCAACTTTCGGGGGTACAAAAAATGTGTCCAGATTAACCACGCTAGTCGTTCTTCTTGAAGAAAGAGATTTATAATATTTCTTGGGGGCGCGAATTATAGTTAAGGGATTTTCATTCAACTCGGGCGTTCTTCTGACCATATTCACTTCGTTTATGTCACCGTAGATGCCGTCAGCGTCTTCTTCATCACATGAGTCTTCACCCTAAGGCTTTTTAGTTTGGAACTGTTGCATTAGCTACAATAACTCTTTATCGCTATCGGAGTCTGAATCGCTTCCAAAGTGAGGAACACAACTTTACTAGGTTCTTTAAAGGGTGGCTTTCTTTTGGTTTTTGTGTTTTCTCTTGTATCATTTTTAGATTTGATGAAATATCTTGCATCTTTATATCACACTTCATGAACTCCGAATGGGCATATATCACCATCAATTCTATATTCTTGCCTGCCTTGAATATATTTCATATATTGGTGAAGAGTAGAGGGGATAATGTGATTTTCATGCAACCATGGCCTACCTAATAAAGCTTTATGTGAGGTATCTGCATTTATAACGTAGAACTTGACTTCTGTATGTAGCTTTCCAAATTTAATAGGGAGTATGATCGACCCTAATGCCTTTTGGCAATGTTGATTAAACCCTTGAATTAGGATTTTTTTCAGATGACAAATGGTTTATATCCATTGCTAAGCTTTTTAGGATTCTCAGGGTTAGGATGTTGATTGAGCATCCTGTATCGATCAAAATACGATTAATTTTGTCCCCGTCACAAGTTCCAGTCACGTACAACGGCCTATTATGATGAGTTGTTCCCAACAATAATTCTTTATCTGTAAAAGTGGTATTAGCTGTGTGGATAAGGTACAGTGCCTCCTTCATATTTGATTTTGCAAAAAATGCTTGAAAGGGTTGTGGATTTTGTAAAGCATAAATTAGTACGTCTCGGAGTTTTTTGATATGGTAAGTGTATCGTATACGCTTAACAACGCTAGCACTTTTCTTAAATGCGCGAGGATATTGTATTCACTTTTAGTCATTCTTGATTGATTTGAAGAGGTTGGGGCTTCTTCATTTATTTGTATCTCCTTATCTTTGTCTTTTTGTGGAGGGGCTTGTCTCTCCGGTAACACTTTTTCAGACTTTAACTGGATTTGAAGGGAATCCTCAGGTTCTTCTTGAATATCGCCATCGATCATTAAGCAAGTTTCAATTTGAGGCTTTTTTGAGCTTTTTATTCGGAGGATCTTTAATTCACACTCGACTCCAAGCAAGCGTGACTCTATCCTGCCCAATTCTTTCGTTTCATTAGATAGGCCTTGAGTCTTATATAGATCTCGTATGCCATCATTCTTTGTGTCTTTTAGTACATGTCGCTTATCTTGCTTTCTTTTTGTTATGGATTCTTCAGATATATCATTTGATATTGTGATAACATTACATGTTTCCTTGATGTGTACACTTGCCTTTTGACCTCTCCTTACAATTCTTGTGATGATGGCTAAAGTGCCCACGTGGTGGGCAATGTGATTCTTCACGTTTTTCATCAACAAAGTGCACTGATTTAGAAGATTTTCGGGTTGTGTGCTCAGTATTGGATGCATTTATATGATTTTTCAGACCATAGCCCTATTTATAGTGATAGGGACATAACTTTGGCCTTTCTTCTTCAATGGCTAAGGCTTTCCCTCGATTTCTTTGAGACATTTTGGGTGAAGGTTGGCTTGCGACTTCTTTTACTTTTCTTTCTTGGCTTGAAACGCCTTATACTGGTGTTTCAACATGAGATTCAAATGTTTGTAGAGGGTCAATCTTCTGTTTGTTTTTTTCTCTGTTGAGGGGTAGGTATTATTTTCATTACTTGCTCTACCCTAGCTTCAATCCCGATTAAGTCTAATAACTTTTCATTGATTTTATCAAAATTGGAGGTCATGATTTCTTGCAATCTGTTGTGCTTGTCTGACAATTTAGGAAATCGTTGCCATCATTTTTGGTTGAGATGACCCTACAAGTTTCGGGCCAAAAAAACTCATTCTTAGACTCATGAGGCTTCTTTTTATTCTTGGCGTCCTCCAATGCCTTTAATATAAAATCTTGTACCGTCACTGGTAGCCTTTCACTTTGTACATGCTCATCGAGGGAATCTGTGTATTTTTCAATGTCCCGTTTCTTTTGTACAAGCTGAGCAGGTTCCACGAAATTTTGCTTTTCGAGAGTAGGGGGATTGGTTGTTTTCTTAGGAGGTGAAGTCTGAACTTCTGGGTGTAGCGAATTTTTCCAAGTGATTCTAGGAACTGTATTCAAGCACTTTAGCATTTTGCGAGTCTTTTTCGATAAGAAGACGTTCCAAATTTCAGGCGGAAGTATGTTCCCTTCTTCTTTGTTTTCATCTTTTATACTTACAAAGTTTGTACTTTCGGTTGGTGGGTCAGGAAGTACAGTCTGAGATAGAGTAATCATGCCAGCCTTGTATTGCTTTTCCACCAAATCCCTAAATACCCAACAATCCTCAATTGGGTGACTAATCATTCGATGATATAAGCAATAATTATAGTCATTTATCTTCCTAACATCTTCTGGCTTTCTCGGTTCTGGCAGTTGAAGACCGCTCTTTAAAGCATCTATAAATATTTTTTTCACTTTCTCTTTCTTAAAGGGATAAGTTTTGTTCTTTCTTTCTTCAAAAGTGGACCTTTTAAAGTCATTTCCTCCGAATATAGGTTTCGAGGGAAGTTGCTCTACTGTGGTGGTCATAGCATTCTTCATTTTTTCTACCACATTGGTACGTGGCGCCTTAAAATATTCGATTTTTATTTCGACTCTTTTACCCTCTTCTCGGCTTGGGTTTGTGGGTTTGGAAGTTCATCAAGGCATGCAGGTCTTTCCTCTTATTGGGGCCAAAATGTGGCTTGCACGCGATCGGCCCCTGGGTGACCCTCCAAATGTGTCGAAATGCGCCGCGTACCAACAATCAAGCGATCGGGTCGAGGAGGGATCCGCTCGGCCGGGTTCTCCTCTGGTAACTCTCACGACCGTGACGACCGGAGATAGCCGAAGCAGGCTTACGGAGGTAGAGAGGGATCGCCGGTTTCGACTTAGAATAGACGAACCGGGTAGAGAGATAAATGTACGGCTAAGGAGCTGATTATAACTTTGAAGCGCAAGAAAAGCAAATAAAGACACGGCCGATGAGCCGGTTTACTTTCTAAATGCACAAATAAAGACATGACCAAATGGACTGGTTTACACTTTATATTAAATTGGAGAAGGGAATACAAGGAAGAAGGTAGGGATAGAAGGATTATAATTAAGTCTACTCCTAGGAAAGCAGTAAATGCAGGTATGAAAAGTTAAGTTAACCTCCTACTAGATAAATAAAGAAGTTGAGGTGGTACCGGGCTTACAAGGTTGCCGAACCATTTTTCCTTCGATGGTTCGGGTATTTATACTCATCTTGAACCAAGTTATTAGATGCCGATTTAAATTATCGGCATAATTCGAGGGGAGTCATTGCGAAATCCTCAACGACTTCCTTTTGAGTCGTTAGGATATAAGCCATTTTCCGTCTAAATTCATCCCCTCATCTGTTGTGCCAGAACACAATTCTCGGCGCTGGGAGTTGCTTGCCTTTCTGGGTTAATTGCGAGATTTGCGCCTAAGTCTCACACTCCTTCTTTTCGAAGTCTTCCCTTTTTCGGCTTGAGCATCCGAAGACTGACTCTGATTCCTGCCTTTTCTTTCAATTGACGGGAGAGGTCGGGTGGCCGTCTTCAACCGAACCTGATCCAAGATAAGGTGGATTTCTCTAGTCGGTTGCTTCCTCTGTCGGTTGATGCCTTCAGCCGATGGTTGACTCCACGTGTTACTCCCTCCTTGTGGCAGAAAAAATTCGGTCTCAACAATGCCCCCTCGACAATTGCCCGACGTGTCGTTTGGGCGATTGTCGAAAAAGTCTGCGCGAGGCCTTCCGTGGGCTTCAAGGCCTTGGATCATACCTTTTAACCAAATCTTCTCTAGTTGTGCCTCGATAGTTTTGTCATTGGGGTTTTACATCCCCATTTCCATAACCACTCGTCGGTTTCGTTGATCATCAATTTATCATGTGGCTCGCATCTACCTGTGAATCAATGGAGCCAAAAACTCCGCTGACTTTGGAGGGACGGTGGTCCCTATTTCATTGCCTTTTCCTTTTTCTGTTATTCTTGGAAAACACGTCATCTTTTGGAATTTTAAATAGCCCATACTCCGGTGTTCCTTTGACACTCTTCCTCTCTTCTATATTATTTTCTTGGCCACTAATCAGTATTTTTTATGTTTCATGGCCTCCTGCGTTGCCCCGCTACCGCTTGACTCGGCCGTTGATTTTCGGCTTCTTCGTCCACTATCGGTGTCACGCCCCGGGGTCGAACTGCGACCCGGGCTCGCCAACAGATCCGCCACCTATACGAAAACGCCGCATAGGCGAAGCGTCCAACCTGCAAAGAAAAACTACTACAGCTAAATATATATCAGAGCTGTAAAATAAAAGGCTGTAAAACTCAAGTCCAACCACTGTACAACTGGAAATAATGATACAATATCCATCTCCCAAAAGGAATCGAATCAAATACAAAATCCTCAGATATAATAACCCAGAACTCAACAGGGAGGGTAACCTGAAATAATACATCAGTGTACAGGCTCTCAGTACAAGTCATATCCTCACTACAATAATCTCTCAAAAGCAGAAATAAAACTAATCTACTGATTGTACTACAAATCTCCAATGTGGGGGTACAGCTACACTCCAAAGATAGGTAGGGATCTAGCTTGCGACTCCCTCACCTCGAACAGCAACAGTAGAATCAGCATCTCCCATAGATGACTCTGCAAAACAAAGAAGAGAAAAGAAAAAGGAGGGGGAGAACACCCAACGCGTGTGAGAACTACATCAACACGTAGTTCTCAGTGGGTACCGCCACTAAGCCCGACGGTCTACCCACTAAGTCTACTAGAGGCATAAGATAACTGTAGTGACCCGACCCTTTGGGGTATTTTCGAACTCACATGTAATCGCTTAGGCCTTAAGCGAAATAAAATTTATTTAATTTTCTTAAGTCGGCCGGGACGAGGTGTGTATATTTTTCTGCGATAGAGCGCGAAAAACGATGACCGACGGTGCGATCGGATTCGAAATCCGATATCGGGATCTCCCGGAACGGGATCCTTAGCGATGCGGTAATTAGTCACGCATCGGTAACCGTGCAAAATATCTTGCACCCTAGGGATAAGGTGGGTTATCTCGTGAGGATAATTAATTAATTAATTAATTAATTACCCGGTGACGGAAATTTAAATCCTCCTACGTACGAATTAATTTAAGGATTTAAATGGTGGGATTTTATCTCGTGGTTTGGATAAGAGATAAGATCCGGATATTTTAATAGGGAATTTATTTCCCCCAAGATTATTTAATAAAGGTGGTTAAATAATCGGTGGTCAGGATTTAAAGGTGATTAAATAACCGGTGGTCAGATTTAAAGGTGATTAAATATCCCGTCAGTGGGATATTTAGGTGAGAGATAGAAACGGGAAAAAATCGGGTTTACCTACGCACGTAAGATAAAGAAATCGGATATTAGGACCGACGGTAAGGATTAATTAATTGGAAAAATTAATTAATTGAGGACGGTAAGGATTAATTAGTTGGGAAAATTAATTAATTGAAGTCAAACATCCGAAAGGGATTTTGACGGTGCGTATGCGGGAAGTGGATGAAAGGATAAGTAAATAGGGTGGGGGTCTATTTATTCCCCCGTTTACCGAGGAAACCCTATTGTTAATACCGCCTCCTCAAACCCCAATTTAGAACCCCTCGTGCGTGCCGATAACCCCAACCGGTGAGAAAGAGAAGAACGGAACCCTAACCGGAGAAGGGAAAGGAACCCGATCGCTCCGGACATCGATCGGAAGGCAAAAAGTGAGACCGGGCGATCTTCCCGACAGTCTTCGGTAAGCAAATAATTTTTAGAAATTATTTGGAATTTTTCTGTCTATTTTTGTTGGTAATTTTGGACTCCTCCGTCGTCCCCGTCACCGACGCCGTCCTCGTCGCCGCGACGCGGATGGCAAAGGCGGAAAAGACCCGGACGGCGAAGGCGGAGGAGGAACGCGAACGGCGAAGGCGCGACGGGACCGCGCGAGCGCCGCGCGGGCAAACCCGCGCGCGGCGCCGCACGGGCAAACCCGCGCGCGCGCCGCGCGGGCAACCGCGCGCGCGGCCGCCGCGCGGGCGCCCGCGGGGCGCCGCGCGGGCCCGCGCCCGCGGGGCGCCGCGCGGGCCCGCGCCCGCGCGGCACCGCGCGGGCACCGCGCGGTGTGCCGCGCGGGCCCCGCCCGCGCGGGCACCGCGCGGGTGCGGCCGCGCGGGGCCCCGCCCGCGCGGCACCGCGCGTGCGCCGCGCGGGGCTCCGCCCGCGCGGGCACCGCGCGGGGCCCCGCCCGCGCGGGCACCGCGCGGGCTCGCACCCGCGCGGGCGCCGCGCGGGCGCCGCGCGGGCCCGCACCCGCGCGGGCGCCGCGCGGGCTCCGCCCGCGCGGGCGCCGCGCGGGCGCCGCTCGGGCGCCGCCCGCGGAGCCCGCCGCGCGGGTTCGAGCCGCGCGGGGCTCCGACGGGCGGCGACGGCGGTGCGGGTCGTAGTCCGGTTTGACTACCGGACGGTGCCGGGCATTTTTTCCCGTCGAATTGTAAGGTGGGGGTTCTTCCGTTTCGAGGTGTTAGTGTGTGTTTTGACCATAGTTTATCTGCGCGGACTTTTCTTAGGTCCGGGTGCACAGCGGGAGAGCGCGAAGGATATTGGTATTCCGATTTCTCTCCAACAAGGTGGGTACGGTTGCGATGAGTGCAACCGGTGCTGTAAGTGCATCTATCGTCATTAAAAGTACTCTTTAATTTACCTAACAAAGTAGATGGATAGTTTAACCTTTCGATTAATGTTATTTATCTAATAATTGTGCGGCTGCGGTCGCGGTGCCCATTACACGCCAATCTTGGCAATCCGGTTTCGGATGCTGCACGTACACAGGCGGATTGGCCTCCGCATGGGTGTACTTTTCCGGAAGAGTGGTCTTTATGACCCGTGTGCCCCGCAAAGGTAACGGTGCAAGCGGGGACCTCTTCGCGCCAGCTGAGGTGTCGCACCAGCACCGCGAAAGAGGTAAGAGCATCAAAAGGTGTTTGTGCACGAGGGGAGACTTCCGTCTCCCCGACAGGTGATCTGGGATTGGTGCCCAGGTTAAATTAATGTACAGGTGTCTAACGAAAGGTTACGGTGTATTCGGTGTATTCGTATGTTTTTCCCCTCTTGATATTGTTACACATCTACTTTGTTTGTCACTGACTTTACCCACTCCGTGACAGGTATTCCTAGGTGCGTTAGCCGGGATGGCGGTGGGACTGCGTCGTGAGGATCGTAGTCGGACTCTTGGTTATCGTATTTATGACTCATTTCCTCCTTATGCTATTTTTAGTTTGCTTGTGGATACTTTATTTGTGGACAAGTATTAGTTAGCACTGTGGATGTGGTGTATTTCCTTATGTTTTCATTCGCGGCATGGTTTCAAGAATAAACATTAGATTGCGAAAACGTTTTCTCAAACGAGGTGCCGAGTGGGCACGGTTTACAACTCTGGTTTTATCCTTTCCGAACGTTGATGCCGCTTTATAAACTTGCTTTAATTGATGGTGAATGTCTACGGTATGGTTGTTGGTTGGTGAATGATGCATGTATTATGTGATTGAACAATATGCTGTAAATGAGACGCCGTGCATATACAAAGGAGACTCTGTCCGTGGACAGAGTGAATTTGTGTATGTGGCGGTCTGGCACGCACCGGGGTTGAGGTTTATGTTACCTTATTTCAAAAAAAAAAAATAGTCACGTTTTCCGCTTCAAATGACTCAAAAACCCCCGGGGGCGTGACAGATTAAATGGTATCAGAGAGAATACAACCACAACCATAGTAGACGTGATTTACATCCACAGTGCAAGGTGCCACAAGCAAATTGGAAATGAGATAACCAAGGTGTAGGTGTAGTACGTGAGAGTACGGGAAAACGGGAACGTAATATAGGTGCATTCGCGAAACGGTGTGCTAGGGTTGTGACCATAGGGTTGACATGGTTTCTTTGGTGACAGCAAGCAATGGCGCGGACCAGGTCGTCTACCGAAAATGCAGACGCGGACGGAGCGGCCATGGCCGCCGCAGAAAACCAGACTCTCCGGCAACAGCTGCGGGACATGGCCGGGCAGTTAGCGACGCTGACGGAGCAGGTTCGTCAGCTGACGCAACGACAGGCTACCGCAGCCACCGAACGTCAACCAACCCCTCCGCCCGAAACCACAGCGCCCACTGCGGAGCCCCACGGGGCGGGCGGCACGACGACGGAGCAGCCCCCAGCCCCAAGGGAAATACCCACCCCAACGACTTCGGGACCCGTGTTGGGAGTGGCAACGGGGGAGGCAGGGATGACCCCTACTCTTGGGGGATCCGCCACCGCAGGAGGAGCCGCGGGGCGGCAAGTGACGCGGGAAAAGATCAGGACGAATCTGGCCGCGTTCAAGAAGCATGACCCACCCACCTTCGAGGGAGAAACGACCGACCCGTGGGTCGTTGAGAAGTGGGTGGATACCATGGAAAAGCTTTTCGAGGATTTAATGATGGAAGAACAAGAGCGGGTTCCACTGGCTGTCCACTTTTTGGAAGGAAACGCTCGCATCTGGTGGAAGACGGTGCGCCCGGACCCCGCCACCAACGACCCGCTGCCGACATGGTCGGCCTTTAGAGAGGAGCTCTTTGGCGCGTTCTTCTCCGATAGCGTCAAGCGGCAACTGGAGGACGATTTGAAGAACATTAGGCAGGGAAGCCGCTCGGTCGTGGAGTATCAAAGGGAGTTTGTGAGGCAGCGGACCTACGCACGTTCCGAGAGGTGGTGGACAGAGCCACCATCGTGGAGCGGGGGTTCGCTATAACTCGAGCTCGACGTGAAGGATCGGAGAATAACCGGGAAAAGAAGCGAACTCAGACTTATCCGGGAGGGGGCCCTCCTGGCGGGAGCCGACCCCCGAAATATCCCAAGACGCAACAGGGAAACAGGAGTGCGCCGGCCGGGAAGCCTCGACCAACCAACAAGCCGTGCGTTATTTGCGGAGGGCCGCATCCGGTGACGGAATGTCCCAAGAAGCAAGATCACTGCTACCGCTGCGGCAAGCAGGGACATCTTCGATACAACTGTCCCCTGAACCCTGGAGCGGCCTCTTCCGCAGCATCCACTCCAACGGCACAGGCACCAGGACGGGGTAGAGCGCCTACGGGAGCCCCTCCACACCCACTGGCGCCAAAAACAGGAGGGGAGTCGCGGCCGCAACCCGGAGGAAGACTCTACTCCATGGACCAGCACGGAACAGTACCGCCAGAGGAAGTGGTAGCAGGTATTACCTCCGTCTCTAATTTTCGAGCTCGAACTCTGTTTGACACCGGGGCGACTCGCTCCTTCATTTCCCGTACCTTTGCGCAAACCCATCAGTTAGAAAGTAGTCCTCTGGATGTCTTAATGACCGTCCAGACCCCTGGGGGACCCATCACGGCAACTGGCCTAGTAACCTCATGTCCAATAAGGCTGGGGAGGTTGTCTGCCCCTGGGATCTGGTGGTCATACCGCTAAAAGAATACGACGTGGTCTTGGGCATGGACTGGCTCGCCGAGTATCAGGCGGTCATCGATTGCGAGAAGCGACAGGTGCAACTACAGAAGCCGGGATTCCCAGAAAACGTGTACTTGGCGTGCAAAAGCACTTCCTTCCTAGCCGTCATCTCCGCGTCGCGGGCTAGGAAATTGATGGAGGGCGGGTGCATGGCTTATCTAGCCTCGGTAGATCTAACCACCCGACCCGTTCCCTCGCCCTCAGAAATTCCCGTGGTAAGGGAATTCCCGGATGTGTTTCCGGCGGAGCTTCCCGGAACGCCGCCGGAACGAGAGGTTGACTTCCCAATTGAACTACTCCCCGGCACCAAGCCCATCACGAAGGCACCGTACAGGATGGCCTTCGCGGAACTGAAGGAACTCAAGGCACAGTTGGAGGACCTTCTGGACAAAGGTTTCATCAGACCAAGCGCGTCACCTTGGGGCGCGCCCGTCCTGTTTGTGAGGAAGAAGGACGGAAGTCTCCGGTTGTGCATCGACTACCGTGAGATAAATAAGGTTACGATCAAGAATAAGTACCCCCCTGCCAAGGATCGACGACCTCTTCGATCAGTTACGGGGGGCGACGGTGTTCTCAAAGATCGACCTGCAGTCGGGTTATCATCAGGTCCGAGTCAAGGGGGAGGACATCCCCAAAACGGCTTTCCGTACTCGCTATGGCCATTACGAGTTTACGGTAATGCCATTCGGGCTCACTAATGCCCCGGCGGTGTTTATGGACATGATGAACAGGGTATTCAAACCCTTCTTGGACTTATTCGTGGTGGTCTTCATCGACGATATCCTCATCTATTCCCGTACAGACGAGGAACATGAAGAACACCTGCGCACAGTCCTCCAGACCCTTCGGGAACAGAAACTCTACGCCAAACTCAAAAAGTGTGAGTTTTGGCTCCGAGAGGTCGGGTTCTTGGGGCACGTGATCTCAGCGGCCGGAGTCGCGGTGGATCCGAAGAAGATAGATTCGGTGACGGACTGGCCCCGACCGACCACGGTGACGGAAATTCGAAGCTTCCTAGGATTAGCCGGGTATTACCGGCGCTTCGTGGAGGGCTTCTCCAAGATAGCCACCCCCTTGACTCGTTTGACGAAAAAGGGGGAAAAGTTTGTCTGGACGGACAAGTGTCAAGGAAGCTTCGAGGAGCTCAAGGACAGGTTGACGCGAGCTCCGATCCTCGCCCTGCCAGAGCCTGGGGAGGATTATGAAGTATATTGCGACGCATCGCGGAATGGATTGGGTGGAGTACTCATGCAACGGGGAAAGGTGATCGCCTATGCGTCAAGGCAGCTCAAGGAGTACGAGCGGAATTACCCCGTGCATGATTTGGAACTCGCAGCGGTGGTGTTTGTGCTCAAGCTTTGGAGGCACTACCTGTATGGGGCACACTGTAATGTGTACTCAGATCATAAGAGCCTCAAGTACCTTTTCACCCAAAGGGAGCTAAATCTGCGACAAAGGCGGTGGCTTGAGCTATTAAAGGATTACGATCTGACGATCCACTACCACCCGGGGAAGGCCAACGTGGTGGCCGACGCCTTGAGTCGCAAAGGACAGGCCGCGGAAGCCGATGTAAGCGCCATTACACAGCAGGATAGCCTAATTGCGGAGTTCTCGCGATTGAGACTAGAGGTGGTACCTGCAGGGACAGTCGCCCAACTTCTGACGCTGGTGGTCAGACCTACTCTGCTGGACAGGATTCTCGAAGGGCAATCGACTGATGACCAACTCCAGCTGGTGCGGAGTAGAATAACCGCCGACAAGGAGAGCGATTTCATGGTGGACTCCGACGGCACGATACGATTTCGCGGACGAATCTGCGTGCCGGACCTACCGGAACTCAAGGAGGAGATCCTACGGGAGGCGCATACCGCCCCGTATGCGGCGCATCCCGGGGGAACCAAGATGTACAAGGACGTCAAGCAAACCTTCTGGTGGCCGAAAATGAAGGGAGACGTGACCCGATTTGTGGCGCACTGCCTGGTGTGCCAACGGGTGAAGGCCGAACATCAACGGCCGGCGGGAAAATTGCAACCTTTACCGGTGCCCGAGTGGAAATGGGACATGATTACCATGGATTTTGTGACCGGTTTCCCGAGATCGCCACAGGGACACGATGCGATATGGGTGATCGTGGACCGTTTGACGAAATCGGCCCACTTTTTGCCCATACACACGACGTGGACCCGGGAACGACTGGCGCAAACGTACCTCGATGAGATAGTAAGGTTGCACGGTGTACCAACATCCATCACGTCGGACAGAGACACACGTTTTGTGTCGAACTTTTGGCGAAGTTTGCAACAAGCGATGGGGACCAAGTTGCACTTCAGCACAGCCTTTCATCCGCAAACCGATGGGCAATCGGAGCGGGTGATACAGATCGTGGAAGACATGCTTCGAGCGTGCGTTCTGGACTTGGGCGAAGGGTGGGCACGGTGTCTGCCCCTGGTGGAATTTGCCTACAATAACAGTTATCAGGCCAGTATTCAGATGGCGCCGTACGAGGCCCTGTACGGGCGCCGCTGTCGGTCTCCGATATGCTGGGATGACTTAGGTGAGCGAAAGTTTCTGGGCCCAGATCTGGTGGAGGAGACCGAAGCAAAGGTGCGTTTGATTAAACAAAGGCTGCTGACCGCCCAAAGCAGACAGAAAAGCTATGCAGATAACAGACGCCGAGACTTAGAGTTCATGGTGGGCGAGCACGTTCTGCTCCGGGTTTCACCCTCCAAAGGGAACCGACGTTTCGGCATAAAGGGGAAGTTGAGCCCCAGATACGTGGGACCGTTCGAGATTCTGGAGCGCGTGGGACCGGTGGCGTACCGGTTGGCCCTGCCCCCGAACCTCGAACGAGTCCACAACGTGTTCCACGTTTCGATGCTCCGGAAGTACCTGGCAGACCCCTCTCATGCCTTGGATGCCTCCACCATTGAGCTACGAGAGGACTTGAGCGTCGAGGAGACGCCGGTGCGGATTTTGGCAAGAGAGGACAAGAAGCTACGCAACCGAACGATCCCCTATGTGAAAGTCCAGTGGAGCAACCACGAAGAGCGCGAGGCGACGTGGGAACTGGAATCAAAGATGAGGGAATGTTTTCCCGAGTTGTTTAAGTGAGGTTTGAGTTTAAGTTTCGGGACGAAACTTTTTATAAAGTGTGAGTGGTGTAGTGACCCGACCCTTTGGGGTATTTTCGAACTCACATGTAATCGCTTAGGCCTTAAGCGAAATAAAATTTATTTAATTTTCTTAAGTCGGCCGGGACGAGGTGTGTATATTTTTCTGCGATAGAGCGCGAAAAACGATGACCGACGGTGCGATCGGATTCGAAATCCGATATCGGGATCTCCCGGAACGGGATCCTTAGCGATGCGGTAATTAGTCACGCATCGGTAACCGTGCAAAATATCTTGCACCCTAGGGATAAGGTGGGTTAACTCGTGAGGATAATTAATTAATTAATTAATTAATTACCCGGTGACGGAAATTTAAATCCTCCTACGTACGAATTAATTTAAGGATTTAAATGGTGGGATTTTATCTCGTGGTTTGGATAAGAGATAAGATCCGGATATTTTAATAGGGAATTTATTTCCCCCAAGATTATTTAATAAAGGTGGTTAAATAATCGGTGGTCAGGATTTAAAGGTGATTAAATAACCGGTGGTCAGATTTAAAGGTGATTAAATATCCCGTCAGTCGGATATTTAGGTGAGAGATAGAAACGGGAAAAAATCGGGTTTACCTACGCACGTAAGATAAAGAAATCGGATATTAGGACCGACGGTAAGGATTAATTAATTGGAAAAATTAATTAATTGAGGACGGTAAGGATTAATTAGTTGGGAAAATTAATTAATTGAAGTCAAACATCCGAAAGGGATTTTGACGGTGCGTATGCGGGAAGTGGATGAAAGGATAAGTAAATAGGGTGGGGGTCTATTTATTCCCCCGTTTACCGAGGAAACCCTATTTTTAATACCGCCTCCTCAAACCCCAATTTAGAACCCCTCGTGCGTGCCGATAACCCCAACCGGTGAGAAAGAGAAGAACGGAACCCTAACCGGAGAAGGGAAAGGAACCCGATCGCTCCGGACATCGATCGGAAGGCAAAAAGTGAGACCGGGCAATCTTCCCGACAGTCTTCGGTAAGCAAATAATTTTTAGAAATTATTTGGAATTTTTCTGTCTATTTTTGTTGGTAATTTTGGACTCCTCCGTCGTCCCCGTCACCGACGCCGTCCTCGTCGCCGCGACGCGGACGGCAAAGGCGGAAAAGACCCGGACGGCGAAGGCGGAGGAGGAACGCGAACGGCGAAGGCGCGACGGGACCGCGCGAGCGCCGCGCGGGCAAACCCGCGCGCGGCGCCGCACGGGCAAACCCGCGCGCGGCGCCGCGCGGGCAACCGCGCGGCGCGGGCCGTGCCCGCGCGGGCGCCCGCGGGGCGCCGCGCGGGCCCGCGCCCGCGGGGCGCCGCGCGGGCCCGCGCCCGCGCGGGCACCGCGCGGGCACCGCGCGGTGTGCCGCGCGGGGCCCCGCCCGCGCGGGCACCGCGCGGTGCGCCGCGCGGGGCTCCGCCCGCGCGGGCACCGCGCGGGGCCCCGCCCGCGCGGGCACCGCGCGGGCTCGCACCCGCGCGGGCGCCGCGCGGGCGCCGCGCGGGCCCGCACCCGCGCGGGCGCCGCGCGGGGCTCCGCCCGCGCGGGCGCCGCGCGGGCGCCGCTCGGGCGCCGCCCGCGGAGCCCGCCGCGCGGGTTCGAGCCGCGCGGGGCTCCGACGGGCGGCGACGGCGGTGCGGGTGTAGTCCGGTTTGACTACCGGACGGTGCCGGGCATTTTTCCGTCGAATTGTAAGGTGGGGGTTCTTCCGTTTCGAGGTGTTAGTGTGTGTTTTGACCATAGTTTATCTGTGCGGACTTTTCTTAGGTCCGGGTGCACAGCGGGAGAGCGCGAAGGATATAGGTGTTCCGATTTCTCTCCAACAAGGTGGGTACGGTTGCGATGAGTGCAACCGGTGCTGTAAGTGCATCTATCGTCATTAAAAGTACTCTTTAATTTACCTAACAAAGTAGATGGATAGTTTAACCTTTCGATAATGTTATTTATCTAATAATTGTGCGGCTGCGGTCGCGGTGCCCATTACACGCCAATCTTGGCAATCCGGTTTCGGATGCTGCACGTACACAGGCGGATTGGCCTCCGCATGGGTGTACTTTTCCGGAAGAGTGGTCTTTATGACCCGTGTGCCCCGCAAAGGTAACGGTGCAAGCGGGGACCTCTTCGCGCCAGCTGAGGTGTCGCACCAGCACCGCGAAAGAGGTAAGAGCATCAAAAGGTGTTTGTGCACGAGGGGAGACTTCCGTCTCCCCGACAGGTACTCTGGGATTGGTGCCCAGGTTAAATTAATGTACAGGTGTCTAACGAAAGGTTACGGTGTATTCGGTGTATTCGTATGTTTTTCCCCTCTTGATATTGTTACACATCTACTTTGTTTGTCACTGACTTTACCCACTCCGTGACAGGTATTCCTAGGTGCGTTAGCCGGGATGGCGGTGGGACTGCGTCGTGAGGATCGTAGTCGGACTCTTGGTTATCGTATTTATGACTCATTTCCTCCTTATGCTATTTTTAGTTTTGCTTGTGGATACTTTATTTGTGGACATGTATTAGTTAGCACTGTGGATGTGGTGTATTTCCTTATGTTTTCATTCGCGGCATGGTTTCAAGATAAACATTAGATTGCGAAAATGTTTTCTCAAACGAGGTGCCGTGTGGGCACGGTTTACAACTCTGGTTTTATCCTTTCCGAACGTTGATGCCGCTTTATAAACTTGCTTTAATTGATGGTGAATGTCTACGGTATGGTTGTTGGTTGGTGAATGATGCATGTATTATGTGATTGAACAATATGCTGTAAATGAGACGCCGTGCATATACAAAGGAGACTCTGTCCGTGGACAGAGTGAATTTGTGTATGTGGCGGTCTGGCACGCACCGGGGTTGAGGTTTATGTTACCTTATTTCAAAAAAAAAAAATAGTCACGTTTTCCGCTTCAAATGACTCAAAAACCCCCGGGGGCGTGACAATAACAATGCAGTAAAAACTGAACAAGAAAAGCTGGAGATATTCTACAGCTACCATGCCTCTATCTAAATGCTCAATGGGTGATACAGATGAAAAGATATGCAACTACTCGCACCCAAGGTACTCAATCGACCCAATCGAACTGACTGCCTCATATGGTCCAGTCAAGCCTGTGCCTACCTACTGCCAATACATCCACGGAGGACTGGACTTACGTAGGGCGTCCGTAACTGCCAAAACAGGCCCAGCCAGAAGGACTACATCCGTGACTGCCTAAAAAAGGCTCAGCTAGAGGGGCAACATCGACAAGTCGCAATACGAAAGTAATAGGCCCACTCCAGACGGGGCACTCGAGGGGCGCGACCCCACCGAGGAAAAAGGTATCCGCGCATCTCTGTCGAGCTCAAGGTGGCTCATGCAGGCTATAGTTAAAATCCACGCTCACTCTCAGAACGGAAGGACTCAAGATCCTCAAACATCTCGCACGACGGTCGGAGTACTCTCAACGACTCAGCTAAACAGCTCTCACGAATCTCAAGACACTAACGAACTCAACCAACTCGTGGCACAAAACACACTGGCTGGAGAAACTCCACAGCCGGGACCGACCCATAACTCAGGGCTAGCAACACTGGTTGGACGACACTCAACGACCCGGGACCACCGTCAACCCAAACGGTTCCCAACAATACTGACCGGAAGATCCTCAACGGTCCGGGATCACCCAATAGCTCCCAACAACACCAACACTGGTCTAAACTCAGCTATCAAACTCCACTCGGCCCCCAGGCACGAGTACAACAATGTTCCACAATAACCTGATCACTCGGCCTACTATCCGGGCGAGGCAACACTATGTCCAGGAAAGATGCAAAGTGTGGGATGTCTAAAGCATAAAAGAACCTAGCCCAAGTGAAGGTTCTCTACTAGTCTGGTTTCAACATGCATCATATGATGGGGTGCTAGGTCAAGTTCCAATAATCAATAAATAATCCTCTAATCATGTTAAGCATAAAACTGAACCAACAACAGGGACAATTCATAACATGTTTACTTCCAATCAAATGTAGTATACTCTAGTCATACATGCTCACAAGCTTAAACAATATAGAACAGACATGCATCAATCATATTCTCCAACAAGTAAGTGAACATCATCATCTAGCATGCTTTTCCACTAGAATAGGATAACCATCTTTATCTTGTAACTCTCCCTTATGCATAAGGGTAAATAAATCATGTACAATTATCAATTAAGCCTCAATCCTATCATTCAAACCATTTCTCATGCTTAGATCACAATCATCAAAATTGTATATTAAACTATGCATGCATACTAACAAATAGAGTTAGAGAACTGTCCACCGGTTCTGGAGACGAAGCAACCCACCTGAATCGCTTTCCGCAGGCAAAGCCGAAGTCGGTGAAGTGCGCAGCCACTTGCTAACAAATCTGCCGGAACCGCACCCTCGGTACTCGGTCGCACAAGCCTTTGCTCAAACCAACATCACATCCACCACACACTAATCAATACCCCACACATACAAAACAGTGCTTGCTATTTTTAGAGTCCTGGAAAGAGAAAGGGGATTTTCACCTGTGTGCAGTCCTCTAAAAAATCCAAAAAAATTACGGTTGCGATCCTCGTGACGAGTAGATCCAAATCGAGTATTTATACTCCTCATTCCGATACCTGTAGGCCAAGATACAAATAGAACATTGCGGTACACCAATCAATCTACAACTCGCATCTCTGCAGAATTCAGTCCCAAAGAAGCTTAAATATCACCTTTGTGGAGTCCTCTAAAAATTCTGACAAAAATACGAGTATGTTCCTCTCGAAGCGTAGATGTTGATCGAGTCCTCATACGTCTCGTTTCGATGCCCGTAGACCGAGAAATCCCAATGATACTCCACCGCTGTCCAAAACATCACAGCGGTACAAGGGGTCAAAAGATACCTCAGGAACCATGCCTAAAACCCAAAATAAGGTGAAGTAATCAACATAGAAATTGAAGGCGTACCTCTCATGAATGCGCTTCCACAAAAATTAGTTCAAAAGTCCATCGGGGTAGTCCAGGGGGTTTCGCGCACTAAAATGCGACGGTAGAAGCCAAAATCGAAGGAGCGTCGCAGTGCGCCACGTCGCAGAAAATGCCGATGCCGCGGCCTCCAAAAAATTCGGGAATCCTTCAAGAGTTGCAGCACAAGATGAAGAACAAGTCATCTTGAGGGCTCTGTCACAGGGGAGCTTGGAAAAAGGCTCAAAAGAATAGCCAAAGGGGGCTATATATAGCCAAAACAGAACAATTCACTTAATTCCATCTGGGTCCCCACAATCGGGCGCCCGAAACAATTTCGGGCGCAAACAGTGCCGCACAGTAGCCCAAAATGTACCCCGAACCATCAGCGCCCGAATCCTTCACGTTGCGACACGTGGCCCCGAACAGCAAACAGCGGGTTCGGCCAACCCGCTCGCGACACGTGGCCGCGCCCCCGCGCTGCTCCACCCGCGTCAACGCCTCAGTCGGCGCGCCCACGTGCGCTCACGTCACGCTACCGGCGCCCACGCTGCGCATGCAGCCCGAGGCACCTGCTACCTTCTCCGTGGACCGCGTCGGTGCACCATCCAATCCAAAGCTGCCACGTGTCCACATCGCACCAATAGGAAGACGCCACGTGGCACACCACCCTCGCTGCACCGCGCCAGCCGCTGCTCGCATGGACCGAGCGCACGTGGACCGGCCAACCAGCGGCCGCCACATGGCCCCGCCTTGGTCCACGGCTCCCCGCGCGCTTCCGCAGACCGCGCCCTGCGAGCCGGCCAACCGGGAGCCGCCACGCGTCCTCCCCCCAGTGCACGCCAAGCCCGTGGACCGAACGGCCCGCAGCCACTGCCCACCGCCGCGCTCCGCCGCTTGCCCGTCGCCGCCAGCACTGCCCCGGCGGCCGGAACAGTAACCCAAGCCTCGAAATCCGTATTAGGGCATCCGGACTCCGAAAAATACATGTAAATAGTCCATTTCCATCGTTTTCGCGCGCTGAGTCCAAATCCGATGTCCGTTTTGCCCAATTCCACTTCTAAAATTTGTCAAAGGCATCCGATTAAGAAAACTTGCTCTTATTTTCCACACTGAGTCCAATTCTTGGGTCCGATTCGCACACAAACACCTCTAACACAAAAGCAAAGGCCTCCAAAAGTTGCCAGACACACTGCAAAAGCTCTGAGGAGATCTGAGTCATCACAATCGGTGGACACCCTACGTTTCATCCACGAACCTTCCTTTACAACGCTTCCTTCTGAGAAAACTTTCTCGTTCCCTACTACCGGTCTTCCGTTGCATGCAGACAAGGTTTACCTTGGTACCTGGGCCTCTGATAAGGCCTTTGGCAGTGACCTCTATACCTGGCCGGTCGCTTCTGGTTAGTATGTTCAGTGGCTTGACCGGATCCAAGTTGCCTATGGGGACCTGTGGAGAGAGGTGGATATTTTTGACGCCATCCAACTCTCCCAGAACACTTACCAAGCCGATACGCTACTTTTGGCATCGGCCCTGTGTTTCTGGTCGCTACATTCTAACACCTTCCTCTTTCGCTCGGGACCTTTCACCCCGACGTTGATGGACGTGGCTGCCATTACTGGCCTTTGTCCCCATAGTGTTACTCTGTCTCTAGCCTTTTCGGCTGACGGCATAGATGCCTTTCCTCCCATACTGGATTCCGAGAAAGATCTCTCGTACGGGAGATTCGCTCAGATATTTGCTGGTCATAGAGCCGGACCAGTATCCAAGATTGAGCACATCGCCTTTCTCTAGTACTGGCTATGCTATAGCCTTTTCTGTACCCGATCTCAAAATATGGTCCGGGATTTCCTGCTGATAGTAGTGGCGCTGGCCAGCGGCCAAAAGCTCGCCCTTGGCCCTTACTTCCTTGCCTATCGTATTGGAAAATGCTCGAGGCAATAAAACCGGCTCCCTTTAGTGGCAATCATCTAGTAATCGGCTCGCGATGTGGTATCCTGTGGTTCTTGCAACAATGTCTCCAGTTCTACTTTTCGTCGCTTCTTCGACGTTCCGAGCCATTTTCAGTTCCCTCTCGTCTTTTGACAACTTTTGGCTACCCTGCGCCTTTCTCCTTCGGTGTTTCTCTCGATTTTCGACATTACTTTTGGGTATTCTATGTAGAGGAAAATCGGCCATCAGGCCGCTCAGCGCCTTTTGCCGCTCGCGATAATGGGGCTCCTTGATTTCGGAAAAGGCTCGAGCACGTCTATCACCCATTAGAGTCGGCGGAACTCGCCGAGCACCTTGCTGTGTGGTACTCTTTCCTCACCTCCTGAGACTTGCACCTCGGCCTCAAGAACTGATCGAAATTACTATCGAGTACTGAGATCTACTCACCTCAATTTGCAGCCCGTCAATTCAGGCTAGTCCAAGCACTCCCGGCTACGGCCTCTTACTTTACAAACAACCCTCCTCATGGTCGTCCCCGAACCAACGGGGAGGCCGACGCTAGTCGGATTACTGCCGCCGGGGACCGCCTAAAACGATACTTCATCCCTGTATCTTTCAAAGCGATTTTCAGAGGCCTTTTCGACGACTTTTCAGGCAATCGTGGGGGTGTACCTTTGACATTTTGTTTGGCAAAGATCTCGACAAAGTAATCGATCGATTTGACTTCGACATCAATCCTTCATCCTGGCTCGAAGGTACATCTGTTGTCTTCTTCCGAACCCCCTCGACAACTTTTTTGCTGAACCGTCTCTTCTTCTCAGACAGACCCTCTACTTCGGCTTCCGAATCGGTCATTATGGAAAAAACAACTCGTCTTCGGGCCTCTATGGTACGTCCTTTCTCCTTGTCGTGGGTTCATACCTCGTTGCATTCGACAAACCCACATATGGTTTTCAGCCACCTCGTTCGTAGGGCAAGCGAGTCCGCGGCTCATCTCCGGTTAGACATTCCTCTAGGCATACCCCGACTCCTTTTGCTGTTGGCCATGAAATAGCCGATCGTGGAGGACTCGGGTTGTGGGCCCTGGGCTAATATGAAACCGCCGGTTGTGTTGGCTATCCCGAAGCCGGTGGAAATCGAGGACAAAGATGTGAAGCAATTGTCTGAACTTCACCAGTATGTGGCCGTAATCGAGAAAGAAATCACCGAAACAGAGCTACGTCTTGCTGGTTTGAAACGACACCTGGCTGCCAATCGAACAGCGATTGATGTAGTTAAAACCTTCTTATAGACGGGAAACGTCCGCAGTGCCCCTTTCCGTTGTGGGCTTGATGCTCTCCCAAACTTGCATCCGGAGATGGAATGACGGAAGAAAAACCGACCATTACTCGTAGGAGGTATTCGACGCCGAACAAAGGCAACCTCAAAACCTGATGTTCCAGCGTCACCCTATACTCTTATGTATTTTTATTTAGACTTTTGATTGCAACTGTAATATGACTCTTGCATATTAATTCAAATAGTCGGCTTTGATCCTCGATTGCCTTTGTCGCCTTTTTTCGGCGTGTTTATACTGAAGCATTTCCTCTAGACGATTTTAGCTATTTTCCAGCTTTGGCCTCCCCGGCCGAACGTATACTTCTATCCTTTCGGCTCCGAATATTATAGTCGAATGCCTTTCTCGGCCGGCTTCCCTAAGCGAACCTTCGAGCCCGAGTAGGGCCCTCCTTCGGCCGTCTAAGTGTCGGCTGTACTTGCTCGCAGCTATGCCATCTCTGGTATTCCCGGTTGAGTCTTCGGCGACTTTCTTTGAAAACTTGTTAAACAATGGCCTTTTCCAATCGGCCAAGTATGGGCATATCCCTTCCGCACTTATGTAGTGCAGATTTTCGAAGGACGGTCGTATAGCCGGCTCGACCTTTGTGCCAAACACGCCCTATTTTTGGGCGTGAGGCTTAGTGGTTCCTGCTCGGAGGATTAGTGTCACTGGCTGTTCCTCCATTGTGTTTACCGACGGCTGCGTACCTGAACCTGCCTATTTTTGGGCAAATCCCGCCTTTGGGTTCTGCCCTTTGGTCTCCCTGCCCTCGGTACAGGGCTGATGCACCAACGGAAGAGGTGACACCGTCCCTGGATGCGCCGGGGGAGGCGGTGGCCCACGGAGGCCAACCAATTGTGCCATCACCGGCACTTGGCCTACATCCAGGGGTTGGGCCATATCAACGGCTCTTGGTGGTTGAGCTGACTTTACCTCTAGCGCCGTCGAGTTCGGCGGCGTGGATAAGAATTGCTCAAAACGAGCGAAGTTCTCCTCCGAGGCCACAACGTTGGCGTCCCAAGCTAGTACCTTCCTTTCTAGGGACCTCATGATTTGGGCCAACTGCCCATACAATTCCGACAGGGATGGCTCTGGAAGTGCCAATTCCCCATATGGCTCCGGAAACTGTGACATGCTTGTGGTAGGATTAGGTAGAAAATTACCCGAGTCTTTCACCGGGCGTGCCAAGAAAGTTGTTGGGGCCAAAATGTGGCTTGCGCGCGATCGACCCCTGGGTGACCCTATAGAGGTGTCGAAGTGCACCGCGTGCCAACAATCAAGCGATCGGGCCGAGGAGGGGTCCGCTCGGCCGGGTTCTCCTCTGGTAACTCTCACTACCGCGACGACCGATGATAGCCGAAGCAGGTTTACGGAGGTAGAGGGATCGCCAGTTTCGACTTAGAATAGCCGAACCGGGTAAAGAGAAAAATGTACGGCTAAGGAGCCGATTATAACTTTGAAGTGTAAGAAAAGCAAATAAAGACACAACCGATGAACAGGTTTACACTCTAAATGCACAAATAAAGACACGACCGAATGAGCCGGTTTACACTTTATAATAAATTGGAGAAGGGGATACAAGGAAGAAGGTAGGGATAGAAGGATTACAATTAAGCCTACTTCTAGAAAAGCAGTAAATACAGATATGAAAAGTTAAGCTAACCTACTCCTAGAGAAATGAAGAAGCTGGGGTGGTACCGGGCTTACGAGATTGTCAGACCCCTTTTCCTTCGATGGTTCGAGTATATATACTCATCCCGAACCAAGTTATTAGACGCCGATTTAAATTATCGGCGTAATTTGAGGGGAGTCATCGTGAAATGTCACGCCCCGGCGTCGACACTGCGACCCGGGCTCGCCAACAGATCCGCCGCCCATACGGGAAGCCCCGTATAGACGAAGCGACTAACCTGCAAAAGATCCACTATACTATACAGATATCAAAGCTGAAAGTAAACTGCTGGAAAATAAAAGCTAAGTGAACAACTACAACCCTCAAATAATACAAACCAATCTCACCAAAATACATAATTCTCTCAAGCAGTAAAATAAAATACAACTCTATACCTCACTACAAGTTCTCTCAACATGAACTCTCAAAAGTAATAAGGGTACATCTACTCTCATGACGACGACTGGTAGGGGTCTATCTCGTGACTCCCTTACCTCGATCTGAAGAAGCAGCAACTGGAGCAACCGGAACAGAAGTAGAAGTCCCTGTGGGAAAAGACACCACGACGGGTGTGAGAACTACGTCCCAAGTAGTTCTCAGTGGGTGCCGCCAACAAGTCCGACGGTCTGCCCACTAAGTCTACTAGAGGCATAAAGTAACAAGAATATAATACTGAAATGAAAGGGCTGGAAAAGTAACTCTACAGCTACTATGCCTCTATCTAGATGCTCAAAAAGTGGAACAGATGGAAATATGATGCCTCTACTAACTCTCAAAGTACAGTCACCCAATCTACCTGACTGCCTCCTCGGATCCAGTCAAACCTGCGCCTACCTACTGCCGTTACATCCCGGAGGACCGGACTGACGTAGGGCGTCCGTAGCTGCCAAAACTGGGCCAGCCAGAGGGACTATGTCCGTGACTGCCAAAACTGGGCCAGTGAGAGGGACGGCGTCGACAAGTCGCGATACCAAAGTGCAGACCCACTCCGGACGTGGCACTCGAGGGGAGCGACCCCAACGAGGACAAAGGTATCCGCGCACTCTGTCGAGCTCGGGTGGAACTGCAGGCTATAGTCCAAAATCCACGCTCACGCTCTGAACGAAAAGACTCAGAATCCTCAACATCTCGTACAACGGTCGGAGCACTCTCGACGACTCAGCTGATTAGCTCACACGAACACGAGACACAAGTCTCCCAGATAACTCACAGCACAAAACACCCTGGCTGGAGATACTCCACAGCCAGGATCGACCCACAACTCAGGGCTAACAAATCTGGTCGGACAACACTCAACGACCCGGGACCACCGTCAACACAACGGCTCCCCGCGACAGGACAACAACTCACAGATAACTCAGGAAGGGCCGACACCATAAGGGTTTGGAAAACCCGATAGGTCCGTGCTAAGAACCCTATCAAACAAGAACAGACTCTAGGCTCCGCCTATCGAAGTTCCCGGCCCCCTTACAGTTCGGGAACATGACAACCATGGTACGACACGCAGCAGACACCAACAAGGGTCCGAAAGTTCTGGGAGACCAGCACCTACAACCCTATCCACAAGAATAGGTTCCATGCTCGGCCCCCGTGGCTTTCGGCCCGACAAGAAACGGTCCCTAAAACCCAGACCACTCGAAACCTTTCGAGTGGGGAGATTTACAGGAAAAAGGTGACATTTGTTATTGAAAACCATTTTGATCTGGAAGAATTCCATATTTAATGATTTTAGTTCCTTTTAGAAAAACAGTTAGAAAATAAGTGTTTTACCCAAACCCCGAAGGGCTGATGCCTTTGTCCAATCAAACAAGAACAGACTCCAGCGGCCCTTCGATGCTTGGAAGAAAACATTGGTAGACTAAAATCATGTGTATGTTGGAAAGGGTTCTAGGTTCTAGGTCCGGCTAACACTAGTAAACTATTGCCACTAACACAGTGGCGACAACCCAAACAGGGGAAGACAAGACCTCCCGGAACCACCGTTCATCCCAACGGTTCCCGGTACAGACAAGCAATCCACTACATCTACCAGACTCCACTCTGCTCCCAAGCGCGAGTGCAAATGCATCCCACACTAAAAGAAAAAAAATCCCGACCTCTCGGCCCACTACCCGGGCGAGAATAACACTATGTCCAGGAATGAAAGAACAGTGTGAATGTCTAAACATAAATAACCCTAGCCCAAGTGAGGGTTTTCTACTAGTCTAGTTGAACATGCTGCATATGACAGGGGTGCTAGGTCAAGTCCGAAGATAGCAATAAATAAGGATGTGGTGGGAAAATAACAAGAGCATGTGATAACTGAATAAATGAGAAATCTCAACTCATGCTCTCTAACATGCTATACTGGAGATAAACTAATACATGCACATCCCTATACAACTAGAATTAGCGTACAGATCGCAAATCTTGAAAGCGAGGCCACCCACCTGATCAGTCGAACTGTCAAAAGTCCTACAGCTGATAATACCCGAAAAACAACTACGCAGAGTCCAACGGGTCCAGCACTGTCCACACTGCTCCTGCTGAAAGTCCTCGAAAAAATTCGAATAAAATATCCCTGCGATCTACGCGACGATAGCTTCGAAACGAATACCTTCGAAGCAAACTCAGAAAATTCTGAGAAAAATCTAGGAGATTTCTCGCGAGAAGTAGATGAATTTTGCCTTTTGAATCACCTCGATCCGAAGTCGGTACGCAAAGTTATGGCCGAAACTTTGTGGTGCTGTCCAAAAATCCGCGAAGAAAAAGGAGCAACAGAAAGCTCAATAACCTTCAAAATCCGAAAGGAATCAGTGACAACTCTGAACATCAAAGTTGGAGTCCTACCAGTCGTGAGTCCGACGGCGCAAAAATCGCTAAAAACGGAGATCGGAGTAGGCCGGGGGAGCTCGTGCACCGAAACGCGACGAAGGAGAACACAAAAAGACGAGCGTCGCGCCGCGCATCCGTCCAGCTGGAAAATCTTGCGCGCTCCGCTAGGTCCACGGCGCACCGCCACACCCTCACAAAGTCCCTTCCCTCACTCCCTCTCTCACTCGGTTGAAGAAGAAGAAAAGAAAGGGAAGAAGAAATGGTGCGCGGGGAGAAAAAGGAAGAAGAAGAGAAGAAAAGGGGGGGGGGGAAAGCTCCCAGTGGACCGGGTCCATGGTGCACCGGCTCCTGTCGGCCAGTCCACCGCACAGGGGCGCGTGCGCCAGGCGCAGGCTCGCGCCCCTGCGCCACGTGGCACGCCGTGTGGCGCGGCCTCCCGCGCGCCACACGCGCGCGTTACACCGCGCCTGCGGGACACCCAGCGCCCCCCTGCAGGCGCGTGTCACCCGCGCCCGCGCGCGCGAGTGGGGGCCCGCCACGTGGCGGCCCCTTGCTCGTTCCGCGCCGCACGTGGATCCCCCAGCGCGACAAGCATGCGCAGCCCCTTACCTCGAGATTCGTGCCGTCGCACCACGCCTCGAAAAATGTGCACGACATCCGGGCTCCAAAACAGACAAGTAAATAGTCCATTCTCAACGATTTCGCGCGCTGAATCCAAAAACGATGTCCGTTTCTCCAAATTCTCATCCAAATTTTACCGAATGCCCCCGGATAGCCCACTTGATCCGATTCCCGCGCCGATTCCAAATCTGAAGTCCGATTTGCCAAATTTCAACTCTAAAAATTCCCGAAGGCAACCGGTGAGGTAATCTTTTATCCAAACTTCGCCCTGAGTCCAAATTTGACATCCAAGTCGCGCGAAATCACCTCTAGACACTCGACGGTTCCTCCAAATACTCCCGCGATCCATATTTAAGCCCGAAGTCCACCACTGGTGTCCAAATTGCGCACAAACTCCACCAACACACCACGCAGGCCTCCGAAAGCTGCCAAACAACCAAAAAACTCAATGCGGGGATCCGGATCCTTACATCCTCCCACACTAAAAGAAAGTTTCGTCCCCGAAACTAAAACAACCCACAACAACAAGACCAAACCGACAAAACCAACGCAACGAACCAAGGAAGGTGAGGCCCCACCAGCAGGAAAGTCATCAACCCTCAACCCTCAATTTAGAAAACAACTGAGATTAGCGAAAAGTCCAAAAATTCCGAAAGTCCTGTGCCTTCGCCCCAATCAAACAAGAACAGGTTCGGGCACTGACTCCATTTCTGAAGCAGCCTTTCAAAGTTTTCGTCCCGTTCGTAAATTTCAGCACAATAACGAGAAAAAGGGGAGAGAAAAGTGTTGATGTCATTCCTGCTGTGGCCACAAAAACGAAGCTACAACCTAACCAAGACCTCTAAGGACACAACCTCTAGTCCTAGCAAGCAAAGCTCCCGAGGTGGCGTCTGTCCAAAGCCGCTGAAGCCGACGCTGCTGGAAGGATACGCCGGCAATCCGAAAAAAAAATGAACTCCTCCTGTCCAACTCGCAGAAGGGTAACTGCTCTCATTCCATTATCAGTCGTAGCACGGCACCGTACCAACCAGTCCAATCTGTGTGCTCAATCCAAGTCCTGGAGCTGTCCTTGAATCGTCACATCAGCAGGTAAAGTCCCAAGTCTCAACTGCACTAATCATACTCCGTGATCCTCATCTACTCATAGGATACAGGGAAGAATCCAATCGCTAGGACATTAGCAAAAAAATTCCTAACCCACACCCATGCAAAGATGCTGATGCAGATACCCAACTAATAATGCAGAAGAATGCAGCGGTAACGAAATGCTCATCTCAGCTAACAAAATAAAAATCATACCTGTCGCGACATGACCTGCTGCAGCGGTGTCCTCCACCAGGGCTGCATAAACCCGTCCCCTGGGTGCTGCAGATCGTCGTCCCGTCTGTCCCGACGTCGTGGCCCACTCAGTCTGACGGTATGCCGGAGGGGCCTCCTGAACAGGCAAGGGAGGTGCTGTAGCAAGAGGTCGCACTGATAGAATGGCTCGGGGACAAGCTGCTCGAAAATGTCCCAACTCTCCGCAAAGGAAACACCGTCCCTGCCTCAGGTCACACTGCGACGGTGGATGAGGCCCGCCACAGATAACACACTGATCCTATCGCTGCTGCCAATACTGCTGCTGCTGCTGGGGCCCACCTGATCTCTGGCGCCTCCGATACCCACGATCCTCAGGGTGAGATCGTGGAGGTCTCGGGGGTCCCTGCCGACTAGTCTGTCCCTCTTCATCCAGTGCTGGGCGCTTCGCCCCCGAAATCACTGCGGGAGCTGGGGCCACCTTGACCATAACCGCCTCTCCGTGCTCCACATAGAGGGCCTGCTCCATAGAGGCATCCAGAGTCTGCAATCTCTGCGAGCGGACAAACTGGTAGATATCGCGGCGCAGTCCTCGCTCAAACATGTAGATCCGGTGCGCCTCATCCCTAGCCGCGTGTGGTACACAAGCTAACAACTGGTTGAACTCTACTATGTACTCATACACGGGCCGATCTCCCTGTCGGAGATTCCTCAGCTGCTCCTCCAACCTCTGCCTGACGCTCTCCGGGAAAAAGGCTCCAAGAAATAAACTGCGGAACTCCGCCCAAGTAAGCAGCTGGGTCCCAGGTGGACCAACTGGTCGAACACGCCGCCACCAGGCCTCGGCGTTGCGCTCCAAAAAGTGAGTCGCCAAATGGACCTGAAACCGCTCCTCGATAAATAAGCTCTCGAAATGGCGCTCTATAGCCGTGATCCACGACTCTGCCTCCCACGGCTCCGAACTCTGCCCCGAAAAACGAGGTGGGTTGAACTGACGGAATCTCAACAACAAATCCACCACCTCTCGCTGCTCTGCTCGGGTCAACTGTCCCACCGTCCCGAACGGCTGTCTACCGGTATCTGGTACAATAGGGGGTGCCCCGACTGGCGGAGGAGGTGCGGGGAAACTCTCAGGGGGTGTAACAACAGGCTACACCCTCTGCTCCAACATGCGCATCATCCGGTCCATGGTCTCTTCCTGGTGTCGGAAAGTCTCCTCCTGACGCCGTGAAGTCTCTTCCTGACGCCGTGAAGTCTCCTCCTGGCGCCGAAAAGTCTCTGACAGATGGGCCATCTGAGCCCAAAGCTCCTGTACCTCAAACTGCTGACCCTGTGCTGACTCCTCCTGCTCAGGCTCATCGGAGGAGGAAGGCTGTGAACGCGTCCGCATCCTGCGTTGGGGAGGCATCGTGCTCACCTGCAGCAACATTCAAACATCAGGACAGAACCAAAACAACACTCGACCCAATCTAGCAAAAGTCAAAGACATGTCATCCTTTCCATAGCATTATATTGTCTGCAGCCAACATAATCGCTTAGGAGAATAAACATGCCAATCACTCATCCCGTCCCTTGGGAGAGGTAAAAACTCAATCAGGACTCTCGCTACCAGTCACGACTCTCACGTAGTCATCCTAATGTCCAACCACAAGCCTAGGGTTTCTAAGTCCACAATGACCTACAACCTAGGCTCTGATACCACCTAATCTGTCACGCCCCGGCGTCGACACTGCGACCCGGGCTCGCCAACAGATCCGCCGCCCATACGGGAAGCCCCGTATAGACGAAGCGACTAACCTGCAAAAGATCCACTATACTATACAGATATCAGAGCTGAAAGTAAACTGCTGGAAAATAAAAGCTAAGTTAACAACTACAACCCTCAAATAATACAAACCAATCTCACCAAAATACATAATTCTCTCAAGCAGTAAAATAAAATACAACTCTATACCTCACTACAAGTTCTCTCAACATGAACTCTCAAAAGTAATAAGGGTACATCTACTCTCATGACGACGACTGGTAGGGGTCTATCTCGCGACTCCCTTACCTCGATCTGAAGAAGCAGCAACTGGAGCAACTGGAACAGAAGTAGAAGTCCCTGTGGGAAAAGACACCACGACGGGTGTGAGAACTACGTCCCAAGTAGTTCTCAGTGGGTGCCGCCAACAAGTCCGACGGTCTGCCCACTAAGTCTACTAGAGGCATAAAGTAACAATAATATAATACTGAAATGAAAGGGCTGGAAAAGTAACTCTACAGCTACTATGCCTCTATCTAGATGCTCAAAAAGTGGAACAGATGGAAACATGATGCCTCTACTAACTCTCAAAGTACAGTCACCCAATCTACCTGACTGCCTCCTCGGATCCAGTCAAACCTGCGCCTACCTACTGCCGTTACATCCCGGAGGACCGGACTGACGTAGGGCGTCCGTAGCTGCCAAAACTGGGCCAGCCAGAGGGACTGTGTCCGTGACTGTCAAAACTGGGCCAGTGAGAGGGACGGCGTCGACAAGTCGCGATACCAAAGTGCAGACCCACTCCGGACGTGGCACTCGAGGGGAGCGACCCCAACGAGGACAAAGGTATCCGCGCACTCTGTCGAGCTCGGGTGGCACTGCAGGCTATAGTCCAAAATCCACGCTCACGCTCTGAACGGAAAGACTCAGAATCCTCAACATCTCGTACAACGGTCGGAGCACTCTCGACGACTCAGCTGATCAGCTCACACGAACACGAGACACAAGTCTCCCAGATAACTCACAGCACAAAACACCCTGGCTGGAGGTACTCCACAGCCAGGATCGACCCACAACTCAGGGCTAACAAATATGGTCGGACAACACTCAACGACCCGGGACCACCGTCAACACAACGGCTCCCCGCGACAGGACAACAACTCACAGATAACTCAGGAAGGGCCGACACCATAAGGGTTTGGAAAACCCGATAGGTCCGTGCTAAGAACCCTATCAAACAAGAACAGACTCTAGGCTCCGCCTATCGAAGTTCCCGGCCCCCTTACAGTTCGGGAACACGACAACCATGGTACGACACGCAGCAGACACCAACCAGGGTCCGAAAGTTCTGGGAGACCAGCACCTACAACCCTATCCACAAGAATAGGTTCCATGCTCGGCCCCCGTGGCTTTCGGCCCGACAAGAAACGGCCCCTAGAACCCAGACCACTCGAAACCTTTTGAGTGGGGAGATTTACAGGAAAAAGGTGACATTTGTTATTGAAAACCATTTTGATCTGGAAGAATTCCATATTTAATGATTTTAGTTCCTTTTAGAAAAACAGTTAGAAAATAAGTGTTTTACCCAAACCCCGAAGGGCTGATGCCTTTGTCCAATCAAACAAGAACAGACTCCAGCGGCCCTTCGATGCTTGGAAGAAAACATTGGTAGACTAAAATCATGTGTATGTCGAAAAGGGTTCTAGGTTCTAGGTCCGGCTAACACTAGTAAACTATTGCTACTAACACAGTGGCGACAACCCAAACAGGGGAAGACAAGACCTCTCGGAACCACCGTTCATCCCAACGGTTCCCGGTACAGACAAGCAATCCACTACATCTACCAGACTCCACTCTGCTCCCAAGCGCGAGTGCAAATGCATCCCACACTAAAAGAAAAAAAATCCCGACCTCTCGGCCCACTACCCGGGCGAGAATAACACTATGTCCAGGAATGAAAGAACAGTGTGAATGTCTAAATATAAATAACCCTAGCCCAAGTGAGGGTTTTCTACTAGTCTGGTTGAACATGCTGCATATGACAGGGGTGCTAGGTCAAGTCCGAAGATAGCAATAAATAAGGATGTGGTGGGAAAATAACAAGAGCATGTGATAACTGAATAAATGTGAAATCTCAACTCATGCTCTCCAACATGCTATACTGGAGATAAACTAATACATGCACATCCCTATACAACTAGAATTAGCGTACAGATCGCAAATCTTGAAAGCGAGGCCACCCACTTGATCAGTCGAACTGTCAAAACTCCTACAGCTGATAATACCCGAAAAACAACTACGCAGAGTCCAACGGGTCCAGCACTATCCACACTGCTCCTGCTGAAAGTCCTCGGAAAAATCCGAATAAAATATCCCTGCGATCTACGCGACGATAGCTTCGAAACGAATACCTTCGTAGCAAACTCAGAAAATTCTGAGAAAAATCCAGGAGATTCCTCGCGAGAAGTAGATGAATTTTGCCTCTTAAATCACCTCGATCCGAAGTCGGTACGCAAAGTTATGGCCGAAACTCTGCGGTGCTGTCCAAAAATCCGCGAAGAAAAAGGAGCAACAGAAAGCTCAATAACCTTCAAAATCCGAAAGGAATCAGTGAAAACTCTAAACATCAAAGTTGGAGTCCTACCAGTCGTGAGTCCGACGGCGCAAAAATCGCTAAAAACGGAGATCGGAGTAGGCCGGGGGAGCTCGTGCACCAAAACGCGACGAAGGAGAACACAAAAAGACGAGCGTCGCGCCGCGCATCCGTCCAGCTGGAAAATCTTGCGCGCTCCGCGAGGTCCATGGCGCACCGCCACACCCTCACAAAGTCCCTTCCCTCACTCGGTTGAAGAAGAAGAAAAGAAAGGGAAGAAGAAATGGTGCGCGGGGAGAAAAAGGAAGAAGAAGAGAAGAAAAGGGGGGGGGGGAAGCTCCCGGTGGACCGGGTCCATGGTGCACCGGCTCCTGTCGGCCGGTCCACCGCACAGGGGCGCGTGCGCCAGGCGCAGGCGCGCGCCCCTGCGCCACGTGGCACGCCGTGTGGCGCGGCCTCCCGCGCGCCACACGCGCGCGTTACACCGCGCCTGCGGGACACCCAGCGCCCCCCCGCAGGCGCGTGTCACCCGCGCCTGCGCGCGCGAGTGGGGGCCCGCCATGTGGCGGCCCCCCGCTCGTTCCGCGCCGCACGTGGATCCCCCAGCGCGACAAGCATGCGCAGCCCCTTACCTCGAGATTCGTGCCGTCGCACCACGCCTCGAAAAACGCGCACGACATCCGGGCTCCAAAACAGACAAGTAAATAGTCCATTCTCAACGATTTCGCGCGCTGAATCCAAAAACGATGTCCGTTTCTCCTAATTCTCATCCGAAATTTTACCGAATGCCCCCGGATAGCCCACTTGATCCGATTCCCGCGCCGATTCCAAATCTGAAGTCCGATTTGCCAAATTTCAACTCTAAAAATTCTCGAAGGCAACCGGTGAGGTAATCTTTTATCCACACTTCGCCCTGAGTCCAAATTTGACATCCAAGTCGTGCGAAATCACCTCTAGACACTCGATGGTTCCTCCAAATACTTCCGCGATCCATATTTAAGCCCGAAGTCCACCACTGGTGTCCAAATTGCGCACAAACTCCACCAACACACCACGCAGGCCTCCGAAAGCTGCCAAACAACCAGAAAACTCAATGCGGGGATCCGGATCCTTACATGAAATCCTCAAACGACTTCCTTTTGAGTCGATAGGATAGAAGTCATTTTCTGTCTAAATTCATCCCCTCATCCGTTGCACCAGAACGCAAAGCTCGGCGCTTTCCGGCGTTGGGTGCGTGCCTTTCTGGGTTAATTGTGAGATTTGCGCCTAAGTCTCACACTCCTTCTTTACGAAGTCTTCCCTTTTTCGGCTTGAGCATCCAAAGACTAACTCCGATTCCCATCTTTTCCGTCGATTAACTAGAGAGGTCGGGTGGCCGCCTTCAACCGAACTTGATCCAAGATGAGGTGTTATTTCTCTCGTCGGTTGCTTCCTTTGTCGGCTGATGCCTTCAGCCGATGGTTGACGCCACGTGTTACTCCCTCATTGTGGCAGAAAAAATTTGGTCTCAACACCTCTCTAATCTAGAAACATTTACTATTAGCTCCTGAAATATTGTACAGTAGGTTGTATATAAAAATGGAGCCATCCAGTTATAAACATTACCCATGAGCAATCCAACAGCTTGGGTCTGCTCAATAGGTTGTTCACACCTGATACTCAAGTTCCACCATCGTGTAATATATTCAAGCATTGACTCGTCTTTCTTTCTTTTGGTGGCAACCAGGTCAGTTGTCACGCTCAGGGGTCGACTGCGACCCGGGCCTGCCAACAGATCCGCCGCCCATACGGGAAGTCCCGTATAGACGAAGCGACTAACATGCAAAAGATGATACTAACCACTATACAGATATCAGAGCAGAAAAGTAAACTGTAGAAATAAATAAATACAACTCCAAATAGTACATGTCAGGTCCTCACAATACAAAAGTCTCTCCAAAATAAAACTCTCAACTCAAGTAAAATAAATACAAGATATCTCCAAACCACTGGCAGTACTAAAAACCTCACCAAAAAGGGTACAACTACTCTCTCAACTGGAAACGGGTAGGGATCTAACTCGCGACTCCCTTACCTCGGTTAGATGGAGCAGCAACTGGAGCAGCAAGAACTGGAGAAGAAGTCCATGGAAAAAAGTCACCAACAACTGGTGTGAGAACTATATCCAACAGTAGTTCTCAATGGGTACCGCTACCAAGCCCGACGGTCTGCCCACTAAGTCTACTAGAGGCATAAAGTAATAAATGCAGTACTGAAAAGGAAAGGCTGAAAATAACTCTACAGCTACTATGCCTCTATCTAAATGCTCAAGGGGTGATACAGATGAAACATGATGCATCTACTATCTCTCGATAAAACAATCACGCAATCTACACTGACTGCCACATAGGGTTCAGTCAAACCTACGCCCACCTACTGCCATTACATCCACGGAGGACTGGACTTACGTAGGCATCCGTGACTGCCTAAAAAGGCCCAGTCAGATGAACTGCGTCGACAAGTCGCGATAGCAAAGTAACAGGCCCAGCTCAGGAGCGGCACTTGAGGGGCGCGACCCCACCGAGGAAAGTATCCGCGCATATCTATCGAGCTCAATATGGCTCATGCAGGCTATAATCCAAATCCACGATCAACAAGATCGACAATGACCAACATCACATCTCTCACTCACTGGCTGGAAATCCTCGACAGTCGGGACCCACCGTCGACTCAAACGGCTCCCAAGACTAGTACTGATCTAAACACAGCTACCAGACTCCACTCGGCCCCCAGGCACGAGTGTAACATGCATCCCACAACAACCCGACCACTCGGTCTACTATCCGGGCGAGGAACACTCTAAGTCCAGGTGAAAAGAATAAATGTGTGGGAGTGTCTAAAGCATAAATAACCTAGCCAAAGTTAGAGTTTTCTACTAGTCTGGTTGAAACATGCATCATATGACAGGGTGCTAGGTCAAGTTCCAATAATAGCATTTAATTTAACACAAATAGGAAGCATTAACCGACATGATCGCGATAACAATACAAGAAAACATCATCTCTCACAAATATGCTTCCTATCACATCTCACCATCATGCATGCTCACTATCATATAGAATTAGAGAACCGTCCACCGATATTGGAGACGAAAGCAACCCACCTGAATGAACACGTCGATCCAAAGTCCAAATAAGCCAAAACTGAACCGGGATACTCCTCAGATTCCCACGATTCCAACAAGCCCAAAAACACCGGAAAACTCCTCCCGGTCGCTGAGATACAGACCAAACACCGCGGTAAGCGAAAATCCCCAAAATTCCAACTCTGCGGAAAATCATTCTAGAAGAAGTCAAAAAATCACCTTCTAAATGATCTTCAAAAATTCCAATAAAAATATGTCTGCGATCCTCACAAAGCGTAAATATCGATCGAGTTCTCACGGGCTGAAATCCGATAACCGAGCACCGAGATAAAAATCAAACAAGTTCTGCTGTCTAGAAAAATTAGCAACAAGAAAGGGGTTCAAAGATGCTCCGAGAACCCCAATAAAAATACAAAACTGAGAGGAGCGAAAAACATGAAAAACGAAGATCTATCTCTCATGGAAATGACGCCGCATAAATCGGCCAAAAACTCCCTCGGATCAGCCCAGAGGAGCCTGCGGACGAAACGCCGACGGGAAAGCTCGGTATCGAAGGCACGTCTAAGCTCGCGATGTCGAGGAGGAAGCTGATGAAACACCTTCCAAAAAATCCCCAGGATGCCGAAAATCGAAGAAAACCCGAAGATGCAACTCCCTGTCGAAGATGGGCACAAAAAACTCGAGAAAAGAACCTCAAATGGAGGCAGGGGTGGCTATTTATAGCCAAAAACCAAGAAAAATGGGGCACTAGGATTCGGGCCCAGGATTCGGGCGTCCGAATCGCATAGTGCCGCCCAAAGGATGCGTGGCGGCCATCTAGGCCACCACCGTGCAGTGCCCGAATTCACGAGATCGCGCCACGTGTCCCCGCGGGGTCTACGACGGGGTGCACGGGGCGCAGTCCGCGCCGGGGCTGCCGGGGTCCCTGCGCCTGTCAATGGGCGGGCGACACGTGGCCTGGCGCTGTCCATGGTGCGCCGCGCATGGCGTGATGTGCGCCCTATCTCGCGCCTGTTGACTGCCCAATGACAGCCTGCCACGTGGCCTGGCCGTGCCGCCCGCTGGTCCCGGTGCACGCCGAGTGGGCCGTGGATCGGCCCACTTGAAAATTCGGCCCGTTAGGCCCATTTTGCTCGAAAATAGTTGATTTTTAACTTTTTCGCACGCTGAGTCCGTTTTTGGCATCCGTTTGACGCACAACAGGCTCAATACACCAAATATAGATGTTTTCTCACCACGACCATCCAGTCAAGTCGTACGGAAAAATCGGGACACCACATCAGCTATTGTAATCTTGTCGCTAACCGTGGTGAATTTAGTTCTAAAGGCTTCCTCCATATCATCCCATGTTTTAATAGATTCATCTTCGAGTGAATAATACCACTCGAATGTTACTCCCAAAAGGCTTTGAGGGAATTGACGTAAAAGGAGTGGGCCATTGCCCCCAATATTTCCGCATGTGACCGTGAAATGTGCTAAGTGTTGGTCAGGGTTACCTATTCCATAAAATATTTTGAATTTAGGGATAATGTATCCATTAGAAAAGGGCATGTTATCGTATTCTGTAGGATATTGATGCCCCCTGCTTCTTCGTTTTGGAGTCGCCTCATTGATTGTTTGTTTAACTTGGGATGATATTAACTCCTGAATTTCCTCCTTTGTCATCACGAAATTGCCTTGGTAGTTTTGCAATTCTACCAGTGCTTCCTATTCAATAACGACTTGTGGCGCTGGCTGTAGTGTGTTATGAGTCATGTGTTGTTCATTCGTTGATACATTCTGGCATGTTTTATCTAGTTGTAGTATAGTTTGGTGTCGTTGATTTTCCTAATTCGACTTCACATTCATAAGTAGCCCCATCACTTCATCCATATTTTTATAGAGATTAATTATAACTCTATCTTTTTCTTCGACTCGTCTTTTCAAGGATGCAATTATGTCATCTTTTCGATCATTGGTAATGAAAACGGGTTCTTCTTCATCGTCCACATCATGCGATTTGTTAGGTAATGATGTGTATGCGGGTAATCTTTGAAGATTGGATGACCTTTGCTCACTTAGTCGTGCTACTCCTTTTCCTATACGAGCGACAGCTCTAGTAAGCATCCGGTTCAACATTTCTTGCTCGTCAGGTTGGTCGAGTTCCTGGTGTCCAACCATTCGAATAGTATGGACAACCACATCTTTTGTTTTGTTATATTCCTGTGAATCCTTGGTTATCCGAAGAAATTCTTTTCGTATCCACACTTTGCTACAGGATAGTGATAGTTGTTTTGGCACTCCTTAATTTCTAATCCGTTCTTTAATGGCTTTGTAAGCCTTATAAATTCTTTTAGACATGTTCTCCTTCTGAAGTTCTTTTTGACTTTTCTTTGAAATTTCTAGTTGATTAATTTTCGACGTCGACCGTAAAACAACAGTGGTTGCATTCTTCTTCACAAACCCTAATGGAGCAAAGGAGTTGTGAGTTGGAAATGCGTAATGAATCATAGATTTGATCATTTGGGGTTGTTGAATGTTATTGTTCTTGCCCCCGGTAGTCTTGGATCGATGGCGATTGTTCCTCTTAAAAGATGTTTGGGTGGGAAGAATAGTAATTGTTTTGTTATTAGAAAATGTCAGCCTATCGAATACTGACGCCTTATGTGTCAAGTCCTTCAGAAATATGAGCCGTCCTTCAGATACCATCCTTTTGGATGCAGGCGTGTAGGTAAGTCGTTCACTTACAGGTCGGCAAGGAGGGTTGGGGATAACTACATTGGGTAGCTTTCCTCGAGACGGGAGGCGAGGAATGACCATGTCGTGTACATCTTGGAAAGGGGTACCGAGAGTAATTATGCCCCCAGCAGCAACAACGGAAGTTTGAGCCGTAATTGCGGTCCGAATAGCTTCTGGGATGGTGCCAAATTGGATCGAGGCACCGGCCACCCCAAAAGTTGGGACAGATGCGGGCATACAAACTCGTGAACCCGCTTCTAGTATCATTGAGTTGGTCGGTGCAGCGGCAACATTCTTCAATGTTGGAGCCATTTCCCTGATACAAAAGTAGAAGTTAGGACTTTTTTCTTTCTTTTCTTCTTCTTCTTCTTCTTCTTCTTCTTCTTCTTCTTTTCTAAGTATATGTATGTATATTAAAAGTCTCGAAGATGGAAGGAGAAGTCAGGTCCCACCGGGAGTGCCATTTTGTCTGCGACCTTGAATAACTCATCTCGCGCATTTCATCTTTTCGAGTTTCCGTGGAATAGTATTCATGATTCAGATGAATATTTATATATGGGTATATGGGTATCAGGTATTGCAAATCCATGACTTATAATAGACGCAAGTATCTATTATTAATTACGCTCATGAAATTGGGGCACTTTTGATTAAAAGACCTTTGTGAGAAGGATAGAATAAATCGTATCCTAATGGTTGACCAAATCCTAAGTATATGTGCTAGGATTCAGTTGGATTTGGAGTTAACTAGATTCGAGTATATGTATTGGGAACTAATCGACATTAAACTCTAATTATATATGTTAGACTTTAATTGGGTTTAATTGGCTCTAAGTATATATTTTAGAATCCAATTATATTTGGTTCCACCTTTGGTGTATGTTCCAAAGTGAAGATATGACCAAACCCAAGTACATGTATTGAGGTGGGTTGGATTTGATGCTACTCAAAGATAAAAAGTGGCTAAATCCTGAATATATGTATCAGGATTAACCGAGTTTGATATATTTTTCACTTTAGTTATATGTGGTAGAGTGAATTTGACTAAACTCTAAGTATATAAATTAGAATTCGTCAAATTGGATTCAACTTGCACTCTAACTATGTGTGTAGAGCAAAAAGTTGAGTAAACCTTAAGTACATGCATTAAGGTTGGTCAGATTGATTTGGTTTCCACTCTAGATATATATGCTAAATAAAAAATGTTGACTAGACCCTAAGTATATGTATTAGAGTTAGTCGGGTTGATTTGAATGAACTCTAAGTATATATATTAGAGCTTGCTTGAATTTGATTTGACTAAATTCTAAGTATATGATTTAGAACCTAGTCGGTTCGGATATAGTTTTGCCTTAATTATACGTGTTAAGGCGGTGGGATTGAACTGGACTGAAATAGGTCTTGGGCTTTATTTGTGGATTGAAAGAGTTTTGGGTTTTATTTTTAGGTTAAATGGGTTGTAGGTTTTATTTGTTGATCGAATAGGTTTTGAGTTTTATGGATTTTGGGTTTTATTTACATGTGGACTGGATTTAAGGCTTGTATGTGACTCTGGACTAGATTCAGGGCCCATATATGGACTGGACTGGATTTAGGGCTCGTATGTGGACTGGGCTTGTATTGTATGTAGACTGGATTCAAGACCCGTATATGGATTGGGCCTTATTTTCTCAAGGATTGAATTTGGAGCCCATATATTGGCTGGGCTTTATTTTCTTATAGGTAAATTTGAGGCCCGTATTTTCTAAAGGATTGAACTCATTTATTAGGCTTATTTGAATTTGTCTTGTTTGGACTTGAGTTTTAAGTTGATTAGGCCCATTTTGAATTTTGTTTGGAATTGATTCCGGATCCGAAGAAAATTTTTTTATTTTGATTTAAAGTCTGAAAAAATTATCTTTTATTTTGATTTGGGGTCCGAAAAAATTCTCTTTTATTTTGATTTGGGGACAAAAAAATCTCCTTTTTTTTTTAATTAATTTGGTGTCCGAAAAAATCTCTTTTTATTTTTAATTAATTTGGGGTCCCAAGAAATCTCCTTTATTGATTTGGGGTCCGAAGAAATTCCTTTTTTTTTTATTTTATTTTGATTTGGAGTCCAAAAAAATTCTCTTTTATTTTGATTTGGTTTGCGGTTTGAAAAAATTCTCTTTTATTTTTTTTAATTAATTTGGAGTCCAAAAAATTTTATTTTATTTTTAATTAATTTGGGATGTGAAGAAATCCCTTTATTATAAATTGGGGTATGAAAAAATCCATTTTTTTATTTTATTTGGGATCCGAAGAAAATTTCCTTTTATTTTATTTGGTTTGTGGTCCGAAAAAACTTCTCTTTTATTTTATTTTGATTTGGGGCTCGAAAAAAATCTCCTTTTATTTTCAATTAATTTGGGGTCCGAAGAATTTTTTATTTTATTTTATTTTGATTTGGTGTCCAAAGAAATCCCATTTTATTTTGATTTGGTTTGGGGTCCGAAGAAAATCCCTTTTTATTTTCTTAATTCATTTCGGGTTCGAAGAAAATATCTTATTTTATTTTATTTTGATTTGGGGTCCGAAATTTTTTTTTTATTTTAAATTAATTTGGGGTCCAAAGAAATTCTCTTTATCTTAATTTGAGGTCCAAAAAAATCTAATTTTTTTTTATTTTATTTGGGGTCCGAAAAAAGTTCCCTTTTATTTTATTTGATTTGGGGTCCGAAGAAAATTCTCTTTTATTTTATTTTGATTTGGGGTCCGAAAAAAATTTTCCTTTTATTTTGAATTAATTTGGAATTCGAAGAAATCTCTTTTTTTACTGAACCTAAATTCAGATGTCCAAAGAAATCACCCTAATCGGCTTGGGTCAAAATGTACGAGCCGAAGCTCGGTTGTACGAAGACTCATCCGAGACGGCTTTATTAAACTTCGGTGAAGCCTTTTTTTTTTTTTTTTTTTTTTTTTTTTTTTTTTTTTTTTATTTTTTGAGTGGTTCCATTGATCAATGATTTCGAATGGAGTGGAGAGGTCTGAAAAACGGAGGATCATTGATCCTCTTTCCCTCTTCCATCGAAGACATTAATATGGGACGACGGTGCTGATGAAGACGATGGCGGGACAATTACGGCAATGTACGGTGTAAACCACCTATTCCTTTGATTGACGACTTCGAATTGGGTGGAGAGGTCCGAAGAAACGGAGGATCATTAATCCTCCTCCACTCTTCCATCGAAGATGTCAATATAGGACGACGGTGCCGATAAAGACAATGGCAGGGTAATTACGGCGATGTACGGTGTAAACCATCTATTCCCTTAATTGACGACTTCGAATTGGGTGGAGAGGTCCGAAGAAACTGAGGATCATTAATCCTTCTCCCCTCTTCCATCGAAGATGTCAATAGGGACGACAGTGTTGATGAAGACGATGGCGGGGCAATTACGACGATGTAGCTTGTGAAGCACCTATTCCCTTGATTGACAACTTCGAATGGAGTTGAGAGGTCCGAAGAAAACGGAGAATCATTCATCCTCCTCCTCTCTTCCATCGAAGATGTCAACATAGATTGGGTGGTAGCGGCGAGGATGACGAGGAAGGCAATGTCGACGGGAATGACGATAAGGAAGAAAAAAAAAGAATTTATTTTATTATATATATATATATAGCTAGGCTGGAATACTATTAATAGTACTAAGTTATTGGTGTTATTAAGTTTTTAACCTTTGTATTAAAAGGTGTGGTTGAGATGATAGTGGACCCTTTGGGTTTAATAGGTGGTTGGGGAAATAGTAAAATCTAACGGGTGAAAATGATCAAAGGGGTTGATCTAAGGGTAGAAAACTTGATAGCACCAATAACTTAGTACTATTAATAGGATAGTAGCCGGACTCTCTCTCTCTCTCTCTCTCTCTCTCTCTCTCTCTCTCTCTATCTATATATATATATATATATAGTTCGGCTACTATACTATCGATGGCACCAAGTATTTGGTGCTATCAAGTTTTCTACCCTTAGATCAACCCCTTTAATCATTTCTACAAATTAGATTTTATTATTTTTTCCCAACTACCCATTAAACCCAAGGGGCCCACTATCATCTCAACCACACAATTTTTAATCCAAGGGTTAAAAACTTAATAGCACTAATGACTTAGTGCTATTAATAGTATTCCAGCCTAGCGCACGCGCGCGCACACACACACACACACACACACACTCTCTCTCTCTCTCTCTCTCTCTCTCTCTCTCTCTCTCTCTCTCTCTCTCTATATATATATATATATATATATATATATATATATATATATATATATATATATATATATATATATATATATATATATAGTCCGACTAGAATACTATCGATAGCACCAAGCAATTGGTGCTATAAAGTTTTCAACCGTTGGATGAAAAGATATGTGGTTGGGATTATAGTGATCCCCTAAGATTTTTACTATTCAACCAACCACCTAGTAAACCTTAGGAGACCACTATCATCTTAACCACACATCCTTTAATCCAACGACTAAAAACTTGATAGCACCAATGACTTGGTGCTATCGGTAGTATTCCAGCCTATATATATATATATATATATATATATATATATATATATATATATATAGAGAGAGAGAGAGAGAGAGAGAGAGAGAGAGAGAGAGAGAGTCCGGCTGGAATACTATCGATAGCACCAAGCAATTGATGCTACTAATTTTTCAGCCGATGAAAGGATGTGCGGTTGGGATTATAGTGGTCTCCTAAGATTTTTACTATTCAACCAACCACTCATTACACCCTAGGCGACAACTATCAGCCTAACCGCACATCCCTTAATCCAAGAGCTAAAAAATTGGTAGTACCAATGACTTGGTGCTATCGATAGTATTCCAGCTTAATAATATATATATATATATATATATATATATATATATATATATATATATATATATATATATATATATATATATATATATATTTGAAAATATTTTTATTTTTACCTGATCTTTGAAATGAGGATTAGAGATGATTAGAGGATAGGATCGGAGATGATGAGGGGGTGAGGAAATTAGAGTACGCCGTATAGTGGAAAGAGGCTTTTTTTTTTTTTTTTTTTTACTGTCTCTGCTTTCCTTTATTTTCTTCTTTCTATTTATAGTAGGATTATAGGATTGGTTAGTGTAACAAGTAGGAGAGGGATTGTCGTGCGTGGGGTTTGTCGAGGGAATGTTGGTTTAGTTGAGGGATTGCCGTGCGTGGGGTTTGTTGAGGGAATGTGGGGTTAGTTGAGGGATTGTTGTGCGTGGAGTATGTTGGACGGATGTGGGGTTAGTTACGGTTAGGTTCAAATTTTAAAATTGAATACGATTAACGAACGAGAAAATTCGATTCGATTCAAAATTCAATATCAAATAAGTGGGATATAGGTGGAGTTTGAGTGAGTTGAGAGATATTTTGATATTTGGAGATTCGTACTCTATCTTTACTTTTTTTTTTAAATTTTTTTTTTTTTTTTTTTTTTTATTTTTTATTTGTAAACTGCTAGCTCAAGAGCTGGCCTTTTAACCATGCCTTGCTTACACTACAGAGATTATAGTTTTTGGTTTATGTCTTATCATGCTACTTAGATTATTTGATATTTTGCATATGACATTTAGTATGTTAGTTATTTTTCAGTTATGTTGGATTGTTATTAGATTATTATTTATATTGTTTAGATAGTACTATGATTGTATTTTTGTACCTTGCCCAGCCGTGTATATATAGAAAAGATTTTGTCCGAGTGGATGTAAAATTTTCTATGCATGTGGCGATCTACCCACATCCTGAAAATCATTATTTTGAACTCGGATTTTTATTTTTTTAAAAAAATTAGACTGCTTTTAAAATTTCGGGGCACATGACGTCTTGAGTGGATAGAAAAAATTTTATCCATTTGTCGGTTTGTACGCATGTCCAAACATGCCAAATTGGCAAGTTTGGGTGTGACAGTCAATTTGCTAGCATTGTCCCTAAATTGTATTTTCTTATGGTTTGCTTTTCCCGTGAATGAGGTATTCTTTTAGGGTGTGTTTGGTTTACCCCTTTTTCACCCAGAAATTGAAATCGGAATGGATGAATCTGTGAGTGTTTGGTATGCAGGAGTCCCATTCAGATTTCGATTGCAGGGTGAATGGGAATCCTCCAATCAACCCTTTTTTTCCAATTGAATTGAAAGCTGAATCTAAGTTTAATTAAAATATAAATATAAATTTATAAATTAAAATTCTAATTCTAGATTTTGATTTAAAAATTAAATTATAATATAAAATTTAACGGAGTATGTCTAGAAAAATGATTGGACTAACACAAATTAATATGAGAGGCTCAGGATGATGTTTCAGCAAAACATTAGATTTGTCTTGTAATTCGTTGCTTGGACGATTGTCTCGTTGTGATAATCATAAGTAAGGTGACCTATGTCATCGGAGTTGCACATGCAGACGATCCAGTAAGGCGACCTAAGGCATCCAAGAACCATGATGATCCAAGAAGGCTCATAGAACAAGCAATGAACGATCCGATCTATTGATTTGTTCGACATCAATCTTGTGATATTTAATTTTACTACTTCTTACAAGAAAGATGAATTGAGCCGTGTCAAACTAAAATAACTCGGTTTGTTTGATTTGAATAGAAATTTTTTGTTAGATTAAAAGATGTTGAATCATTATAAAAAGGATATAAGTATGGACAAATTTATCTTAAAATCTTTAAATAATGATGATTAAATTCTCTAATTATTTATGTATTAACAAAAATAAAAATATATTAAATTATTAAAAGGGTCGACTAATTCAATTTATTTGAGTTTTCATGAGATGAACCGAACTAATTTTGGTTTGGTAGTTCGGTTTAAATAAGTAGCGCTCGCAATTAAATAATTAAGCATGATATTACAAACTTTGAAAAGGTATCTATTATTATTTTAATATTTTGAGAGCTGGGATGAATTCAAAATCAACCGTTCATCTGAATCTAAGAGGCGATATTACAAGTCATTAAGTCAAAAGTTTGTTTCAAACTTTTAAATGTTTGTTCACAAATAAATATCATTCACAACTAAATTTCTCTGCAACAATACTTGCATTTGCTTAAAGTGCTTTTTAATTCCGAAAATAAATTAGATCAAGTTAGATCAACTTTATTCTCAGATCACCATACAAGTTACATAATTATAGAGTTCAAGAGAACATGCATACAAAGATTTATTTATCTCCGTATCTTTCAATATTGATATATGATGAAAATTAGGTGCCCCGTGCAATCGACTCAGGTACTAAAACTGCAGGGCGTTCTCTGTGTCGGAAAAGCGGCATAGCGACTCCGTGTCGGGCAGTGTGGGGTGGCTGGTGGCCCTGATGTGGCGTCACATGCTTCCGTTTGCCTGCTGCTGCGGCCATGGCCACCGGAGGAGAGCTCAAAAGGAGCCCAAATACTAAGAGGAGGGCGAAGACCCAAGTGACTAGAAGTTTGGAATTGGCCATCATCTACAGTAGGAAGAGTTTGGGCCAAGAGAGACGTGAGCCCATACATATATAGGCTTCTAATCTCGCGAAGTTTGTGGGAATAGAGGCCTACGATGAATTGTACTATTTTTACTGTGTGGGTTGGTTAAATTTGTGGGGTCCAGGACTTGGTCAACTTGTTGCAGTTCAATGTTTGACTTGGTCAAAGAACAATATTTGCTCAGGAAGAGTGAAAAATGAATGATCGACCACTTTTGCCGCTTACTTCTTTTTGAGCCATTGCGACGTTGGAATTTCAGGGGATGGCGATATAGAACAAACACGATCTGGTACAGACTTCGTTCGCCGTAAAATTTATTATGTCGAATTCAAGTATATTCACTGTGCGGAATTCACCAACGCAATAATCAAATAACGTTTGCCACCGCAAGTACAGCTAGTTATCAATCAACACTAGGAGATACAAGTAAGATAAGAAGAAATCTTTTTTCTAAAATGAAAATAAAAAATTTAATTCAACTTAACTTGTCTTTTTCATCATAAAATTGTTATATACATATAATTTCTCAAAAGATCTTTCAACTTGCCTAGGCATTAACTCAATTATAATTTTCAAAAAAAAAACTAAAAGACACTTTTAGAAATACAATAACATACACACTATCATAATTCTTTTTAAAAAAACGAAAAGATAATTTATAGAAAAACTAAAAAACACACTAATTTCAAAACTAATATTTATTGAGTAATGATTTCATCCATTAATTCCAATGTCACGTCGCGAGCCTGTCTATTTAGTTGATTCGGGGAATGTGCACAGGCCACCAAACGGACGTAGTCTTCTTTACCCGTCCAAGACGTGCTTATAGTCAGTATGTGAATTTCAATAAGAAATATAAAGATACTACCAAGAATAGAGATGATATCACTGAGCGAGAAAAGTAAACTTAACTAAACATTTAATTATTACCTCACACATCTCACAAATTTTAAATATATTATATTACCATATATTTTAACCCAAATTAAAATATCTACAAATTCGCTCAAAACGAAATAAATACAATCTCTCTCTATCCATGGTAATCTATAACCGAGGCCACTATTTAGAGTGCTTTTGCCGCGATCCTGCACCGCCGCACTCGGTGAGGGCTCTGCAAAATAAAGAGTGAGAACTAATAGAAGTTTCCAATGAGCTCGGCCTTGACCTGGGCGCCTCTCTCACTAAATTTAATCAAGACATAAGTAGATAAATAAGAAAAACTGTAAACAATTGTATTATGCAAGAGAAAGAAGTATTGCTTTATGCCTTACCATAGGACTATCTCCAATTTAGAGTTGTCGACTGAGGAATATATCACAACTCTAATCATGACACTCCGGAGTGCACTGCCCAGGAGGAGCGACCTCCTCAAGCCGAAAGAGACTATGTGAGTATGATCTCGTCCTCCGATCTAGAGGACTCATCAAATCACATGACACTACCTGGGGAATCAACCATCCCTGGTGTCTTACTCATCCAAAGGCACTATAACAACCCTAATGTAGCAAACAAACTACATATAATAAATGCTACTCGATTTAGGTTATTATCACTAGATTCAGTTCAAATCTATGTTGCGACTGAGTTTTTTAATACTTGTTTTACTAAGTTTTACACTAGCCTTTAATACATTTCTAGGTTTTTTATTTTTGAATGATCCAATTCCATTTCCTTCACCTTTGGATTTTGACTTATGTCACTCAATTCAGACTTGAAAGTGTCAAGCCTCGAGACTGCCAATTTGGTCAGTTCGGGCATGCCAGCAGACCCGCTAATCGGGCATGACCTTTCTATACCCGAAAGGAATGGTAACATCCATCTCAACGCAATACGAGTGTATGATGAGATATAATATCAGAGTATGGAAACTATCAACTAAACTGAAACTTTCATTTATCTAAACAAACAGTTTAACATGCATATGAAAGTAAGTATAATGAGTGAACCACAAAATATAAAATTAATTACATCTTTCTCTCAACATACATTTAAACAAGTATTATAATCTTTACATCTTATTCCTCACTGTTGAGACCAGAATTTTTACCTATCAAGAGAGCGACACGTGGCGAATATTATCGGTCGATAGGCATCAGCCGACAAGAGAATGCGAGGACCTGCATCTCGATGTCAGATGTGGGGAGACGCGACAAACGACGCGCGCCATCGGCTGAAAGTATCAACTGACAAAAGGATCGTCATTTCAATCCAAGGTCAATTTTGATTAAAAAATGACATCGATCCGCCCAGTCAAGCGACAAAGAAAGGCGGGAGTCTGAGTCAAATTTTGGTTACTCAGGCCGAAATAGGAAAACCTGTGGAAGGAAGAATCACGAGATTCAGGCACAAATCCTGCAACCAACCCGGAAAGGCAAGCGACGTACGTCCAGTACTGGAAGATGCCGAGGATCACGTTCTGGCGCAATGGATTAGGGAATGAATTTAGACGGAAAACGGCTTCTATCCTATCAACTTAGAAGGAAGTTGTTGAGGATTTCATGATGATTCTCCTCAAATCATGTCGGTATTTCAAATCGGCGCCTAATAACTTGGTTCGGGATGTGTATAAATACTCGAGCCATCGAAGGAAAAGGGCTCCGACAACCTCGTAAGCCCAGTACTACCCGAGCTTCTTTATTTATCTAGAAGTAGGTTAACTTAACTTTTTTTCTTCTTTTTTACTGCTTTTCTAGGAGTAGGCTTAATTGTAATTCTTCTATCCATTTTTTCTACTTATATCCCCTTCTTTTATCAATATAAAGTGTAAATTAGTTCATCGGCCGTGTCTTTATTTCTTTATTCTTGCACTTAAAGTGTAAACCGGCTCATCGGCCGTGTCTTTATTTGCTTATTTGTGCATTTAGAGTATTAACCAGCTCACTAGCTGTGTCTTTATTTGCCTTGACGCTACAATCGACTTCTTAACTATACATTCACCTCTCCACCCCGTTTGGCTATCCTAAGTCGAAACCAGCGATCCCTCTCTACCTCCGTAAACCCGCTTCGGCTGTCACCGGTCATCGTGGTCGTGAGGAGTTACCAGAGGAGAACCCGGCCGAGCGGATCCCTTCTTGACCCGATCACTTGATTGTTGGCATGCGGCGCACTTCGACACCTCTGGAGGGTCACCCAAAGGGGCCGATTGTGCGCAAGCCATATTTTGGTCCCAACAACTTTCTTGGCACGCCCGGTGGGACACTCTGGTAATTTCAACCTAGTACTACCATCAGCATGTCACAATTTTAGGAGCCACATGGGGAATCGGCACTACCAGAGCCATTCCTATTAGAACTATTCCTATTAGAACTATATAAGCAGTTAGCCCAAATGATGAGGTCTTTGGAGAGGAGAATTCGGGCTTGGGACGCTGATGCTCCGGCCTCCGATGAGAGCCTCGCTCGGTTCGAGCAGTTCTTAGCCCAAAATGAGTCATACCAGAAGAGCCCGCCAAGACCTCTAATAGCTCCAGCCCTGCCCAAGTCGACGCAGACCATTCTATCAGCTCAAGCAGCGGTACAGCAGGTCGCGACATCCGTGGCGATCCTTCCGCTAGGGGCAATGCAGCCACCAATGGCTTCTTTCCCAGCAGGGTGCGGGCTGATAAGCTCGAATATTGGCCACCACGAGGAAGCCATTCGGGTTTTACCCACCTCGTTCCCTCCGCCAATTCTTCAACCCAATACCGAGGGCAAAGAAGCTAGGGAGCAGGCTCTGAGCATGAGACTAGCCCAACACCGGACGGGTCAGGCTGACTCGTCTTCTACAATAGTGGAGTTGGTGCAGCTGGCGGCCCGGGCGGCCCCGATGGTACCTGTGGAGTTGCACGCTCGGAAAAAGGACGAGTTCAGCACAAAGGCCAGGCCGACTGTACGGCCGGTCTTCGGATCGCTATGTTTTGTGAATGCGGATGTGGCGCCCCCATATTCGGCTGATGTTTGATAAATTCTCGGGGAAAGTGAGCAAAGATATGGGCGGATACATTGGCTGGAAACAATTCGGCCATCAACGTTGAGTTCGGCCAACACCAAGATGGCCAAATGAGTTGGCTCATGAGGCCACGACCAAAATAAAAGGAGTTGGCCTGGAAAGGCCACCACCACAATCGGGGCCAAGTTTTGACAAAGGCCACGATCGGCCAGAAAGGCCAAAAGTAAACAAGTCGACTGGGGTTTTGTTCAGCCGAGAAGACCTGGCGAGAAAGTTCCGCATTAATGGTTAAAGAATTTAAAGTCGACTATCGCTCGATTCAAAACAAAAGGCACGATGAAAGTCAACAAATTAATAAAATTGCACTTATGACCAAGCGTTTTGATACAAAAATGGGAGGAGAAAAGAAACGCTGAAAGATCAGAGCCTCAGGCCGTAGAGCTGTTTCCATTCGGCATCAAGCAACTCTCGTGTGCGATGGGCTTGTTTCCTTCGCCGCTTCATCTCTGGGTATTTGCTTAGAAGGCTGTTGAGTTCGCTACGAAAGGAGATGTTGAGATTTGCCTCCAACCGAAATTAAGCTTCGGCCGCATTAATGGCCGCTTGATCAGAAGCCAGATCTCATCTCAAGCTGGCAAGGCGGATTTCGGTTTCAGCGATCTCCTTCTCAATCGCGGCCGAATGTTGGCGGAGTTGAGATACCTTCTCCCCACATTCGCCCATGGGGATCTCTTGGGAGGCGGTGGATGCCCTAAAGCTTGCGACCGTTTGGAAGTGGGCTCCCACGGCTTCGAGCTCCGTCAGGTTGTCAGAGTAAAGGGAGAGAATGGGGGGCAGCCGAGTGGACAATGAAAATATGAGGCGTTCTTCCCGAAGGGTGAGAGAAGAACAATAAGAAGATGACTTGAGAAAGGCCGAAATTTCCTCAAGCTGTTGACGTCTCCCAAGATCGCGAAGAAGTACTTGCGGGCCCTCAGAACAGAGGCTGAGGACCTCTTCGATAGGTTGAAAGGGGTCTTTGGCTCTTGACATCCCAACGCCGTCATCCGAAGAAGGGCTAAAGGCTTGGAGCTTTGATAAAGGGGGAGGCAAGTTCTCTTCATTCGGGAGAATGGAACTTGAGGGCAGGCTTAGGGTAGCTAGCTAGTCAACTCCAAAGCTAGCCGCCGATGCGTCAGCACCAACATCAGACGCTGAAGTATTGGCGCCAGCCTCTTCTTCTTCGTCCCCCTCGGGGTAGTATCCTCCTTCCTCGGCTTCTTTTCGTCCTCCTTTTTCGATCTCTTCTCCACCCCCGGATGCCGACTCCTCTTCAGCTTCCCCAGGCTCTGTATCGTCGGTTTCTCGAGTAGCCGTAGAGGGGAGTGGGGGAAAACCTAATTGAGCATCGAGCCCCGCCCCAGGAGTGACGGGTCTAGTACAAGCTACTGGGAGGCACCCGGAGAGCGGAACCGAGGGAAAGTCTCATTTGGCGTAGGCTCGGGGAGATTTCCGTGGCCGAGTTTCACTGGTCGCGTTGAAGGTATAGTCATTTCGGCTAACCGTTTGGTCGAACGGCGTTGCAACTGCGAGACGAAGAGGAAATGTAAGCCGATAGAACAGTTAAGGAATGGAAGGGCAAGTGAAAATACCTGAAGAGGTTCCTCATAGAGGGAAGCCTCATCTTTAGAAAGGGCAGGTAATTTAACCACCATCAGCTCCAAGGAAGCCGATTGTTTCTGTGTGTCCGATGGCTCCCAAATAGCCGAAGTTCCTTGGCCGGAGCCCCCAGCTATCGGCTCGCCTTCAGTTGAAGGCGGGACAGCCGGAGTACGCCTAGTAGAGCGTCTAACTGGGGGAGGGCCATGGAGTTGCCTCTTGGTCGGGCGAGGCAGCTGAAAATTATAAACTAGTTAGCCGAGCTGGTTAGAACCAGTGAAACTCGATACGAAAGGAAAAAGCATGCTGGAGTAGCCTGAGGAAAAGTTGTGCTCTCAGCAAGCCTGGAGGGCCAAGTAGAAGTCCTAGCTGAAAAGAAGGGCAATTCTAATGAGAGGGCATCAAGAAAAATTTGAAAAAAACGACGATCATACCTTCGGGCTTAGACGAGGGATCAATGTCAAAGTCAAACTGGCCGATCACTTCGTCGAAAGAGATACCAAACAGCGCATCGCAAGCATCCTTCCACGACTGCCAGAAGAGTTCATCCGAAAGGCCGCTAGAAACCGCCTCAAACGACATAGGGATAAAGTGTCGTTTCAGGCAGTTCCCGACAGCGGTAATTCGATCAACCTCGACCACCACTTTGGTTTGAGGATGACCACGGGGAGAGTTGTCGGCGAAATAAGAAGTTGGAGCGGGAAGTGCTTGGATTAGCCCAAGCTGACGGGCTATAAAATGTGGCGAATAAACCTTGGTGCTAGGTGCCAACTTAGATCGGCTCTTAAGGTCGAGGTGTAGGTCTCGGGGAGCGAGAAAGGAGTACCATACTGCGGCATGTTCGGCGAGTTCCGTCGATCTCGCTTGGTTGCAGATATGTTCGAATCTCTCCCAAAAATAAGAAAGCTCATCACTCCGAGTGACAAAAGGCGCCCAATGGCCTGTCGGTCAATCTTCCTCGGTATAGAACACCCGAAAATAGTACGAAAAGTCAGAAGAATTACCTAAGGAAAGGGACGTGGGGCAGCCGAAAAAGACAAAAGGCTGAGAAGAGATCAGGGGTAACTCAGCGCGGCGGAGAAGTGAGGGGAAGCATCTCGCAATACAGGAAGGCGAGGAAGTAAGGTCCTAGGGTAAGCTTTTGGCCGTTGGCCGACACCACAACTATCGGTAGAAAATTTTGGTTCATCTTTTGAGACCGGGTGAAGAATAGGCTGTAACACAACCAATACCAGAGGAAGGCAATGTGCTCATCCGGGGGTACTGATTCTATTCCATGACCAGCGAAGAGCTTTGCGAACCTCCAATAGGAGAGGTCCGTCTTCGAGTCCAGGCCTGGAGCAAAGGCATCCATACCATCGGCAGAAAATCCCAGAGAGAGAGTAGCGTTGTGGGGACGAAGGCCAGTGATGGCGGCTACATCCATTAGCGTCGGGGTAAACGGCCCCGAGCGGAAGAAAAAAACATTGGATAGTGGTTACCAGAAGCACAAGGCCACCGCTAGAAGCATCGAGTCGGATTGGTAAGTATTCCGGGAAAGCTGAATGGCATCGAAAACGTCAATCTCCTTCTAGAGGTCCCCGTGGCTTGGACATGATCAAGCCATTGAAGATAAGAATCGGGGGCGGAAGGCTAGGTGTGAAGGCTCATTCCGAAAGCCTTATTGGAAACCCAAGTTCCAAGATAAATTTTGTCTGCCAACAGCGGGATGCTGGCAATAGCGAATAGAAAATTTTTCTCGAAAGGACGCACCATGAAAGAGGGCCCATGAAGAAAGCACAGTGGATTCTCTGTAAACGAATGAAGGAGTCGAAAATCAATGGCAGGGTCGGATGGCAGCGGAGCAGCGCGAGAGGCCTTAGGACGAAAAAGAGTTTAACAAATGGCGAAGAAGATGACGTGAAGAAGGGAAAAGGTGGTAAGTAAGCACCGCCATAAGGGATATTTAAACATTGAAGGAAGGCATGCTCCCTAAGAAAAGCTAAAGGAAAGAAGGATTTCGAGCCGATGAAATAGAAACCGTCGTTTCTCGAAAATCGAGAACGCTTATGGAACAACAATCTTCGAACAGACGTAGACTGTCGGATGGATCAATGACATCAGATTCACGCAAAGGTCAAGTAGTTGCGAAGATCAAGATACAAAACCTTAATGGGGTAGTGATCGAAGCATAATTGGAAAAGATCTGATAAAAAAGCATGGGGATGTCAACCGGCGGAACCAAATCCCTCGGTTGTAGGAACGAGAAAAGAAGAATATCTCCACAACAAAAGGGATGATCAAGAGCCTTGGAGCTCGCATTGATGAAAAATATCGATAATCACCCGAATGGCACATCAGACGATAGCCGAGGGGGCATTGTTGAGACCAGAATTTTCACCTATCAAGAGAGCGACACGTGGCGAATATCATCGGTCGACAGGCATCAGCCGACAAGAGAATGCGAAGACCTGCATCTCGATGTCAGACGTAGGGAGACGCGACAAACAACGCGCGCCATCGGCTGAAAGTATTAGCTGACAAGAGGAGCAGCCGACAAAAGGATCATAATTTCAATCCAATGTCAATTTCGGTTAAAAAAGGACATCGATCCGCCTAGTCAAGCGACAAAGAAAGGCGGGAGTCTGAGTCAAATTTTGGTCACTCAGGCTGAAAGGAGAAAAACTGCTGAAGGAAGAATCACGAGATTCAGACACAAATCCCGCAACCAACCCGGAAAGGCAAGCGACATCCACTACCGGAAGACGCCGAGGATCACGTTCTGGCGCAACAGATGAGGGGATGAATTTAGACGAAAAATGGCTTCTATCCAATCGACTTAGAAGGAAGTTGTAGTGATTTGGCTTTTACGTGTATTTGTGACTCACATGTTAACTAATTACGCCCTTTAAGTAGAATAAAATTATCTAATGTTTGAAAGTCGGTCGGTGTGTGGTGCGGATATTTTTCTGTTGAAGGGCTCGGAAAATGAAGACCGACGGTGCGATCGGATCGGGAATCCGATGTACGGATCTCCCGGAATGGGGTTTCTAAGATCGCGGTGACTTAAGGCGCGCATCGGAATTCGTGTAAAATATCCGGCACGCTTTTTGAGAAATTTTGGATATTCCGTGTGATTAATTAATTAAGGAATTAATTAATCGGTAAATTAAATTGGGAATTTATTTCCTATGATTAATTAATTAGGAAATTAATTAATCGGTGACTAGGATTTAAAAAGGTGGGGTTTATCTCGTGGGATTAGATATTTATTGTTAAGAGATAAATATCTGGATATTCGTGGGATTTTTCTTTTTACGTACGTATAACAAAAAGGAAAATAAAAGAATAAAATAAAAGAGGAAATTAAATTAATAAGAGGATAATTAAATCCCGTCACCGGAAGGAAAACCCTAATTTAAAATACCGCCTTCTCAAACCCTCCTCTTTCGTGCGTACCGAAAACCAAACGAAACCCTAGTTTGAAAAGAGAGGGAGGAAAAGAGAGAAAAGAAAAAGGAAAACCCTAACCGGAGGAGAAGAGAAGGAAAGAGGGAGAAAGCGGAGGAACCCGATCGCCCCGATTGACGTCCGGAGACCGGAGAACAAGACGCCGTCGTCTACGGGGAGCGGATCCGGATCTCCAACGCCGCAAGAACCAAGATCGGTTCTTTAATTCCGATAGGTTGAGGTTAGTGGTCGTTAATCCTTTCGTAGAATTAATCGGGGGTTTTCCGTGTTCTTGTAAGGTTGTTTTAATCGGTACATCGATCACGGATTTTTGTCGGGTTTTGATCAATGTTTTATTCTCGTTCTTGATCGAGGGTGATCGATGGTTTTTATCGAGTTTAATCGATGGTTTTTAATCTGTGTCTTTTTATCGGGCTTCCGATCGACGTTTTGGTTGTTCGTCGATCGTTGGTTTAGTCATTAGAATTATCGTGTATTTATTCGGGAATTTTTGGGGATGTTTCGTTGGAACATAGTGGGTTAACCGGAGGCCGCCGCCGCCGTCGTTACCATGGTCGCGGGGTCTTCTCCGGAGTCGCACGGGAGCGAAAACGGAGAAGAAATCGCGAAACGCGAGAGAAAACGGCGAAGAAAACCGCGAAATTAGGGTTTACTGTGCTTGTCCGTACAAGGCCTTCCACGGCCCGAGGCATGCACCCGGCGCACGCCCGCGGCGCGGAAGCCACGGACCCGGTGCACGCAACCGTGCACCGGCCTGCGCGGTGCACGCTCTAGGCGTGCACCCGGCGCACGCCTCCGCACCCGGGAAGCGCAGACCCGGTGCACGCTTGTGTCGTGCACCGGCCCGGCCCGTAGCGCGCGGTGCACACTCCTTGCGTGCACCCGGCGCATGCCGCCGCCTCCACCGAGCGGTAAACCCGGTCCACGCCTCAGCCGTGCACCATCCGTCAGCCGGAAGTTCGGTAGCTTCGTTTTTGCCCGTTTTTCCACCGTTTTGAGCGCCGTTTTCGCCGTTGGGATCATTATTTCCGTGGTTTTCTTGGCATGGCCACCTAGGACCTTCTTGGTCACTATTTTATTATGTTGGGTGCCGATTTCGCCGACGCTCCGCGCCTCGACGAAATTGTCGGGGGCGCGCCGTCGGATCTTTTTCTCATCTTTTCGCCGTCAGGGGTCTTCTTGGTTTAACCATTGATTTCCCGAGTTGGCTACCGGTTGAGGGTTGAGATTTGCTGGATTTCTCTTAGCGGTTTTGGGTTCCGACGGAGTTCGCGACGAAATGGTCGCGGTCCGATTGTTGTTAGTCTTTGGCGTTACCGGTTTGATCTGAGTTTCAGTTTTACACGATGATTTCCGTTTTATGGGTTTATTGTTACAGTGGTTGGGACCACTAATTTTACCTGATTAAGGTAAGGTGTTGATTCGTGCTCTTGGATATTTTAGTAGGCCGCGAGGAGTCCTGATTTGCTTAGGAGAGTCGCGGGCGCGGTCGGTTGTCTTCATGCCAGGTGGGTACAGTTGCTATAAGTGCAACAAGTGCAGTAAGTGCATCTATCATCATAAATAAGTTCTCAATTTGTCTAACAAAGTAGATGGACAGTTTAACCTTTCGCATGAAAGTATTTTATCTTATATAACAACTGTTGCGGCTGTGGTCGCGGTGCTTAATACACGCCGATCTCGGCAAGGTGTTTTCAGATGCTGCACGTACACAGGCGGAATGGCCCCCGCATGGGTGTACTTTTTCGGAGAAGTGGTCTACATGACCCGTGTGCCCCACGTGGTGTAGAGTGGGGACCTCTTCACGGCAGCTATAGGTGCCGCACAAGCCCCGTGAAGAGGTTAAAAGCATCAAAAAGGTGTTGTGCACGAGGGGAGACTTCTGTCTCTCCGACAGGTACTCTGGGATTGGTGCCCAGCTTAATTATGAATAGAACTTAGCGAAAGGTCCCGGTGTAATCGGTTTGCTTTTTATTCCTTGTTGTTATTTAGACATCTACTTTGTTTGTTACTGACTTTACCCACTCCGTGACAGGTGTGTCTAGGTGCGTTAGCCGGGATGGCGGTGAGACTGCGTCGCGAGGACCGTAGTCAGGGATATCTTGGGTTTATCTCATTTCTTTTATGCTTTCATTAGTTAATTTGCTTTGTGGATTATATTAGTTGTGGATAATTAATTGTTAGCACTGTGGATGGGACGTACTCATATGATTTAGCTACTTTTAGTGATGTTTTCATATGCGGCATATTTTCATGTTAAACCAAACGATTTCGAAAACGTTTTCTCAAAACGGAGTGCCGTGTGGGCACGGGTTTTACAACCGCTGGTTTTTATCCTTTCCAAACGGTGACGCCGCTTTAAATAAATGAATGTACTCTGATTTGTGGTTTATGTCTACTGTGTGGTTGATGGTTGATGGTTGATTGTTGATGTTGTAAATGGGACGCCGTGCATATACAAAGGAGACCCTGTCCGTTGGCAGAGTGAATTTGTGTATGTGGCGGTCTGACACGCATCGGGGATGAGGTTTATGTCCATCTATTCAGAAAAAAAAAAAATTATATACGCACTTTTCCGCTTGGCTTGACTTAAAAACCCCCGGGGGCGTGACAGATAAAATGGTATCAGAGAAAAACAACCATAACCACAGTAGTCGGTGACCCATATCCACAGTGTATGATGCCACAAGCAAATTGGACATGAGATAACCAAGGTATAGGTGCGGTAGTACGTGAGAGTACGAGAAAAAAGGGGAATTTAGTTCCGGTGTGTCTGTAGGTCATAGTGCTGGACCATTTAGGTCTAGGGGTGACTTGGTTTCTTTGCATACAGCGAATAATGGCCCGAAATGGGTTATCAACGGAGAACGCAGGGGCAAAAAGTACGGTGCGAACAGCGGCGGAGTATCAGCTTCTCCGACAACGACTACAAGAGATGGCCGGGCAGTTAGCAACCCTTATGGAACAGATGCGATAGTGGGTGCAATAGTCGACTGCACCAATGGAGGTCGCCCAGGCTTCTCTGCCCGGACCAGCCGCACCAGCAACTTTGGGACCTACGCCGGGAGCCGTCATTGGAGACCCCTTGAGGGAGATACGACCGACCCTTGGGTCGTAGGAAAATAGGTAGATACCATGGAAAGGCTCTTCGAAGCTTTGCTAATGGAGGAGGGTGAATGGGTCCCTTTGGCAGTCCTTTTTCTTGAGGGAGACGCCGCAAGTAGTGGAAGACGGTGCCCCCGGACCCCTCGGAGGGCACCGCCCCTCCATCTTGGACCACGTTCCGAGAGAAACGGTTTGGGCCATTTCTCTCCGAAAGCATCAAACGGCAGATGGAAGGTGACGTGAAGCTCATCAAGCAAGGAAGTCGGACAGTTATGGGATATCAACGGGCATTTGTGAGGTTGATCAAATGTGTTCCCTTTGATATAAGAGATGAATCTCACAAGGCCCGTCTTTTTGTGAATGGCTTATGGAGCGACATCTTCAAGGTGGTGCAAACGGCGGGTTTGCACACCTTCCAGGAGGTGGACGATAGAGCCACCGTGGTGGAGCGCGGATTTACGATTTCTCAAGCCCGACGGGAGAGCTCAGGACACAGCAGGGATAAGAAACGAACCCGGCCAAACTTCGGAAGAGGGCATACCAAGAGGAGCCGGCCTCCTAAATACTCGAGATTGCAACAAGGAACCAAGAATGCGCCGACAGGAGGACAATGGCCGGTGGACAAGTCTTGCATTATTTGTGACGGAATACACCAAGTGACCGAGTGTCCCCAGAAGTAAGACCATTGTTTTCGAGGCGGCAAACCGGAGCACTGTTGTTGCAACTGCCCCTCGGAAACGGGGACATCATCCGTAGCAGCGTCTCCACCTTCGTCTCAGCAACCGGGAGGAGGGAGAGTCTATACGATGACCCACCATGGGACGAACCCATAGAGCACGATGTAACAGGTAATACTCGAGTTTCAGACCATCGTGCTAGAACTTTGGTGGCAACACCTAAGCATCCCACTCTTTCACCTCGCTTCATGTTTTCGCCCTACCTTAGCTATTAGAAGAAATCCCCCACCGTAGAAATAAGTTCGGTCGGATCCTTCGGCCACCCCTCGAGGCAGGCGGCTGTACTCCTTCCTGTCCAACGAGGGTGAGGCGGGTTCTTAGCCTCTAAGAACTAATGAGGTTTCCGTTAAAGGTTATCGGTGTAGCGCTTGGGGCCGACAGTTGCGGCAATCTTTAAGCGGTAATTGACTGCTTGAAGTTCCAAGCGAGTCTCTGGGAACCGGACTTACCGGAACTGGTAAACTTAGCTTATAGGAACGCCTTCTGCTCGCTTTTCTTTGTTGCGGGCAAGGAGCTTGGTAGAAGGCAGTCGAGTGGCATTCACGAGTACCGTATGGATCTCGACACGAGAAGGACAAGTACTCCTCTACCTCGGATAGACGACCTATGCGATCAACTACAAGGAGAAACGGCATTCCCAAAGGTTGATCTGCGGTCCGGCTATCGCCAGCCTAGAGACCGGAGTAATGACACACTGAAAACAGACCTGCGAGCTCGGAATAGTCAACATAAGTTTACAGTTGTACCGTTTAGACTCGTTAATGCACCAGCGGTGCTCATGGGCATGATGAATAGGATACTCAAGCCCTTCTTAGACCAGTCGGTGATGGTCTTTTAGTGGACGTTCCGATCTACCCTCGCACAGACAAGGGGTCTGGGGAACACTTGCGAGTAATCCCCCAGACCCTCCGGGGTCAGAAACCATATGCCAAAACTTATAAAGTGTGAGTTATGGTCCGCGAAGGGGACTTTTGGGGCATATCTTTTCGGTGTCTGGAATTACAGTGGATCCAAGGAGGATTGAATCGGGGATCAACTGGGCTCGACCAACAGCGATAATGGAAATTCGAAGCTTCTTGGGTCTGGCAGGGTATTACAGACATTTTGAGGAAGGCTTCTCCAAGATAGTAATGCCCCTGACTTGCCTGACCCGAAAAGAGGAGAAGTTTATCTGGACTGACCAATGCCAGAAGAGTTTTGAGGAACTCAAAGTCAGGTTGACGTAGGCCCCGGTGCTCGCCCTACCGGAGCCTGGTGAAGACTTTGAGGCTTATTGTGAGGCGTGCTTATGCAATGGGGTGAGGTCATAGCCTACGCGTCAGGGCAACTCAAGGAGTACGAGAGAAACTACCCCGTGCACGACCTGGAGCTTGCAGCGGTCGTGTTCGTCCTCAAACTGTGGAGTCACTATTCGTACGGTACACATGGCAATGTGTACCCCGATCATCAGAGCCTCAAGTACCTCTTCACTGAGAGGGAGTTGAATTTGCGGCAAAGGCGGTGGCTCGAGTTACTAAAGGACTATGATCTAACCATCCACTACCACCTCGGGAAGGCGAATGTGGTGGTTGACGCCTGGAGCCGCAAGGGACATGCATAAGGAGCAGGTGCAAGTGCTATCATCCAGCAGGACTGTCCGATTGCATAGTTAGGACTGGAAGTGGTGCCAGCGGGCACGGCCGCACAACTCTTGACCCTGGTGGTCAGACCTACCCTGCTGGACAGGATTCTGAAAGGGGCAATTGACCGAGGGCCAGCTACGACTGGTGCGAGACAGAATGTTCTCGGAGCAAGGCGGAGTTTCCATAACTGACTCAGATGATGTAATAAGGTGCCGGGGACGAATGTGTGTGCCCGATAAGCTAGAAATGAGGAAAGAAAATCTAGCAAAAGTATATAATACCTCCTATATCGTGCGTCCCGGAGGTACAAAGAGGTGCAAGGATCTGTGACAGACCTTCTCGTGGCCCAAATCGAAAGAGCAAGGTGACACAATTTGTGGCGCAATATTGGGTGTGCCAACAGGTGAAAGCGAAACATCAGCGACCTGCGGGGGAAAACAGACGTATCGGCTACGAGGGAGGTAGTAGCAAGGAAGACCTCTCACGAAGAGTAATCTTGGTTTCGACCCCAGGAGAACCCTTATAAGTGAATATTTTGTACTTTCCTACCAATCAAGGAGGTGAAGACTTAGTTGTCTTATGTGTTGGCTATTTAGCTAAGGGTTAAGTAGTTCCAATTTCCTGCCTCGTGACAATAGGCACAGGGGACTCACGAGTTGGGTTGGGTGAGCCTAGTAAGTTGAGTGGGGCTGCGGTCCACAATAGACCTAACGGAAAAAAGGCCCAACAATAGACCCGAGGTGTTGTAACAGTACGCCTTAGGCGTCCAGGTAGGGGTTGAGTCAGGTCAAGATCGGTGGCGGTGTGACAGAACGCCTTAAGTAAATGGGTTGCGTATTTCTTATAATTCGAGCTTTTGGGATTTCGGGGCACGTAGGCCCGGTGGCATACTGGTTGGCTTTACTGCCAAACCTCGATGCGGAGGCTGGCACAGGAGGAAAAGAAACTTCGCAACCGGACAATCCCTTACGTAAAGGTGCAATGGAGTAACCTTGAGGAGCACAAGGCGACTTGGAGGCTTAAGACGGAGATGAGAGAACGTTTCCAGAATCGTTTAGCGAGGGTTGAGTTTAAGTTTCGAGGACGAAACTTTTTATAAAGTGTGAGTGGTGTAGTGATTCGGCTTTTACGTGTATTTGTGACTCATATGTTAATTAATTACGCCCTTTAAGTAGAATAAAATTATCTAATGTTTGAAAGTCGGTCGGTGTGTGGTGCGGGTATTTTTCTGTTGAAGGGCTCGGAAAATGAAGACCGACGGTGCGATCGGATCGGGAATCCGATGTACGGATCTCCCGGAATGGGGTTTCTAAGATCGCGGTGACTTAAGGCGCGCATCGGAATTCGTGTAAAATATCCGGCACGCTTTTTGAGGAATTTTGGATATTCCGTGTGATTAATTAATTAAGGAATTAATTAATCGATAAATTAAATTGGGAATTTATTTCCTATGATTAATTAATTAGGAAATTAATTAATCGGTGACTAGGATTTAAAAAGGTGGGGTTTATGTCGTGGGATTAGATATTTATTGTTAAGAGATAAATATCCGGATATTCGTGGGATTTTTCTTTTTACGTACGTATAACAAAAAGGAAAATAAAAGAATAAAATAAAAGAGAAAATTAAATTAATAAGAGGATAATTAAATCCCGTCACCGGAAGGAAAACCCTAATTTAAAATACCGCCTTCTCAAACCCTCCTCTTTCGTGCGTACCGAAAACCAAACGAAACCCTAGTTTGAAAAGAGAGGGAGGAAAAGAGAGAAAAGAAAAAGGAAAACCCTAACCGGAGGAGAAGAGAAGGAAAGAGGGAGAAAGCGGAGGAACCCGATCGCCCCGATTGACGTCCGGAGAACGGAGAACAAGACGCCGTCGTCTACGGGGAGCGGATTCGGATCTCCAACGCCGCAAGAACCAAGATCGGTTCTTTAATTCCGATAGGTTGAGGTTAGTGGTCGTTAATCCTTTCGTAGAATTAATCGGGGGTTTTCCGTGTTCTTGTAAGGTTGTTTTAATCGGTACATCGATCACGGATTTTTGTCCGATTTTGATCAATGTTTTATTCTCGTTCTTGATCGAGGGTGATCGATGGTTTTTATCGAGTTTAATCGATGGTTTTTAATCGGTGTCTTTTTATCGGGCTTCCGATCGACGTTTTGGTTGTTCGTCGATCGTTGGTTTAGTCATTAGAATTATCGTGTATTTATTCCGGAATTTTTGAGGATTTTTCGTTGGAACATAGTGGGTTAACGGGAGGCCGCCGCCGCCGTTGTTAAACGGGAGGCCGCCGCCGTCGTTACCATGGTCGCGGGGTCTTCGCCGGAGTTGCACGGGAGCGAAAACGGAGAAGAAATCGCGAAACGGGAGCGAAAACAGCGAAGAAAACCGCGAAATAGGGTTTACTGTGCTTGTCCGTACAAGGCCTTCCACGGCCCGAGGCGTGCACCCGGCGCACGCCCGCGGCGCGGAAGCCGCGGACCCGATGCACGCAACCGTGCACCGGCCTGCGCGGTGCACTCTACCCGGTGCACGCTTGTGTCGTGCACCGGCCCGGCCCGTAGCGCGCGGTGTGTTGGGTTATGTTAATATGGATCTAAATAGGGGAAAAAACACCTAGAGGGGGGTGAATAGGTGTAAACAATAAACACTCAAAAAATCATTGCGCAAATAAACCCAATGCGGAAAAATAAAAGAACACGCAAGATTTTTACGTGGAAAAACTCCAAACCGGAGTAAAAAACCACGGGACCGATAACACGGCGAAATCCACTAGAATTAACACACGTACAAGGTGATATAGCGTACTCACAGACGACTCAACCTTTTACCATACGCTCCTAGTAGATCTTCCCGCTCGCTCCACGACGCTTCTCGAATCCACGATCCGCGCCCAACGCTGAATCCACAGCGTCCAACGTCGAGTCCACGACGTCCGACCGAATCCACGGTCTTCACCCAATGCACGCTTCGAATCCACGAACGTAGTTGCACCTTGAATCCACAAGGCCACGCGAGTCCACGCGCCGATTTGGGGTAAATCGTTGTTTGTTTTGGGTGGTGATGATCCGCCGAATACTTAGATTAAAGATAGATCGGAAATACCATCTAAGTATTCATTGATTTGATTCTACTCAAAATGTGAGTATGGAAAACCTAGAATCAAATCAATCAATATAGATGAAGAAACATAGAATAAATCTATTGATTTCCTTTCTTCTCTATATATGTGGATTTTTCTTTTCGGCTATTTTTTCTGTAATAGCCGATGCCCTAGAAATGAATACAGGGCCTATTTATAGGTTAGAAACCATTGGAAGAAGATAGGATCAAAAACTGCCTTTTCTGGAGATTTTACCGACGGCGATCCGGATTGGAATTGGCGATCCGGATTGCAGAAGCAAGAAAGACGATTTCCAGAAAAATGCTGTTCGGGATCCGGATCACAAAGTCCGATCCGGATCGTTCATACAGTTTTACCAGAACATCAATGTTCGGGATCCGGATTGCAAATCCTGATCCGGATCGAGGAAGCAAACAGGTAAAACTAGTGTTCGGGATCCGGATCAGAGGATGCTGCGATCCGGATTGAACCAGTGTATGAACAAACACCCTTCGGGATCCGGATTGCCGAGCCCGATCCGGATCCTGAACATGTCCCATGTCCAGTTTTTGATGTTTAAGCAATTAAAAATTCTTCCAGGTGTTTCTACACTATAAGAAGTATTCGGATCATCAAAATCTTTAGTTAAACGTACCTGATCCTTTTGAATTCTTCTTTCTTGAGATTGAGGTATACGATCCAAAGTTTCTTCATCTTCAATCTTCAAGACTTAATACATTCACGAAATACGCCAACTCAAATTCCGTAACAATCTCCCCCTTTGGCGGTTTCGTGACAAAACACAAATCCACAAAAGAAAATTCAAAAAGATATTTTTGTTGCTATCACCATACAACAAAAATTTACAAAAGAGATCCAGAAATTAAAAACATGAGATAAACTCCTAAGACAGACTCTAGACTTAGACATCTGTAATCTCTGCACAAAGAAATCATTCTTGACAAAAGAAATCGTTAGATACCTCAAGAATTGAAACATACAAAACCAAATACAGAGATAGAGTTTATTCTCATCATGACATTTGAAGAATTCAGATATGTAAGAGAATCATAGTTAAAACCAACATATCTTCTAAGCATTCAAAAACCAAATGTCAAAATGTTAGTCCAACATCAACTTGTTAGTCATATTACATGCCCAAATAGTTAGTCGAATAGTTAGTATAGAGGCATGTCACAAAACACAAGAGAAAAACCAAAGTTGAGTTGAAGACATACTTACCTTGATATTCACACCAAATTCACATCATTGTCAATTGTTCATCATTGTTCAAAGTTCTCTCTAACGCTCTCCCCCTTTTTGTCACAAAACAAAGCCAAAACGTAGCAAGAGCTACAATATGTAAGGAGAGTTAAAAAGTTCTATCAATATGCACAACCTGAGAACTAAACTACAAGTTAGAACAAAAACTAAGTCCCAAAAAAAAAAAATTCTGCACAAAAAGAAACGAAAAGAAAATCAGTCAAAAGAAGTCAATTGTCAGAATCCGAGTCGTCAGAGCTCGTGCAACCCATTTTGTAGAACATCTTTGTCATTCGCTTGTGCATAGAATTGACCTTTTTAGTGATGGTAATGTGAGCTGCCGTGACGATTTCAAGCTCGTTGCAAATTCTTTGCTTTTCCTTCAAGATCTGTTCTTGCTTGACAGATAGTTGTTGTTGCAACTTGAAGATCGAAGTTAATGATGCTTCATCATCCACGCCGGTTTCTTGTTGAGACGGTGAGGCCGAGGTGCCGACACAAGGTCTCTTTCCAATAACATGAGGTAATTTGTGAAGTGACTTCACAATTGTTGATTCATCTATCATCCCGCAACTGTGCTGATATGATGTTGAGCTTACATCAATGTCAAACTTTCGTAAGATCCTCATGATGAGTAGAGGAAACGGAAGTCGCTCAGAAGGATGAGGATGCACAATGTATCTTGACATTCTGTTCCAAATTATATAGGGAATATTCATGTTCAATCCAATAGCCTCAGAGGGATGACCTATGAGATATAGGAATAGCAGCCGCTCCCATCTCACAACCTTGGTCTGCATGTTGGGCAGAATGTTATAACACGTTATGAAGTTTAAAAATCGGTACTCCAGTCGTAGATGTTTGGATCTGACACTTTTGCCATCAACTGATTTAGTTCCTTCCAAACAGATCTTGTCGATCACAGTTTGCCACAATGCATTTGTCAAACTTTTTCCTTTCAAAAAGTTAAGCCCCGATGTGCTAGATTCCATTCCAAGGACTTCACCAATTAACTGCGGTGTGATCTTAATCTTCATTCCTTGGATGTTTGTATAGAAATGCATAGACCCATTTTCATCTTCTTGAAGATGTCTCGCATTCGTGTAAAAGGTTCTCACACGATACAAACAATATCCTAGAAGTTCAGGGAATCGGCAGACTTGAATAAGAGAAGCTTGCTCAATTAAGGTTCCAAATTCTGGTGAATGATTGCGAAGGGCTTCAATGTTGACATGACGTTCTCCGATGCATTCACGTCGTTCAAAAGCTCTAAGACGGTCAGTATTAACGACTACCTCTTCAACACGTGGCGGAGAGTCAGGAGCTATTGGCGTGTCAACATTAGTGTCTCGTCTTAGTCCAAAACGTCGAGCAAGTCGTTTCCGTTTCACAGAGATAGTTGGAGCAGACATAGGAGCTTTCCCAGTGTCCATGGGTGCTTTTCCTTTTTGTTTAGATTTAGTAGGCAATACCTCATCATCATCATCATCTGTTAACATATCCCAGTGTATTTCATCATTGTTTTCTTCAAGTTCAGTGTCACTTATAACATCAACTTCACCCTTTCGTTGGAGTTTCTTGGCTCTTTTCAGTTTGTTGGTTGCTCGAGTATGTACCATCGTAACCAGTAACAGGATTAACCAAGAGAGTGCCATTGATCTGAGTGCTTTGAGTTTTGAGAAAGTGTCCTGTGAAGACCAACTCAAGAACACATGAAAAATCGTCAATTTTGAAAAATTTGAAAAATTGTACCTAGACAATCATAATCATGTAGAGAAGCCAAGAATCAAATTAGTTTTCCAAAAAGAATTTTAAAAATAGATCAATTCCATGATTTTCAAAAATTCCTCTTTTATGCCCTAAAACAGAATTTTTAGAAATCGAAGCCTAAAAACTCGTTAATCAGGTAAAAACCCAGCATAAAAGCAAAACTAATTGACCCAGAGTTCTTATTTCAAAAGAAATTTGATCAAAAACCATTCACAAACGAAAAAGATCCAAGATTTCAACTCACGTTTGATGAAAAACCATAAAAACTGTGAAAAACCGAGATTTGATCAATAAAACTTACTTGAATCCGAAGAACTTTGAGTTTGGAAGCTCCAAGATGCAAGAAATCTAGAGAGAGAAACTCTAGAAGCTTGAAAACAAAAGATTAGGGTAAAAGAAATCAAATCCTCTTTGTTCTTATAAAAACCCTAGCCGTGATCCGGATCGGATCGAGAATGTGATCCGGATCGGCTACCCGCAGGAAGAATCCTGCGTTCGGGATCCGGATCACTTACCCCGATCCGGATCGGCTTCAACTTTTTCTCCAGAAAAATTCAGAAAAATTCCATAAAATCCAGAAAAAGTATGTAAGCACTTTACCATGTCAACTTTAAACAAAAGACATCGTTTCATACAACAAGAAATAGATTATGCAAAATCTATCAAAAATACCCAAAAATGAAACGAAAATTTACGAAAGTTAAAACACTTAAAGTTGAACAACTTCAATTACATCTATCCTGATCTTATGTGTAATGCCTTTATCAAATCATCAATTTTGGTAAAGAAAATGAAATACCAAGATCAATAGATGTTTGAAATCCCAGATAAGTTAGATAATATATCTAGACAATCTGTTGAAGGAGTGGCTCTTTGAGCATCTTTAATCAAAAATCCCACCTTATACCAACCATGAAATATGACTGAGTCAAGTATTTCAATATGCATTTCATCAACAAAAAAATTTGCTTTGCATTCATGGAGTATCTTTTTTTTCTTTCATTTCCTCCATGTGGTGGTAGTTTTCACACTCCTCATTGGGATGTAACTCTTTCCACATCTTTTGAGCATTTTACATTTCATTGACTCCCCCTCAATTGGCTATCAATTATTTAATATATAAGGTATTCAACCAAACCATTGATCTCGAATTCATACTCGACTAAGCAATCAAATATGATAATGACTATACCAAGAGATCATTGAGAGAGAAATTGACTTTGATCACTTAAAAGATGGTTTAATTAACGTAAATGATCATTGCAACATTGAAATATTATGATATCAAAAGCATAATAAATTTCTAAATGCATAAAAGGATGCAATTAAAGTCAATTATGATTTATGCTCAATTAATGTCCTATGTACAAAACATAGATAAAGAACAAAACAAAAACAAAAACAAAACCTAACCTAAGCAAAGGTTTCAAAAGAGTTTATTTCAAGGAAAGCATGCCAATTGCTTTACGCAAGTGAATAAAACGTTTTTGATCCAAAGGTTTTGTTAAGATATCAGCTAATTGATCCTCAGTTGAAATATATGACAGTTGAAGAATGTTTGATTCAACTAGCTCTCTAAGAAAATGATATCTAAGTTCAATATGTTTTGTTCTAGAGTGCAACACAGGGTTTTTTGAAATGTTAATAGCACTAGTGTTGTCACATAAAATGGTTACCGAAGTTGCTGAAATCCGGAAATCGCTCAACACGCTTTTCATCCAAATCAATTGGGTTGAACAACTTCCTGCAGAAATGTACTCCGCTTCGGCAGTCGAGAGTGCTATGCAGTTCTGCTTTTTACTGTGCCATGCAACAAGGCAATGGCCAAGATAGAAGCATGCACCACTCGTGCTTTTCCGATCATCCACCGATCCAGCCCAATCGGCATCTGAGTATCCAACAATATCCAAAGTCGTTCCCATAGGATACCAAATTCCGAAATTGATTGTACCTTTGATATATCGGATGATCCGTTTCACCGCTTTCAGGTGAACCTCCTTCGGTGCTGATTGATATCTCGCACAAATCCCAACACTGAAGGATATATCCGGGCGACTAGCCGTGAGATATAGTAGACTTCCAATCATACTGCGATACAGTTTCTCGTCTACATTCTCACTATGTGATTCACTTCCAAGTCCCTTATGGCTAGTTCCCATTGGAGTCGGAAAATCCTTAGAATTTTCAAGATCAAACTTTTTGACCAACTCCAGTGCATACTTGGATTGACACAAGTGAATTCCTTCATCGTTTTGTTTAACTTGTAATCCAAGAAAATAAGTCAATTCGCCCATCATGGACATCTCAAATTCGCTTTCCATGGTCTCCGCGAATTTAGAAGCATCATTATCTCTTGTTGCTCCAAAAACAATGTCATCGACATAGATTTGAGCAACTATGAAATTGTTTTGATAATGCTTCACAAAGAGAGTCCTGTCAGCTCCCCCTCGAGTGTAGCCCTTTTCCAAAAGGTGCTTTGTCAACCTTTCGTACCATGCTCGCGGTGCTTGTTTCAGACCGTAAAGAGCCTTTTTCAGACGAAAAACATGGTTAGGTAGTTTATGATCCACAAAACCTTTCGGTTGAGCCACATAAACTTCCTCATTTAAAAACCCATTTAAAAAGGCGCTCTTAACGTCCATTTGAAATAATTTGATTTTAAAATGACAAGCAATCGCAAACAATATACGAATGGACTCGAGTCTAGCTACAGGGGCGAAAGTTTCATCAAAGTCTATACCTTCTACTTGAGAGTAGCCTTGAGCAACTAACCTTGCTTTGTTCCTGATGATAGTACCTTCTTCATTTTTCTTGTTCTTGAAGATCCATTTGGTACCTATCACATTGTGTTGCTTCGGAGGCTTCGTCAATTCCCAGACTTTGTTTCGCTCGAATTGATGGAGCTCTTCCTGCATTGCTTTAATCCAGTAGTCATCTTGGAGAGCTTCATCAACATTCCTTGGTTCGATTTGAGATACATAGCATGCAAATCCGCAAACCAATTGTCTCCGTGTTCTAACTCCTTCTTGTGGATCTCCAATGATGTTCGATTCAGGGTGATCCTTGGAGATGCGTAACGTTTGAGGTAGAGGAGTAGACGGAGGTACACGAGATGATTCCTGCACATCAGATAAACTTGAAGAACCGTTAGATGCATCATTATTATCGAAAGAATTGTTAGAAGAAGATGCATTAGCAGGTGTATCATCATCAAGAGAGATATCGAGGGTAGATTTTTCAGATTCAAAGTGAAAAGCTTCATCTACCTTAACATTTATCGATTCTACGATCGTCTTAGATTCTAAGTTAAAAACTCGATATGCTCTGCTGTTTGTAGAATAACCTAAGAAAATCCCTTCGTCACTTCGAGAGTCAAATTTTCCAAGATTCTCACGATCACGTAAAATAAAACACCGACTCCCAAAGATACGAAAATATTTGATGTTAGGTTTTCTACAAAACCAAAGTTCATATGGTGTATTCAATGTCCCCGGGCGCAAATACACGCGATTAATAACATAAACAGCAGTGTTCACCGCTTCAGCCCAAAAATAAAAAGGTAAGTTCCGGCTGTGAAGCATAACACGTGCCATTTCCTGTACGACCCTGTTTTTGCGCTCGACTACACCATTTTGTTGAGGTGTGTAAGGTGCGGAGAATTCATGTTTAATGCCATTAGAAGTGCAAAAATCAATGAATTTGGAATTTATGAATTCCCCACCTCTATCACTCCTAACTCGAGTAATCCTTTCATTCTTTTCAATCATAATACGATTGCAGATTTCGAGAAAAGAATCAAAAGTATCAGCTTTTTCTTTTAAAAATGCTACCCAAGTATATCTAGAAAAATCATCAACCAATAAGAAAATATACCATTTACCTCCCAGAGATGGTTGACGAGTTGGCCCCATTAAGTCCATATGCAAAAGTTCCAAAGGCCGTTTTGTACCTATGTGGTTCAAGTTCTTGTGTGCAGTCCTAGACTGTTTTCCCTTTTGGCAACCGCCACACACAAGGTTTTGTTCAAAAGAAAGTTTCGGAACCCCCTTGACCACATCTTTGTTCGAAATTCTAGCAAGTTCCTTAAAGTTTATGTGACCTAGCCTTTCATGCCAAAGTGTTTCATTTTTCAAAGATGCTAGGTTACATTTTTCAGAAATCTTAGTAGGAACTACATAACAATTGTTTTCTGATCTAACCCCCTTTAAAAAGAAAGCATGGTTCTGTCAGTTACAGTGCATTTATCAGATGAAAAATTAACTGAATAACCACTATCACAAAGTTGACTTATGCTTATGAGGTTAGTCTTAAGGCCATGAACAAATAACACATTATTAGAACCGGGCCATCTGGAATAGCTACCGTTCCCTTTCCAACAATTTTGGAAGACCGACCATCTCCGAAAACAACAAGTCCTCCGGAGTTTTTCTCAAATGTTTGAAAACAGTTTTTGTCACCGGTCATATGACGGGAACACCCGCTATCCAGATACCAAGACGAACTATCATATGCATGCAAGGAAACATTGGTAGCAAGACAAGGGAAAATTTCACCTTTGCGCACCCAAACCTTTTTGGAGTGCGTCGGTAATGATCGTGAAGTTGATCTCCTAGGTGAGAGCGTCTTGCTTGAAGAATTGCTGCTCCTTGATGATGTCGTCTTGAGCGGTGTACTACCAAGGCTCTTTTCCTTTGAATGAATTGCAGTTGATTTCTGAGGAATAGCCTTTTTGGTAGTCATTGCAAGAGGTGCTTGAGGTGTGCGTTTGGCTTCCGTCTTGCAATTTCTCCTTATGTGCCCTGAAATGCCACAACGAAAACATACCTTAGTTCTTGTCGATTCCGAGGAGGATGTAGTAGGCTTGTTGTCGTTGCTTGTCGTGAATTCCGGTGTCGGAGGAGGAGATACCGACTGAGGCACAAATACTGTCCCACTCGAACTTGGAATGTCTCCAGTTTGAGTGTATCCGAGGCCGAACTTATTTCTTTGACCAAGACCAAGAAGTCTGTCCAACTTACTCCTTCCAGAAGAAAATCTCTTTAAGTCATCCTTCAGTTGGCGTATGGTCTCCGTCATTTCCAATTTTTCCTGTCGAGCCTCGCCGTTGAGCTTCAAGAAGTAATTCGCTTTGTTCACCATATCCATATAATTCTTCTCGAATTGCTCATTGGACTCTTGAAGGGAAACATTTGTTTTAATCAGATTATCCCTTTCCACTTCAAGATCGGTTGAGAGAGAGGTTACCCTTTTTACTTCTTCTTCGAGATCCTGCAATCTCCCTTTCAACCCCTTGTTTTGCTTAGCCAGTTTCTTTGAATCCCTCAAAAGTTGTGGTAGGCTAGAGCAAAATCTTCACCTTCCGAATCATCTGATTCATCGTCCGTTGCAATCTTTTCAACAGTGGAGTTGGACAAGGAATCGGATGTACTTGCCATTAAGCACATGAAGGGTGAAGATGTAGTGGACGCGTGGAAAGCTGTCGCGTTGTCTTCTTCATCACTTGAGGATGACTCATTTGACGTGGAGTTGTCATCCCAAGTAACGACTTGCATCGCTTTCTTCTTTGCCGGATTCTTGTTGGGACACTCCGTTGCAATGTGGCCGTAGCCTCGACATTTGAAGCACTGAACTTGTCCCTCTGAACTTTTCTTATCCTTTGAGAAGTTCTCTTGCTTTCTTGACTTGTAACTTGAAGAACCCTTGCCTTTCTTCGACTTTCCGAAGGATGGAGTTTTGCTTGAATTTCCCCTTCGAAAGTTGCGGCGAAACTTCCTTGTCAAGAGAGCGAGCTGCTTCTCAAAGTCCTCCATAGAAAGGTTCTCGTCGTCGTCCGAGGAGGATGAATCCGCGTCTTCTTCTTTAGTTGATTTCAATGCGTAACCTGAAGACTTAGAAGAGGATGCCTTTCCAGAAGAATAGTTAGTAGGAAATGTCATTTCATAAGTTTGTAAAGCACCTACTAATTCTTCTACACGCATTTCGTCCGGGTGTTTAATTGTTTCAATGGCTGCGACCTTCGGGCGAAATCGTTCAGGAAGAGTTCTTAAATTTTTCTTACAACTTTAAATTCTGGAATCTTCTCTCCCAAGTTAGCACATGAGTTTACGATGTCTTGCAATCGTGTGTAATAGTCAGTGAAAGATTCATTCTCTGCCATAGAGATAGAGTCAAACTTGCTCGTAAGCATTTGCAGTTTCTGAATCTTCACTAGGTTAGTTCCCTCATGCGTAACTTGAAGAACATCCCAGATTTCTTTCGCAGTCTCACATGCCGAGACGCGAGAGAACTCAGTTTGTGACAAAGCATTAAATAGAGCATTAATCCCTTTGCCATTGTAAGAAGATGAGTCTATCTCTTCCTTGGTCCATTTCGACCTAGGTTTTAAGGTGCGAACATCATCTAATAATTTCAGTTGGATTAGACCATCCTAATTCAATTGATTGCCACACCCTTTCGTCGATGGAAATTAAAAAGGCTTTCATCCGTACTTTCCAGTACGCATAATTTGTTCCATCAAAGAAAGGGGGTCGATTGATGTTTCCACCTTCAACCATTGTTTACAACCCTATTCCCGCTCTGATACCACTTGTTGGGTTATGTTAATATGGATCTAAATAGGGGAAAAAACACCTAGAGGGGGGTGAATAGGTGTAAACAATAAACACTCAAAAAATCATTGCGCAAATAAACCCAATGCGGAAAAATAAAAGAACACGCAAGATTTTTACGTGGAAAAACTCCAAACCGGAGTAAAAAACCACGGGACCGATAACACGGCGAAATCCACTAGAATTAACACACGTACAAGGTGATATAACGTACTCACAGACGACTCAACCTTTACCATACGCTCCTAGTAGATCTTCCCGCTCGCTCCACGACGCTTCTCGAATCCACGATCCGCGCCCAACGCTGAATCCACAGCGTCCAACGTCGAGTCCACGACGTCCGACCGAATCCACGGTCTTCACCCAATGCACGCTTCGAATCCACGAACGTAGTTGCACCTTGAATCCACAAGGCCACGCGAGTCCACGCGCCGATTTGGGGTAAATCGTTGTTTGTTTTGGGTGGTGATGATCCGCCGAATACTTAGATTAAAGATAGATCGGAAATACCATCTAAGTATTCATTGATTTGATTCTACTCAAAATGTGAGTATGGAAAACCTAGAATCAAATCAATCAATATAGATGAAGAAACATAGAATAAATCTATTGATTTCCTTTCTTCTCTATATATGTGGATTTTTCTTTTCGGCTATTTTTTCTGTAATAGCCGATGCCCTAGAAATGAATACAGGGCCTATTTATAGGTTAGAAACCATTGGAAGAATATAGGATCAAAAACTGCCTTTTCTGGAGATTTTACCGACGGCGATCCGGATTGGAATTGGCGATCCGGATTGCAGAAGCAAGAAAGACGATTTCCAGAAAAATGGTAGTTCGGGATCCGGATCACAAAGTCCGATCCGGATCGTTCATACAGTTTTACCAGAACATCAATGTTCGGGATCCGGATTGCAATCCTGATCCGGATCGAGGAAGCAAACAGGTAAAACAAGTGTTCGGGATCCGGATCAGAGGATGCTGTGATCCGGATTGAACCAGTGTATGAACAAACACCCTTCGGGATCCGGATTGCCGAGACCGATCCGGATCCTGAACATGTCCCATGTTCAGTTTTTGATGTTTAAGCAATTAAAAATTCTTCCAGGTGTTTCTACACTATAAGAAGTATTCGGATCATCAAAAATCTTTAGTTAAACGTACCTGATCCTTTTGAATTCTTCTTTCTTGAGATTGAGGTATACGATCCAAAGTTTCTTCATCTTCAATCTTCAAGACTTAATACATTCACGAAATACGCCAACTCAAATTCCGTAACACGGTGCACACTCCTTGCGTGCACCCGGCGCATGCCGCCGCCTCCACCGAGCGGTAAACCCAGTCCACGCCTCAGCCGTGCACCATCCGTCAGCCGAAAGTTCGGTAGCTTCGTTTTTGCCCGTTTTTCCACCGTTTTGAGCGCCGTTTTCGCCGTTGGGATCATTATTTCCGTGGTTTTCTTGGCATGGCCACCTAGGACCTTCTTGTCACTATATTATTATTGGGTGCGATTTCCCCGACGCTCCGCGCCTCGACGAAATTGTCGGGGGCGCACCGTCGGGTCTTTTTTTCTCATCTTTTCGCCGTCAGGGGTCTTCTTGGTTTAACCATTGATTTCCCGAGTTGCTACCGGTTGAGGGTTGAGATTTGCTGGATTTCTCTTAGCGGTTTTGGGTTCCGACGGAGTTCGCGACGAAATGGTCGCGGTCCGATTGTTGTTAGTCTTTGGCGTTACCGGTTTGATCTGAGTTTCAGTTTTACACGATGATTTCAGTTTTATGGGTTTATTGTTACAGTGGTTGGGACCACTAATTTTACCTGATTAAGGTAAGGTGTTGATTCGTGCTCTTGGATATTTTAGTAGGCCGCGAGGAGTCCTGATTTGCTTAGGAGAGTCGCGGGCGCGGTCGGTTGTCTTCATGCCAGGTGGGTACAGTTGCTATAAGTGCAACAAGTGCAGTAAGTGCATCTATCATCATAAATAGGTTCTCAATTTGTCTAACAAAGTAGATGGACAGATTAACCTTTCGCATGAAAGTATTTTATCTTATATAACAACTGTTGCGGCTGCGGTCGCGGTGCTTAATACACGTCGATCTCGGCAAGGTGTTTTCAGATGCTGCACGTACACAGGCGGAATGGCCCCCGCATGGATGTACTTTTCCGGAGAAGTGGTCTACATGATCCGTGTGCCCCACGTGGTGTAGAGTGGGGACCTCTTCACGGCAGCTATAGGTGCCGCACTAGCCCCGTGAAGAGGTTAAAAGCATAAAAAAAGGTGTTGTGCACGAGGGGAGACTTCTGTCTCTCTGACAGGTACTCTGGGATTGGTGCCCAGCTTAATTATGAACAGAACTTAGCGAAAGGTCCCGGTGTAATCGGTTTGCTTTTTATTCCTTGTTGTTATTTAGACATCTACTTTGTTTGTCACTGACTTTACCCACTCCGTGACAGGTGTGTCTAGGTGCATTAGCCGGGATGGCGGTGAGACTGCGTCGCGAGGACCGTAGTCAGGATATCTTGGGTTTTCTCATTTCTTTTATGCTTTCATTAGTTAATTTGCTTTGTGGATTATATTAGTTGTGGACAATTAATTGTTAGCACTGTGGATGGGACGTACTCATATGATTTAGCTACTTTTAGTGATGTTTTCATATGCGGCATGTTTTCATGTTAAACCAAACGATTTCGAAAACGTTTTCTCAAAACGGAGTGCCGTGTGGGCACGGGTTTTACAACCGCTGGTTTTTATCCTTTCCAAACGGTGACGCCTCTTTAAATAAATGAATGTACTCTGATTTGTGGTTTATGTCTACTGTGTGGTTGATGGTTGATGGTTGATTGTTGATGTTGTAAATGGGACGCCGTGCATATACAAAGGAGACCCTGTCTGTTGGCAGAGTGAATTTGTGTATGTGGCGGTCTGACACGCACCGGGGATGAGGTTTATGTCCATCTATTAAGAAAAAAAAAAAATTATACACGCACTTTTCCGCTTGGCTTGACTTAAAAACCCCCGGGGGCGTGACAGAAGTCGTTGAGAGTTTCACGACGATTCTCCTCAAATCACGCTAGTATTTCAAATCGGCGCCTAATAACTTGGTTCGGGATGTATATAAATACCCGAGCCATCGAAGGAAAAGGGGTTCGGCAACCTCGTAAGCCCGGTACCACCCCAGCTTCTTCATTATCTAGGAATATGTTAACTTAACTTTTTTCTTCCTTTTACTGTCTTTCTAGGAGTAGGCTTAATTGTAATCTTTTCTATCCCTTTTTTCACTTGTATCCCTTTTTTTATCAATATAAAGTGTAAATCGGCTCATCGGCGGTGTCTTTATTTCTTTATTCTTGCACTTAGAGTGTAAACTGGTTCATCAGCCGTGTCTTTATTGCTTATTTGTACATTTAGAGTATAAACCAGCTCACTAGCCGTGTCTTTATTTATTTATTTATGCATTTAGAGTATAAACCGGCTCACTAGCTGTGTCTTTATTTGCTTATTTATGCATTTAGAGTATAAACCGGCTCACTAGCCGTGTCTTTATTTGTCTTGACACTACAATCGGCTCCTTAGCCGTACATTTACCTCTCCACCCGGTTCGACTATCCTAAGTCGAAACCGGCAATCCCTCTATACCTCCGTAAACTCGCTTCTGCTGTCACTGGTCATCGTGGTCATTAGGAGTTACGGAGGAGAATCCGGCCGAGCGGATCCCTCCTCGGTTCGATCGCTTGATTGTTGGCACGCAACGCACTTTGACACCTCTGGAGGGTCACCCAATGGGGTCGATCGCGCGCAAGCCACATTTTGGCCCCAACACTCACATACAAAGTTCACTCAAGATAACTAAAAAGAAAGAGTGCTGACGACGCTAGACCTGCTAGGTCACTAAACTGTTAGGCTCTTGCCCTTGTCTCGTGCCTCGCGGGCACTACCTGAATCTATAAAATCACAATGGGTTCAACCACCGAAAAAATATGTTCTACACTTCTTGATCCAATGGGAAGCAATAATAGTAAGATATATATATATATATATATATATATATATATATATATATATATATATATATATATATATATATATATATATATATATATATATATATATGTGCAAAGCGGTAAATATTAACTAATATGCTGAAATAAAACCGCTACACTACTATCATGCTCATACAGTATGCCACTATGCCATGACTCGGCAACTATGCTGCTAGAAAAGGGTCACATCTAACCTGGCCACTTCGGCCACTTTACACTCTCTTTAATTTTTTAGCCACTTGGCGCTTTCTTTTAACTCTTTAGTCACTTTACACTTTCTTTAGCTCTTTGGCATTTTGAACTTTCATTTAGTTACTCGACCCTTTGGAAGTACCTCGTTAGATAGAATCGAACCAACATAGTCATGGTACCGTGGACGAGTTTTTTGACCCAAAGGCGCCTCTTGTCATACCATTCAGAAGTACCTCGTCGACAATGGGCCCATGCCCGGGGAGATGGCTATCACTCGCACACTCCGCATGAGTTCCAACATCCGAAGGAGCCATAATCACTTTCTTTTTGCTTTTAGCTTTTGATTTTTTGCCATTTTTATTTACCCTAGGTCATTACCCTAGGATAGCCATGATGTGACTTGGACCATTATTTAGGTTGGAGTATTTAAATTGCTCAATTTGCACATTTGCCCTAAGTCCATGACTCTAGGATCGCTAATTTTTCATAACACACCAACCTCAACCGAACCACCTTAATCTTAGAGTTTATGAATTCTATGTTGATAACTCTATCATACATCCTTAGGTTTTTTCTAAGACAATGCCACTCATTTAACTTAGGGTTAATCTCCTACGTTTTATGCCACACGTCTTGACCAATAACCTTAAGTTTTCTCCTAGGTCAAACATTGTTCACCTCATGCAAGAACAATCTATACTAGGTTTTAACACAATCATCTCTTAGGGTTAAACCCTATTTGTTCAATATTTAAGAACCCTTTACAATCTTACTCTTACTATCATGCTTCTAAATTCAAAAGCAAAGGAAAAGGAAAGAGTACACCTTTTTCGGTAGAATCCCCCACCTTAAATGTTCTTGTGAAGGAAGGTGTTTAATCCTTTGAACCACCACAAAAAACCCCTAAAAATGGAGTAAAGATTCATAAGAGATCATTCTATCTCTTTTAAAACTCATAAAAACTCTAAGAAATCCGAAACCCTAAATTTTTCACGTACCTCTTCTTGAGCCCTTGGCCAAAAGAAAAGGGGAAAGGGTTGAAACTCCTCTTCTAAAGATTCCTTGAGATCTTCTCCTCAATCTTCAAGCATTTTTGGAGATCAAACCCACAGGTAGAGTGGGTTCCTAGCAACTTCTTCCTCCACTGTTCTTCCTCTTCTTTTCTTCTTCTTCTTTGGAACAGCACGCGCAGAGAGAGAGAGAGGGAGAGTTGGAGAGGAATGAGAGAATAGAAGAGAGAAAGTGAGAGGGAGTGTGTTTTGTCAGGGGTTTGGTGGCTGTCGCAGAGGGGGGACCAAAATACCCCTATTAAAATCCTCTATTTTCCCTCAGACCTATGCGCTTTCCGCGCATTTCGGCGCCCGCGACCTTGTCCGGGTGTTCGATTTGTCGGAGCCATTGTTCACCCTGACGGTCTGCAGCACCCGCGCCCTAAGCCTACTATCGTTCATCCGGGCGCCCGCAGGGCAGCCCGGGCGTCCGAAAGCCCGCGCACACCAAAAATGTTCTCTCGGGTTGGGGATCCGATTGTTCGGCTAGGGCGTCCGCGGCAGCGCCCGCTATTGTAGTTCGGGCGCCCACAGGACATTTCGGGCGTCCGAAACTCGGCTGAAGCTTCAGACTTAAGTTGATTTCGACTGTTTTCAACCGTTTTCAACTCAACTTCAATCCGAATGCTATTTTCTTCGAACCAAACTTGTTCCACCTTATTTTTATCATATTTTAAAATATGTTTAGAGTAACTTATCTGCACTTTGCTACTTTAGAGAAGTTGGAGCACTACATCCCTCCCTCCTTATAGGAGTTTCATCCGCGAAACTAGAACTCACATACCATTGCTTATTCCTCAAAAAGATGAGGATGTTGCTCCCGCATCATACTCTCGAGCTCCCAAGTAGCCTCTCGCTCACTATAAATGGCCCAAAGCACCTTCACATATGGACAGGAACAATTTCTCAACTTCTCTTGTCGATCGACGATTTTCCACGGGTACTCATCATAAGTCAAGTCCTCCCGTAGATTCAGAGGTGGGTAGTCAATCACATGAGCTGGATCATGAACATATTGGCGAAGTTGGGATACATGGAATACATCGTGTACACCCGCCAACTTAGGAGGCAATGCCACTCTATAAGCCATCGGGCCGACCTGCTCCAACACCTCATAAGGGCCAATAAAATAAGGGTTTAACTTTTCCTGCATTCCAAATTGCACTACGCCCTTTGTAGGTGACGCCTTCAAAAACACATGATCCCCGGCGCTGAATTCCAAGTCGCGTCGCCTTTTGTCGGCATAACTTTTCTGTCGGCTTTACGCCATCACTAGTCGTTGACGCACAATTCTTACCTTCTCCTGGGCCTCCTGTAACAAATCTTTCACCGACCTCACTCCAATGCAATGGATATCGGCATTTTCTGCCATACAACACCTCGAAATGTGCCATCCTGATACTGGCTCGGTAGCTATTATTGTAGGCAAATTCAGCCATAGACAAATACTGCTGCCATCTTGCGCCATAGTCCAAAACACACGCCCTTAACATATTCTCGAGGATTTGATTGGTCCTCTCAAATTGCCCATCACTCTGAGGATGATATGCCGTGGTAAAGTCCAGGCATGTCTCGAGAGTCCCGTGAAAGCTCTTCCAAAACTGCGAGACGAACTGTCACGCCCCCGGGGGTTTTTGAGTCAAGCAAAGCAGAAAATTTGCGTGTATATATTTTTTTTTTCTTAATATAGTAACATAAACCTCATCCCCGGTGCGTGCCAGACCGCCACATACACAAATTCTCTCTGCCAACGGACAGAGTCTCCTTTGTATATGCACGGCGTCTCATTTACAACATCATCCATCAACCATCAACCATACAGTAGACATACATCACCAATCAGAGTACATTAATTTAACTACTGTTTTAAAAGACCGGTGTCCACTCGACACCTTATTTTTTTCAAGCAAGTTATTAAAGCGGCGTCACCGTTTGGAAAGGATAAAAGCAGCGGTTGCAAAACCCGTGCCCACACGGCACTTCGTTTTGAGAAAACATTTTCGAAATCATTTGGTTTTTCATGAAAACGTGCCGCATATGAAAACATCACTAAAAGTATCTAAAACGTAAAAGTACATCTCATCCACAGTGCTAACTAATACATGTCCACAACTAATATAATCCACAAGCAAATTAACTAATTAAAGCATGAAGGAAAATGAGATAAAACCAAGAATCCTGACTACGGTCCTCGCGACGCAGTCTCACCGCCATCCCGGCTAACGCACCTAGTAACACCTGTCACGGAGTGGGTAAAGTCAGTGACAAACAAAGTAGATGTCTAAAAATCAACAAGGAATAAGGAGCAAACCGATTACACCGGAACCTTTCGCTAAAACCCTGTACATAAATAAGTTGGGCACCAACCCCAGAGTACCTGTCGGAGAGACGGAAGTCTCCCCTCGTGCACAATCACCTTTTGATGCTTTTAACCTCTTCACGGTGCTGGTGTGTCATTTTCAGCTGGCGCGAAGAGGTCCTCACGGCTCCCACTCCTTTGTGAGGCACACGGGTCAAAAAGACCACTTCTTCGGAAAAGTACACCCATGCGGAGGCCAATCCGCCTGTGTACGTGCAGCATCCGAAACGGATTTGCCGAGATCGGCGTGTATTGAGCACCGCGACCGCAGCCGCAACAGTTGTATTATAAGATAAAATACATTCATGCGAAAGGTTAAACTGTCCATCTACTTTGTTAGACAAATTGAGAGCATTTTAATGATGATAGATGCACTTACTGCACTTGTTGCACTTATAGCAACCGTACCCACCTAGTTGAGAGAAAACGGGACACCTGAGTCTTTTGCACACTCCCGCTGCGCACCTGGACCTAAAGAAAGTCCGCAAGGATAAACCATAATCAAAACGTGTACTAACATCCCAAAACGAAAAACCCAATTTACTCTTTTTGACGGAAAAGTCCAACACCGTCCGGTTCGCCGAAAACCGGAACCCCGCGCCGCTGTCGCCGCCCGCCGGAGCCCCGCGCGGCTCGAAACCGCGCGGCGTGTCTCCGCGGGCGGCGCCCACGCGGCGCGGCGCCTCGCGCGGGTGCTGCCCGTGCGGCGGCCGCGCGGCGGCCGCGCGAGTGCGGCCCGCGCGGCGCCCGCGCGGTGCCCGCGCGGCGCCCGCGCGGTGCCCGCGCGGCGCCCGGCGGCGCCCGCGCGGCGCCCCGCGCGGCGCCCGCGCGGGTGCGGCCCGCGCGGCGCCCGCGCGGGTGCGGCCCCGCGCGGCGCCCGCGCGGTGCCCGCGCGGGCGGCCCGCGCGGCGCCCGCGCGGGTGCCGGCCCGCGCGGCGCCCGCGCGGGTGCCGCCCGTGCGCGCCGCGCGGCGCCCGCGCGGTGCCCGCGCCGTGCCGGCCCGCGCGGCGCCCGCGCGGGTACGGCCCGCGCGGAGCCCGCGCGGTTTCCTCCGTCGCCGCTCGCGGCGGCGACCGGCCGTCCGCGAAATCCCTCCGCGCGATGCCCTAGCGGCACCGCGCGTCTCCGCCGTCCGTTCCGCGCCCTAGCACGACGACGATGACGGCGACGGTGACGGAGACGACGGAGAAGACCAAAAAACGGAAAAATCCCGAAAAATTATAAAAATTATTTTACTAACCGAAGATCGACGGGAAGGTCGCCCGGTCGCGTTCTTGCCTTCGGTTCGATGTCCGGGAAGATCGGGCTCTTTCTCTTTCTCCTTTTCCTTTCTTCCGGCTAGGGTTCCGTCTTTTCCCTTTTCTCTTTCTTTCTCTCCTCACCGGTTAGGGTTTTTATTTTTCTTTTCTTTTCCTCCGATAATCGGGATCACTTATATAATCCCTATTATTTGATTATTTATTTAATTAATTTTCTCTTTAATTCGTACGTACGTAGAAAGGAAAAGCCACAAATATCCGGATTTTATCTCTTAAAATAAATATCTGATCCACGAGATAAAATCCCACCTTTTAAATCCTAGTCACCGATTATTTAATTTATTTAATTAAATAATCATGGAAAATAAATTCCCAATTTTATTTATCGTCACCGATTAATTAATTCTTAATTAATTAATCACACGGATTATCCAAACTTCCTCAGAAAGCGTGTCGGATATTTTACACGAATTCCGATGCGCGCCTAAAGTCATCGCGATCTTAGAAACCCCATTCCGGGAGATCCGTACATCGGATTCCCGATCCGATCGCACCGTCGGTCTACATTTTTCGGGCCCTTTGCCAGAAAAATACCCGCACCCCGCACCGGTCGACTTTTAAAAATTAAATAATTTTATTTCACTTAACGGCTTAAATAATTTACATGTGAGTCAAAAGTACCCCTAAGGGCCGAATCACTACACCACTCACACTTTATAAAAAGTTTCGTCCCGAAACTTAAGTACAAACCTCACTAAACAATTCGGGAAAACATTCCCTCATTTTCGATTCCAGTTCCCATGTCGCCTCGCGCTCTTCGTGGTTGCTCCACTGGACCTTTACATAGGAGATAGTTCGATTGCGCAACTTCTTGTCCTCTCTTGCCAAAATCCGCACCGGCGTCTCCTCGACGCTCAAATCCTCTCGCAACTCGATGGTGGAGGCATCCAAGGCATGAGAGGGGTCAGCGAGGTACTTCCGGAGCATTGAGACATGGAACACGTTGTGGACTCGTTCGAGGTTCGGCGGCAAGGCTAATCGGTACGCCACCAGTCCTACGCGTTCTAAGATCTCGAACGGTCCCACGTACCTTGGGCTTAACTTTCCCTTTATGCCGAAACGTCGGTTCCCCTTGGAGGGAGAAACTCGGAGTAACACATGCTCACCCACCATGAACTCTAAGTCTCGGCGTCTGTTGTCCGCGTAGCTTTTCTGTCTGCTCTGGGCGGTCAGTAGCCTTTGCCTAATCAACCGCACCTTTGCTTCGGTTTCCTCCACCAAGTCTGGGCCCAGAAACTTACGCTCACCCAAGTCGTCCCAGCATATTGGAGACCGACCGCGGCGCCCGTACAGGGCCTCGTATGGTGCCATCTGAATGCTGGCCTGGTAACTATTATTGTAGGCAAATTCTACTAGGGGCAAACACCGTGCCCACCCTTCGCCCAAGTCCAAAACGCATGCTCGAAGCATGTCCTCCACAATCTGTATCACCCGCTCTGATTGTCCATCGGTCTGCGGGTGAAAAGCCGTACTGAAGTGCAACTTGGTTCCCATTGCCCGCTGCAGGCTTTGCCAAAAGTTTGACACGAATCGCGTGTCCCTGTCCGACGTGATAGATGTCGGTACCCCATGCAACCTTACTATCTCGTGATGTACGTTTGCGCCAGTCGTTCCCGAGTCCACGTCGTGTGTATGGGCAGAAAGTGGGCCGATTTCGTCAAACGGTCCACAATCACCCATATCGCATCGTGTCCCTGTGGCGATCTCGGGAATCCGGTTACAAAATCCATGGTAATCATGTCCCACTTCCACTCGGGCACCGGTAAAGGTTGCAATTTTCCCGCCGGGCGCTGATGCTCGGCCTTCACCTGTTGGCACACCAGGCAGTGTGCCACAAATCGAGTCACGTCTCCCTTCATTTTGGGCCACCAGAAGGTCTGTTTGACGTCCTTGTACATCTTCGTTCCCCCGGGGTGCGCTGCATATGGGGCAGTATGCGCCTCCCGCAGGATTTCCTCTTTGAGTTCCGGTAGATCCGGCACGCAGATTCGTCCCCGAAATCGTATCGTGCCGTCGGAGTTTACTGTGAAATCACCTTCCTGGTCGGCGGTTATTCTACTTCGCACCAGCTGGAGTTGGTCATCAGTCGATTGCCCTTCGAGAATTCTGTCCAGCAAAGTAGGTCTGACCACCAGTGTCAGAAGTTGTGCGACTGTACCTGCCGGTACTACTTCTAGTCTCAACCGCGAAAATTCCGCAATCAGACTATCTTGCTGGGTGATGGCACTTACACCTGCCTCCTCGGCCTGCCCCTTGCGACTCAGGGCGTCGGCCACCACGTTTGCCTTTCCCGGGTGATAGTGGATCGTTAAATCGTAATCCTTCAGTAGCTCGAGCCACCGTCTTTGTCGCAAATTTAACTCCTTTTGGGTGAAAAGGTACTTAAGACTTTTATGATCTGAGTACACATTGCAGTGTGCCCCATACAGGTAGTGTCTCCAAAGCTTGAGGACGAACACAACCGCTGCGAGTTCCAAATCGTGCACGGGGTAATTCCGCTCGTACTCCTTGAGCTGCCTTGACGCATAGGCTATAACCTTTCCCCGTTGCATGAGTACTCCACCCAGTCCGTTTCGCGACGCATCGCAAAATACTTCATAATCCTCCCCTGGTTCTGGCAGGGCGAGAATCGGGGCTCGCGTCAATCTATCCTTGAGCTCCTCGAAGCTCCTTTGGCATTTGTCCGTCCAGATGAACTTTTCCCCCTTTCTAGTCAAACGGTTTAAGGGGGTGGCTATCTTGGAGAAACCCTCCACGAAGCGCCGGTAATACCCGGCTAATCCCAGGAAGCTTCGAACCTCCGTCACCGTCGTCGGTTGGGGCCAGTCCGTCACCGAATCTATCTTCTTCGGATCCACCGCGACTCCAGCCGCCGAGATTACGTGCCCCAAGAAACCGACCTCACGGAGCCAAAACTCACACTTTTTGAGTTTGGCGTAGAGTTTCTGTTCCCGTAGGGTCTGGAGGACTGTGCGCAGATGTTCTTCATGTTCCTCGTCTGTACGAGAGTAGATGAGGATATCGTCGATGAAGACCACCACGAATAAATCCAGGAAGGGTTTGAATACCCTATTCATCATATCCATGAACACCGCCGGGGCATTTGTGAGCCCGAATGGCATTACCGTAAATTCGTAATGGCCATAGCGAGTTCGGAAAGCCGTTTTGGGGATGTCCTCCCCCTTAACCCGGAGCTGATGATAGCCCGACTGCAGGTCAATCTTTGAAAACACCGTCGCCCCCTGTAATTGGTCGAAGAGGTCGTCGATCCTTGGCAGGGGGTACTTGTTCTTAACGGTGACCTTATTTATCTCCCGGTAGTCGATGCACAACCGGAGACTTCCGTCCTTCTTTCTCACAAACAGGACGGGCGCGCCCCAGGGTGACGCGCTTGGTCTGATAAAACCCTTGTCCAAAAGGTCCTCCAACTGTGCCTTGAGTTTTTTCAACTCCGCGAAGGCCATCCTGTACGGTGCCTTGGTGATGGGTTTGGTGCCGGGAAGCAACTCAATAGGGAAGTCGACCTCTCGTTCCGGCGGCATTCCGGGGAGCTCCGCCGGAAATACATCCGGAAAATTCCCTTACCACGGGACCGCTGAACCTCATCTGGGGAGCGGCCCTGAACTACCTAACGGCCCATTGGGTTCTCGACTGCAAGGCATAGGGTGGAGCCTATTTATTCCTTGCATGGCCCTTAACGGGCCTCGAGTACACAAGGTTCTCCTATGCTTCGAAGCCCGCCCGCGTACATCGGCCGGGGAAGGCTTCGCCTAGTACCTATGGATTCCCCCCCCGAACCGCACTAGGCGTTTTCGGGGTCAGGGAAGGGGACGGCAGGAGGAGAAGAGGGAGAGAGAGAGAGAGAGAGAGAGAGAGAGAGAGAGAGAGAGTCTAACTGGGGTAGCAGGCTAAGGTGTAACCGGTGCTCCTAATCTAGGAGGAAAAACAGAAGTTACCTGCCGTTACTAGGTCTGGGACGTCGCGTCCTCCACTGTAGTATCCCGGGGAGCCCGTCCACAGCCCTTGGGCAAGCGTCGTACGGTGTGCTAGGGAAGGGACTTGACGTCTGAGGAGTCTGCGGATTGCTGGTCGCAGGGCAAATCCTTTGGCTGAACGGGGGCCGCAGCACTCTCTGGTCCTCTCTGCTATGGTGGCACGGCGGCGGCGGCAGGGGTGGGCCTCTGAGGGCAGAAGGCACGAGAGTGGTCCGGCAAGCCGCATTGATTACAGTAATGGTACCTCCAAGTACATTCCGCCACCGGGTGAGCACCCTTACAGATTACGCACAGTCCCTGAGGTGGTTTCGCGCTCCTCGCTGATGTCGGTTCATCCTTCCATGCTTTCTCCGGACGTCCTCCTCCTCGGCCCTCTTGGTCGGGGTCCCCTTGCGGGACGGATGTAGCGGTCCTCTCCGTTTCCTCCGGTCGCGGTGCCGGAGGCCTGGTGGTGCCCGGTTTCCGTGGGCACTCGTAGCGTGCGTGGCCTGGCTTGCCGCATCGGTAGCAGTGGCCGTGTCTCCATGGACAATCCGTCACCTGATGCGCCCCACTGCATATGGGACACGGCCTCCTCAGCGGTTTGGGTTCTCCTCTTATCGTCTTTCCAAAGTTCCCCTCTGTCCTCGGGCGCTTGAGTGCCGGGCCCTGCTGGAAGGGGTCCTCCATCGGACTGGGATAGGGATAACTCCGCCGAGCGCGTGTCTCGGCCAGTTCTTGCTCTGCCCGCAGGGCCAACATAACTCGTTGAAAGTGGGGAACCCTGCCGGTGGCATTCCCCGATAGGCGTCGTCCCTGGCGTCTCGCTGGGTGCGGTCGACACCCTCGAAATCTTAAGTCAGTAGGCATAGGCGCTCAGTGAGGGTTAGCAATTGCCCTGCTATGTCGCGTAGCTGGTTGCGGAGTAAGCGGTTGGCTGCGGCTGTGGGATCCATCCTGTCCATTGAGAAATAGTTAGCGCTCGGTGGCCGAATCCTGGCCGTTGTCTGCTGTAAACAAAGAAACCACGTCAATCCTAAGGTTATAACCCTAGCACCCTGTCTTACGATTACACCTATATTACATTCCCTTTTCCCCGTACTCTCACGTACTACCGCACCTACACCTTGGTTATCTCATGTCCAATTTGCTTGTGGCACCTTACACTGTGGATGTGGATCACGTCTACTATGGTTATGGTTGTTCTTCTCTGATACCATTTAATCTGTCACGCCCCCGGGGGTTTTTGAGTCAAGCAAAGCGGAAAATTGCGTGTGTATATATATATATATATATATTTTATATATATATATATATATATATATTTTTTCTTAATATAGTAACATAAACCTCATCCCCGGTGCGTGCCAGACCGCCACATACACAAATTCTCTCTGCCAACGGACAGAGTCTCCTTTGTATATGCACGGCGTCTCATTTACAACATCATCCATCAACCATCAACCATACAGTAGACATACATCACCAATCAGAGTACATTAATTTAACTACTGTTTTAAAAGACCGGTGTCCACTCGACACCTTATTTTTTTTCAAGCAAGTTATTAAAGCGGCGTCACCGTTTGGAAAGGATAAAACCAGCGGTTGCAAAACCCGTGCCCACACGGCACTTCGTTTTGAGAAAACATTTTCGAAATCATTTGGTTTTTCATGAAAACGTGCCGCATATGAAAACATCACTAAAAGTATCTATAACGTAAAAGTACATCTCATCCACAGTGCTAACTAATACATGTCCACAACTAATATAATCCACAAGCAAATTAACTAATTAAAGCATGAAGGAAAATGAGATAAAACCAAGAATCCTGACTACGGTCCTCGCGACGCAGTCTCACCGCCCTCCCGGCTAACGCACCTGATAACACCTGTCACGGAGTGGGTAAAGTCAGTGACAAACAAAGTAGATGTTGTTACGGAATTTGAGTTGGCGTATTTCGTGAATGTGTTAAGTCTTGAAGATTGAAGATGAAGAAATTTTGGATCGTCTACCTCAATCTCAAGAAAGAAGAATTCAAAAGGATCAGGTACGTTTAACTAAAGAATTTTGATGATCCGAATACTTCTTATAGTGTAGAAACACCTGGAAGAGGTTTTAATTGCTTATTCATCAAAAACTGGACATGGGACATGTTCAGGATCCGGATCGTGACTTTCAATCCGGATCCCGAAAGGTGTTTGTTCATACACTGGTTCAATCCGGATCGCAGCACTCTCTGATCCGGATCCCGAACACTAGTTTTACCTGTGTGCTTCTTCGATCCGGATCAGGAATTGCAATCCGGATCCCGAACATGATATTCTGGTAAAACTGTATGAACGATCCGGATCGGTGACTACGATCCGGATCCCGAACAGGCAATTTTCTGGAAATCGTCTTTGTGCTTCTGCAATCCGGATCGCCAAATCTGATCCGGATCGCCGTCGGGATTTCTTTCCAGAAAAGGCTGTTTTTGATCCGAATATTCTTCCTAGGGTTTCTAACCTATAAATAGCCCTTCCATTTCATTTCTAGGGCATCCGCAATAGATCGGCTGGTTAAGAAAAATAGCCGAAAAGAAAAATCCACATATAGAGAAGAACGGAAATCATTAGATCTATTCTATGGTTCTTCATCTATATTGATTGATTTGATTCTAGGTTTTCCATACTCACATTTTGAGTAGAATCAAATCAATGAATACTTAGATGGTATTTCCGATCTATCTTTAATCTAAGTATTCGGCGGATCATCACCACCCAAACAAACAACGATTTACCCAAAATCGGCGCGTGGACTCGCGTGGCCTTGTGGATTCAAGGTGCAACCGCTCTCGTGGATTCGGAGCGAGGTGCGTTCGTGGATTCGAAGCGTGCCATTGGGTGAAGACCGTGGATTCGGTTGGACGTCGTGGACTCGACGTTGGACGCTGTGGATTCAGCGTTGGGCGCGGATCGTGGATTCGAGAAGCGTCGTGGAGCGAGCGGAGAAGATCTACTAGGAGCGTATGGTAAAAGGTTGAGTCGTCTGTGAGTACGTTATATCACCTTGTACGTGTGTTAATTCTAGTGGATTTCGCCGTGTTATCGGTCCCGTGGTTTTTTACTCCGGTTTGGAGTTTTTCCACGTAAAAATCTTGTGTGTTCTTTTATTTTTCCGCATTGGGTTTTATCGCACAATGATTTTTTGAGTGTTTATTGTTTACACCTATTCACCCCCCTCTAGGTGTTTTTTCCCCTATTTAGATCCTTATTAACCTAAACCCAACAAGTGGTATCAGAGCGGGAATAGGGTTGTAAACAATGGTTGAAGGTGGAAACATCAATCGACCCCCTTTCTTTGATGGAACAAATTATGCGTACTGGAAAGTACGGATGAAAGCTTTCTTAATTTCCATCGACGAAAGGGTGTGGCAATCAATTGAATTAGGATGGTCTAATCCAACTGAAATTTTAGATGATGTTCGCACCTTAAAACCTAGGTCGAAATGGACCAAGGAAGAGATAGACTTATCTTCTTACAATGGCAAAGGGATTAATGCTCTATTTAATGCTTTGTCACAAACTGAGTTCTCTCGCGTCTCGGCATGTGAGACTGCGAAAGAAATCTGGGATGTTCTTCAAGTTACGCATGAGGGAACTAACTTAGTGAAGATTCAGAAACTGCAAATGCTCACGAGCAAGTTTGACTCTATCTCTATGGCAGAGAATGAATCCTTCACTGACTATTACACACGATTGCAAGATATCGTGAACTCATGTGCTAACTTGGGAGAGAAGATTCCAGAATTTAAAGTTGTAAGAAAAATTCTAAGAACTCTTCCTGAACGATTTCGCCCGAAGGTCGCAGCCATTGAAACAATTAAACACCCGGACGAAATGCGTGTAGAAGAATTAGTAGGTGCTTTACAAACTTATGAAATGACTTTTCCTACTAACTATTCTTCTGGAAAGGCATCCTCTTCTAAGTCTTCAGGTTACGCATTGAAATCAACTAAAGAAGAAGACGCGGATTCATCCTCCTCGGACGACGACGAGAACATTTCTATGGAGGACTTTGAGAAGCAGCTCGCTCTCTTGACAAGGAAGTTTCGCCGCAACTTTCGAAGGGGAAATTCAAGCAAAACTCAATCCTTCGGAAAGTCGAAGAAAGGCAAGGGTCCTTCAAGCACAAGTCAAGAAAGCAAGAGAACTTCTCAAAGGATAAGAAAAGTTCTGAGGGACAAGTTCAGTGTTTCAAATGTCGAGGCTACGGCCACATTGCAACGGAATGTCCCAACAAGAATCCGGCAAAGAAGAAAGCGATGCAAGTCGTTACTTGGGATGACAACTCCACGTCAAATGAGTCATCGTCAAGTGATGAAGAAGACAACGCGACAGCTTTCCACGCGTCCACCACATCTTCACCCTTCATGTGCTTAATGGCAAGTACATCCGACTCACTGTCCAACTCCACTGTTGAAAAGATTGCAACGGACGATGAATCAGATGATTCGGAAGGTGAAGATTTTGTTTTAGCCTACCATAAGCTTTTGAGGGATTCAAAGAAACTGGCTAAGCAAAACAAGGGGTTGAAAGAGAGATTGCAGGATCTTGAAGATGAAGTAAAAAGGGTAACCTCTATCTCAACCGATCTTGAAGTGGAAAGGGACAATCTGATTAAGACAAATGTTTCCCTTCAAGAGTCCAATGAGCAACTCGAGAAGAATTATATGGATATGGTGAACAAAGCGAATTACTTCTTGAAGCTCAACGGCGAGGCTCGACAGGAAAAATTGGAAATGACGGAGACCATACGCCAACTAAAGGATGACTTAAAGAGATTTTCTTCTGGAAGGAGTAAGTTGGACAGACTTCTTGGTCTCGGTCAAAGAAATAAGTTCGGCCTCGGATACACTCAAACTGGAGACATTCCAAGTTCGAGTGGTACAGTATTTGTGCCTCAGTCGGTATCTCCTCCTCCGACACCGGTGTTCACGACAAGCAACGACAACGAACCTACTACATCCTCCTCGGAATCGACAAGAACCAAGGTATGTTTTCGTTGTGGCATTTCAGGGCACATAAGAAGAAATTGCAAGACGGAAGCCAAACGCACACCTCAAGCACATCTTGCAATGACTACCAAAAGGGCTATTCCTCGGAAAACAACTGCAATTCATTGAAGGAAAAGAGCCTTGGTAGTACACCGCTCAAGACGACATCATCAAGGAGCAGCAATTCTTCAAGCAAGACGCTCTCACCTAGGAAATCAACTTCACGACCATTACCGACGCACTTCAAAAAGGTTTGGGTGCGCAAAGGTGAAATCTTTCCCTGTCTTGCTACCAATGTTTCCTTGCATGCATATGATAGTTCGTCTTGGTACCTGGATAGCGGGTGTTCCCGTCATATGACCGGCGATAAAAACTGTTTTCAAACATTTGAGAAAAACTCCGGAGGACTTGTTGTTTTCGGAGATGGTCGGTCTTCCAAAATTGTTGGAAAGGGAACGGTAGCTATTCCAGATGGCCCGGTTCTAGATAATGTGTTATTTGTTCATGGCCTTAAGACTAACCTCATAAGCATAAGTCAACTGTGTGATAGTGGTTATTCAGTTAATTTTTCATCTGATAAATGCACTGTAACTGACATGAACCATGCTTTCTTTTTAAAGGGGGTTAGATCAGAAAACAACTGTTATGTAGTTCCTTCTAAGATTTCTGAAAAATGTAACCTAGCATCTTTGAAAAATGAAACACTTTGGCATGAAAGGCTAGGTCACATAAACTTTAAGGAACTTGCTAGAATTTCAAATAAAGATGTGGTCAAGGGGGTTCCAAAACTTTCTTTTGAACAAAACCTTGTGTGTGGCGGTTGCCAAAAGGGAAAACAGTCTAGGACTGCACACAAGAATTTGAACCACATAGGTACAAAACGGCCTTTGGAACTTTTGCATATGGACTTAATGGGGCCAACTCGTCAACCATCTCTGGGAGGTAAATGGTATATTTTCTTGTTGGTTGATGATTTTCTAGATATACTTGGGTAGCATTCTTAAAAGAAAAAGCTGATACCTTTGATTCTTTTCTCGAAATCTGCAATCGTATTATGATAGAAAAGAATGATAGGATTACTCGAGTTAGGAGTGATAGAGGTGGGGAATTCATAAATTCCAAATTCATTGATTTTTGCACTTCTAATGGCATTAAACATGAATTCTCCGCACCTTACACACCTCAACAAAATGGTGTAGTCGAGCGCAAAAACAGGGTCGTACAGGAAATGGCACGTGTTATGCTTCACAGCCGGAACTTACCTTTTTATTTTTGGGCTGAAGCGGTGAACACTGCTGTTTATGTTATCAATCGCGTGTATTTGCGCCCGGGGACTTTGAATACACCATATGAACTTTGGTTTTGTAGAAAACCTAACATCAAATATTTTCGCATCTTTGGGAGTCGGTGTTTTATTTTACGTGATCGTGAGAATCTTGGAAAATTTGACTCTCGAAGTGACGAAGGGATTTTCTTAGGTTATTCTACAAACAGCAGAGCATATCGAGTTTTTAACTTAGAATCTAAGACGATCGTAGAATCGATAAATGTTAAGGTAGATGAAGCTTTTCATTTTGAATCTGAAAAATCTACCCTCGATATCTCTCTTGATGATGATACACCTGCTAATGCATCTTCTTCTAACAATTCTTTCGATAATAATGTTGATGCATCTAACGGTTCTTCAAGCTTATCTGATGTGCAGGAATCATCTCGTGTACCTCCGCCTACTCCTCTACCTCAAACGTTACGCATCTCCAAGGATCACCCTGAATCGAACATAATTGGAGATCCACAAGAAGGAGTTAGAACACGGAGACAATTGGTTTGCGGATTTGCATGCTATGTATCTCAAATCGAACCAAAGAATGTTGATGAAGCTCTCCAAGATGATTATTGGATTAAAGCAATGCAGGAAGAGCTCCATCAATTCGAGCGAAACAAAGTCTGGGAACTGACGAAGCCTCCGAAGCAACACAATGTGATAGGTACCAAATGGATCTTCAAGAACAAGAAAAACGAAGAAGGTACTATCATCAGGAACAAAGCAAGGTTAGTTGCTCAAGGCTATTCTCAAGTAGAAGGTATAGACTTTGATGAAACTTTCGCCCCTGTAGCTAGACTCGAGTCCATTCGTATATTGTTTGCGATCGCTTGTCATTTTAAAATCAAATTATTTCAAATGGACGTTAAGAGCGCCTTTTTAAATGGATTTTTAAATGAGGAAGTTTATGTAGCTCAACCGAAAGGTTTTGTGGATCATAAACTACCTAACCATGTTTTTCGTCTGAAAAAGGCTCTTTACGGTCTGAAACAAGCACCGCGAGCATGGTACGAAAGGTTGACAAAGCACCTTTTGGAAAAGGGCTACACTCGAGGGGGAGCTGACAGGACTCTCTTTGTGAAGCATTATCAAAACAATTTCATAGTTGCTCAAATCTATGTCGATGACATTGTTTTTGGAGCAACAAGAGATAATGATGCTTCTAAATTCGCGGAGACCATGGAAAGCGAATTTGAGATGTCCATGATGGGCGAATTGAATTATTTTCTTGGATTACAAGTTAAACAAAACGATGAAGGAATTCACTTGTGTCAATCCAAGTATGCACTGGAGTTGGTCAAAAAGTTTGATCTTGAAAATTCTAAAGATTTTCCGACTCCAATGGGAACTAGCCATAAGGGACTTGGAAGTGAATCACAAAGTGAGAATGTAGACGAGAAACTGTACCGCAGTATGATTGGAAGTCTACTATATCTCACGGCTAGTCGCCCGGATATATCCTTCAGTGTTGGGATTTGTGCGAGATATCAATCAGCACCGAAGGAGGTTCACCTGAAAGCGGTGAAACGGATCATCCGGTATATCAAAGGTACAATCAATTTCGGAATTTGGTATCCTATGGGAACGACTTTGGATATTGTTGGATACTCAGATGCCGATTGGGCTGGATCGGTGGATGACCGGAAAAGCACGAGTGGTGCATGCTTCTATCTCGGCCACTGCCTTGTTGCATGGCACAGTAAAAAGCAGAACTGCATAGCACTCTCGACTGCCGAAGCGGAGTACATTTCTGCAGGAAGTTGTTCAACCCAATTGATTTGGATGAAGAGCGTGTTGAGCGATTTCCGAATTTCAACATCTTCGGTAACCATTTTATGTGACAACACTAGTGCTATTAACATTTCAAAAAACCCTGTGTTGCACTCTAGAACAAAACATATTGAACTTAGATATCATTTTCTTAGAGAGCTAGTTGAATCAAACATTCTTCAACTGTCATATATTTCAACTGAGGATCAATTAGCCGACATCTTAACAAAACCTTTGGATCAAAAACGTTTTATTCACTTGCGTAAAGCAATTGGCATGCTTTCCTTGAAATAAACTCTTTTTGAAACCTTTGCTTAGATTAGGTTTTGTTTTTGTTTTTGTTTTGTTCTTTATCTATGTTCTGTACATAGCACACTAATTGAGCATAAATCATAATTGACTTTAATTGCATCCTTTTATGCATTTAGAAATTTATTATGTTTTGATGTCATAATATTTCAATGTTGCAATGATCATTTACGTTAATTAAACCATCTTTTAAGTGATCAAAGTCAATTTCTCTCTCAATGATCTCTTGGTATAGTCATTATCATATTTGATTGCTTAGTCGAGTATGAATTCGAGATCAATGGTTTGGTTGAATACCTTATATATTATATAATTGATAGCCAATTGAGGGGGAGTCAATGAAATGTGAAATGCTCAAAAGATGTGGAAAGAGTTACATCCCAATGAGGAGTGTGAAAACTACCACCACATGGAGAAAATGAAAGAAAAAGATACTCCATGAATGAAAAGCAAATTTTTGTTTGAAAATTGTTGATGAAATTCATATTGAAATACTTGACTCAGTCGTATTTCATGGTTGGTATAAGGTGGGATTTTTTTAAAAGATGCTCAAAGAGCCACTCCTTCAACAGATTGTCTAGATATATTATCTAACTTATCTGGGATTTCAAACATCTATTGATCTTGGTACTTCATTTTCTTTACTGAAATTGATGATTTGATAAAGACATTACACATAGGATCAGGATAGATGTAATTGAAGTTGTTCAACTTTAAGTGTTTTAACTTTCGTAAATTTTCGTTTCATTTTTGGATATTTTTGATAGATTTTGCATAATCTATTTCTTGTTGTATGAAACGATGCCATTTGTTTAAAGTTGACATGGTAAAGTGCTTACATACTTTTTCTGGATTTTATTGTGTTTTTCTAAATTTTTCTGAAGAAAAAGGTGTAGCCGATCCGGATCGGGGCAAGTGATCCGGATCCCGAACGCAGGATTTTTCCTGCGGGTAGCCGATCCGGATCACATTCTCGGCCGATCCGGATCACGGCTAGGGTTTTATATAGAAACATACAGATTCTTGATTTCTTTACCCTAATCTCTGGTTTTCAAGCCTCTAGAGTTTCTCTCTCTAGATTTCTTGCTTCTTGGTGCTTCAAAACTCAAAGTTCTTCGGATTCAAGTAAGTTTTCATGATCAAAACTCGGTTTTTCTCAGTTTTTATGGTTTTTCACCAAACGTGAGTTGAAAAATTGGAACTTTTTCGTTTGTGAATGGTTTTTGATCAAATTTCTTTTGAAATAAGAACTCTGGGTCAATTAGTTTTGCTTTTATGCTGGGATTTTACTTGATTAACGAGTTTTTAGGCTTCGATTTCTAAAAATTCGGTTTTAGGGCATAAAAGAGGAATTTTTGTAAATCATGGAATTGATCTATTTTTAAAATTCTTTTTGGAAAACTAATTTGATTCTTGGCTTCTCTACATGATTATGATTGTCTAGGTACAATGTTTTCAAATTTTTCAAAATTGACAATTTTTCATATGTTCTTGAGTTGGTTTCACAGGACACTTTCTTAAACTCAAAGCACTAGACGCAATGGCCTTCTCCTGGTTAATTCTGCTACTGGTTACGATGGTGCTCACCAGAGCAACTAATAAGTTGAAAAGAGCCAAGAAACTCCAAAGAAAAGGAGAAGTCGATGTCATAAGTGACACTGAACTTGAAGAGAATGAGAATGAGATTCATTGGGACATGATAACAGATGATGAAGATGATGAGGTATTGCCGACTAACTCAACACGAAAAGGAAAAGCTCCCTTGGACACTGGGAACGCTCCTATGCCTGCCCCAACTATCTCTATAAAACGTAAGCGACTTGCTCGACGTTTTGGACTGGGACAGGAGACCAAGGTTGACCCACCAATAGCTCCTGACTCTCCGCCACGTGTTGAAGAAGTATTTGTTAACAGTGACCGTCTTAGAGCGTTTGCACATCGCGAATGCATTGGCGAAAGGCACGTGAACATTGAGGCTCTACAAGGTCACTCCCCTGAATTTGGTACTTTGATTGAACAAGCAAATCTCATTCAAGTATGTCGCTTCCCAGAAACTCTCGGTTACTGCCTGCACCAGGTGAGGACCTTCTATACCAACGCACGGCATCTTCGCGAATTTGAAAACGGTCCTATGGAGTTCTACACGAATATCCAAGGCACGAGATTCAAAATCACTCCACAGTTGATTGGCGAGGTTTTGGGAATGGAAGCCAGCAAGAAAGGAGTCCACTACCTGAAAGGGATAAATTTGACAAATACTTTATGGCGAAAAGTTATCGAAGGAATTTGTCTCGAGGGAACACAGTCAACCGAAAAATCAGTTCGATCTAAAGAACTTCGTCTTGAATATCGCTTCTTAAATTTCATCACGTGTTACAATATACTTCCAAACATGCAGACGAAGGTTGTGAGATGGAAATTATCACAGCTTCTCAGGTTACTTTGACTAAGTCAGTCTCATCCGTGAAGAAACTTGTGAAGAAGCTGTTCGCGAAAATGGGGTGCACGACATCTGATGACTCCGACTCTCAGGAGTAGTTCTTTGCTTTAACTTCTGTTTGTTCTAACTTTGCAGGTTTTTCAATTTGATCCTTCGTTTGTTTTGCAGGTTTATAATTTTTGTAACCTCTCCTTGTTTTGTAATTATTTGGCTTTGTTTTGTGACAAAAAGGGGGAGAGAGTGAGAGAGTTAGAGAGAACTCTGAACAATGAATGATTGTGAATATCGATGATATCAAGGTAAGTATGAACCTCAACTCAACTTTGGTTTTTCTTTTGTGATTTGTGACATGCTTCTATACTAACTATTCGACTAACTATTTGGGCATGTAATATGACTAACAAGTTGATGTTGGACTAACATACTTTGACATTTGGTTTTCAACTGCTTAGAAGATATGTTGGTTTTTAACTATGCTTCTTTCACATATCTGATTTTTTTGTCATGATGAGACTAAACTCTATCTCTGTATTTGGTTTTGTATGCTCCAATTCTTGAGGTATCTAACGAATTTGTTTGTCAAGAATGTTTTCTGTGTGCAGAGATTACAGATGTCTAAGTCTAGAGTCTGTTCTAGGAGTTTATCTCATGTTTTTAATTTCTGGAACTCTTTTGTAAATTTTTGTTGTATGGTGATAGCAACAAAAATATCTTTTTGAATTTTCTTTGTGGATTTGTGTTTTGTCACGAAACCGCCAAAGGGGGAGATTGTTACGGAATTTGAGTTGGCGTATTTCGTGAATGTATTAAGTCTTGAAGATTGAAGATGAAGAAACTTTGGATCGTATACCTCAATCTCAAGAAAGAAGAATTCAAAAGGATCAGGTACGTTTAACTAAAGAATTTTGATGATCCGAATACTTCTTATAGTGTAGAAACACCTGGAAGAGGTTTTAATTGCTTATTCATCAAAAACTGGACATGGGACATGTTCAGGATCCGGATCGTGGCTTTCAATCCGGATCCCGAAAGGTGTTTGTTCATACACTGGTTCAATCCGGATCGCAGCACTCTCTGATCCGGATCCCGAACACTAGTTTTACCTGTGTGCTTCTTCGATCCGGATCAGGAATTGCAATCCGGATCCCGAACATGATATTCTGGTAAAACTGTATGAACGATCCGGATCGGGGACTACGATCCGGATCCCGAACAGGCAATTTTCTGGAAATCGTGGTTTGTGCTTCTGCAATCCGGATCGCCAGATCTGATCCGGATCGCCGTCGGGATTTCTTTCCAGAAAAGGCTGTTTTTGATCCGAATATTCTTCCTAGGGTTTCTAACCTATAAATAGCCCTTCCATTTCATTTCTAGGGCATCCGCAATAGATCGGCTGGTTAAGAAAAGATAGCCGAAAAGAAAAATCCACATATATAGAGAAGAACGGAAATCATTAGATCTATTCAATGGTTCTTCATCTATATTGATTGATTTGATTCTAGGTTTTCCATACTCACATTTTGAGTAGAATCAAATCAATGAATACTTAGATGGTATTTCCGATCTATCTTTAATCTAAGTATTCGGCGGATCATCACCACCCAAACAAACAACGATTTATCCCAAAATCGGCGCGTGGACTCGCGTGGCCTTGTGGATTCAAGGTGTTATCGCTCTCGTGGATTCGGAGCGAGGTGCGTTCGTGGATTCGAAGCGTGCCATTGGGTGAAGACCGTGGATTCGGTTGGACGTCGTGGACTCGACGTTGGACGCTGTGGATTCAGCGTTGGGCGCGGATCGTGGATTCGAGAAGCGTCGTGGAGCGAGCGGAGAAGATCTACTAGGAGCGTATGGTAAGAGGTTGAGTCGTCAGTGAGTACGCTATATCACCTTGTACGTGTGTTAATTCTAGTGGATTTCGCCGTGTTATCGGTCCCGTGGTTTTTTACTCCGGTTTGGAGTTTTTCCACGTAAAAATCTTGTGTGTTCTTTTATTTTTCCGCATTGGGTTTTATCGCACAATGATTTTTTGAGTGTTTATTGTTTACACCTATTCACCCCCCTCTAGGTGTTTTTTCTCCTATTAGATCCTTATAAACCTAAACCCAACAGATGTCTAAAAATCAATAAGGAATAAGGAGCAAACCGATTACACCGGAACCTTTCGCTAAAACCCTGTGCATAAATAAGTTGGGCACCAACCCCAGAGTACCTATCGGAGAGACGGAAGTCTCCCCTCGTGCACAATCACCTTTTGATGCTTTTAACCTCTTCACGGTGCTGGTGTGTCATTTTCAGCTGGCGCGAAGAGGTCCTCACGGCTCCCACTCCTTTGTGAGGCACACGGGTCAAAAAGACCACTTCTCCCGAAAAGTACACCCATGCGGAGGCCAATCCGCCTGTGTACGTGCAGCATTCGAAACGGATTTGCCGAGATCGGCGTGTATTAAGCACCGCGACCGCAGCCGCAACAGTTGTATTATAAGATAAAATACATTCATGCGAAAGGTTAACTGTCCATCTACTTTGTTAGACAAATTGAGAGCATTTTAATGATGATAGATGCACTTACTGCACTTGTTGCACTTATTGCAACTGTACCCACCTAGTTGAGAAGAAAACGGGACACCTGAGTCTTTTGCACACTCCCGCTGCGCACCTGAACCTAAAGAAAGTCCGCAAGGATAAACCATAATCAAAATGTGTACTAACATCCCAAAACGAAAAACCCAATTTACTCTTTTTGACGGAAAAGTCCAACACCGTCCGGTTCGCCGAAAACCGGAATCCCGCGCCGCTGTCGCCGCCCGCCGGAGCCCCGTGCGGCTCGAAACCGCGCGGCGTGTCTCCGCGGGCGGCGCCCACGCGGCGCCCGCCTCGCGCGGCGCCCGCGCGGGTGCTGCCCGTGCGGCGGCCGCGCGGAGCCCGCGCGGGTGCGGCCCCGCGCGGCGCCCGCGCGGTGCCCGCGCGGCGCCCGCGCGGGTGCGGCCCCGCGCGGGTGCGGGCCCGCACGGCGCCCGGGCGGTTGCGGGCCCGCGCGGGTGCCGCCCGCGCGGCAGCCGCGCGGCGCCCGCGCGGTATCCGCGCGGCGCCCGCGCGGGTACGGCCCGCGCGGTTTCCTCCGTCGCCGCTCGCGGCGGCGACCGGCCTTCCGCGAAATCCCTCCGCACGATGCCCTAGCGGCACCGCGCGTCTCCGCCGTCTGTTCCGCGCCCTAGCACGACGACGATGACGGCGACGGTGACGGAGACGACGGAGAAGACCAAAAACTCCGCAAAATAACGACGGAAAAATCCCGAAAAATTATAAAAATTATTTTACTAACCGAAGATCGACGGGAAGGTCGCCCGATCGCGTTCTTGCCTTCGGTTCGATGTCCGGGAAGATCGGGCTCTTTCTCTTTCTCCTTTTCCTTTCTTCCGGCTAGGGTTCCGTCTTTTCCCTTTTCTCTTTCTTTCTCTCCTCACCGGTTAGGGTTTTTATTTTTCTTTTCTTTTCCTCCGATAATCGGGATCACTTTTATAATCCCTATTATTTGATTATTTATTTAATTAATTTTCTCCTTACTTCGTACGTACGTGGAAAGAAAAATCCACAAATATTCGGATTTTATCTCTTAAAATAAATATCAGATCCACGAGATAAAATCCCACCTTTTAAATCCTAGTCACCGATTATTTAATTTATTTAATTAAATAATCATGGAAAATAAATTCCCGATTTTATTTATCGTCACCGATTAATTAATTCTCAATTAATTAATCACACGGATTATCCAAACTTCCTCAGAAAGCGTGTCGGATAATTTACACGAATTCCGATGCGCGTCTAAAGTCATCGCGATCTTAGAAACCCCATTCCGGAAGATCCGTACATCGGATTTCTCGATCCGATCGCACCGTCGGTCTACATTTTTCGGGCCCTTTGTCAGAAAAATACCCGCACCCCGCACCGGCCGACTTTTAAAAATTAAATAATTTTATTTCACTTAACGGCTTAAATAATTTACATGTGAGTCGAAAGTACCCATAAGGGCCGAATCACTACACGAACCGAGGATCCCGATCCGACACAATAGAAACGGACACTCTATGAAGACGCATAATCTCATCAATGTATAGTTATGGCAACTTGTCCCTTGACCATGTGTTGTGGATTGGCAAGAAATGTGCCGCTTTGGTTAGTCGATCCACCACCACCCATATCGCGTCGTGGCCCACTTGAGATCTAGGCAAGCCCACGATGAAGTCCATCGCAATATTCTCCCACTTCCAAACGAGTATTTGTAGGCTTTGAAGTTTGACCGCCGGAAGTTGATGCTCGGCTTTAACCTGTTGGTACACTAGGCATTTAGCCACAAAGCGCCCAACATCCTTCTTTATACCTGATCACCAGAAATGCATCCTCAAATCCTTATACATTTTGGTACCACCGGGGTGGATCGTATACAGCGATCGGTGTGCTAGTTGAAGAATCTCATCACGAATGTCCTCGTCGCTAGGTACAAACACCCGACCCCGAAACTTCAAGACTCACTCTGAGTCCACATTGAAATCCACCGCGCACCCACCCTCAATGTCAGACCGCACCTTTATGAGTTTCTCGTTAGTGGCTTGCTTTTCTTTAATTCTCTCCAACAAGGTGGGTTGCACTCTAAGTGTCATAAGTGTCGCGGATGCACCGGAAGGCACAACTTCCAATCCAAACCGTCGCATCTCTGCTTGCAATGGAAACTGATCGATGATGATCATGGCGAGTTTTTCCACGGACTTTCTACTCAAAGCATCGGCCACCATATTTGCCTTTCCCGGGTGGTATAGGATACTAACATCGTAGTCCTTTAATAGCTCAAGCCAAACTACTACCCGAAGCATCACTATACACCACAAAACTTTTCCCCGCCATAGGTAAAGCGAGAATTGGAGCCGATGTCAACTTGTCCTTGACCAATTAGAAGCCCTTTTCACACTTATCGCTCTAAATAAATTTGGCCCCTTTTCTCGTGAGACTAGTAAGTAGAGCGGTAATTTTGGAGAATCCCTCCACGCACCATCTATAACATTAGTTGGTCGGGACCAATCTTTGATCGCTTCGATCTTCTTGGGGTCCACTGATATCCCCGCTTCAGAAATCACATGCTTGAGGAAATCCACTTTTCGAAGCCAAAATTCGCATTTCTTCAACTTTGTGAATATGCCCCGCTCCCAAAGCACTTGCAAAACCTGTCGAAGATGATCCTCGTGCTCAATGTCACTTCGAGAGTAGACCAAAATATCATCAATAAAGACTATGACAAATCGGTCCAGGAATGGTTATAAGACGCGATTTATTAAATCATGAATGCCGCCGGAGCATTAGTCAACCCAAACGGCATTACTGTGAACTCATAATATCCATCTCGCGTCCTAAAAGCCGTCTTATGAACATCCCCCGGCTTAATCTTCAATTAGTGTTATCCCGATTGAAGGTCAATCTTTGAGAATACTCGGGAACCTTGCAATTGATTGGACAGATCATCGAACCTTGGCAATGGATATCGGTTCTTGATTGTTAACTTATTGAGTTCTCGATAATCCACACATAGCAGCAATGACCTGTCTTTCTTCTTCACGAACAAAACTGGAGCTCCCCAAGGAGATACACTGGGCTTAATAAAACCCTTGTCCAACAAGTCCTGTCACTGGGCCTTGAGCTCCTTCAACTCGGCCTGGGCCATTCTATAAGGCGCTTTAGAAATTGGAGTCGTCTCGGAAACCAAGTCTATATCCTAGATATTAACATTGTTATATCATGCTTGGCATACTGGTATCATTATATGTGATGACCCGAATCTCCGTGGATGTTAGTAGCGGGATCAGTGGCTTCTGGATGCCCATTATTGTGTGATGGAGGTGTTTGCGCACGAAACGGACACGAGAAATGGACTCAGCGTGGAAAATGGATCAAATCACCTATTTGGACGCCTTTGTCGAGAGTTAGAGGCGTGCGCGCACGAAACGGACACCAAAAATGGATTCAACGTGAAAAATCGATCAAAATCGCCTATTTGGACGTTTTTTTCGGACGCCCCAAAACGGGTTTTGTTAAGAAATTTGTGTTGGCGTATTTCGTGAAAATGGTTAAGTCTTGAAGATTGAAGATGAAGAAGTTTGGATCATATACCTCAATCTCAAGAAAGAAGAATTCAAAAGGATCAGGTACGTTTAACTAAATATTTTTGGTGATCCGAATACTTCTTATAGTGTAGAAACACTTGGATGAATTTTTAATTGCATAAAAATTAAAAACTGGACATATTACATGTTCAGGATCCGGATCAGGCACTACAGTTCGGACCCCGAACATAGGGTAGTTCATGCGCAATTCCAATCCGGATCGTGGCTACTTCAGTCCGGACCCCGAACGTGGAATTTGCAGGAATTGCATGAACAGTCCGGACCGTGGTTATTTCAGTCCGGACCCCGAAGGTATATTTTTCTGGAAATAGTCTGTTTAGTCACGACAGTCCGGACCGCCAAATTTTTAGTCCGGACCGTCGTCCTGAAAAATTCCAGAAATGTTAGTTTTCGATTCTTATCTTTTTCCAATGGTTTCTAACCTATAAATAAACCCTACGATTCATTTTTTAGGGTAATCCAAAAATAAGCCGAATAATCCGAAAAAGAAAAAAATCCACATATAGAGAAGAAAGGAAATAACTAGATTTAATTCTATGTTTCTTCATCTATATTAATTAATTTGATTCTAGGATTTCAAACTCAGATTTTGAGTAGAATCAAATTAATGAATACTTAGATGGTATTTCCGATCTATTTCTAATCTAAGTATTCGGCGGATCATCACCACCCAAAAACAACGATTTTTCCAAAATCGGCGCGTGGACTCGCGTGGCCTTGTGGATTCAAGGTGCAACCGCTCTCGTGGATTCGGAGCGAGGTACGTTCGTGGATTCGAGACGTGCTACTGGGTGAAGACCGTGGATTCGGTCGGACGTCGTGGATTCGACGTTGGACGCCGTGGATTCGGCGTTGGACGCTAATCGTGGATTCGAGGAGCGTTGCGGAGCGAGCGGAGAAGATCTACTAGGAGCGTATGGAAAAAGGTCGAGTCGTCTGTGAGTACGGTATATCACCTTGTACGTGTTTTAATTCTAGTGGATTTCGCCGTGTTATCGGTCCCGTGGTTTTTTACTCCGGTTTTGGAGTTTTTCCACGTAAAAATCTTGCGTGTTATTTTTCATTTCCGCATTGGGTTTTATTGCGCAATGATTTTTGAGTGTTTACTGTTTACACCTATTCACCCCCCTCTAGGTGTTTTTTCTCCTATTTAGATCCAATTAATACAACCCAACAAGTGGTATCAGAGCGGGAATAGGGTTGTAAACAATGGTTGAAGGTGGAAACATCAACAGACCCCCATTCTTCGATGGAACAAATTATGCCTACTGGAAAGTACGGATGAAAGCCTTTTTAATTTCCATCGACGAACGGGTGTGGCAATCAATCGAGTTAGGATGGTCTAATCCAACTGAAATTATTGCTGATGTTCGCACCATCAAACCTAGGTCGAAATGGACCAAGGAAGAGATTGACTCATCTTCTTACAATGGCAAAGGTGTTAACGCTCTATTTAATGCTTTGTCACAAACTGAGTTCTCTCGCGTCTCGGCATGTGAGACTGCGAAAGAAATCTGGGATGTTCTACAAGTTACACATGAGGGAACAAACCTTGTGAAGATTCAAAAACTGCAAATGCTTACGAGCAAGTTTGACTCCATTTTTATGGCAGAAAATGAATCGTTCACAGATTATTATACACGATTGCAAGACATCGTGAATACATGTGCTAACTTGGGAGAGAAAATTCCAGAATCTAAAGTTGTAAGAAAGATTTTAAGGACTCTTCCTGAAAGATTTCGTTCCAAGGTTACGGCCATTGAAACAGTTAAACACCCGGACGAAATCCGTGTAGAAGAATTAGTTGGTGCACTTCAAACATATGAAATGACATTTCCTACTAACTATTCTTCTGGAAAAGCATCCTCTTCTAAGTCTTCAGGTTTTGCATTGAAATCAACTAAAGAAGAAGACGCGGATTCATCCTCCTCAGACGATGACGAGAACCTATCTATGGAGGATTTCGAGAAGCAACTTGCTCTCTTGACAAGGAAGTTTCGCCGAAACTTTCGAAGGGGTAATTCAAGCAAAATTCCATCCTTCGTAAAGTCGAAGAAAGGCAAGGGTTCTTCAAGCTACAAGTCAAGAAAGCAAGAGAGTTTTTCAAAGGATAAGAAAAACTCGGAGGGACAAGTACAATGCTTCAAGTGTCGAGGCTACGGCCACATTGCAACGGAGTGTCCCAATAAGAATCCGGCAAAGAAGAAGGCGATGCAAGCAGTCACTTGGGATGACACCTCAACGACAAATGAGTCATCTTCCAGTGATGAAGAAAATAACGCAACGGCGTTCCACGCGTCCACATCTTCACCCTTCATGTGCTTAATGGCAAGTACATCCGATTCATTGTCCAACTCCTCCCATGTTGAAAAGAATGCCATGGACGACGAATCGAGTAACTCCGAAGGTGAAGATTTTGCTCTTGCCTACCATAAACTTTTGAGGGATTCAAAGAAATTGGCAAAGCAAAACAGGAGTTTGAGAGGGAGATTGCAGGATCTCGAAGAAGAAGTAAAAAGGGCAACTTCTCTCTCAAACGCTTTTGAAGTGGAAAGGGATAATTTGATCAAAGTAAATGTTTTCCTTCAAGAAAAAAATGAGCATTTCGAGAAGGAACATATAAAATTGGTGGATAAGGCGAATTACTTCTTGAAGCTCTACAGCGAGGCTCGACAGGAAAAAATGGAAATGACGAAGACCATTTTCCAACTCAAGGATGATTTAAAGCGATTTTCTTTGGGAAGGAGTAAGTTGGATAAGCTTCTTGGTCTTGGTCAAACAAACCGATTCGGCCTCGGATACAATCGAACGGGAGACAGTCCTAGTTCGAGTAAGACAGTTTTTGTGCCTCAGTCGGTATCTCCTCCTCCGACACCGGAATTCACGACAAACAACGACAACAAGCCTACTTCACCCTCTTCGGGATCGTCAAGCACAAAGGTATGTTTTCGTTGTGGTTTTGCAGGGCACATAAGGAGAAATTGCAAGATGGGAGCGAAACGGTCAACTCAAGCACCTCTTGCAACAACTACCAAAAGGGTGATTCCCCGGAAATCAAAAAAAAAATTTTCAAAGGGAAAGAGCCTTGGTAGTTCACCTCGCAAGACGACGTCATCAAGGAGTAGCAACCAATCAAACAAGACGCTTTCACCAAGGAGAATAACTTCACATTCATTGCCAACGCAGTCCAAAAAGGTTTGGGTGCGCAAAGGTGAAATTTTCCCTTGTCTTGTCATTCATACCTCCTTGCATGCTTATGATAATTCGTCTTGGTATCTGGATAGCGGGTGTTCCCGTCATATGACCGGTGACAAAAATTATTTTCAAACATTTGAGAAAACCTCCGGAGGACTTGTAGTTTTCGGAGACGGTCGTTCTTCTAAAATTGTTGGAAAAGGAACAATTGCTATTCCAGATGGCCCGGTTTTGAACAATGTTCTATTTGTTGAAGGCCTTAAGACTAACCTCATTAGCATTAGTCAACTTTGTGACAATGGTTTTTCAGTTAAATTTTCTTCTGCGGAATGTATTGTAACTGATAAGGACCATGTATTCTTTTTAAAAGGGGTTAGATCTGAAAATAATTGCTATGTCGTTCCAAATAAAATTTCTGAAAATTGTAACCTAGCTTCTTTGAATAATGAAACGCTTTGGCATGAAAGGCTAGGTCACATAAATTTTAAGGAACTTGCAAGAATTTCAAATAAAGACGTGGTCAAGGGGGTTCCTAAACTTTCACTTAAAGAAAACATTGTGTGTGGCGGTTGTCAAAAGGGAAAACAATCAAGGACTGCACACAAGAACTTGAACCACGTTGGTACCAAACGGCCTTTAGAATTATTGCACATGGATTTAATGGGGCCAACTCGTCAACCATCTTTGGGAGGTAAATGGTATATTTTTTTATTGGTTGATGATTTCTCTAGATACTCATGGGTAGCATTTTTAAAAGAGAAAGCAGATACTTTCGATTCTTTTCATGAGATTTGTCATCGTATTATGATTGAAAAGAATGAAAAGATCGTTCGTGTTAGAAGTGATAGAGGTGGAGAATTCATAAATTCTAAATTCATTGATTTTTGCACTTCCAACGGCATAAACATGAATTCTCAGCACCCTATACACCTCAACAGAATGGTGTAGTCGAGCGCAAAAACAGGGTTGTACAAGAGATGGCACGTGTTATGCTTCATAGCCGGAATTTACCGTTATATTTTTGGGCTGAAGCTGTGAACACTGCAGTCTATGTAATTAATCGAGTGTATTTGCGCCCGGGAACTTTAAATACACCATATGAACTATGGTTCTGTAGAAAACCAAATATCAAATATTTTCGTATCTTTGGGAGTCGCTGTTACATTTTACGTGACCGCGAAAATCTTGGAAAATTTGACTCTCGAAGTGACGAAGGGATTTTCATGGGTTATTCTACAAACAGTAGAGCATATCGGGTATTTAACCTGGAATCTAAAACGATGGTAGAATCTATAAATGTTAAAGTAGATGAAGCTTTTCACTTTGCATCTGATAAATCTACCCCTGATATGTCTCTTGATGATGATACTCCTGTAAATGCATCTTCTCATAATAATTCTTCCGATAATATTGATGCATCTAATGGTTCTTCAAGTTTATCTGATGTGCAGGAATCATCACATGTACCTCCGAGTACTCCGTTACCTCAAACGTTACGCATCTCCAAGGATCATCCAGAATCTAACATTATTGGAGACCCACAAGAAGGAGTCAGGACTCGGAGACAGTTGGTTTGTGGAGTCGCATGTTACGTCTCCATGATAGAACCAAAGAACGTCGATGAAGCTCTTCAGGATGACTACTGGATTGAAGCGATGCAGGAAGAGCTCCATCAGTTCGAACGAAACAAAGTCTGGGAATTAACGAAGCCTCCGAAGCAACACAACGTGATTGGTACTAAATGGATTTTCAAGAATAAGAAAAATGAGGATGGTACCATCATCAGAAACAAAGCACGTCTAGTTGCTCAAGGCTATTCACAAATAGAAGGAATAGACTTTGATGAGACGTTCGCCCCGGTAGCTAGACTCGAGTCCATTCGTATCTTATTCGCAATTGCTTGTCATTTTAAAATAAAATTCTTTCAAATGGACGTTAAGAGCGCGTTTTTAAATGGGTTTTTGAACGAGGAAGTTTATGTGGCTCAACCGAAAGGTTTTGTAGACCATAAACTACCTAACCATGTTTTTCGTTTGAAAAAGGCTCTTTACGGTCTAAAACAAGCACCGCGAGCGTGGTACGAAAGGTTGACAAAGCACCTTTTGGAGAAGGGCTATACTCGAGGGGGAGCTGATCGGACTCTCTTTGTGAAGCATTATCAGGATAACTTCATTGTAGCACAAATCTATGTCGATGACATTGTATTTGGTGCAACAAGAGATAATGATGCTTCTAAATTCGCTGAAACCATGGAGAGCGAATTTGAGATGTCCATGATGGGCGAACTGACATACTTTCTTGGATTGCAAGTGAAACAAAATGTAGAAGGCATCCATCTGTGCCAATCCAAGTATGCAATGGAGTTGGTCAAAAAGTTTGGATTAGAAAACTCTAAAGATTTTCTGACTCCAATGGGAACTAGCAACAAGGGATTAGGAAGTGAATCTCTTAGTGAAAGTGTAGACGAGAAGCTTTATCGCAGCATGATTGGAAGTCTACTCTACCTCACGGCTAGTCGCCCGGATATATCCTTTAGTGTTGGGATCTGCGCGAGATATCAGTCAGCACCAAAGGAGGTTCACCTGAAAGCGGTGAAACGAATCATCCGGTACGTCAAAGGAATCGTAAATTTCGGAATTTGGTATCCTATGGGAACAAGTCTTGACATTATAGGATATTCAGATGTCGATTGGGCAGGATCTGTGGATGATCGGAAAAGTACGAGTGGTGCATGTTTTTATCTTGGCCATTGCCTTGTTGCATGGCATAGTAAAAAGCAAAACTGCATTGCACTCTCGACTGCCGAAGCGGAATATATTTCAGCGGGTAGTTGTTCAACCCAACTCATTTGGATGAAAAGTGTGTTGAGCGACTTCCGAATTTCAGCAACTTCGGTAACAATTCTTTGTGACAACACAAGTGCTATAAATATTTCCAAAAACCCTGTGTTGCACTCAAGAACAAAACACATTGAACTTAGATATCATTTTCTAAGAGAGCTAGTTGAATCAAATATTCTTCAACTTTCCTACATTTCAACTGAAGATCAATTAGCTGACATTTTAACAAAACCTTTGGATCAAAAACGATTTATTCATTTGCGTAAGGCAATTGGAATGCTTTCCTTGAAATAATTTTTTTTTGAAACCATTGCTAAGGTTAGGTTTTGTTTTGTGTTTTTGTTCATTATCTATGTTTGTACATAGAACATTAATTGAGCATTAGTTATATTGACTTTAACTGCATCCTTTCATATAATTAGAAATTTATTATGCTTTGGATATCATAATAATTCAGTTGATGCAATGATCATTTATGTCAATTAAGTCATCTTTTAAGTGATCAAAGTCAATTTCTCTCTCAATGATCTCTTGGTATAGTTTTTATCTTATTTGACAATTGAGTCGAGTATGAAATCGAGATCAATCTTTGGTTGAATACTTTATATTTAAATAATTGATAGCCAATTGAGGGGGAGTTAATGTAAATTGTTATGCTCAAAAGATGTGGAAAGAGTTACATCCCAATGAGGAGTGTGAAAACTACCACCACATGGAGGAAAGAGCTACCACCTCGGTCGTCCGAGTACTGTGTGCAGCTACCACATGTATACCAAGCATGGTTTTTCAAGTTGATTAAGTAAAATGCTTTTTGGAATACTTGACCCCGTCAAATTCCAAGGTTGGTATAAGGTGGGAATTTTAATGAAAGATGCTCAAAGAGCCACTCTCTTCAACAAATTGACTAGATACATTATCTAACATATTTGGGATTTCAAACATCTATTGATCTTGGTATTTCATTTTCTTTACCAAATTAATGATTTGATAAAGGCATTACTCATAAGATCATGATAGATGTAATTGAACTTGTTCAACTTTAAGGGATTTAATTTTTATAAATTTTCGTTTCATTATTTGGATATTTTTGATAGATTTTGCATAATCTATTTCTTTTTATATGAAACGATGATTTTCATTTAAAGTTGATACACAAAAGTGCTTACAATCTTTTTCTGGATTTTCTAGAATTTTTCTGAAGAAAAAGTTTGAAGCCGGTCCGGACTGGACAATCCGTTCCGGATCCCGAAGGCAGGATTTCCTGCGGGTAGCCGATCCGGACTGGATTCTTGAGGCAGTCCGGGCCGCGGCTAGGGTTTTATCTAGAACCAAAGGGTTTTGATTTCTTTTTACTTCAATCTTTTGTTCCTAAGTCTCCAGAGCTTCTCTCTCTAGAAAACAAGCAATTTGGAGCCTTTCCAACTCAAGTTCTTCGATTCAAAGTGAGTTTTCTTGATCAAAACTTCAGTTTTTCACTGTTTTTATCTTTTTGCTCAAAACGTGAAGGAAATCATGTAACTTCGTCGTTAGAGATTGGTTTTTGGTCAAATTTCTTTTGAAATAAGAACTCTGAGTAGATTAGTTTTGATTATATGCTAGGTTTTCTCTTGATTAACGAATTTTTAGGCTTCGATTTCTAAAATTTTGATTTTAGGGCATATAATGAGAATTTTTGAAAATCATGGAATTGATATATTTTTAAAATTTTTTTTGCAAAACTAATTTGATTCCTAATCTCTCTACACGATAATGATTGTTTGGGTACAATTTTTCAAATTTTTGAAAATTAACAATTTTTTCGTGTTCTTGAGTTTTTGCTCACAGGATTCTCTTTTTCACAAAAGATAGCAGAGATGGTGATCACCTGGATAATCTTTCTTCTAACTGCTATGGTTCACACTAGGGCGACGAATAAATTGAAAAGAGCAAAGAAAACTCTTCGAAAAGGGGAGTGTGTTCTTGTTAACGACTCAGAGACTGAATCTGAAAAAGAAGAGGTGAACTGGGACGAATTGATGGACGATGAAACAACGCTTATTAAGTCGACGCGAAAGACCCTTGATTCACCAAAAGGAAAGACTGCTGTGGATAAAGGTAAAGCACCAATGACATCATCATCTATCTCGATGAAAAGAAAAAGACTGGCTCGAAGGTTCGGACGAGCACGAGGGGTTGAAATTAATGAACCAATAGCTCCTGATTCTCCACCCCGTGAGGAACAAGTCTCTGTTAATACAGACCGTCTAAGGGCGTTTGAGAACAGAGAATGCATCGGCGAAAGGCATGTTAACGTTGGTGCTCTTCGAGACCACTCCCCGGAGTTTGGTAAGTTAATTGAACAGGCCAACCTGTTGGGTTATAAGTAATTGGATCTAAATAGGGGAAAAAACACCTAGAGGGGGGTGAATAGGTGTAAACAATAAACACTCAAAAAATCATTGCGCAAATAAACCCAATGCGGAAAAATAAAAGAACACGCAAGATTTTTACGTGGAAAAACTCCAAACCGGAGTAAAAAACCACGGGACCGATAACACGGCGAAATCCACTAGAATTAACACACGTACAAGGTGATATACCGTACTCACAGACGACTCAACCTTTTTCATACGCTCCTAGTAGATCTTCCCGCTCGCTCCACGACGCTTCTCGAATCCACGATCCGCGCCCAACGCTGAATCCACAGCGTCCAACGTCGAGTCCACGACGTCCAACCGAATCCACGGTCTTCACCCAGTGGCACGCTTCGAATCCACGAACGTACCTCGCTCCGAATCCACGAGAGCGGTTGCACCTTGAATCCACAAGGCCACGCGAGTCCACGCGCCGATTTTGGGGTAAATCGTTGTTTGTTTGGGTGGTGATGATCCGCCGAATACTTAGATTAAAGATAGATCGGAAATACCATCTAAGTATTCATTGATTTGATTCTACTCAAAATGTGAGTATGGAAAACCTAGAATCAAATCAATCAATATAGATGAAGAAACATAGAATAAATCTATTGATTTCCTTTCTTCTCTATATATGTGGATTTTTTCTTTTCGGCTATTTTCTTCTGTAATAGCTCGTGCCCTAGAAATGAATACAGGGCCTATTTATAGGTTAGAAACCCTAGGAAGAATATACGGATCAAAAACAGCCTTTTCTGGAAAGAATTACCGACGGCGATCCGGATTGGATTTGGCGATCCGGATTGCAGAAGCACAAAAGACGGTTTCCAGAAAATTGCTTGTTCGGGATCCGGATCGTAGTCCCCGATCCGGATTGTTCATACAGTTTCACCAAACATCACATTCGGGATCCGGATTGCAAATCCTGATCCGGATTGGAAAAGTGAAAAGGTAAAACCAGTGTTCGGGATCCGGATCAAAAGATGCTGTGATCCGGATTGAAACAGTGTATGAACAAAACACCCTTCGGGATCCGGATTGCAAGCCACGATCCGGATCCTGAACATGTCCCATGTCCAGTTTTTGATGATTAAGCAAATAAAACCTCTTCCAGGTGTTTCTACACTATAAGAAGTATTCGGATCATCAAAATTCTTTAGTTAAACGTACCTGATCCTTTTGAATTCTTCTTTCTTGAGATTGAGGTATACGATCCAAAGTTTCTTCATCTTCAATCTTCAAGACTTAATACAATCACGAAATACGCCAACTCAAATTCCGTAACAATCTCCCCCTTTGGCGGTTTCGTGACAAAACACAAATCCACAAAAGAAAATTCAAAAAGATATTTTTGTTGCTATCACCATACAACAAAAATTTACAAAAGAGATCCAGAAATTAAAAACATGAGATAAACTCCTAGAACAGACTCTAGACTTAGACATCTGTAATCTCTGCACACAGAAGGCATTCTTGACAAACAAAATCGTTAGATACCTCAAGAATTGAAACATTCAAAACCAACTACAGAGATAGAGTTTATTCTCACCATGACATTTGAAAAATTCAGATATGTAAGAGAGAGAATCATAGTTAAAACCAACATATCTTCTAAGCAATCGAAAACCAAATGTCAAAGTATGTTAGTCCAACATCAACTTGTTAGTAATATTACATACCCAAATAGTTAGTAGAATAGTTAGTAGGAGCATGCAACCAATCAACAAATAAAAACCAAAGTTGAGTTGAAGATACTTACCTTAATGTTCACAATCATTGTTCATTGTTCAAAGTTCTGAAAGTTCTCTCTGACTCTCTCCCCCTTTTTGTCACAAAACAAAGCCAAATAATTACAAAACAAAGGGAGTTAAAAAGATAAACAAAAATTAAATACCTGCAACAAGCAAAGATCAAATTGAAAAACCTGCAAAGTTAGAGCAAAACGATTAAAACAGAAAGTTACTCCTGAGAGTCGGAGTCATCGGATGTCGTGCATCCCATTTTAGCAAACAACTTCTTCACTAGTTTCTTCACTGATGAGACGGACTTATTCAGAGTGATTTGAGAAGCTGTGAGGACTTCCATCTCATTTTTCATAGTATGAAGATCTCCTCGCATTGCAGTGAACTCAGCCGACATACGTTCCTGTTCATTCGACAGCCGCTGTTGTTCTTTAAGGATAGAGGTGACAGAGGCATCATCGTCAGAGGTGGATGGTGGTGCCTGCTGTGGAGGAGGAACTGGAGCTGTGGAAGTAGTTGCTGGTTGTCGAGCTCGTTGCCAGATTGGAGGAGATGGGGATCATCTTGCTTTGTTGACAGAGACTTTACAATAGTTGTCTCATTTATTGTCCCCAAACTATACATATAAGAGCTCGCGCTTGTATCCACTTTAAACTTTTTAAGGATGCGCATGATAATCATTGGGTATGGTAGTCGCTCTGTGGGGTGAGAGTGTTCGACATACCGCGTCATCCTATGCCAAATGAGATACGGAATATTCATATTTGCTCCCATCAAAATGGTCGGGTTGCCAAGAAGATAGAGAAAGAGCATTCTATCCCACCGAAGGACTTTCGTGTTCATATTGGGAAGAATGTTGTAACAGACAATGAAGTTTATGTACTTGTACTCTTTTTTAAGTTCTTTGGAGAAAACAGAATTTCCGGTAGACAAAGTTTCCGGAACGCAGATTCCGTTAACTACAACTCTCCACGAGTTGGCGTTGAAGCTTTGAGTCTTGAGGTAGTGGAGTCCATCAGATCTTGCTTTCATATTAAGCACCTCTCCAATCAGTTGGGGAGTGACTTTGATCTTGATACCTTTAACCACGGTATGAAATTCTCGTCGTCCGTCCTCATGATCTATCAGACTTGCAGCATTTTGATAAAACATTCGAACTGAGTGTGGACAGTACCCAGTTGATTCAGGAAAGTTACAAATTGGAGCAAGCCCGACTTGGTCAAACAGAACTCCAAACTCTGCAGATCGATTCTTCATCTGTTGGACATTAACATGTCTTTCCCCAATGCATTCCCTCTTTTCAAAATCTTTGATTCTTGTGGAGCTAATGAATTCCGGAGGAGGGGGCTGGCTAGCAATTGGTTCCTCAATTGAAATTCCCGTTGTACTGCCTCGTTTTCTTACGCCAGTCTTTGTTCGTGTTCTAATTTGACTTGGTTCCATGGGAGCTTTTCCCTTTTCTGCAGCAGTAGGAGGAACTTTTGTCTTCTTTGAGGCTTCTGCAGGTGCTTTCCCTTTGGATACAATAGGGACATCTTCCTCAATCTCTAGGTTATCCTAGTCAATCGAGTCCGTTTCCGAATCCGTGCCGGAATCATCCTCAGCTCGCTTGGTTCTCTTTGCTTTCTTAGGTTTGGCAGTGTCCTTAACATGGACCATTGCAGCAAGTAGGAAAATGATCCAGGTGATCGCCATTGCTGAAAGTGCTTTGAGTTTTGAGAAAATGTCCTGTGCAAACCAACTCAAGAACATATGAAAAATCGTCAATTATGAAAAATTTGAAAAATTGTACCTAGACAATCATAATCTTGTAGAGAAGCCAAGAATCAAATTAGTTTTCCAAAAAGAATTTTAAAAATAGATCAATTCCATGATTTCCCAAAATTCCTCTTTTATGCCCTAAACCAGAATTTTTAGAAATCGAAGCCTAAAAACTCGTTTATCTTGAGAAAACCCAGCATAAAAGCAAAACTAATTGACCCAGAGTCCTTATTTCAAAAGAAATTTGATCAAAAACCATTTACAAACGAAAAAGTTTCAAGATTTCAACACACGTTTGATGAAAAACTGTAAAAATCGAGTTTTGATCAATAAAACTTACTTGAATATTGAAAGATGTAGATCTTTGAGTCCTGGTGAATTTCCCGCAAAAATCAGCTTAAAATTCCACTTCTTCCATCCTGGGGAGCAAAAACACTGAGCATTGCTCAAAACCACATCCAGAACCTCAGCTGTACATAACAATCTCAGAGATGGCTAAATTTACCTAACTTAGGGTACAAATTGGAAATTCCACAAAATACGAAAATTTGAGCTCTGTAAGTCCTGGAAATTTATCAACAAAAATCAACTTAAAATTCCATTTGTACATCCCAGGGGAGTAAAAACACTAACCTCTGCTCGAAATCTCAAACTGAAAACAAGTGTCTCAAAGATTGCCATATTTACCTGGTTTAGAGCTCTAATTAGATCTCCTCTTCAATACCAAAGTTGTATATCTTGAAGTTGTGAAGAGAACCACGCAAGAATCATCCCAAAATTCCATTTCTACACTTCTGGAGACCTTCTGGAAGAAATTGCGACGAAATTGAACCAAAACCAGCAATGCTCAAGCTCCAACAATGGTGGATTCCTTGATGAAGAAGAAGAAGATGAAGACTGCATCTTGGACTCCTTAGCAGCTAAGAGGTAGGTGAAGTCCAAAAGAGTAAACCCCAGCCATGAAGCTCCCTTAAATAGGCTTAACAAGCTCCTACAATGGGCTTGAGGTGCAACAAACCTCCTTACCAACTCCTCTTTCACAACTAATCCCCCTTGCACCCGATCCGGTGCAAGGGGGGTCGGATCCTTCCCGTCCGACCGCCTGTGTGGCGCGACCGCACAGCGCCAGCGCACAGCCCACGCGCGGGTGCGCGCCACGCGTGCGCGCATGCGCGGCGTACGGTGCCCGGTGCACCGCGCGTGCACCGGGCGCCCGCCCGGAGCCGTGGACCGGGTGCAGCGCGGCCGTGGACCGCGCTGCACCGGCCGGTCTACCTGCCGTGCGCCAGGCCCCGTGGACTCGGTCCACACCCCCAGCAACACCAAGAACTCTACATTAAGCCCAAAAAAATCCAGAAAAAGCCTATTTTGCACAGTTTTTCGCCCTGAGTCCATTTCTCTCGTCCATTTGGCGAACCGAGGCTTCCGACACACCGAAATAGCACACTCAAAACTCTCCAAAACATAACTGTACAACCACCGCACTTCCGCACATCCCCGTTATGCGGTTTTTCGCACTGGATTCGATTTTCGCGTCCTCTTCGCGCACCGGCGACTCAAACACACCCAAAATATGCCGACAAGCTACCAATCCACTAGTAACCCAACTCACAAGGATTTCGGGTCTTCCAATTACCCATGCGATCCCTTTTTAAATCCGAAGTCCACCACTTGGGTCCAAATCGCGCGCAAGCGCCACCGACACACCACGCAGGCTTGCAGTGATGCGACAAAATTCCAACTTGCATCACAAATCCCTATTTCGGGCCCGACAAGCGTGCAAACACTCCCAACGGCCACTAAAAGCTGCCCCGACAATCAGCAAACCCTACGCGGTTTTCCGGGACCTCACATCCTCCCCCACTAAAAGAAAGTTTCGTCCTCGAAACTAGGTCAAGACCATCAGGAGTCACAAATACCACGGGTAGGTATCCATCAATACGCCTCCAGCTCCCAAAACACCTCTCACTCCCCGTGATTACTCCGCAACAACCACAATAACAAGTACGGTATGGCCCGATGTGCAATTCTCTCGTCTCTCGAGCCAGAAATTGCAACGGGCGTCCCTCGTACTCCAACAATCACAGATCTCAAAGGGGCAAGCGAATCACGGCGAGGAAAAACACATCACTCCTGAGCTGAGACGTGAAAAGCCAAAAACTCCAATACAAGGCCAACCATAATCGTCCAAAACTACACGAACAACGCCAACACCACTAACAAGAAAGGTAAAGGCCCCATCAGTAGGAAAGTCGTCAACCACAACTCTCAGTTTAGAAAACGGCTGAAATTAATGAAAAGTCCGAAAATTCTAAAAGAACCAGTGCCCTTACCCCAATCAAACAAGAACAGGTTCGGACACCGTCTCCATTTCTGGAGCAGTGTTTTGAAATTTTCGTCCTGTTCAAAAATTTCAGCACATAGGCGAGAAAAAGGGAGAGAAGTGTTGACGTCGTTCCTGCCGTGGCTACAAAACGAAAGCTACGATCTAACCGTGACCCCTAAGGACACAGCCTCTAGTCCTAATCGTCACCAACGATCCAAAAGTAGCACCAAGCCGCAAACCGCGGAAGCCATCGCTGTAAGAAAGATACCCTCGGTGATCTGTGAAAATGAACTCCGTCATCCCACTGCTGCTGCTGATACATCGGCTGAGGAGAACCTCCTGGTTTCTATCTCCTCTGAGACTCACGACCCTCAGACTGGGATCGTGGTGGCCCCGGGGTCTCGATCTACTCAACTGTCCAAACTCAGGCGGCACAGGTTGCCTCTCACGGCTCCAAGCTCCATCCTGCCAATCGGGGTGGATCAGACTGCCGGGACTGGCTCAATCGACCGATGATGTCCCAAAGTTCATCTACAACCCGCTATCCACCCTGCCTCGGTGCCTCGGCACTACTCGACGACACGAAGGGGGCCGCTCGCTCCATCGGTGCCACTGGTACAACTGAATATGCCACTGCATAGGAAGAAAGTGCTGGAGGACTCTCAAGCGGTACTGCAACCAGCTGTGCTCTCTGCTCCAACAGGCGCATCAAACATTCCATGGCTTCCTCCTGGCATCTGACAGCCTCCGACATCGGTGCCATCTGGTTCCATAACTCTTGGGTCTCGCTCCGCTCTGATAGCTTTGCCTCCCGCTGCTCGGGTACTCATCAGATGCGGGGTGTACTCTCTTCACAACACGACGTATCAGGGGTATCACAATCCACTGCACAATAACAAACATCAGGACACAACAACCATTCGACCCAATCCAGCGAAAGTCTAAGACATACCATCCATTCCATAGCATTATGTTGTCTGCAGCCAACATAATCGCTTAGGAGAATAAACATGCCAATCACTCATCCCGTCTCTTGGGAGAGGTATAAAACTCAATCAGGACTCTCGCTAAAAGTCACGACCCTCACGTAGTCATCCTAATGTCCAACCACAAGCCTAGGGTTTCTAAGTCCACAATGACCTACAACCTAGGCTCTGATACCACTCTAATCTGTCACGCCCCGGGGTCGAAACTGCGACCCGGGCTCGCTAACAGATCCGCCATCTGTACAGAAACTGCCGTACAGACGAAGCGTCTAACCTGCAAAAAGAATCAACTACAGTATACAGATATCAGAGCTGAAAAGTAAACTACTAAAACTACAATCCAATCACTGTACAACTGAAAATAATACAACTCTATACCTCACAACAAGGTCTCTCAACAGAGGGAAAAGAGTAAACTGAACTACTGAAGCTCTCCTCTGGAGGGGGTACCGCTACACTCCAACGACGGGTAGGGAACTAGCTCGCGACTCCCTCGAACCGGTCAGAAGGATCAGCCACAGAAGCACAGGAACAGGAGTAGAAGCCCCTGGGAAAAAGACACCACGACGGGTGTGAGAACTACTTCCCACAGTAGTTCTCAGTGGGTGCCGTCAACAAGCCCAACGGTCTGCCCACTAAGTCTACTAGAGGCATAAAGTAACAAATGCTGAACTGGAAGGGAAAAGCTGGAAAAATATCTCTACAGCTACTATGCCTCTATCTAGATGCTCAAGAAGGGGAACAGATGATAATATGATGCATCTACTGACTCTCAAGGTATAATCACCCAATCTACACTGACTGCCGCATAGGGTCCAGTCAAACCTGCGCCCACCTACTGCCGCACATCCTCAACAGGACGGGTCTACCGTAGGGTGTCCGTGACTGCCAAAACTGGTCCAGCCAGAGGGACTGCGTCGACAAGTCGCGATAGCAAGTAACAGGCCCAACTCCGGAGTGGCACTCGAGGGGCGCGACCCCACCGAGTAAAGTATCTGCGCATCTCTGTCGAGCTCAATATGGCTCATGCAGGCTATAGTCCAAACCACGATCCACGCGATCGACCAACAACACAAACGCTCAACTCACAGGCTGGAAGACCACACAGCCGGGACCACCGTCCCCCAGACGGCTCCCAAAACAGAACACCACACCCACACTACTCAGGGGAGACCGACACCGTAAGGGTTTGGAAAACCCAATAGGTCGGTGCCTAGAACCCTATCAAACAAGAACAGACTCTAGGCTCTGCCTATCGAAGTTCCCGGCCCCCTTACGGTTCGGGAACACGACAACCTCAGAACAACAAGCGGAGAACACCAACCAGGGCCCGAAAGTCCCGGGAGACCGACACCTACAGCCCTATCAAACAAGAACAGGTTCCAGGCTTGGCCCCCGTCGCTTTCGTCCCAACCAAGAAACGGCCCCTAGAACCCGGACCACTCGAATCCTTTCGAGTGGGGAAGTTTATAGGAAAAAGGTGACATTTGTTACAGAAAACCCTTTTTCACTCGACCCACGTGGGGTGAGGACTAAAAGTAGTATCCTTTTTAAAAACTATCTCGGTTTGAGGAGAAACCCATTTTTTTATAAATTTTAGTTCTTTTAGGAAAATCAGTATAAAACAAGTGTTTACCCAAACCCCGAAGGGCTGATGCCTTTGTCCAATCAAACAAGAACAGACTCCAGCGGCCCTTCGATGCTTGGAAGAAAACATTGGTAGACTAAAATCAGGTGTACATCGAAAAGGGTTCTGGGTTCTAGGTCCTGCTAACACAAGCACACAACTGCCACAAACACGGTGGCGACAGCACAACAGGGATAGAAGACCTTCCGGGACTACCGTTTATCCAAACGGCTCCCGGCACAGAAAAGTGACCCACTACAACTACCAGACTCCACTCTGCTCCCAAGCACGAGTGCAAATGCATCCCACACTAAAAGAAAGTCCCGACCTCTCGGCCCACTACCCGGGCGAGGATAACACTATGTCCAGGAATAGAAAAACAGTGTGGATGTCTAAACATAAGTAACCCTAGCCCAAGTGAGGGTTTTCTACTGGTCTGGTTACACATGCAACATATGGCGGGGGTGCTAGGTCAAGTTCCAAGATAATTATATGAACAGATGATAAAAGGAACAACAATTCCTACAATCTGGAATGCTACACAAGAAAATGAACCATCATGCAAAGTCCTACATCAGTAGAATTACTGTACAGTCCATAAAGCTTGGAGATAAGGCCACCCACCTGGAAAGTCGAACTGCCAAAAGTTCTACAGCTGATAATACCAGAAATAGCAGCTACACAGAGTCCAACAGGTCCAGCGCAGTCCACACTGCTCCTGGGTACAAAAACAGAGCTGTCGTTACACATACATTTCCCCAAAACTGCTCGAATTATTACACTGAATTTCAGCTGCGAAGATGGGCAAAAATCACCTGCTGAAAGTCCTTAAAAAATTCCAAATAAAATATCCCCGCGATCTACGCGTCGATAGCTTCGAAACGAATACCTGCACGTCAAATTCCGAGTTTTCTACGCTGAGATATAAATCCGGCAAGAGAACACCTCATTCACAACTGTACAAATTCCACAGATAGAACCTCGGGAAGAAGAAAGATTCTCACCTTCGAAACAAATTCAAGAAATTCTGAGAAAAATCCAGGAGATTCCTCGCGAGAAGTAGATGAAGTTTGCCTTTTGAATCACCTCGATCCGATGTCGGTACGCAAAGTTACGGCTAAAACTCTGCGATGCTGTCCAGAACTGAAATCTGCACCAGGGCTCCAAAGATGATAAAATTTACCTAACTTGAAGCCAGAATTAACCTTTCTCTTCAATATGAAAGATGTAGATCTTTGAGTCCTGGTGAATTTCCCGCAAAAATCAGCTTAAAATTCCACTTCTTCCATCCTGGGGAGCAAAAACACTGAGCATTGCTCAAAACCACATCCAGAACCTCAGCTGTACATAACAATCCCAGAGATGGCTAAATTTACCTAACTTAGGGTACAAATTGGAAATTCCACAAAATACGAAAATTTGAGCTCTGTAAGTCCTGGAAATTTACCAACAAAAATCAACTTAAAATTCCATTTGTACATCCCAGGGGAGTAAAAACACTAACCTCTGCTCGAAATCTCAAACTGAAAACAAGTGTCTCAAAGATTGCCATATTTACCTGGTTTAGAGCTCTAATTAGATCTCCTCTTCAATACCAAAGTTGTAGAAGAACTTTGAGTTAGGAAGCTCCAAAGTGCAAGAAATCTAGAGAGAGAAGCTCTAGAGATTTTAGAACAAAAGATTAGGGTAAAAGAAATCAAATCCTCTTTGTTCTTATAAAAACCCTAGCCGTGATCCGGATCGGATCGAGAATGTGATCCGGATCGGCTACCCGCAGGAAGAATCCTGCGTTCGGGATCCGGATCACTTACCCCGATCCGGATCGGCTTCAACTTTTTCACCAGAAAAATTCAGAAAAATTCTATAAAATCCAGAAAAAGTATGTAAGCACTTTACCATGTCAACTTTAAACAAAAGACATCGTTTCATACAACAAGAAATAGATTATGCAAAATCTATCAACACTGCCCAAAAATGAAACGAAAATTTACGAAAGTTAAAACACTTAAAGTTGAACAACTTCAATTACATCTATCCTGATCTTATGTGTAATGCCTTTATCAAATCATCAATTTTAGTAAAGAAAATGAAGTACCAAGATCAATAGATGTTTGAAATCCCAGATAAGTTAGATAATATATCTAGACAATCTGTTGAATGAGTGGCTCTTTGAGCATCTTTTACTAAAAATCCCACCTTATACCAACTATGAAATACGACTGAGTCAAGTATTTCAATATGAATTTCATCAACAATTTTCAAAACAAAAAATTTGCTTTTCATTCATGGAGTATTTTTTTTCATTTTCTCCATGTGGTGGTAGTTTTCACACTCCTCATGGGATGTAACTCTTTCCACATCTTTTGAGCATTTTACATTTCATTGACTCCCCCTCAATTGGCTATCAATTATTTAATATATAAAGTATTCAACCAAACCATTGATCTCGAATTCATACTCGACTAAGCAATCAAATATGATAATGACTATACCAAGAGATCATTGAGAGAGAAATTGACTTTGATCACTTAAAAGATGGTTTAATTAACGTAAATGATCATTGCAACATCGAAATATTATGATATCAAATGCATAATAAATTTCTAAATACATAAAAGGATGCAATTAAAGTCAATTATGATTTATGTTCAATTAATGTTCTATGTACAAAACATAGATAAAGAACAAAACAAAAACAAAAACAAAACCTAACCTAAGCAAAGGTTTCAAAAGAGGTTATTTCAAAGAAAGCATGCCAATTGCTTTACGCAAGTGAATAAAACATTTTTGATCCAAAGGTTTTGTTAAGATATCAGCTAATTGATCCTCAGTTGAAATATATGACAGTTGAAGAATGTTTGATTCAACTAGCTCTCTAAGAAAATGATATCTAAGTTCAATATGTTTTGTTCTAGAGTGCAACACAGGGTTTTTAGAAATGTTAATAGCACTAGTGTTGTCACATAAAATGTGTTACGGAATTTGAGTTGGCGTATTTCGTGAATATATTAAGTCTTGAAGATTGAAGATGAAGAAACTTTGGATCATATACCTCAATCTCAAGAAAGAAGAATTCAAAAGGATCAGGTACGTTTAACTAAATAATTTTGATGATCCGAATACTTTTTATAGTGTAGAAACACTTGGAAGAGGTTTTGATTGCTTATTCATCAAAAACTGGACTGGGAACATGTTCAGGATCCGGATCGTGGCTTTCAATCCGGATCCCGAAAGGTGTTTGTTTCATACATTGCTGCAATCCGGATCACAGCTTGTGCAATCCGGATCCCGAATGGGGTGTTTTGTGAAAATGTATGAACGATCCGGATCGGGGATTATGATCCGGATCCCGAACAGGCTATTTTCTGGAAACCGCATTTTGTGCTTCTGCAATCCGGATCGTGGCTTTGCAATCCGGATCGCCGTCGGTAAAACTTTCCAGAAAAGTTTGTTTTTGATCCGAATATTCTTCCTAGGGTTTCTAACCTATATATAGCCCTTCTATTTCATTTCTAGGGCATCGGAAAATAGATCCGCATTTCGGCCATTTGAGAAAACCTAGCCGAAAAGAAAAAATCCACATATATAGAGAAGAACGGAAATCATTAGATCTATTCAATGGTTCTTCATCTATATTGATTAGTTTGATTCTAGGTTTTTCATACTCATATCTTGAGTTGAATCAAACTAATGAATACTTAGATGGTATTTCCGATCTACTCTTGATCTAAGTATTCGGCGGATCATCACCACCCAAACAAACAACGATTTATCCCAAAATCGGCGCGTGGACTCGCGTGGCCTTGTGGATTCAAGGTGCTACCGCTCTCGTGGATTCGGAGCGAGGTGCGTTCGTGGATTCGAAGCGTACCATTGGGTGAAGACCGTGGATTCGGTTGGACGTCGTGGACTCGACGTTGGACGCTGTGGATTCAGCGTTGGGCGCGGATCGTGGATTCGAGAAGCGTCGTGGAGCGAGCGGAGAAGATCGACTAGGGGCGTATGGTAAAAGGTTGAGTCGTCTGTGAGTACGTTATATCACCTTGTACGTGTGTTAACTCTAGTGGATTTCGCCGTGTTATCGGTCCCGTGGTTTTTTACTCCGGTTTGGAGTTTTTCCACGTAAAAATCTTGTGTGTTCTTTTATTTTTCCGCATTGGGTTTTATCGCACAATGATTTTTTGAGTGTTTATTGTTTACACCTATTCACCCCCCTCTAGGTGTTTTTTCCCCTATTTAGATCCTTATTAACCTAAACCCAACAAGTGGTATCAGAGCGGGAATAGGGTTGTAAACAATGGTTGAAGGTGGAAACATCAATCGACCCCCTTTCTTTGATGGAACAAATTATGCGTACTGGAAAGTACGGATGAAAGCTTTCTTAATTTCCATCGACGAAAGGGTGTGGCAATCAATTGAATTAGGATGGTCTAATCCAACTGAAATTTTAGATGATGTTCGCACCTTAAAACCTAGGTCGAAATGGACCAAGGAAGAGATAGACTTATCTTCTTACAATGGCAAAGGGATTAATGCTCTATTTAATGCTTTGTCACAAACTGAGTTCTCTCGCGTCTCGGCATGTGAGACTGCGAAAGAAATCTGGGATATTCTTCAAGTTACGCATGAGGGAACTAACTTAGTGAAGATTCAGAAACTGCAAATGCTCACGAGCAAGTTTGACTCTATTCTATGGCAGAGAATGAATCTTTCACTGACTATTACACACGATTGCAAGACATCGTGAACTCATGTGCTAACTTGGGAGAGAAGATTCCAGAATTTAAAGTTGTAAGAAAAATTCTAAGAACTCTTCCTGAACGATTTCGCCCGAAGGTTGCAGCCATTGAAACAATTAAACACCCGGACGAAATGCGTGTAGAAGAATTAGTAGGTGCTTTACAAACTTATGAAATGACTTTTCCTACTAACTATTCTTCGGGAAAGGCATCCTCTTCTAAGTCTTCAGGTTATGCATTGAAAACAACTAAAGAAGAAGACGCGGATTCATCCTCCTCGGACGACGACGAGAACATTTCTATGGAGGACTTTGAGAAGCAGCTCGCTCTCTTGACAAGGAAGTTTCGCCGCAACTTTCGAAGGGGAAATCCAAGCAAATCTTCATCCTTCGGAAAGTCCAAGAAAGGCAAGGGTTCTCAAGCCACAAGTCAAGAAAGCAAGAGAACTTCTCAAAGGATAAGAAAAGTTCTGAGGGACAAGTTCAGTGTTTCAAATGTCGAGGCTATGGCCACATTTCAACGGAGTGTCCCAACAAGAATCCGGCTAAGAAGAAGGCGATGCAAGTTGTTACTTGGGATGACAACTCCACGTCAAATGAGTCATCCTCAAGTGATGAAGAAGACAACGCGACAGCTTTCCACGCGTCCACCAAACCTTCATCCTTCATGTGCTTAATGGCAAGTACATCCGATTCACTGTCCAACTCCACTGTGGAAAAGATTGCAACGGACGATGAATCAGATGATTCGGAAGGTGAAGATTTTGCATTAGCCTACCATAAACTTTTGAGGGATTCAAAGAAACTGGCTAAGCAAAACAAGGGGTTGAAAGCGAGATTGCAGGATCTTGAAGATGAAGTAAAAAGAGTAACCTCTATCTCAACCGATCTTGAAGTGGAAAGGGACAATCTGATTAAAACAAATGTTTCCCTTCAAGAGTCCAATGAGCAATTCGAGAAGAATTATATGGATATGGTGAACAAAGCAAATTACTTCTTGAAGCTCTACGGCGAGGCCCGACAGGAAAAATTGAAAATGACAGAGACCATACGCCAACTGAAGGATGACTTACAGAGATTCTCTTCTGGAAGGAGTAAGTTGGACAGACTCCTTGGTCTCGGTCAAAGAAACAAGTTCGGCCTCGGATACACTCAAACTGGAGACATTCCAAGTTCGAGTGGTACAGTATTTGTGCCTCAGTCGGTATCTCCTCCTCCGACACCGGTGTTCACGACAAGCAACGACAACGAACCTACTACATCTTCTTCGGAATCGACAAGAGTGAAGGTATGTTTTCGTTGTGGCATTTCAGGGCACATAAGAAGAAACTGCAAGATGGGAGCCAAACGCACACCTCAAGTACATCTTGCAATGACTACCAAAAGGGCTATTCCTCGGAAAACAACTCCAATCAAATTGACGGAAAAGAGCCTTGGTAGTACATCTCTCAAGACGACATCATCAAGGAGCAGCAATTCTTCAGGCAAGACGCTCTCACCTAGGAAATCAACTTCACGACCATTACCGACGCACTTCAAAAAGGTTTGGGTGCGCAAAGGTGAGATCTTTCCCTGTCTTGCTACCAATGTTTCTTTGCATGCATATGATAGTTCGTCTTGGTACCTGGATAGCGGGTGTTCCCGTCATATGACCGGCGATAAAAACTGTTTTCAAACTTTTGAGAAAAACTCCGGAGGACTTGTTGTTTTCGGAGATGGTCGGTCTTCCAAAATTGTTGGAAAGGGAACGGTAGCTATTCCAGATGGCCCGGTTCTAGATAATGTATTATTTGTTCATGGCCTTAAGACTAACCTCATAAGCATAAGTCAACTGTGTGATAGTGGTTATTCAGTTAATTTTTCATCTGATAAATGCACTGTAACTGACATGAACCATGCTTTCTTTTTAAAGGGGGTTAGATCAGAAAACAACTGTTATGTAGTTCCTCATAAGATTTCTGAAAAATGTAACCTAGCATCTTTGAAAAATGAAACACTTTGGCATGAAAGGCTAGGTCACATAAACTTTAAGGAACTTGTTAGAATTTCAAATAAAGATGTGGTCAAGGGGGTTCCAAAACTTTCTTTTGAACAAAACCTTGTGTGTGGCGGTTGCCAAAAGGGAAAACAGTCTAGGACTGCACACAAGAACTTGAACCACATAGGTACAAAACGGCCTTTGGAACTTTTACATATGGACTTAATGGGGCCAACTCGTCAACCATCTCTGGGAGGTAAATGGTACATTTTCTTATTGGTTGATGATTTTTCTAGATATACTTGGGTAGCATTCTTAAAAGAAAAAGCTGATACCTTTGATTCTTTTCTCGAAATCTGCAATCGTATTATGATAGAAAAGAATGATAGGATTACTCGAGTTAGGAGTGATAGAGGTGGGAATTCATAAATTCCAAATTCATTGATTTTTGCACTTCTAATGGCATTAAACATGAATTCTCCGCACCTTACACACCTCAACAAAATGGTGTAGTCGAGCGCAAAAACAGGGTCGTACAGGAAATGGCACGTGTTATGCTTCACAGCCGGAACTTACCTTTATATTTTTGGGCTGAAGCGGTGAACACTGCTGTTTATGTTATCAATCGCGTGTATTTGCGCCCGGGGACTTTGAATACACCATATGAACTTTGGTTTTGTAGAAAACCTAACATCAAATATTTTCGTATCTTTGGGAGTCGGTGTTTTATTTTACGTGATCGTGAGAATCTTGGAAAATTTGACTCTCGAAGTGACGAAGGGATTTTCTTAGGTTATTCTACAAACAGCAGAGCATATCGAGTTTTTAACTTAGAATCTAAGACGATCGTAGAATCGATAAATGTTAAGGTAGATGAAGCTTTTCACTTTGAATCTGAAAAATCTACCCTCGATATCTCTCTTGATGATGATACACCTGCTAATGCATCTTCTTCTAACAATTCTTTCGATAATAATGTTGATGCATCTAACGGTTCTTCAAGCTTATCTGATGTGCAGGAATCATCTCGTGTACCTCCGCCTACTCCTCTACCTCAAACGTTACGCATCTCCAAGGATCACCCTGAATCGAACATCATTGGAGATCCACAAGAAGGAGTTAGAACACGGAGACAATTGGTTTGCGGATTTGCATGCTATGTATCTCAAATCGAACCAAAGAATGTTGATGAAGCTCTCCAAGATGATTACTGGATTAAAGCAATGCAGGAAGAGCTCCATCAATTCGAGCGAAACAAAGTCTGGGAATTGACGAAGCCTCCGAAGCAACACAATGTGATAGGTACCAAATGGATCTTCAAGAACAAGAAAAACGAAGAAGGTACTATCATCAGGAACAAAGCAAGGTTAGTTGCTCAAGGCTATTCTCAAGTAGAAGGTATAGACTTTGATGAAACTTTCGCCCCTGTAGCTAGACTCGAGTCCATTCGTATATTGTTTGCGATCGCTTGTCATTTTAAAATCAAATTATTTCAAATGGACGTTAAGAGCGCCTTTTTAAATGGATTTTTAAATGAGGAAGTTTATGTAGCTCAACCGAAAGGTTTTGTGGATCATAAACTACCTAACCATGTTTTTCGTTGAAAAAGGCTCTTTACGGTCTGAAACAAGCACCGCGAGCATGGTACGAAAGGTTGACAAAGCACCTTTTGGAAAAGGGCTACACTCGAGGGGGAGCTGACAGGACTCTCTTTGTGAAGCATTATCAAAACAATTTCATAGTTGCTCAAATCTATGTCGATGACATTGTTTTTGGAGCAACAAGAGATAATGATGCTTCTAAATTCGCGGAGACCATGGAAAGCGAATTTGAGATGTCCATGATGGGCGAATTGAATTATTTTCTTGGATTACAAGTTAAACAAAACGATGAAGGAATTCACTTGTGTCAATCCAAGTATGCACTGGAGTTGGTCAAAAAGTTTGATCTTGAAAATTCTAAGGATTTTCCGACTCCAATGGGAACTAGCCATAAGGGACTTGGAAGTGAATCACAAAGTGAGAATGTAGACGAGAAACTGTACCGCAGTATGATTGGAAGTCTACTATATCTCACGGCTAGTCGCCCGGATATATCCTTCAGTGTTGGGATTTGTGCGAGATATCAATCAGCACCGAAGGAGGTTCACCTGAAAGCGGTGAAACGGATCATCCGGTATATCAAAGGTACAATCAATTTCGGAATTTGGTATCCTATGGGAACGACTTTGGATATTGTTGGATACTCAGATGCCGATTGGGCTGGATCGGTGGATGACCGGAAAAGCACGAGTGGTGCATGCTTCTATCTTGGCCACTGCCTTGTTGCATGGCACAGTAAAAAGCAGAACTGCATAGCACTCTCGACTGCCGAAGCGGAGTACATTTCTGCAGGAAGTTGTTCAACCCAATTGATTTGGATGAAAAGCGTGTTGAGCGATTTCCGGATTTCAACATCTTCGGTAACCATTTTATGTGACAACACTAGTGCTATTAACATTTCTAAAAACCCTGTGTTGCACTCTAGAACAAAACATATTGAACTTAGATATCATTTTCTTAGAGAGCTAGTTGAATCAAACATTCTTCAACTGTCATACATTTCAACTGAGGATCAATTAGCCGACATCTTAACAAAACCTTTGGATCAAAAACGTTTTATTCATTTGCGTAAAGCAATTGGCATGCTTTCCTTGAAATAAACTCCTTTGAAACCTTTGCTTAGGTTAGGTTTTGTTTTTGTTTTTGTTTTGTTCTTTATCTATGTTCTGTACATAGCACACTAATTGAGCATAAATCATAATTGACTTTAATTGCATCCTTTTATGCATTTAGAAATTTATTATGCTTTTGATGTCATAATGTTTCAATGTTGCAATGATCATTTACGTTAATTAAACCATCTTTTAAGTGATCAAAGTCAATTTCTCTCTCAATGATCTCTTGGTATAGTCATTATCATATTTGATTGCTTAGTCGAGTATGAATTCGAGATCAATGGTTTGGTTGAATACCTTATATATTATATAATTGATAGCCAATTGAGGGGGAGTCAATGAAATGTGAAATGCTCAAAAGATGTGGAAAGAGTTACATCCCAATGAGGAGTGTGAAAACTACCACCACATGGAGAAAATGAAAGAAAAAGATACTCCATGAATGAAAAGCAAATTTTTGTTTGAAAAATTGTTGATGAAACTCATATTGAAATACTTGACTCAGTCGTATTTCATGGTTGGTATAAGGTGGGATTTTTTATTTAAGATGCTCAAAGAGCCACTCCTTCAACAGATTGTCTAGATATATTATCTAACTTATCTGGGATTTCAAACATCTATTGATCTTGGTATTTCATTTTCTTTACTAAAATTGATGATTTGATAAAGGCATTACACATAAGATCAGGATAGATGTAATTGAAGTTGTTCAACTTTAAGTGTTTTAACTTTCGTAAATTTTCGTTTCATTTTTGGATATTTTTGATAGATTTTCATAATCTATTTCTTGTTGTATGAAACGATGCCATTTGTTTAAAGTTGACATGGTAAAGTGCTTACATACTTTTTCTGGATTTTATGTATTTTTCTAATTTTTCTGAAGAAAAAGGTGTAGCCGATCCGGATCGGGCAAGTGATCCGGATCCCGAACGCAGGATTTTTCCTGCGGGTGGCCGATCCGGATCACATTCTCGGCCGATCCGGATCACGGCTAGGGTTTTATATAGAAACATCCAGATTTTTGATTTCTTTACCCTAATCTTTGGTTTTCAAGTCTCTAGAGCTTCTCTCTCTAGATTTCTTGCTTTTGGAGCTTCAAAACTCAAAGTTCTTCGGATTCAAGTAAGTTTTATTGATCAAAACTCGGTTTTTCACAGTTTTTCATCAAACGTGAGTTGAAATCTTGGATCTTTTTCGTTTGTGAATGGTTTTTGATCAAATTTCTTTTGAAATAAGAACTCTGGGTCAATTAGTTTTACTTTTATGCTGGGATTTCATCTGGTTAACGAGTTTTTAGGCTTCGATTTCTAAAAATTCGGTTTTAGGGCATAAAAGAGGAATTTTTGTAAATCATGAAATTGATCTATTTTTGAAATTCTTTTTGGAAAACTAATTTTGTCACGCCCCGGGGTCGAAACTGCGACCCGGGCTCGCCAACAGATCCGCCACCTATGCCAAAACCCGCATAGGCGAAGCGTCTAACCTGCAAAAGATAGTACTATAGCTACACAAATATCAGAGCTGAAATAAAATGCTGTAAAATAAAAATCCAATTACTATACATCTTGAAATAGAGTACAATATCCATTCCCTCAAATACAGATAATCATCATACAATGTCCTCAGTACAGCATCTCTCGACTATAAAAGGAGATAAACTAAAACTATAGTACATCAGTCTCTCCAAATACAAAAGATCTCCCTCCTCCAGATAAACAGTAAAAGCCAGCCAACAGCTACGAGGAATCTCCAACCAGGGAATACAGCTACACTCCTCGGGTGGTAACGATCTAGCTCGTGACTCCCTCGCCCCGAACAACGACCGAAGATCAGCAACTCCAACGAGGACTCTGCAAAACAGGGGGGAAAAGGAGAGAAAACAACAGTGGGGGTGAGAACCACTAGTAAACCAGTAGCCTCCCCCTGTGGGTAAAGCCTCGAGCTCCGGCGTACCCACTAAGTCTACTAGAGGCAAGAGAAGGAACAAGTAGTAAAACTGTAAACATGACTACTGAATGAAAGGGGAAACCACAATAAGTATGCCTCTAAATGCAATACCGGAGGAAATGACGGTATGAATGCACCAGGAAACAGTATCTGGCTAAATAGACCCAATCTAGTGCCACCAGTAAAACTGGTACTGCCTGCTCTGCTGTCGAACTCAATAAACCCAGTCTGGTGCCCGGCGCTCTGCACCGTGGAAAGCCTACTCCGGAGTGGCACTCGAGGGGAGCGACCCACACGAGTAAAGTATCACTGTATCAAGCATCTCTGTAACCACTGTCTCATAATATCAAGCATCTCTGTAACCACTGTCTCATAATAGCAGGACTGGATCATGACTATGATCAAAGTGGGAAACTCCGTCCACTAATAAAACCCCGATCCGATACAATAATACTCAAAAGTGGGAAATACCATCCACTAGAGAAATCTGATACCCAATCTGATGCAATAGTAACCATCCGGTCAACCGCCCAAAGTCCGCGGTCACCGCAATACCCACAACCCACAATTGGGTGAGATAATCAAGATCCGGTCAACCGCCTACTGTCCGCGGTTGCCGCAATAACCCACAATCCAACATTAAGTACACCCTATCACTGACCCTCAGGTCCCGGCTACACTATCCCAAACCTCTGCTCGAACCCGAGCAACATGACTCAAAAGTCTAAGTAAAAAGGAGAAAGAGAGCAATCATGGTTTCTCCTAAGTCAAATCCCAATATGATAGTGTAGCAATAAAATAGTGGCCTATCTAAATGTCCAAACAAGCATGCATAAGTCCTCAAGCAATATAAAAGAAAGAGGAAGTCAAATATAGCTCTACATGTGTAACAATTAACATATCCGCATAAATATAACCAACAGGCAAAATCATCCGGCGACTACACATGTATAACCCCTGATCCATAATAAATCCCAAAGTGGCACCAGCACCTAGATATGTCACTATGTCCCCACAATTAATCCATTTAATCCACTTTCATAGAATCTAGGTGCCACTATCACATGTTAATTATCACTATTAAGTTATTCCAATGATAATCCCCATCATGCTATATCAACAAAATTAATCTCAGATGATAGGCTCACATGTATATCAGTCAATCATGCATTTTACTCAATCAACATGCTCAATAGTGGAGTTTCTAATAAACTTAGTGAGTAAGCCAGATATAGAGGCAAGCAACAACCACCCACCTCGAAAAGCGTGCACGATGTACCCAGAAAAATATCCGCTGTCCTCTAAACACACCGTCAGCTGTAACAATGTCCTACAACATCACATAAGGGTACACGGTGTAAATATAACAATTTCTAAACACACATTTGCTGTTTTAAAATCAGCACGCAAAACGAGGAATTTTCACCTCTGTCCCGAGCTCCTAAAATCCCAGAAAAATCACGGTTGCGTTCCTCGCGAAAAATCACCCAAAATCGACTCTTGAATCACCCCGATCCGATATTCCTACGCGGAGAAATAATTCGTCGAAGTTGCCGCTGTCCAAAGATCCAAACAGCAAAATGGGGTGTCAAATCACCTCGGGAATCGTGCCAAGAAATCGGAATCCGAAGAAACTATCAACACGAAAAACGAAGCCCTACCTCTTAGGAACACACTGGCACAGAAATCGTCGGAATCGGACCTCTGTACTGCGCAGGGGACTCCTCGGACTGAAATGCGACGATAACGGGCCGAAATGGGGGAAAACCGAGGCACACTGTAAAATCCGGAACGCCGCTGTCGATCTTCCCGAAAATCTGGGAACGCACCACGAGGTAGAAAAATGTGAGGGGAACAACTTCTCTTCAAGGCTCTCTCCCTGGTTCTCTCTCTTTTCTCGGAAAAAGCCCAAGAAGAGAGGGGAGGGGGCCTTTATATAGGCCCAACCAAACAATTGGCAAAATCCCCACTGTGTCCCCACTTTCGGGCGCAGTGGGGATTTCGGGCTGCTACAGTGCGGCCCGGCCCGCCAACTTCCGGGCGGCTACAGTGCGGCCCAGCCCAACCCGGGCCGCACACGGGATCCCATCCCGTCCGACCATCCGTCCAACCCGGCCCTGGGCCCGCCACGCGTCCGCCAAACAGGCGGCAGCCGTGCGGGCCCAGCGGGGACGCGCCACGCGTCCCCCTGCGGGGCGGCGGGGTGGGTGGCGCCCGCCAATGGCGGGGCGCCACGTGGCGGCCGCTTCCCCGCCCGACACGCCCGCCGGGCGCCGCCTGCGCACCTGCGCCGCGCGTGCGTACGGCCGCGTGCGTACGGCCGCAGGTGCGCGCCCGCGGTGCACCCCGCGCACATGCGCCAACCAACCCGGGGCCGCCACGTGGCGCGCCCCGGTGCACCGTGCACCGCGCCCAACCCCGCGCCTGCCCGGCCTGCCCGCGCTGCCCGCGCACCCTCCCGTGCGCCGCGCGCCCTGGACCGGACCAACGGGCGCCTGCCACGTGGCCCGCCGGTGCACCGTGCACCGGCGGCCCGCTCCGTGGACCGAGAGCCGTGCGCCGGCCCAATAAGGAGGCGCCACGTGTCCCGGCCGGTCCACAGATCCCCCCCCATGCACCATTTTGCGCAGAAAACTTCCGGGGGTCCGTTTTTGGGCATCCGGACTCCAAATTAAATAAGTAAATAGCCGTTTTCAAGCGTTTTTCCGCGCTGAATCCAAATACGGCCTCCGTTTAGCCTGATTCCACTCCTAAAATTCGGCAAAGTCAGCCGAAGGTCAGGCTTGCTTCCAAATCCACTCTAAGCCCAAACAACACATCCCTTTGACATGTTGGGGCCCAACACACCAGCACTAGGTGTTCCACACCCCAAACAGGGGAAAAACACAGGGGAAAACTGGGACACTACATCCTCCCCCACTAACAAAAGTTTCGTCCTCGAAACTAAAATCATACCTCAATCCAGAGCCTCGAACAAGTAGGGGTAGGCGTCCATCATCTCTGACTCTGGCTCCCACGTCGCCTCGCGCTCATCATGATTGCTCCAAAGGATCTTCACATAGGGGATGGTCCGATTGCGCAATTCTTTCACCTCCCGATCAAGAATCCGCACTGGGCGCTCCTCATATCTCAAATCCTCGCTGATCTCGAGGGGTGCAAAGTCGATGACGTGCGACGGGTCGAAGACGTACCTCCTCAGGGTGGAAACATGGAAAACATCGTGGACACCAGCCAGTCTCGGGGGAAGTGCAAGTCGATAAGCAACAGGCCCGATACGCTCCAACACCTCGAATGGTCCAATGTATCGGGGGCTGAGCTTCCCGCGAATGCCGAACCTCCTGATCCCCTTAGACGGCGAGACTTTCAGAAATACATGATCTCCAACCTGAAACTCTAAGTCTCGTCGCCGAACATCAGCATAACTCCTCTGTCGGCTCTGAGCGGTCTGAAGATGCTGTCGAATCACCCGGACCTTCTCCTCTGCCTCTAGCAGTATATCTGGCCCCAAGGTCCGTCTCTCGCCTACGTCACTCCAATAAAGTGGTGATCGGCACTTGCGTCCATACAACGCTTCAAACGGAGCCATCTGTATGCTCGCTTGAAAGCTGTTGTTGTACGCAAACTCAACCAAGGATAAGTGCCGAATCCAACCTCCGCCGAAATCCAAGACGCAAGCCCTCAGCATGTCCTCCAAGATCTGTATGGTCCGCTCTGACTGCCCATCAGTCTGAGGATGAAAAGCTGTACTGAATCTGAGCTGAGTCCCCATCGCAGTCTGCAAACTCCCCCAAAAACGCGAGGCAAACCTCGGATCTCTATCTGACACAATGGAGGCGGGTACTCCATGCAATCTCACAATCTCATCAAGGTACAACTGGGCTAGTCGCTCGAGTGGCCAAGTATTCTGCATAGGCAAAAGTGCGCTGACTTGGTAAGTCGATCCACCACTACCCAGATAGCATCTGCTCCGCCCTGTGCCCTCGGCAATCCGACCACGAAGTCCATGGTAATGTGATCCCATTTCCACTCAGGGATGGGGAGACTTTGTAACTTGCCAGCTGGCACCCGATGCCCAGCTTTTACTTGCTGACAAGTCAAACACTGGGCCACAAATCTCCCGATCATCCCTCTTCATGCCATTCCACCAGAAATGTGCCTTGAGGTCCTTATACATCTTAGTCCCCCCAGGGTGAAGGGTATAAGGTGTATAATGGGCCCCCTTCAAAATCTGTTCTCTGATCTCAACATCCACTGGCACGCATGCTCGGTCCCTGTACCTCAGTACTCCCGCAGCATCCACTGTAAAGTCCCCTGACTGATCACTCGGAAGCTGATCCCGAATCCTGGTCAAGTGGGGGTCCTCACTCTGTTTCTCCCTGATCATGTCCAGCAGAGTGGGCTGCACGACTAATGACGTCAGTCTAGCAGAGACCCCAGGGGACACACAACCTCTATCTCGAGCCGTCTCATTTCCTCCAATAGGGGCGCCTGGTCTGTGATCAACATAGACAAACTCTGAACTGCTCTCCGGCTCAAAGCATCAGCGACCACGTTAGCCTTGCCTGAGTGGTAAAGGATATCCACATCATAATCCTTTAGTAGCTCTAACCACCTGCGCTGCCTCAAATTAAGCTCCTTCTGTGTGAACAGATACTTTAAGCTCTTGTGGTCGGTGTAGATCTCACAATGCTCCCCGTACAGGTAATGGCGCCAAAGCTTCAGTGCAAACACCACGGCAGCGAGCTCTAAGTCGTGGGTAGGGTAATTCTTCTCGTAATCCTTGAGCTGTCTCGATGCATAAGCAATTACCCTCCCATCCGGCATCAACACGCAACTGAGTCCCCTGTGTGATGCGTCACTGTAGATCACATATCCTTTCCCCATAACAGGGAGGGAAAGGATAGGAGCAGTCATCCGTCTGTCCTTCAGCTCCTCGAAGCTCTTCTGGCAGTCCTCACTCCAAATAAACTTAACCCCTTTACGCGTTAACCGAGTGAGGGGTGTGGAAAGCTTCGCAAAGCCTTCCACAAACCGACGATAACAACCAGCTGATCCCATAAAGATGCGCACCTCCGATACAGTCGTCGGTCGGGGCCAATCACGAACTGCCTCAATCTTCGCCGGGTCTACAGCTACACCGGCGGCGGAAATCACATGGCCCAAGAAAGCTACCTCCCGAAGCCAAAACTCGCACTTCACCAGCTTGGCATACAACTTCTTCTCCCGCAGAAGTTGTAGCACAGTCCTCAAGTGCTCCTCATGCTCGGCCTCGCTCCGGGAGTAAACCAGGATATCATCGATGAACACCACCACAAATCGATCCAGGAATGGCCGAAATATCCTGTTCATCAAGTCCATAAAGGCGGCAGGGGCATTAGTCAATCCAAATGGCATAACTGTAAACTCATAATGCCCGTACCGTGATCTGAAAGCAGTCTTAGGAATATCCTCGGCCTTCACCTTTAATTGGTGGTAACCAGACTGTAGATCAATCTTGGAAAAGACACAAGACCCTTGCAGCTGATCAAAGAGATCGTCGATGCGCGGCAAAGGGTACTTGTTCTTGATGGTCACTTTATTCAGCTCCCCATAGTCCACACACAGTCTAAGTGACCCATCTTTCTTTTTCACGAATAGCACCGGTGCTCACCAGGGGGTGTAGGGGTACCTCCAGTGCATGTGGTTACAAATCTGCCTCCGGTCCATGCAGGGATGTATCATGCTCTAACTCTGGCTGCTGTGATGAAATCACACCTGCGACGACCCAATCTACTGCCTTGGTGCCCTCCACCTAGGCAGCACAGTCTCAATCGCTCACTGTAGGCGGTCGTCACTTAATCTGCCTGAAAATCAAGGCTATCCACCAAAGGAGCACAATTCTCCGCCTTTGCTCACACTGAGGTGATGAATACGGTCTTTCGCAGACAACAATCCACGCTACCGCTGCGCCACTCAGATGACGATGCTGAGGCTGCCACCGGGGTCCACCTGACCTCTGACATCTCAGGAAAATCCATTATCGCAATCGTCATATAACAAAACACAATTAATTCCTGCAATTCCTCATTCAATTATCCTTACTCAGCTCACCCCTCAAGCACATCTATTGTACCCCAAACATGCAGGTTAATAATCACAAAGGGTAACCTTCCTTTGGGTAAGCTTTACATAATCCGTCCACAAGGATGTCTGCCACCTGGAAAAGGGAAAATGCCTCTGCCGGCCAATCTGTCCCCCAACACTTAGCGCCAGGCGCCTCTATCCAGAACTCGCACCTGGCGGCAGATCCCTATCCACAGGAACTGCAACAGTACGCTCCATACACAATGCCCACTCCATCGAGGCATCCAAAATCCATAATCCAAACCGAGGGATCAAATAAACTACAAGGGTATTCTGGCGCAATCCACTACCAATCGCACGCGTCCTACGCGCTTCGTCTCTCGCAATGTGGAGCGCACAATTCAACCACCGCATCAACTCCCTATCACAGGGAGACTCTCAATTGATCACTCCATCACCACTAACCACGATTTTGCCTCCAAGGGCTCCCTCTCAAATCCATAAATTAGGGTGGTTCATCTGCCAAAACTGGCTCTATCGATCGATAATGTCTCACCACTCATCCACTATCAACAATCCACCCGGCCTCGGTGCTGTAACACATAACAGTAGCACGGAGGGGCCACTCGCTCCATCGGCGCCACAGGAATCACTGTCGCTGAGGATACAATAACCAGGTGGTCTCAGGAGAAAAACACTGTCGGGATGCCCACTGCTCCGACAACTGTGTCACCTAGACCGGCGGCTCACTCTGCCGCTGATAAACCTCAGACAATCCTGCCATCGGGGCCTGAAGCCCTCTAACCTCTATCCGGGTATCCGGCCCCAAAAACAATCCGCTCAAGCTCCACCGCTGCGACGAGCGCACACCAATTCGCACACCGCGTCGGGGAGACACCGCTCACCACGACCAACTGCACCACAGCACAAAACAAAACTCGACCCAATCCCGCGAGAGTCTAGAGCATGTCAACCGTTCCGCCGCATTATGTTGTCTGCAGCCAACATAATTGCTTAGGAGAATAAACATGCCAATCACCCATCCCATCACTCGGGAGAGGTATAAAACTAAATCAGGGCTCTCGCTAAAAGATCACGACTCTCTCGAAGTCATCCTAGGGTCCAACCATAAGCCTAGGGTTTCTACAGTCCCAATTGACCTATCCCTAAGCTCTGATACCAACTTAATCTGTCACGCCCCGGGGTCGAAACTGCGACCCGGGCTCGCCAACAGATCCGCCACCTATGCCAAAACCCGCATAGGCGAAGCGTCTAACCTGCAAAAGATAGTACTATAGCTACACAAATATCAGAGCTGAAATAAAATGCTGTAAAATAAAAATCCAATTACTATACATCATGAAATAGAGTACAATATCCATTCCCTCAAATACAGATAATCATCATACAATGTCCTCAGTACAGCATCTCTCGACTATAAAAGGAGATAAACTAAAACTATAGTACATCAGTCTCTCCAAATACAAAAGATCTCCCTCCTCCAGATAAACAGTAAAAGCCAGCCAACAGCTACGAGGAATCTCCAACCAGGGGATACAGCTACACTCCTCGGGTGGTAACGATCTAGCTCGTGACTCCCTCGCCCCGAACAACGACCGAAGATCAGCAACTCCAACGAGGACTCTGCAAAACAGGGGGGAAAAGGAGAGAAAACAACAGTGGGGGTGAGAACCACTAGTAAACCAGTAGCCTCCCCCTGTGGGTAAAGCCTCAAGCTCCGGCGTACCCACTAAGTCTACTAGAGGCAAGAAAAGGAACAAGTAGTAAAACTGTAAACAGAACTACTGAATGAAAGGGGAAACCACAATAAGTATGCCTCTAAATGCAATACCGAAGGAAATGACGGTATGAATGCACCAGGAAACAGTATCTGGCTAAATAGACCCAATCTAGTGCCACCAGTAAAACTGGTACTGCCTGCTCTGCTGTCGAACTCAATAAACCCAGTCTGGTGCCCGGCGCTCTGCACCGTGGAAAGCCTACTCCGGAGTGGCACTCGAGGGGAGCGACCCACACGAGTAAAGTATCACTGTATCAAGCATCTCTGTAACCACTGTCTCATAATATCAAGCATCTCTGTAACCACTGTCTCATAATAGCAGGACTGGATCATGACTATGATCAAAGTGGGAAACTCCGTCCACTAATAAAACCCCGATCCGATACAATAATACTCAAAAGTGGGAAATACCATCCACTAGAGAAATCTGATACCCAATCTGATGCAATAGTAAACATCCGGTCAACCGCCCAAAGTCCGCGGTCACCGCAATACCCACAACCCACAATTGGGTGAGATAATCAAGATCCGGTCAACCGCCTACTGTCCGCGGTTGCCGCAATAACCCACAATCCAACATCAAGTACACCCTATCACTGGCCCTCAGGTCCCGGCTACACTATCCCAAACCTCTGCTCGAACCCGAGCAACATGACTCAAAAGTCTAAATAAAAAGGAGAAAGAGAGCAATCATGGTTTCTCCTAAGTCAAATCCCAATATGATAGTGTAGCAATAAAATAGTGGCCTATCTAGATGTCCAAACAAGCATGCAAAAGTCCTCAAGCAATATAAAAGAAAGAGGAAGTCAAATATAGCTCTACATGTGTAACAATTAACATATCCACATAAATATAACCAACAGGCAAAATCATCCGGCGACTACACATGTATAACCCCTGATCCATAATAAATCCCAAAGTGGCACCCGCACCTAGATATGTCACTATGTCCCCACAATTAATCCATTTAATCCACTTTCATAGAATCTAGGTGCCACTATCACATGTTAATTATCACTATTAAGTTATTCCAATGATAATCCCCATCATGCTATATCAACAAAATTAATCTCAGATGATAGGCTCACATGTATATCAGTCAATCATGCATTTTACTCAATCAACATGCTCAATAGTGGAGTTTCTAATAAACTTAGTGAGTAAGCCAGATATAGAGGCAAGCAACAACCACCCACCTCGAAAAGCGTGCACGATGTACCCAGAAAAATATCCGCTGTCCTCTAAACACACCGTCAGCTGTAACAATGTCCTACAACATCACATAAGGGTACACGGTGTAAATATAACAATTTCTAAACACACATTTGCTGTTTTAAGATCAGCACGCAAAACGAGGAATTTTCACCTCTGTCCCGAGCTCCTAAAATCTCAGAAAATTCACGGTTGCGTTCCTCGCGAAAAATCACCCAAAATCGACTCTTGAATCACCCCGATCCGATATTCCTACGCGGAGAAATAATTCGTCGAAGTTGCCGCTGTCCAAAGATCCAAACAGCAAAATGGGGTGTCAAATCACCTCGGGAAACGTGCCAAGAAATCGGAATCCGAAGAAACTATCAACACGAAAAACGAAGCCCTACCTCTTAGGAACACACTGGCACCGAAATCGTCGGAATCGGACCTCTGTACTGCGCAGGGGACTCCTCGGACTGAAATGCGACGATAACGGGCCGAAATGGGGGAAAACCGAGGCACACTGCAAAATCCGGAACGCCGCTGTCGATCTTCCCGAAAATCTGGGAACGCACCACGAGGTAGAAAAATGTGAGGGGAACAACTTCTCTTCAAGGCTCTCTCCCTGGTTCTCTCTCCTTTTCTCGGAAAAAGCCCAAGAAGAGAGGGGAGGGGGCCTTTATATAGGCCCAACCAAACAATTGGCAAAATCCCCACTGTGTCCCCACTTTCGGGCGCAGTGGGGATTTCGGGCTGCTACAGTGCGGCCCGGCCCGCCAACTTCCGGGCGGCTACAGTGCGGCCCAGCCCAACCCGGGCCGCACACGGGATCCCATCCCGTCCGACCATCCGTCCAACCCGGCCCTGGGCCCGCCACGCGTCCGCCAAACAGGCGGCAGCCGTGCGGGCCCAGCGGGGACGCGCCACGCGTCCCCCTGCGGGGCGGAGGGGTGGGTGGCGCCCGCCAATGGCGGGGCGCCACGTGGCGGCCGCTTCCCCGCCCGACACGCCCGCCGGGCGCCGCCTGCGCACCTGCGCCGCGCGTGCGTACGGCCGCGTGCGTACGGCCGCAGGTGCGCGCCCGCGGTGCACCCCGCGCACATGCGCCAACCAACCCGGGGCCGCCACGTGGCGCGCCCCGGTGCACCGTGCACCGCGCCCAACCCCGCGCCTGCCCGGCCTGCCCGCGCTGCCGCGCACCCTCCCGTGCGCCGCGCGCCCTGGACCGGACCAACGGGCGCCTGCCACGTGGCCCGCCGGTGCACCGTGCACCGGCGGCCCGCTCCGTGGACCGAGAGCCGTGCGCCGGCCCAATAAGGAGGCGCCACGTGTCCCGGCCGGTCCACAGATCCCCCCCCATGCACCATTTTGCGCAGAAAACTTCCGGGGGTCCGTTTTTGGGCATCCGGACTCCAAATTAAATAAGTAAATAGTCGTTTTCAAGCGTTTTTCCGCGCTGAATCCAAATACGGCCTCCGTTTAGCCTGATTCCACTCCTAAAATTCGGCAAAGTCAGCCGAAGGTCAGGCTTGCTTCCAAATCCACTCTAAGCCCAAACAACACATCCCTTTGACATGTTGGGGCCCAACACACCAGCACTAGGTGTTCCACACCCCAAACAGGGGAAAAACACAGGGGAAAACTGGGACACTACAAATTTGATTCTTGGCTTCTCTATATGATTATGATTGTCTAGGTACAATGTGTTAAGATTTTTCAAAATTGACAATCTTTCATATGTTCTTGAGTTGGTTGCACAGGACACTTTCTTAAACTCAAAAGCACTGTAAGCAATGGTGATCACCTGGATCATTTTCCTACTTGCTGCCATGGTCCATGTGAAGGATTCTACAAAGCCCAAGAGGACCAAGAGGGCGAAACGAGCTCAAGCTGACTCCGACACTGAGTCTGAAACGGAGTCGATCGATTGGGACAACATTGAAATTGAAGCAACTGTCCCAACTGTCGCAAAAGGAAAGGCTCCTGCTGAAGCCCCCAAAACTAAGCCTCCTCCTACAGCAGCTGAGAAAGGAAAGGCACCAATGGAGCCTACTGGAAAAAGAATGAAAACCTCGGCAAGGAAAAGAAGTAGTGCCCAAGGCATCTCAATCAATGAACCCATAGCCAATCAGCCACCATTTCAGGGATTCGTCAGCTCCGCAAGAATCAAAGATTTTGAAAAGAGGGAATGTATAGGAGAAAGACATGTCAATGTACAACAGTTGAGGAATCGATCTGCAGAGTTTGGAGCTCTGTTTGACCAAGTTGGTCTCGCTCCGATTTGTAACTTTCCTGAAAAAACTGGGTATTGCCCACACTCAGCTAGGATTTTCTATCAGAATGCTGCAGGTCTTATTGATAATGTTGACGGACGTCGGGAATTTCATACCTTTGTAAAAGGTATCAAAATCAAAGTCACTCCCCAACTGATTGGAGAGGTGCTTGGCATGACAGCCATCTCAGATGGACTTCACTATTTGAAGACTCAGGTCTTCACAGAAAACTCTTGGAGAATTGTAGTCAATGGAATTTGCCTTCCGGATACTCAGTCTGCCGGAAACTCGGTATTTTCCAGAGAGCTTCGGAAAGAATATAAGTATATCAATTTCATTGTCTGCTACAACATTCTTCCAAATATGAATACAAAAGTGCTTCGATGGGATAGGATGTTATTTCTTTATCTTCTTGGGAACACAACAGCTGCAATGGGAGCAAACTTGAACATCCCTTACCTCATTTGGAACAGGATGACGCGGTATGTCGAACACTCTCACCCAACAGAGCGACTACCATATCCATTGATTATAATGCGCATCCTTAGGAGATTTAAAGTGGATACGAGCGCGAGTTCTTATATGTATAGTTTGGGGACAATCAATGAGACAACCATCGTCAAGTCTCTGACAACAAAGCAGGATGATCCCCCTTCTCCTCCGATTGGACAACGAGCTCGACCTCATGCAACATCTTCCACTGCCCCCGTTCCTCCGAAACAGAAGGCACCTCCATCTACTTCTGACGATGATGCCTCTGTCACCTCCATCTTCAAAGAACAACAGCGGCTTTCGAATGAACAGGAACGCATCTCCGCTGAATTCACTGAAATGAAAGGCGACCTTCACATTATGAAGAATGAGATGGAAATCCTCACAGCTACTCAGGTCACTTTGACTAAGTCAGTTTCTTCCGTGAAGAAACTTGTGAAAAAGCTGTTTGCCAAAATGGGGTGCACGACATCTGACGACTCCGACTCTCAGGAGTAACTTTATGTTTTAATCGTTTTGCTCTAACTTTGCAGGTTTTTCAATTTAATCCTTATTTTGTTTTGCAGGGTTATGATTTTTGTTTATCCTCTTAACTCTCCTTGTTTTGTAAGTATTTGGCTTGTTTTGTGACAAAAAGGGGGAGAGAGTTAGCGAAAACAATGAACAATGATTGTGAATATCGATGATATCAAGGTAAGTATGGTAAGTATGAATCTCAACTCAACTTTGAACAATGATTGTGAATATCGATGATATCAAGGTAAGTATGAATCTCAACTCAACTTTGGTTTTTCTTTTGTGATTTGTGGCATGCTTCTATACTAACTATTTGACTAACTATTTGGGCATGTAATATGACTAACAAGTTGATGTTGGACTAACATACTTTGACATTTGGTTTTCAACTGCTTAGAAGATATGTTGGTTTTAACTATGGTTCTCTTACATATCTGATATTTTCAAATGTCATGATGAGAAAAACTCTATCTCTGTATCTGGTTTTGAATGTTTCAATTCTTGAGGTATCTAACGATTTCTTTTGTCAAGAATGTTTTCTGTGTGCAGAGATTACAGATGTCTAAGTCTAGAGTCTGTCTTAGGAGTTTATCTCATGTATTTAATTTCTGGAACTCTTTTGTAAATTTTTGTTGTATGGTGATAGCAACAAAAATATCCTTTTTGAATTTTCTTTGTGGATTTGTGTTTTGTCACGAAACCGCCAAAGGGGGAGATTGTTACGGAATTTGAGTTGGCGTATTTCGTGAATGTATTAAGTCTTGAAGATTGAAGATGAAGAAACTTTGGATCATATACCTCAATCTCAAGAAAGAAGAATTCAAAAGGATCAGGTACGTTTAACTAAATAATTTTGATGATCCGAATACTTCTTATAGTGTAGAAACACCTGGAAGAGGTTTTAATTGCTTATTCATCAAAAACTGGACATGGGACATGTTCAGGATCCGGATCGTGGCTTTCAATCCGGATCCCGAAAGGTGTTTGTTCATACATTGCTGCAATCCGGATCACAGCTTGTGCAATCCGGATCCCGAATGGGGTGTTTTGTGAAAATGTATGAACGATCCGGATCGGGGATTATGATCCGGATCCCGAACAGGCTATTTTCTGGAAACCGCATTTTGTGCTTCTGCAATCCGGATCGTGGCTTTGCAATCCGGATCGCCGTCGGTAAAACTTTCCAGAAAAGTTTGTTTTTGATCCGAATATTCTTCCTAGGGTTTCTAACCTATAAATAGCCCTTCTATTTCATTTCTAGGGCATCGAAAAATAGATCCGCATTTCGGCCATTTGAGAAAATAGCCGAAAAGAAAAAATCCACATATAGAGAAGAACGGAAATCATTAGATCTATTCTATGGTTCTTCATCTATATTGATTAGTTTGATTCTAGGTTTTTCATACTCACATCTTGAGTTGAATCAAACTAATGAATACTTAGATGGTATTTCCGATCTACTCTTGATCTAAGTATTCGGCGGATCATCACCACCCAAACAAACAACGATTTATCCCAAAATCGGCGCGTGGACTCGCGTGGCCTTGTGGATTCAAGGTGCTACCGCTCTCGTGGATTCGGAGCGAGGTGCGTTCGTGGATTCGAAGCGTACCATTGGGTGAAGACCGTGGATTCGGTTGGACGTCGTGGACTCGACGTTGGACGCTGTGGATTCAGCGTTGGGCGCGGATCGTGGATTCGAGAAGCGTCGTGGAGCGAGCGGAGAAGATCTACTAGGAGCGTATGGTAAAAGGTTGAGTCGTCTGTGAGTACGTTATATCACCTTGTACGTGTGTTAACTCTAGTGGATTTCGCCATGTTATCGGTCCCGTGGTTTTTTACTCCGGTTTGGAGTTTTTCCACGTAAAAATCTTGTGTGTTCTTTTATTTTTCCGCATTGGGTTTTATCGCACAATGATTTTTTGAGTGTTTATTGTTTACACCTATTCACCCCCCTCTAGGTGTTTTTTCCCCTATTTAGATCCTTATTAACCTAAACCCAACAAAATGGTTACCGAAGATGTTGAAATCCGGAAATCGCTCAACACGCTTTTCATCCATAACAACTGGGTTGAACAACTTCCTGCTGAAATGTACTCCGCTTCGGCAGTCGAGAGTGCTATGCAATTCTGCTTTTTACTGTGCCATGCAACAAGGCAATGGCCAAGATAGAAGCATGCACCACTCGTGCTTTTCCGGTCATCCACTGAACCAGCCCAATCGGCATCTGAGTATCCAACAATATCCAAAGTTGTTCCCATAGGATACCAAATTCCGAAATTGATTGTACCTTTGATATATCGGATGATCCGCTTCACCGCTTTCAGGTGAACCTCCTTCGGTGCTGATTGATATCTCGCACAAATCCCAACACTGAAGGATATATCCGGGCGACTAGCCGTGAGATATAGTAGACTTCCAATCATACTGCGATACAGTTTCTCGTCTACATTCTCACTTTGTGATTCACTTCCAAGTCCCTTATGGCTAGTTCCCATTGGAGTCGGAAAATCCTTAGAATTTTCAAGATCAAACTTTTTGACCAACTCCAGTGCATACTTGGATTGACACAAGTGAATTCCTTCATCGTTTTGTTTAACTTGTAATCCAAGAAAATAATTCAATTCGCCCATCATGGACATCTCAAATTCGCTTTCCATGGTCTCCGCGAATTTAGAAGCATCATTATCTCTTGTTGCGCCAAAAACAATGTCATCGACATAGATTTGAGCAACTATGAAATTGTTTTGATAATGCTTCACAAAGAGAGTCCTGTCAGCTCCCCCTCGAGTATAGCCCTTTTCCAAAAGGTGCTTTGTCAACCTTTCGTACCATGCTCGCGGTGCTTGTTTCAGACCGTAAAGAGCCTTTTTCAGACGAAAAACATGGTTAGGTAGTTTATGATCCACAAAACCTTTCGGTTGAGCCACATAAACTTCCTCATTTAAAAACCCATTTAAAAAGGCGCTCTTAACGTCCATTTGAAATAATTTGATTTTAAAATGACAAGCTATCGCAAACAATATACGAATGGACTCGAGTCTAGCTACAGGGGCGAAAGTTTCATCAAAGTCTATACCTTCTACTTGAGAGTAGCCTTGAGCAACTAACCTTGCTTTGTTCCTGATGATAGTACCTTCTTCATTTTTCTTGTTCTTGAAGATCCATTTGGTACCTATCACATTGTGTTGCTTCGGAGGCTTCGTTAATTCCCAGACTTTGTTTCGCTCAAATTGATGGAGCTCTTCCTGCATTGCTTTAATCCAGTAGTCATCTTGGAGAGCTTCATCAACATTCCTTGGTTCGATTTGAGATACATAGCATGCAAATCCGCAAACCAATTGTCTCCGTGTTCTAACTCCTTCTTGTGGATCTCCAATGATGTTCGATTCAGGGTGATCCTTGGAGATGCGTAACGTTTGAGGTAGAGGAGTAGACGGAGGTACACGAGATGATTCCTGCACATCAGATAAACTTGAAGAACCGTTAGATGCATCAACATTATTATCGAAAGAATTGTTAGAAGAAGATGCATTAGCAGGTGTATCATCATCAAGAGAGATATCGAGGGTAGATTTTTCAGATTCAAAGTGAAAAGCTTCATCTACCTTAACATTTATCGATTCTACGATCGTCTTAGATTCTAAGTTAAAAACTCGATATGCTCTGCTGTTTGTAGAATAACCTAAGAAAATCCCTTCGTCACTTCGAGAGTCAAATTTTCCAAGATTCTCACGATCACGTAAAATAAAACACCGACTCCCAAAGATACGAAAATATTTGATGTTAGGTTTTCTACAAAACCAAAGTTCATATGGTGTATTCAATGTCCCCGGGCGCAAATACACGCGATTAATAACATAAACAGCAGTGTTCACCGCTTCAGCCCAAAAATAAAAAGGTAAGTTCCGGCTGTGAAGCATAACACGTGCCATTTCCTGTACGACCCTGTTTTTGCGCTCGACTACACCATTTTGTTGAGGTGTGTAAGGTGCAGAGAATTCATGTTTAATGCCATTAGAAGTGCAAAAATCAATGAATTTGGAATTTATGAATTCCCCACCTCTATCACTCCTAACTCGAGTAATCCTATCATTCTTTTCAGTCATAATACGATTGCAGATTTCGAGAAAAGAATCAAAGGTATCAGCTTTTTCTTTTAAGAAAGCTACCCAAGTATATCTAGAAAATCATCAACCAATAAGAAAATATACCATTTACCTCCCAGAGATGGTTGACGAGTTGGCCCCATTAAGTCCATATGCAAAAGTTCCAAAGGCCGTTTTGTACCTATGTGGTTCAAGTTCTTGTGTGCAGTCCTAGACTGTTTTCCTTTTGGCAACCGCCACACACAAGGTTTTGTTCAAAAGAAAGTTTCGGAACCCCCTTGACCACATCTTTATTCGAAATTCTAGCAAGTTCCTTAAAGTTTATGTGACCTAGCCTTTCATGCCAAAGTGTTTCATTTTTCAAAGATGCTAGGTTACATTTTTCAGAAATCTTAGTAGGAACTACATAACAATTGTTTTCTGATCTAACCCCCTTTAAAAAGAAAGCATGGTTCATGTCAGTTACAGTGCATTTATCAGAAGAAAAATTAACTGAATAACCACTATCACAAAGTTGACTTATGCTTATGAGGTTAGTCTTAAGGCCATGAACAAATAACACATTATCTAGAACCGGGCCATCTGGAATAGCTACCGTTCCCTTTCCAACAATTTTGGAAGACCGACCATCTCCGAAAACAACAAGTCCTCCGGAGTTTTTCTCAAATGTTTGAAAACAGTTTTTGTCGCCGGTCATGTGACGGGAACACCCGCTATCCAGGTACCAAGACGAACTATCATATGCATGCAAGGAAACATTGGTAGCAAGACAAGGAAAAATTTCACCTTTGCGCACCCAAACCTTTTTGGAATGCGTCGGTAATGATCGTGAAGTTGATTTCCTGGGTGAGAGCGTCTTGCTTGAAGAATTGCTGCTCCTTGATGATGTCGTCTTGAGCGGTGTACTACCAAGACTCTTTTCCTTCAAATGATTTGCATTTGATTTCTGAGGAATAGCCTTTTTGGTAGTCATTGCAAGAGGTGCTTGAGGTGTGCATTTGACTTCCGTCTTGCAATTTCTCCTTATGTGCCCTGAAATGCCACAACGAAAACATACCTTAGGTCTTGACGATCCCGAGGTGGATGTGGTAGGCTTGTTGTCGTTGCTTGTTGTGAATACCGGTGTCGGAGGAGGAGATACCGACTGAGGCACAAAGACTGTCCCACTCGAACTTGGAATGTCTCCAGTTTGAGTGTATCCGAGGCCGAACTTATTTCTTTGACCAAGACCAAGAAGTCTGTCCAACTTACTCCTTCCAGAAGAAAATCTCTTTAAGTCATCCTTCAGTTGGCGTATGGTCTCCGTCATTTCCAATTTTTCCTGTCGAGCCTCGCCGTTGAGCTTCAAGAAGTAATTCGCTTTGTTCACCATATCCATATAATTCTTCTCGAGTTGCTCATTGGACTCTTGAAGGGAAACATTTGTTTTAATCAAATTATCCCTTTCCACTTCAAGATCGGTTGAGAGAGAGGTTACCCTTTTTACTTCTTCTTCGAGATCCTGCAATCTCCCTTTCAACCCCTTGTTTTGCTTAGCCAGTTTCTTTGAATCCCTCAAAAGTTGTGGTAGGCTAGAGCAAAATCTTCACCTTCAGAATCATCCGATTCATCGTCCGTTGCAATCTTTTCAACAGAGGAGTTGGACAAGGAATCGGATGTACTTGCCATTAAGCACATGAAGGGTGAAGATGTAGTGGACGCGTGGAAAGCTGTCGCGTTGTCTTCTTCATCACTTGAGGATGACTCATTTGACGTGGAGTTGTCATCCCAAGTAACGACTTGCATCGCTTTCTTCTTTGCCGGATTCTTGTTGGGACATTCCGTTGCAATGTGGCCGTAGCCTCGACATTTGAAGCACTGAACTTGTCCCTCTGAACTTTTCTTATCCTTTGAGAAGTTCTCTTGCTTTCTTGACTTGTAGCTTGAAAACCCTTGCCTTTCTTCGACTTTCCGAAGGATGGAGTTTTGCTTGAATTACCCCTTCGAAAGTTGCGGCGAAACTTCCTTGTCAAGAGAGCGAGCTGCTTCTCAAAGTCCTCCATAGAAAGGTTCTCGTCGTCGTCCGAGGAGGATGAATCCGCGTCTTCTTCTTTAGTTGATTTCAATGCGTAACCTGAAGACTTAGAAGAGGATGCCTTTCCAGAAGAATAGTTAGTAGGAAATGTCATTTCATAAGTTTGTAAAGCACCTACTAATTCTTCTACACGCATTTCGTCCGGGTGTTTAATTGTTTCAATGGCTGCGACCTTCGGGCGAAATCGTTCAGGAAGAGTTCTTAGAATTTTTCTTACAACTTTAAATTCTGGAATCTTCTCTCCCAAGTTAGCACATGAGTTTACGATGTCTTGCAATCGTGTGTAATAGTCAGTGAAAGATTCATTCTCTGCCATAGAGATAGAGTCAAACTTGCTCGTAAGCATTTGCAGTTTCTGAATCTTCACTAGGTTAGTTCCCTCATGCGTAACTTGAAGAACATCCCAGATTTCTTTCGCAGTCTCACATGCCGAGACGCGAGAGAACTCAGTTTGTGACAAAGCATTAAATAGAGCATTAATTCCTTTGCCATTGTAAGAAGATAAGTCTATCTCTTCCTTGGTCCATTTCGACCTAGGTTTTAAGGTGCGAACATCATCTAAAATTTCAGTTGGATTAGACCATCCTAATTCAATTGATTGCCACACCCTTTCGTCGATGGAAATTAAAAAGGCTTTCATCCGTACTTTCCAGTACGCATAATTTGTTCCATCAAAGAAAGGGGGTCGATTGATGTTTCCACCTTCAACCATTGTTTACAACCCTATTCCCGCTCTGATACCACTTGTTGGGTTATAAGTAATTGGATCTAAATAGGGGAAAAAACACCTAGAGGGGGGTGAATAGGTGTAAACAATAAACACTCAAAAAATCATTGCGCAATAAACCCAATGCGGAAAAATAAAAGAACACGCAAGATTTTTACGTGGAAAAACTCCAAACCGGAGTAAAAAACCACGGGACCGATAACACGGCGAAATCCACTAGAATTAACACACGTACAAGGTGATATAACGTACTCACAGACGACTCAACCTTTTTCATACGCTCCTAGTAGATCTTCCCGCTCGCTCCACGACGCTTCTCGAATCCACGATCCGCGCCCAACGCTGAATCCACAGCGTCCAACGTCGAGTCCACGACGTCCAACCGAATCCACGGTCTTCACCCAGTGGCACGCTTCGAATCCACGAACGTACCTCGCTCCGAATCCACGAGAGCGGTTGCACCTTGAATCCACAAGGCCACGCGAGTCCACGCGCCGATTTTGGGGTAAATCGTTGTTTGTTTGGGTGGTGATGATCCGCCGAATACTTAGATTAAAGATAGATCGGAAATACCATCTAAGTATTCATTGATTTGATTCTACTCAAAATGTGAGTATGGAAAACCTAGAATCAAATCAATCAATATAGATGAAGAAACATAGAATAAATCTATTGATTTCCTTTCTTCTCTATATGTGGATTTTTCTTTTCGGCTATTTTCTTCTGTAATAGCTCGATGCCCTAGAAATGAATACAGGGCCTATTTATAGGTTAGAAACCCTAGGAAGAATATACGGATCAAAAACAGCCTTTTCTGGAAAGAATTACCGACGGCGATCCGGATTGGATTTGGCGATCCGGATTGCAGAAGCACAAAAGACGGTTTCCAGAAAATTGCTTGTTCGGGATCCGGATCGTAGTCCCCGATCCGGATCGTTCATACAGTTTCACCAAACATCACATTCGGGATCCGGATTGCAAATCCTGATCCGGATCGGAAAAGCAAAAGGTAAAACCAGTGTTCGGGATCCGGATCAAAAGATGCTGCGATCCGGATTGAACCAGTGTATGAACAAACACCCTTCGGGATCCGGATTGCAAGCCACGATCCGGATCCTGAACATGTCCCATGTCCAGTTTTTGATGATTAAGCAAATAAAACCTCTTCCAGGTGTTTCTACACTATAAGAAGTATTCGGATCATCAAAATTCTTTAGTTAAACGTACCTGATCCTTTTGAATTCTTCTTTCTTGAGATTGAGGTATACGATCCAAAGTTTCTTCATCTTCAATCTTCAAGACTTAATACATTCACGAAATACGCCAACTCAAATTCCGTAACACAACCTTCTCCAAGTATGCAGATTCCCAGAAATGCTTGGTTATTGTTTGCATTGAGTGAGGACCTTCTACACAAACGCACGACACCTTCAGGAGAATGAAGATGGTTCCATGCAGTTTTATACAAACATTCAAGGAACAAGGCTTAAAATAACTCCACAACTAATTGGGGAGGTCTTAGGGATTCAAGCTAGCAGGTCAGGAATTAACTACTTGACTGGAAGGAGTTTGACGAACACAATGTGGCAAACGGTTATAAGGGGAATATGTTTGGAAGGCACTCAGTCAACGGAGAAATCTGTCAAGTCCAAACAACTCCGTCTTGAGTACCGGTTCCTAAACTTCATCACATGTTACAATATTCTTCCAAACATGCAAACGAAGGTTTTGAGATGGGATCGAATGTTATTTTTGTATCTCCTAGGACATCCATCAGAGGCAATGGGATTAAATATGAATATTCCATACATTATTTGGAATAGGATGACAAGATACGTTGAGCATCCTCATCCTACCGAAAGACTCCCTTTTCCATTGATCATTATGAGGATTTTAAAGAAATTTCAGGTTGATATCAGTTCGACAACTTATCAACACTGTTTAGGCATGATCAATGAGTCCACCATTGTTAAGTCCCTTCATAAGCTGCCTCATGTCACTCCGACTCCTCCATGCGGAACGAAACCCTGCATCGGCACTTCCGCATCACCGTCACGGCCAACACCCGCACCAGAGGATGAAGCATCAGTCACCTCCATTTATAAGGAACAACAACGCTTATCCTTTGAACAAGAACAAATTACGAAGGAGCAGAAGAGAATTTCAGATGAACTTGAACTCATTACAGTAGCCCAGATCACCTTAACTAAGAAGTTCTCTTCGATGAAAAAGTTGATGAAAAAGATGTTCTAGAAAATGGGCTGTAGTACCTCTGAGGATTCAGAGTCCGATGATTGATTTTCATCTTTAACTTTGTTTTGCAGGTTTCAAGTTTTTTGTTTAGTTTAGTTCTCAAATTTTTCTTGTTTTGAACTTTTAACTCTCCTTTTATTTTGTAATAATGGCTTGATTTTGTGACAAAAAGGGGGAGAGAGAACAAACATATGATCGACTAATGGTTGTGAACTTTGAAACTATGAAGGTAAGTACAACTTCAACTTTGGTTTTATCATATTGTGTTTTGCATGCATGCCTCTACTAACTATTCGACTAACTATTTGGGCATGTAATATAACTAACAAGTTGATGTTGACTAACAATTCTGTGACATTTAGAATTTTAATGCTTAGAAGATATGTCGATTTTTTTATTGTGATCTTATTACATATCTGAATTCGTGAATGTCATGGTGAGTATAAACTCTATCTCTGTGTTTGTTTTTGTATGCTAAAATTCTTGAGGTATCTAACGATTTCGTTTGTCAAGAATGATTCCTTTTTGCAGAGAGTACAGATGTCTAAGTCTAGAGTCTATTCTAGGAGTTTATCTCTTGTATTTATCTTTATTTGGATATCCAATATAAATTTTTGTTGTATGGTGATAGCAACAAAAATATCTTTTTGAATTTTCTTGAGTGGATTTATGTTTTGTCACGAAACCGCCAAAGGGGGAGATTGTTAAGGAATTTGTGTTGGCGTATTTCGTGAAAATGGTTAAGTCTTGAAGATTGAAGATGAAGAAGTTTGGATCATATACCTCAATCTCAAGAAAGAAGAATTCAAAAGGATCAGGTACGTTTAACTAAATATTTTTGGTGATCCGAATACTTCTTATAGTGTAGAAACACTTGGATGAATTTTTAATTGCATAAAAATCAAAAACTGGACATATTACATGTTCAGGATCCGGATCAGGCACTACAGTCCGGACCCCGAACATAGGGTAGTTCATGCGCAATTCCAGTCCGGATCGTGGTTACTTCAATCCGGACCGCGAACGTGGAATTTGCAGGAATTGCATGAACAGTCCGGACCGTGGTTATTTCAGTCCGGACCCCGAAGGTATGTTTTTCTGGAAATAGTCTGTTTAGTCACGACAGTCCGGACCGCCAAATTTCCAGTCCGAACCGTCGTCCTGAAAAATTTCAGAAAAGGTTAGTTTTTGATTCTTATCTTCTTCCAATGGTTTCTAACCTATAAATAAACCCTACGATTCACTTTTTAGGGTAATCCAAAAATAAGCCGAATAATCCGAAAAGGAGAAAAATCCACATATAGAGAAGAAAGGAAATAACTAGATTTAATTCTATGTTTCTTCATCTATATTAATTAATTTGATTCTAGGATTTCAAACTCAGATTATGAGTAGAATCAAATTAATGAATACTTAGATGGTATTTCCGATCTATTTCTAATCTAAGTATTCGGCGGATCATCACCACCCAAAAACAACGATTTTCCCAAAATCGGCGCGTGGACTCGCGTGGCCTTGTGGATTCAAGGTGCAACCGCTCTCGTGGATTCGGAGCGAGGTACGTTCGTGGATTCGAGACGTGCTACTGGGTGAAGACCGTGGATTCGGTCGGACGTCGTGGATTCGACGTTGGACGCCGTGGATTCGGCGTTGGACGCTAATCGTGGATTCGAGGAGCGTTGCGGAGCGAGCGGAGAAGATCTACTAGGAGCGTATGGAAAAAGGTCGAGTCGTCTGTGAGTACAGTATATCACCTTTGTACGTGTTTTAATTCTAGTGGATTTCGCCGTGTTATCGGTCCCGTGGTTTTTTACTCCGGTTTTGGAGTTTTTCCACGTAAAAATCTTGCGTGTTATTTTTATTTCCGCATTGGGTTTTATTGCGCAACGATTTTTGAGTGTTTACTGTTTACACCTATTCACCCTCCTCTAGGTGTTTTTTTCGCTATTTAGATCCAATTAATACAACCCAATAGGTTTGGGGTACCCGTTACTATGGATCGGGCAGTTCGGGCAGCTCGGGCAGCGCGGGTGTGGAGTCCCGGAATCCCTGTGATGCTTGGCGACGTGGTCAGCGGCCTTGAGACACTTATTTTTGTGTGTTGAGTGCGTTTGTGCGTCAAACGGATGTGAGAAACGGACTCAGCGCGAAAAATCGTGCAAAAACACTATTGTGTGTTTTTTTTTTTTGAGGATTCGGGCACCCAGAAAAAGGATCCGGGCGCCCGAAAGATTGGGTACTGTAGGCGCTGAACCGGACCACTTTCCATGCATTGTGCCGCGGTTGGGCGAGTGGAGCCACGTGGCACTACGGGATTGGCCGGCGTGCGGGCACGGTAGACCCGGCGCAGTCAACGCCGCGTGCACCCCGTCGTGCGCCCTGCCCTTTCTACGTGGCGGCCTCCCATTGGCTAGCGCCTACCACCTGATCGGGGCGGAGCCACTTGGCGCACACTCGACAATTCGGGCCCTGCGTGAATGCGTGCCACGTGTCCGGGTGCGCACTGTGTGGATCCGGGCGCCCGAAACTTGGGCCTTTACCCGAAAGTTGGAAAATTTCCTGATTTTTCTATAAATAGGCCCTCCTTCCTCCCATTTCTATTTTTTTGGAATTTCACCTTCAAGCCACCTTTGCATGAGAGTTAGTTCATCAAATGCTCTTCACTTCTAGGGATCTTTGGAGGATTTTGGAGACCGTTTCATCATCTTCTTCCCCGACTCCGTGAGCTTCGACGTTCCTTCGACTGCGGTCTTCTTTGTCGACGTTTCATCCGCAGACTCCCCTGGGCTAACCTCTTAGAATTTTGAGATGAAAATATCCGGAGATCTTCACCACAGCTAGGCCTTCGACTTTGGTACTAATCACTCCTCTCCATTTTGGCTTTTTACGGGATTTTTCGGAGCATTTTTGGACCCCTTATGTACTGTAGCATTTTTTGGACAGTATGGAGTATTTATGGATTTTCTCAGCTATTTGTTGGTGGATTTGGAAGTTTAAGATCTCGATCACCATCTAGACTTTGAGAGGAATGCATCCGTACCCTTCCTTAGAATTTTTGAAGGTATTTTCGAGATGAACTTTACCTGTTTCTGGAGCACTGTGACAGGATTGTGCTAGCTGTTTTTGGTTTAGGCAGCATCAGGAGTTTTGACCATTGCCGATTATCCGGGAGAAGTTTTTTGGGAGTTTTTCGGTTCGTTGGAACCGTGAGAGCCTAAGGAACGCGCATGTCCAATTTCAGCCCGATCGGACTCCGGATTGACGCGTTCCAGGTGGGTTGGATTTCCTCCAAGTTTGCAGACTTTCTACTAATTCTAGTATTGTAGTTCTCAGCATGCTAGAATAGGTGCTATTATTGATGTATTATGATATTTGTAGAGTTGTTGAACACTAACTAGCATCTTGTCATATGTTGCATGATATTTGGCCAGACTTTAGAAAACTCTCAACTTGGGTATTTTTGCCATGTTTGAACTTCCTACACCTTTTATATTTGTTTCCCTGGACTTAGAGTTTTTCCTCGCTCGGTTAGTGGGCTGAGTGGTCGGGATAGTGTAGGATGCATGTTGCGCTCGTGCCTATGGGTCAAGTGGAGTCTGGTAGCTGAGATTAGATCAGTACTAAAGTTGAGAGACGTTCGGGTAGACGGTGGTCACGAGCCGTTGAGTGTTTCCGGCTGATATTGTTAGTGGTTGAGTTATTATTTTCCGATCTGATTGATCGTGGATTTGGATTATAGCATGCATGAGCCATATGGAGCTCGACAGAGATGCGCGGATACTTCTTCGGAGGGGTCGCTCCTCTCGAGTGCCACTCCGGAGCTGGGCCTGTTACTTTGCTATCGCGACTTGTCGACGTAGTCCGAGTGGGACCCCTACATAATTCTCGTCCCAGTGGGGATGAGTGGTAGTAGGTAGGCGCAGGTTTGACTAGACCCTATATGGTAGTCAGTATGATTGGGTTGACTGAGTATATCAAGTAGATGCATTTTATCATATGTATCATCCCTTGAACATGATAGATAGAGGCATGATAGTTGTAGAGTTATTTCCAGCTTTTATCACCACTTTTATCGCATCGTTATCTTATGTCTCTAGTAGACTTAGTGGGCATACCGTTGGTCTTGGAGATGGTACCCACTGAGAACTACTGTTTGATATAGTTCTCACACCCTCTGTGGTGACTTCTTTCAGAGGCATCTACTCCAGTCCCTACCCATGTTGTTGCTGCGTCTACTGACAGAGGTAAGGGAGTCGTGAGTTAGATCCCTACCACTTCTTGGAGAGTAGCTGTACCCTTTTAGAGATTTATAATATTGTCAGTGGGATTGTATATTTTATACTTTTGAGAGTTTTTTTTGAGAGACTTATGTATTGTGAGGTCCTGACATGTACTATTTGGAGTTGTATCTTTTTATTTCAGCAGTTTACTTTCCTTGCTCTGATATCTACATAGCTATTAGTATTATCTTTTGCAGGTTAGATGCTTCGCTTATGCGGGGCTTCCCGTATGGGCGGCGGATCTGTTGGCGAGCCCGGATCGCAGTTTCGACCCCGGGGCGTGATAGTGGGCAGAAGCGCGGGCAGGCACAGGAGCGCGGGCGCGCGGGTAGGCACACGCCATGTGGCAGCTTGCTGTTGGGCGCGCTGTTGATAAGGTTTGGACATGCGGCAGCTTCCTATTGGCTGCCACCGGATTGCTGTTGGCCACTCACGCGCGGACGCATGGTGCCACGCGAGCCGCGTATAGCAGGCTTGGGCCTCCTGATGCCTCCCCCCTCCCCCAGCCAGCTATAGGCGCCCGAGAATGTACCCAGAAGCTATTTGTAGATGGATTTTTGGACTATAAAGAGCTTCTTTCTCCTTCATTTTGAGGTTTTTGGAAATGGTTTCTCCTGGGAATTTTTACAGGGGAGATCACCACCTTCTCCACTCCATTCTTGAGCATCTTGGAGAACTTTGGGGTGCTTTTACGTCATCTTCTACCTCAAGCTTGGGATGATCCTCCATTGATGCATTTTTAGGCCACTCCATTGAGATTCAGTGCAAAGCCTCTACAAGACAAACCACTTAAAATCTGGGACTAAAACTTAGAACGAATCTTCACAAGAGGTAGGCCTACAACTTTGATATTGATCACTCTTCCCAGATCTTGAGTTTTTTTTGGAGTTTTTATGCCATCTCTGGAGCCTTCATGCACAGAATAGATTTTTGATAGTTCAAAGTATTTATGGATTTTTTCGGTGATTTGTGAATGGATTTTAGAGTTCTTGGACTTAATTTGCATCTACTCTCGAAGAGAAACACATTGAGACTATTTTTGCTTGATTTAGAGTTCGTTTGCTCAGGTAACATTATTGATCTTCTTGACCCTGTGACAGAGGTTGCTGCAGTTTTTGTTTTGGGTTTATTTTGAAGATTGAGTCTTTGGATGCAGATTTCTTTGTGATTTTTTGATCGTTTTCGGGATTTTAAAGTATGGACATCTTCTTAAGTTTAAGGTGAGTAAATCCTCTTTTGAATTCAATAGAAAATTCCTTATGGATTAGTCTTTATATTTCTTGAAGTTCATGCTGAATTTTAAGCAATTCTGGACAATAATGTAATGATTGATTAAATTGTTAATTAAGAAAAATTAGAGATGATTTTTTAGGCTTTGGAGATGCTCATGGGACAGAGGACACCTTAGATTTGCTGTTGGAGCTCACCTTTGTTGGGTTATATGTAATAATGGATCTAAATAGGGGAAAAAACACCTAGAGGGGGGTGAATAGGTGTAAACAATAAACACTCAAAAAATCATTGCGCAATAAAACCCAATGCGGAAAAATAAATGAACACGCAAGATTTTTACGTGGAAAAACTCCAAACCGGAGTAAAAAACCACGGGACCGATAACACGGTGAAATCCACTAGAATTAACACACGTACAAGGTGATATAACGTACTCACAGACGACTCAACCTTTTACCATACGCTCCAAGTAGATCTTCTCCGCTCGCTCCACAACGCTTCTCGAATCCACGATCTGCGCCCAACGCCGAATCCACAGCGTCCAACGTCGAGTCCACGACGTCCGACCGAATCCACGGTCTTCACCCAGTAGCACGCTTCGAATCCACGAACGTACTTCTCTCCGAATCCACGAGAGCGGTTGCACCTTGAATCCACAAGGCCACGCGAGTCCACGCGCCGATTTAGGGTAAATCGTTGTTTTTGGGTGGTGATGATCCGCCGAATACTTAGATTAGAAATAGATCGGAAATACCATCTAAGTATTCATTGATTTGATTCTACTCAAAATCTGAGTTTGGAAAACCTAGAATCAAATCAATCAATATAGATGAAGAAACATAGAATTAATTCTATTGATTTCCTTTCTTCTCTATATGTGGATTTTTCTCTTTTCGGCTTTTTTCTATTAAGTCCCGTACCCTAAAAATGAATCATAGGGTCTATTTATAGGTTAGAAACCATTGGAAGAAGATAAGGATCAAAAACATCCGTTTCTGGAAATTTTCAGGACGGCGATCCGGATCGGAATTACTGTGATCCGGATCGTCGTAGCGTGATAGACAATTCCAGAAAACCAGGGGTTCGGGATCCGGATCGAAGTGCCTGATCCGGATCGTTCATACAGTTTCACCAAACACCAACGTTCGGGATCCGGATTGCAAAGCCTGATCCGGATCGTTCAAATAAAAAGTAAAACCAGTGTTCGGGATCCGGATCAAAGGATGCTGCGATCCGGATTGAACAATGTATGAACGAACACCCTTCGGGATCCGGATTGGAAGGTCTGATCCGGATCCTGAACATGTCCCATGTCCAGTTTTTGATTTTATGCAATAAAAAATTCTTCCAAGTGTTTCTACACTACAAGAAGTATTCGGATCACCAAAAATCTTTAGTTAAACATATCTGATCCTTTTGAATTCTTGTTTCTTGAGATTGAGGTATATGATCCAAACTTCTTTCATCTTCAATCTTCAAGACTCAACACTTTCACGAAATACGCCAACTCAAATTCCGTAACAATCTCCCCCTTTGGCGGTTTCGTGACAAAACACAAATCCACTAAAGAAAATTCAAAAAGGATATTTTTGTTGCTATCACCATACAACAAAAATTTACAATGGAGATCCAAAAATTAAATACATGAGATAAACTCCTAAAACAGACTCTAGACTTAGACATCTGTACTCTCTGCAAAAAAATCATTCTTGACAAAAAGATCGTTAGATACCTCAAGAATATTTAGCATTCAAAACCTAGCAGAGATAAGGTTTATACTCATCATGACATGTAGTAATTCAGATATGTAATAAGATCACAATCAAACATTGACATATCTTTTAAGCAATAAGATTCCAAATGTCATAACTTTGCATTGTTAGTAATCAACAACTTGTTAGTAATAATACATGTCCAAATAGTTAGTCGAATAGTTAGTAGGGACATGCAACAAATCACAAGATAACCAGAAAGTTGTGATACTTACCTTTCACTAAAGTCAAAGTTTGTTCAAAGTTCTCAAATCAAAGTTCTCTACTCTCTCCCCCTTTTTGTCACAAACAAAGCCAAAATTTACAAAACACAAGGAGAGTTAAAAAGTTTAAATATAAATCAAGACACTTGAGAGTAGAAGGAAATAAAACAAAACCAAGAACTAAAAAAACTGCAAAAGAAAGATTAGAATAAACTTTATGCAGAATCTTCAGAGCTGATACATCCAAGCTTCTGAAACATTTTCTTGATCCGTTTGTTCATAGAAGCTTGCTCCTTCTTAACTTCTTTGAGATCTTGGACCATCAAAGCTTGTTCTTTCTTAACTTCCTTGAGATCTTCCTTCATTTCAGCGAACTCAATAGACATGCGTTCTTGCTCATTTGAGAGTCGCTGTTGTTCCTTAAAGATTGAGCTAACTGAAGCATCATCATCAGAAGTTGATGGAGGTGCTTGCTGTGCAGGTGGAACAGGAGGTGTAGAAGTTGTGCTTGTGGTCGAGCTCTTTGTCGGATAGGAGGAGATGGAGGATCATCTTGTTTCGTCGAGAGAGACTTCACAATTGTTGTCTCATTGATTGTGCCCAAACTGTACATATATGAGCTCGCACTTGTGTCGACTTTAAACTTTCTAAGGATGCGCATGATTATCATTGGATAGGGGAGTCTCTCTGTAGGGTGAGAATGTTCCACATACACGCGCCCCCCGTCGCCATCCTTGACCAAATGAGGAAGGAATGTTTGAAGTTGTTCCCTCGTGCGATATCCGGTCGAAGCTCTTTAGAGAAACAGAATTTCTGTCGACAAAGTATCTGGAGACAAATTCCATTACAACCACTCTCCAGGAGTTGTTGTTGAAGCTTTGAGTTTTCAGGTAATGGAGTCCATCAGTTCTGGCTTTCATTCCTAGCACTTCTCCAATCAATTGGGGTGTGACTTTGATCTTGATATTTTTGACCAAAGTGTGAAATTCTCGACGTCCCTGATCTTGATCAACTAGACTTGAACCGTTCTGATAAAACATTCGTACTGAGTGAGGACAATACCCAGTAGTCTCAGGGAAGTTGCATATGGGAGCAAGACCGGCCTGGTCAAACAAAGTCCCAAAGATTGTAGATCTTCCTCTCATCGCTTTGACATTTACATGTCTTTCGCCAATGCATTCCCTTTTCTCAAAATCTTTGATCCGTGCTGAGCTAATGAAGTCTTGTGGAGGAGGCTGGCTAGCAACTGGTTGCTCAATGAAATTCCCTGAGCACTGCCTCTTTTCCTTGCACCGGTTTTCCTTTTGTTCCATTGGACTTGGTCCATAGGGGCTTTTCCTTTTTCTGCTGCAGCAGTAGGGAGGCTTTGTCCTTGAAGCTTCAGCAGTGGCTTTCCTTTGAGACAAGGGGACATTTTCCTCGATCTCGAGGTTATCCCAGTCAATTGAATCCGTCTCTGTTTCGTCTCGGAATCACTCCGAGTTTCTTTCGCTCTCTTAGCCTTCTTAGGCTTGGCAGTGTCTTGACATGAACCATGGCAGCAAGTAGAAAAATGATCCAGGTGATCACCATTTTGCTGCTTTGAGAATTGTATCCTGTGAAGACAACTCAAGAACATGAAAAATTGTTAATTTTCAAAAATTTGAAAAATTGTACCCAAACAATCATAATCATGTAGAGAGCTAAGAATCAAATTAGTTTTGCAAAAAGAATTTTAAAAATAGATCAATTCCATGATTTTCAAAAATTCCTATTATATGCCCTAAAACAGAATTTTCAGAAATCGAAGCCCAAAAATTCGTTAATCAGGAGAAAACCTAGCATATAATCAAAACTAATCTACCCAGAGTTCTTATTTCAAAAGAAATTTGACCAAAAACCATTCACAAACGAAAAAGATCCAGATTTCTACTCACGTTTTGAGCAAACAAGGAAAAACAGTGAAAAACCGAGATTTTGATCAATAAAACTTACTTGGAATCGAAGAACTTGAGTTAGGAAGGCTCCAAGATGGAAGAAATCTAGAGAGAGAAACTCTAGAGGCTTAAGAACAAAAGATTAGGTAAAAGAAATCAAAACCCTTTGTTCTATTAAAACCCTAGCCGTGATCCGGATCGGATCGAGATTTTGATCCGGATCGGCTACCCGCAGGAAAAGCCTGCGTTCGGGATCCGGATCACTTAGTCCGATCCGGATCGGCTCCAACTTTTTCTCAGAAAAATTCAGAAAAATTCCATAAAATCCAGAAAAAGTATGTAAGCACTTTAGCATATCAACTTTAAACAAAAATCATCGTTTCATACAACAAGAAATAGATTATACCAAATCTATCAAAAATACTCAAAAATGAAACGAAAATTTATGGAAATTAAAACTCTTAAAGTTGAACAACTTCAATCACATCTAACATGATCTTATGCGTAATGCCTTTATCAAATCATCAATTTGGTAAAGAAAATGAAATACCAAGATCAATAGATGTTTGAAATCCCAGATAAGTTAGATAATATATCTAGACAATCTGTTGAAGAGAGTGGCTCTTTGAGCATCTTTCATCAAAAATCCCACCTTATACCAACCTTGAAATTTGACAGAGTCAAGTATTTCAATATGCATTTATTTATCAAAAATTGAAAAACCATGCTTGGTATTCATGTGGTAGCTGCACACAGTACTCGGACGACCGAGGTGGTAGCTCTTTCCTCCATGTGGTGGTAGTTTTCACACTCCTCATTGGGATGTAACTCTTTCCACATCTTTTGAGCATTTACTTTTCTTTGACTCCCCCTCAATTGGCTATCAATTATTTAATATATAAGGTATTCAACCAAAAATTGATCTCGCATTCATACTCGACTAAACAGTCAAATAAGATAATGACTATACCAAGAGATCATTGAGAGAGAAATTGACTTTGATCACTTAAAAGATGACTTAATTAACATAAATGATCATTGCAACATTGAAATATTATGATATCAAAAGCATAATAAATTTCTAAATGCGTGAAAAGATGCAATTAAAGTCAATTATGATCAATGCTCAATTAATGTCCTATGTACAAACATAGATAAAGAACAAAACAAAACAAAAACAAAACCTAACCTAAGCAAAAGTTTCAAAAGAGGTTATTTCAAGGAAAGCATTCCAATTGCTTTACGCAAGTGAATAAAACGTTTTTGATCCAAAGGTTTTGTTAAAATGTCAGCTAATTGATCCTCAGTTGAAATATATGAAAGTTGAAGAATATTTGATTCAACTAGCTCTCTAAGAAAATGATATCTAAGTTCAATATGTTTTGTTCTTGAGTGCAACACAGGGTTTTTTGAAATGTTTATAGCACTAGTGTTGTCACAAAGAATTGTTACCGAAGTTGCTGAAATCCGGAAGTCGCTCAACACGCTTTTCATCCATATCAGTTGGGTTGAACAACTACCCGCTGAAATATACTCTGCTTCGGCAGTCGAGAGTGCTATGCAGTTTTGCTTTTTACTGTGCCATGCAACAAGGCAATGGCCAAGATAAAAACATGCACCACTCGTACTTTTCCGATCATCCACTGATCCTGCCCAATCGGCATCTGAGTATCCAACAATGTCCAAACTTGTTCCCATAGGATACCAAATTCCGAGGTTTATTGTTCCTTTGATGTACCGGATGATCCGTTTCACCGCTTTCAGGTGAACCTCCTTTGGTGCTGATTGATATCTCGCGCAAATCCCAACACTAAAGGATATATCCGGGCGACTAGCCGTGAGGTAAAGTAGACTTCCAATCATACTTCGATAAAGTTTCTCGTCTACATTCTCACTATGTGATTCACTTCCAAGTCCCTTGTGGCTAGTTCCCATTGGAGTCGGAAAATCCTTAGAATTTTCTAAATCAAACTTTTTAACCAACTCCATTGCATACTTGGATTGACACAAGTGAATGCCTTCATCATTTTGTTTAATTTGTAATCCAAGAAAATAAGTCAATTCGCCCATCATGGACATCTCAAATTCGCTTTCCATGGTCTCCGCGAATTTAGAAGCATCATTATCTCTTGTTGCGCCAAATACAATGTCATCGACATAGATTTGTGCTACAATGAAATTGTTTTGATAATGCTTCACAAAGAGAGTCCTGTCAGCTCCCCCTCGAGTATAGCCCTTCTCCAAAAGGTGCTTTGTCAACCTTTCGTACCATGCTCGCGGTGCTTGTTTCAGACCGTAAAGAGCCTTTTTCAAACGAAAAACATGGTTAGGTTGTTTATGGTCTACAAAACCTTTCGGTTGAGCCACATAAACTTCCTCATTTAAAAACCCATTTAAAAATGCGCTCTTAACGTCCATTTGAAATAATTTGATTTTAAAATGACAAGCTATCGCAAATAAGATACGAATGGACTCGAGTCTAGCTACAGGGGCGAAAGTTTCATCAAAGTCTATACCTTCTACTTGAGAGTAGCCTTGAGCAACTAGTCTTGCTTTGTTCCTGATGATAGTACCATCCTCATTTTTCTTGTTCTTGAAAATCCATTTGGTACCTATCACATTGTGTTGCTTCGGAGGCTTCGTTAATTCCCAGACTTTGTTTCGCTCAAATTGATGGAGCTCTTCCTGCATTGCTTCAATCCAGTAGTCATCCTGAAGAGCTTCATCGACATTCTTTGGTTCGATTAAAGATACGTAGCAAGCGAATCCGCAAACCAATTGTCTCCGAGTTCTAACTCCTTCTTGTGGGTCTCCAATGATGTTCGATTCAGGATGATCCTTGGAGATGCGTAACGTTTGAGGTAGCGGAGTAGTCGGAGGTACATGAGATGATTCCTGCACATCAGATAAACTTGAAGAACCGTTAGATGCATCATTATTATCGAAAGAATTGTTATTAGAAGATGCATTAGCAGGTGTATCATCATCAAGAGAGATATCGAGGGTAGATTTTTCAGATGCAAAGTGAAAAGCTTCATCTACTTTAACATTTATCGATTCTACGATCGTCTTAGATTCTAAGTTAAAAACTCGATATGCTCTACTGTTTGTAGAATAACCCAAGAAAATCCCTTCGTCACTTCGAGAGTCAAATTTTCCAAGATTTTCGCGGTCACGTAAAATAAAACACCGACTCCCAAAGATGCGAAAATATTTGATGTTCGGTTTTCTACAAAACCATAGTTCATATGGTGTATTTAAAGTTCCCGGGCGCAAATACACTCGATTAATTACATAGACAGCAGTGTTCACCGCTTCAGCCCAAAAATATAACGGTAGGTTCCGGCTATGAAGCATAACACGTGCCATCTCCTGTACAACCCTGTTTTTGCGCTCGACTACACCATTCTGTTGAGGTGTATAGGGTGCTGAGAATTCATGTTTAATGCCGTTTGAAGTGCAAAAATCAATGAATTTAGAATTTATGAATTCTCCGCCTCTATCACTTCTAACACGAGTAATCTTTTCATTCTTTTCAATCATAATACGATGGCAAATCTCGTGAAAAGAATCAAAAGTATCAGCTTTCTCTTTTAAAAATGCTACCCAAGAATATCTAGAGAAATCATCAACCAATAAGAAAATATACCATTTACCTCCCAAAGATGGTTGACGAGTTGGCCCCATTAAATCCATGTGCAAAAGTTCCAAAGGCCGTTTTGTACCAATGTGGTTCAAGTTCTTGTGTGCAGTCCTTGACTGTTTTCCCTTTTGACAACCGCCACACACAATGTTTTGTTCAAATGAAAGTTTAGGAACCCCCTTGACCACATCTTTGTTTGAAATTCTAGCAAGTTCCTTAAAGTTTATGTGACCTAGCCTTTCGTGCCAAAGAGTTTCATTTTTCAAAGAAGCTAGGTTACACTTTTCAGAAATTTTATGAGGAACAACATAACAATTGTTTTCTGATCTAACCCCTTTTAAAAAGAAAACATGGTTCTTATCAGCTACAGTACATTCATCAGATGAAAAATTAACTGAATAACCATTGTCACAAAGTTGACTTATGCTTATGAGGTTAGTCTTAAGGCCATTAACAAATAACACATTATTTAGAACTGGGCCATCCGGAATAGCGATAGTTCCTTTTCCAACAATCTTGGAAGACCGACCGTCTCCGAAAACAACAAGTCCTCCGGAGATTTTCTCAAAGGTTTGAAAACAGTTTTTGTCACCGGTCATGTGACGGGAACACCCGCTATCCAGATACCAAGACGAATTATCATATGCATGCAAGGAGATATTAGCAATAAGACAAGGAAAAATTTCACCTTTGCGCACCCAAACCTTTTTGGAATGCGTCGGTAATGGTCGTGAAGTTACTCGCCTAGGTGAAAGCGTCTTGTTAGTTCGATTGCTGCTCCTTGATGAAGTCGTCTTGCGCGGTGAACTACCAAGGCTCTTTTCCTTTGAATGATTTGCATTGATTTCTGAGGAATCACCTTTTTGGTAGTCATTGCAAGAGGTGCTTGAGTTGAGCGTTTGGCTCCCATCTTGCAATTTCTCCTTATGTGCCCTGAAAAGCCACAACGAAAACATACCTTAGATCTTGACGATCCCGAAGAGGATGAAGTAGGCTTGTTGTCGTTGGTTGTCGTGAATTCCGGTGTCGGAGGAGGAGATACCGACTGAGGCACAAAAACTGTCCCACTCGAACTTGGACTGTTTCCAGTTTGAGTGTACCCGAGGCCGAACCGATTTGTTTGACCAAGACCAAGAAGCCTATCCAACTTACTCCTTCCTGAAGAGAATCGCTTTAAATCGTCCTTTAGTTGGAGAATGGTCTTTGTCATTTCCATTTTATCCCGTTGAGCCTCGTCGTAGAGCTTTGAGAAATAATTCGCTTTATCCACCAATTTCTCATGTTCTTTCTCAAAAAGCTCATTTTTCTCTTGAAGGGAAACATTTGCTTTGGCTAAGTTATCCCTTTCCACTTCAAGAGCGTTTGAGAGAGAAGATGCCCTTTTTGCTTCTTCTTCGAGATCCTGCAATCTCCCTCTCAAACTCCGGTTTTGCTTTGCCAGTTTCTTTGAATCCCTCAAAAGCTTATGGTAGGCAAGAGCAAAATCTTCACCTTCAGAATTGCTCGATTCGTTGTCCGTAGCGTTCTTTTCAACATGGGAGGAGTTGGACAAGGAATCGGAGGTACTTGCCATCAAGCACATGAAGGGTGAAGATGTGGACGCGTGGAATGCCGTCGCGTTGTCTTCTTCATCACTTGAGGATGACTCATTTGACGTTGAGTTGTCATCCCAAGTGACGACTTGCATCGCCTTCTTCTTTGCCGGATTCTTGTTGGGACACTCCGTTGCAATGTGGCCGTAGCCTCGACATTTGAAGCACTGTACTTGTCCCTCTGAACTTTTCTTATCCTTTGAGAAGTTCTCTTGCTTTCTTGACTTGTAGCTTGAAGAACCCTTGCCTTTCTTCGACTTTCCGAAGGATGGAGTTTTGCTTGGATTACCCCTTCGAAAGTTGCGGCGAAACTTCCTTGTCAAGAGAGCGAGCTGCTTCTCAAAGTCCTCCATAGATAGGTTCTCGTCATCGTCTGAGGAGGATGAATCCGCGTCTTCTTCCTTTGTTGTTTTCAATGCATAACCTGAAGACTTAGAAGAGGATGCCTTTCCCGAAGAATAGTTAGTAGGAAATGTCATTTCATAAGTTTGTAATGAACCAACTAATTCTTCTACACGCATTTCGTCCGGGTGTTTAATTGTTTCAATGGCTGCGACCTTGGGCGAAATCGTTCAGGAAGAGTTCTTAAAATCTTTCTTACAACTTTAAATTCTGGAATCTTCTCTCCCAAGTTAGCACATGAGTTTACGATGTCTTGCAATCGTGTGTAATAGTCTGTGAAAGATTCATTTTCTGCCATAGAAATAGAGTCAAACTTGCTCGTAAGCATTTGCAGTTTCTGAATCTTCACAAGGTTAGTTCCCTCATGCGTAACTTGAAGAACATCCCAGATTTCTTTCGCAGTCTCACATGCCGAGACGCGAGAGAACTCTGTTTGTGACAAAGCATTAAATAGAGCATTAATTCCTTTGCCATTGTAAGAAGATGAATCAATCTCTTCCTTGGTCCATTTCGACCTAGGTTTGATGGTGCGAACATCAGAAATAATTTCAGTTGGATTAGACCATCCTAATTCAATTGATTGCCACACCCGTTCGTCGATGGAAATTAAAAAGGCTTTCATCCGTACTTTCCAGTACGCATAATTTGTTCCATCGAAGAAAGGGGGTCTATTGATGTTTCCACCTTCAACCATTGTTTACAACCCTATTCCCGCTCTGATACCACTTGTTGGGTTATACTAATATGGATCTAAATAGGGGAAAAAACACCTAGAGGGGGGTGAATAGGTGTAAACAATAAACACTCAAAAAATCATTGCGCAATAAAACCCAATGCGGAAAAATAAATGAACACGCAAGATTTTTACGTGGAAAAACTCCAAACCGGAGTAAAAAACCACGGGACCGATAACACGGTGAAATCCACTAGAATTAACACACGTACAAGGTGATATAACGTACTCACAGACGACTCAACCTTTTATACCATACGCTCCTAGTAGATCTTCTCCGCTCGCTCCACGACGCTTCTCGAATCCACGATCTGCGCCCAACGCCGAATCCACAGCGTCCAACGTCGAGTCCACGACGTCCGACCGAATCCACGGTCTTCACCCAGTAGCACGCTTCGAATCCACGAACGTACCTCGCTCCGAATCCACGAGAGCGGTTGCACCTTGAATCCACAAGGCCACGCGAGTCCACGCGCCGATTTAGGGTAAATCGTTGTTTTTGGGTGGTGATGATCCGCCGAATACTTAGATTAGAAATAGATCGGAAATACCATCTAAGTATTCATTAATTTGATTCTACTCAAAATCTGAGTTTGGAAAACCTAGAATCAAATTAATCAATATAGATGAAGAAACATAGAATTAAATCTATTGATTTCCTTTCTTCTCTATATGTGGATTTTTCTCTTTTTCGGCTTATTTTTCTATTATATCCCGTACCCTAAAAATGAATCATAGGGTCTATAAATAGGTTAGAAACCATTGGAAGAAGATAAGGATCAAAAACCATCCGTTTCTGGAAATTTTCAGGACGGCGATCCGGATCGGAATTACTGTGATCCGGATCGTCGTAGCGTGATAGACAATTCCAGAAAAACAGGGGTTCGGGATCCGGATCGAAGTGCCTGATCCGGATCGTTCATACAATTTCACCAAACACCAACGTTCGGGATCCGGATTGAAAAGCCTGATCCGGATCGTTTAAGTAAAATGGTAAAACCAGTGTTCGGGATCCGGATCAAAGGAGGCTACGATCCGGATTGAACTTGTGTATGAACGAACACCCTTCGGGATCCGGATTGGAAGGTCTGATCCGGATCCTGAACATGTCCCATGTCCAGTTTTTGATTTTTATGCAATTAGAAATTCATCCAAGTGTTTCTACACTACAAGAAGTATTCGGATCACCAAAAATCTTTAGTTAAACATACCTGATCCTTTTGAATTCTTCTTTCTTGAGATTGAGGTATATGATCCAAACTTCTTTCATCTTCAATCTTCAAGACTTAACACTTTCACGAAATACGCCAACTCAAATTCCGTAACAACCTTGAGGTGATTAGCCAGAAATGCATCTTTTTTCTCAATTAAGTGCTTGCTAAAATTCGAAATTAATCTGCGCACCGTGTGTTATTCTTGCAATTGCGCTGAATCTGAGATGAGATTTTGGGTGATTCTTGCTGCATTTGGATCTTAAGAGGCTGAGAATTAAGCATGCCGAATTTTCAGCCAGATCGGACTTGGATCGTCGAGTTTCTGGTGGGTTGAATTTTCTCCAAAATTAGCGGACTGTTTTTCTAATTCTATCTTGTATGACATGCATGATAGGTTGTGTTTCATGTATTCGTTATGTTGAAGAAAGATAGGTGTTGTGATTTCTTATTGCCCATGATGAACGAAAAATTATGGAACCTT